>JAHHFK020002456.1:0-630895 GCA_024533555.2 Aedes koreicus | reverse complement strand
ATCGTCATGCGAACTCCGAAACTGTGGTGAACTAAGTCCGCCAACTGTTCGCCATACCGAAACTCCGCTTAGTGGTAAAAGGGATTGGATGAAACTGTCAATACTTCGGAAGGCACTTTCGACTGTTCCTGCGATGGCACCGTTGCCGGCAGCACGGCTAGCCATTCATTCAGCTACGTCTGAGTGCACAACTTCGGCCCAATACTGGTCAAGCAGGACCGCGCGCTTGTAAAAAGGTGGATTGCGCGTTTCACCTGCCTGAAAGTGTTACTTTGAAGTGGCATATAGTATCAGCTGCGTCGGGTATTTCTTGCATCAGAAGGTTCGTCTGTCGTCGTCGGTCGTCTGTGGAGTTTTTCACCAACAACGCTACAAACTTCCATGGGCCGAACAAGAGCTCCGTGAACAGATCAAAAAAGGAGTATCCGCGACGTTCACTAATGCCAACACGAAGTGGACTTTCATTCTGACAAGCGCTCCGCACATGGGCGGCGCATGAGAGCAGTTGGTTCGTTCAGTGAAGGCTGCGATGGGGGATGCGTACACCGAAGGAAACCTCAACGACGAAGAGCTGCAAACCGTTATCGTCAAGGCAGAGGGTATTGCGAATACTAGACCACTCACGTACTTACAACTTGATGCTCTGACTCCGAACTATTTCCTGTTGGGGAGTTCTAAGGGAATCAGACAGCCTAACGTGAGTATCGAGTCTCAACAAGGGACCTGCAGAGAGTCGTGGGACCATAACCAGCGGCAACTTAACCGATTCTGGCAACGATGGCTGAAGGAGTACCTTCGGGTGATCCGAAAACAGTCCAAATGGTTCGAGGAGTTCCGATCAATGAAAGACGGGGATTTGGTGTTTATAGTGGACGAAGGCGAACCTAACGGTTGGATACGTGGGACCGTGATTGAGACGATCAGAGCAAATCCAACTCTGGATTCCGACTTAGAGGGAAATAGGCTATGGAATCTGAGCGTATCTCGTCCTTCATTTGACATTGTAAATGAACAAATCCTACTTGGAACTCCGAAAGTATTACGCGATGACTAAATGATTACGATCTTGAGAAAATTATGCACTTCGAACCAATCCTTCTGGTTAAGACACAGAACGTATCCTGATCAGAATTCTTGTCGAATCCTGCTGACGATAGTCATTTGTGACTATCTTATTCAGGATTTCAAACCAAATTGCTCAGCATTATAGGCATTGTTTTTAAGTATGTTGAACATCTTCCAATCGAGATTTGAAGTGAGTGAAACACAATGTTCTTAGTCAATCATTCTGAGGATTGATTTCAAGCTTATTGCTTGCTCTTAACCAGAGGTGGTGAAAGTACATTTTTCGCAAAACAGTCGCCTACTACAAAATCTTGAGGCCCGCACACCACCAGCAGGTCATAAGTACAGTTCAAACGAACGCGGAGGATAGAAAACTGAAACAGAAAAATGTCACCCTATTTTTGCCGACAATTTTAAATAGTCAAGAAATTGCGTGTAACTGTATTGATAGCTTGATTAAAAACGCACTTATATGGCAATCTTTGATTATGAGTTGTTAGTAACCATTCAATTTGCTTCCATATAATAAACATCATATGTATGCAGTAGTAAACCAGCAATCAACGAAATTCTGAACAATACCCAGGTAACCAATAAGCATTAGCATATGCAGTAAATCAACCCGAAATCTGCATTTCAGATGCTACAAGCATTATATTAGCATTATATCAGCATCTTGAATGCTATGTGTTGTAAAGTTGCATTTCAAATGCTATTTAAATGCTTGTAGCTTGTAATAAGCATTTCGAATGCAAAATAGCATTAATGAAGCATTATCATAGCATTGCAGTAAAGCAGCCGTATATTGGGCCAAAAGTGGCATTTAAGTTGCATTTAAGGCGACTTAATTGCTTGATAGGCTGCCGTAAAGACACTTTGGAACTGCTTATTGGTTACCTGGATATAAATGTACGTCGCAACTTTCTTTGAATCATCAGTGCAAGAATGTCATGACATTTTTTTATCATGACGGTTCACTTCTACGTGTGTTCAAGTTGATCGTAATGAAAAATGTAAAATGTTATGGAAATAATATCAAAATACAGTACTTACTCTGCTTTCAACATAGTTGTCTAAATGCATTTTACTTCTAATTCTAAACCAGACCGGAATCGAACTTAGCAGCCTCCAACACGGTGTTACTCTGTAGCTGCACCATTACTCATTGAGCTGAGGGAGGATCCAGCTAATGACTTATAACACACGTATTTTTTGTTGGTTTATTATGGAGCCTTTGAAATTCTTATTTTTAGAACGAAAATAGGTAACCAGGACTAAGTAGCGTTCTACCCTATAAAATTCGTACGCAATGGTCCCAGACTAGACTCTCTCACATGTAAGTTAGGGTAGATTAGTTTAAGATCTAGCAGAAATGTAGTCTCAGGAAACAGACAATCCAAATCCTCGACCGGAAACGAGCATCGAACCCACCACCTTAAGGCCAATGTTGCAAGCAAAACGTGCCGCATTTAATTTTCACTCTCCGAACCGCATTTCGCGCAGCAACAACCGTGCCTCAATCGAACGAGAGAACAACAACAAAACAAGAAAACCGGGTGGAGGTTTTCTGCTCGAGATTGCATCACGCGACAGGTGCGGCCGGCCTCGTGGGAAGTGGCAAGTGAAAGACAGAATCCATACCGAAATAGCCGAAACAGCGGAGAACGTAGCTACCTACCAGCTACAATCATCCACTGTGCTGTGCTGTTGCGCTCATACCGACCGGGTTCGGTCGACCTGATTACCAGCAGGCATTATCACTGGGTACTGCTCGAGGCCAATTATGGTGCTGGTATTGGTAGCGGCAGTGTGTTAGTTAGTAGTTCTAGCCCGGTGCCCAATTTCGCACACTTTGCGTGGCAAATTTCGTGCGAATAAAATGCGCACTTCATTATGTAAGTGTGCATACCGCAGACGGACGGACGGACCAAGTGTGGCCAGCGGACCGGTACCGGTGCTGTTGGTGGCGAGCCGGCTGTTTTCTTCATTTGGGTTCAAGTTTTTGCGTGAATGATATTAGCGGTGGTAGGCAAAATTGGTTTTGTTGGGCCCTTTGGAACCTCAAACTTGTTCTTATGTTTGCGTCAATTGTGCGAGTTTAATTGTATGTAACAAGTCATTCCAAATCCGCAAAATCCGCACGAATACAATTATTGAGTAGTCGAAAAAATAGTCATTACAAAGGGCAATTTGATTTGTCATCTCTCCAAGGTTAGATTTAGATTACATTATTGAATGCTGGAGTTGGATTTTGTAGAATGAACATTGCTGATTTCATACTCCGTAGATGTTTCAAGAATGAACAATTGTTAGAAGTGTTAAAATCAGGGTGGCCAATCGAATTAATTCTTCAAATTCACGGTTTTCTAAGGTTTTTTAAGTTTTATTGAGCTTTTACAAAATGGAATTACAGAATGCTAGGGACAAAGACTTTTATTTCGTTATGTTAAGCCAATGTAGTGATGCAGAATGAAACCATTTTTGAGTTTGAGAACGGATTGAAACCAACAGTAGCGATGCTGTTACATGGTGTTTTAGGAACCTTAAAATATGTAATGCATCAAATACTTATATAGCGATAATTGACAATAAAGACGAATAGGCCGTGCTTTAAGCTATCCCTACCGGGCCACATATAGTCTAATTTCCGCATCTCTGAGACTTTTCATTAGTAATTATAGCCTTATTTTTAATTCGTATTCTTCAGCAAGATTAAAGGAAAGGTTTAATTTTGAGATATAAGTTTATATAACATTTGAGCACTAGATTTTCCCTTACCATTTTGATGAAGAAGCACCTATCGATGTAAAACCAACGTGTAGTCTTCTAGAAACTCGTTTTGGACTAAAAAGTGGATTACAGAAATTCCTCAAATAGAGCGGGAGAATGCGATAGTGCGAGACGTAGTGTATCAAGATTGATACAACTGGTTCTAACTTGGCATATCTGGTATCCTGACCATCTAGACGGCTTCTGTCGTCGACAAAGGGGTCCAGTAGATCAAGGCTTTTTCATTGGTGACTGTTAGTTGAGAAGTTTTTTCACTACGCGGCGCTAGTGTACAAGTAAATTTCTTGAAAATTCTTGCTTTATCTTTAGATCCTGACCAAATGGATAGTTTCAGTCTTCGACAAAGTTGTTCAAAAACCTAGTGGTGATAGAAAGAGGCATGTGACAAATGGCAAGGAAGAGGACGGGCCTGGGATTGAACTCCCGACCATCTGCTCAGTAAGCAGAACGGGTAACCACTGAGCTACCCAGCCACGTCTTTGATCAATGTCAAATAACTTAAACTTATTCATAATAAATTTCCAATTTACTTTTATCGAACAATTTAGCCCTGTATATTCTGAAAAGATATAGTCCTGGGTAAGAATTATTACAAATTTGCAGGAAATCTATTTATCAAAGTAGCCCATAGGTATAATACAACCCATCGAAATGCTTTTCAAAAATTGGCAAAAACATTTAATTGCTTCTGTGATTATTTTTTTTTTTTTTTTTGATAAATTGGAATGGTCTCACCATTTTTTTCAATTCGATAAAATTTAAGGTTTTTTTTAAATCTATGCCTATGAAAATCTTGAGCGCAACATTTATGGATGTCTTCGAGTTAGTGGATTTAGTCTTCGAGTGGACGCGTGGGTTCCAAAATGGTTCAACCTACACTTGCTCTGTTCTTAGCACCGATTTGAACTCATCGGAAGACTAAATATGATAGTAAATTTTAAAACTTGACGGAACTATGCCCCTCCTCTTATTATTTCTTTCATCCATTAAAACGTTATTTTTCTAACCAATAGCAAACCACCAGTCTAGTCCTAGTGGATGTAGTACTAAGTTGTTTTGATTAAATCAAATCAATGGAATCAATGGTGTATCGGATCCGTAAACAAACGCAATTGAGCAAACATTTTGAAAACAAGCCTTCTGCTAAATGTTGCATTAGTACGCATTTTTCAGATCTCAATGATCTTGTGAGTCATGCATGACTTTTGCCGTATAATTTTGAAATGTGATAACCACATTTACTTAACTAAAGACAGTCTTTATGAACTCGTAAAACAGGTTGAATTTTCAATCACGAGACGTCTCTGGAAAGAAATAGTGTTGCCAGTCTTCCAACACTATCTCAGAAACCGAACATCCAGTTTAAGGATGGCTTGCTAGATTTGAAGTAACTTTAAAAAACAAAACAAACAACTAAAAGCTTCAATGAATGGGTGGAATAACCATCTCCACCCCGATTCCAGTATGGCATCATTGCACTGAAGCATATTATATATGTTGTCGGGTTGTGCTTTTCTTATTATTCTCCCTTTCATCGGCGGTAGAATGCTCCGCTGTGTATGTGCAATTTTCCTCCGAATCTGTGAATCGGTACACTGCTGCTGCTGCTGTCGACTGTTGTTGCGCACCGTAGCCGGTCGTAGTCGTCGTCGTCGTCGTCGGGGTTAGTCGTGTTTACTGTTGACGGCCGCCGGTTTCGAGCGAGAGCGATCGCCGAAGGAGGCGGGGCGACCAGCGGAGGCAGCACAGAGCAGAGGGCACCTAGCAACAGTGAGCTCGGAAAACAGTCGAAAGCAGGTTTCATGTTTATAAGCACACTGCGCCCCGCACCGCCACCTCCCGGCGCAACGTTTTGGCCACCCCCTCTTGGGAACCGTGTGGCAAAAGAAAACACAACCGATATAATAATGTACCAAAATATACACCATGCTGACCGTGGTGGCGATCTCTGTGCTTCTATAGAGTGGAGGTAGAGGCTAGTCAAAGAGCACCGGGTGTTGGTGGTAGTCCGGATGTATGTGGATATTGGATAAATTTACTCGATGAATCGCGTTAAACTCGGCTTAGAGTGTGTATTCAAATCATTTAATAAGGCCGTGTCGTTTAAAGTTAAACGATGAAACGGAATGTTTTTTTTTGAGCGTATGTATATACCAACAAATGACGTGTGTTGGCCGCATGTTGTGTTTAAAGAACATTCAAAACAATGAACAACTTTATGAAGTTTGAGAACGATTGCAAGAATATTGAAATCGTATAGATATTTTGCTTGAAATTTGATAACCATAAGTTGCGCAATGGTCTATATTGGCGTTTTCCTGCGTTAACCCAAAATTAATCAAGTTGTATACATCGGGTTGTTTGTAAACAAAAAACATACAAGTTTTGATGAGGTTTCAATAACTAGCACTTGTATGCAGGGTTCAACATTATCGACGCGTAAAAAGGAAAACTTCCTACGCAATCGTATTGATTCGAGCAAAATCATTTTCATGTATTCCATTTTGGTTCTTGCTATCGAGTCACGATGAATATTTTTCCTGTCAAACATGACTTGTTTCTCGGTCATTTTCGTCTTTATGTTCATCAGCTCATTTGATTTTAAGCACATACTTGCGTCATTTGACGTAATGAACTACTCGAAACATGCGTCCTTTGATTATTGGTTTGTTTTCACTTCAATTCGGTACTGAATCGACTCAATAGACTATAGTCATGCGTCACGTCGTTACGTATTTCCTAGTTCCTACTATAAGTTTGTATCAAAAAATCAGTAAAATGGACTCTTCAGGACCATCCAAAACTCACGATCTTTTTCCTTTAAACATGGTCAGTTTTTTAGAGTGGTATTGTGTATTCCTTCGGAAGAACTGCTTATGTTAACCTTCCTCGGGTATTAAAAAAAACTGACACATAAGACATTAGGGTCAATATTGACCCAGATTTCAACCCTTTCTAGAATTATTAAATTTCAACTCAATACTGCACTCCATTTGAAAGGTTATGGTCTCAAAAATGCATTGGTGGTGGAAGAACCTGGTTCCAGTAACATTGGCCACCAGGAATCTACTACAAAGGGAAGGAGATTATGATTTCTATGTGTGAACAGAATTACATACAAAACATTCCAGACTAGTTGTAGAGAGTTGCCGTCTTCGAAAAAGTTTCTCAGTATGTCATTTGTCATTTTTTGACAACATCAGATAGTTCCAGATCATACCGCAGAGATGGCGCTGCAGTTTATCTTTGCCAACTGAAGCGCTAGTGTTGCCGTCTTGAGCAAAGTTTCTTATTATGTCATTTGTCGTCTTTTGCCATTATCAGATAAGTTCCAGATCTTGCCGCAGAGATGGCGCTGCAGTTTATCTTTGACAAATGAAGCTCTAGAAAGTTGCCATCTTAGGCAAAGTTTCTCATTGTGACATTTGTCGTCTTTCGACGCAATCATATTAGTTCCAGATCTTTGACAAGTGGAACTCTAGAGAGTTGCCATCTTCGGCAAAGTTTCTCATTGTGAAATTTGTCGTAATCATATTAGTTCTAGATCTTTCAACAGGGATGGAGCTGTAGTCTATGATTGTCAATTGAAGCTTGAAGGAGTTGCCGTCTTAGGCAAAGTTTTTCGGTTTGTAATATGTCGCCTTTTGTCATTATCATGTTATGAGATTTCGCCACAGAGATGACGCTTCAGTTTATCTATGCCAAATGAAGCTCTAGAGGGTAGCCGTCTTCGGCAAAGTTGTTCAGTATACAAAATGCAGTCATTTGGAGGCGTTAGTGTTGGAGGTCAAGATTTGTTAAAGTACGTGTAAAAGGTATGGGAATTTTTTTTTATTTGTACATTTTCACGTATTAGTAATTAACATAGCTTCATATATTTAATTTATAAAACTTTCACAAACAAAATAAATTTCTTTGGATTATTCTTTGAATCAGAAAACCTTTTAGTTGAAATAGGTACAAAGCAATGGACCTGTGTCCCACATATAGTCTTTACGTGGCTATATAACTCCTCAAGTTCTTCTGTCATTTTTGCATACTGTTCAGCTGATATGAAGCAGAAATTCAGTTTTGTAATACTTTGATTTGTCTGTACAACTTCCCAGTCATATAGTTCCCGACGAGTTTTGATTGTGTTTCCATAATCTTGAGCAAGGCTTGCACTCTTTGCCATTCACTTGAGAATACCAACAATAGCTTCAAACAGAACCATGAGACGTTGCAACGAAGAAAAAAAAAATTTCGTCCAATTCTGAAATAGCCATTTTTAAAAATTGACTTTAAATTTTAAAATATTTTTTTTTAGCGTGTAAGAATCGATTTTACAATTTTTACATTTTATTTTCATAAAAGTTAAGACAATTTTCTTAGAGTCACTCATAAATTTTTTTTTGTAAGTCTTGTCCTTTTTGAGTTATGTTGACCTGAAAAATTTGTTGTTAGAAAAACTTTTTTTTCCTTAAAAGTGCTTATCTTGCAATGTATGGAGAACTTTTAGACAATTATATTGCCTACATTAAGAAAAAAAATTCGTCCAATTCTAAAATAGCAATTTTTTGCATATTGACTTTAAATTTTAAAATATTTTTTTTGAGCGTGTAAGAATCGATTTTACAATTTTTTTTTTCATAAAAGTTAGGACGATTTTCTAAAAGTCACCCATACGTTACTTTTTCGTAAGTCTTTTCCTTTTAGAGTTGTTGATTTAAAAAAAAAAATATCCAAAAAATTGAGCCCTTTTCAAATGGCAGTCTAGATAAATTTTTAAAAAACAAAGTATGCAAATTTGCTTGAAAAGACATAGCCTACACACTCACAAAGTTTCATTGGATTCTGAGAGGGTGCTGCCAAACACTGGATGAGTTGGCGTGAAATTCGTCAAATGTCTTCATTTTACATTCTCAACTATTTTGCTGAAGACGGCAACTCTCTAGAGCCTTATTTGGCAAAGATAGACTGCAGCACCATTTTTGCGGCGCAATTTGGAACTTATATGATAATCTCAAGTGACTACATTTTACATTCGCAACAACTTTTCCTAAGACGGTAACTCTCTAAAGCTTAATTTGACAAAGGTAGACTGCAGCGCCATCTCTGGGGCAAAACCTGGAACTAATGATAATGTAAACTTATTACATTTTTTTATTCCAAACAACTTTTCCGAAGACGGTAACTCTCTAGAGCTTCATTTGGCAAAGATAGACTGCAGCGCCACCTCTGCAGCACAATTTAGAACTAATAGCAAAAGACGATTCGTTACGCACTGAGAACCTTTGCTCAAGACGCCAATTCCCTACAATGAGTCTGGAATGTCTTGTATGCATTTCTGTTAACACAGCGAAACTAAAACTCCCTTCCCTTTGTAGCAGATTCCCGGGGGACAATACTACCGCATCTAGTTTTTGTTCCAATGTATTTTTGAGACCAGACCCTTTCAAATGATGTATACATCATTGACTCTAAGTTAAAATTTCCAAATACTTCTATTTAGGGTTTATCACTAAACCTAGAAATGAAAAAACTTGTTCGTACATCATTCCGATTCAAGTTGCTAATGCACCCAATGATGCCTAAATTTTGATGATGCCCGAAATAGTTGCAAAAACTAAAAATCAAATCTCCTTCTATACGTGGTCAATTTCATTTTTATTCCCTCCAGGGGTCATCGAAGTAAAAGACCGCGGCATTTTTGAAAAAAATCAAATCATGGCGTGATCCGAAGCTACACAGAAAAAAATAATTAATTTTAACAAGCGTGTAAAATTTTCCCTCGTTTAATTCTAAGCCAAATGAGGCGTGAACGACGAAATTGTTTGCAATCTCTCATGCGCCATACAACAATGTTTGCAATCTTTCATACAACAGGCTAGATTCAGGCGTTATATGGCTTAAATTTACATGAAATATCCCATTATTTTCAGCCAAATCTAGCATTCCCTTTATGTGCATTAGATAACGCAGAAAATTCATTGTTTCTTTTTATCTGTGTACCTCTTCAACCCCGATTCCTTTTAACCTGAAAAAAGAACCTAACACCAAGCAACCAAAAACAAACAGCATGAACACAGATCCAAAGTGGTCGGCCACATCTGGAGAAACAACAATCAGATCTACTGAAATCAATTTGTGACATTGCATTGTACGGTTCAGCAGCTCAAGAAAAAGGACAGTTCGAAAGCATCAGAAGCATCAAAACACTGGATGAGCTCACATTGGCAATACAAGAACAAGGATTTCGTCTTAGTAGATCTGCAACGTACCTTAGATTACCACCTCGTCGATTTAATACAACAGAGGGAAAAAGGCACGTCAAAACGGTACCAGTAAAATTGCTTCGTGCGAGTAATGCAAAGCATATTGACCATCACGATGGTCGATTTTGTATCGCCACCATCAGATCTCTTGAACAGATGGCGTCATTAGTTGGACCAGAAGAAGTTGCTTTTCTCAGCCAGGATGATAAAGCCAGAGGCGTGATCGGATTGACAGCAGCCAACAAACAAGCTCCTATGCTTATGCACGTCGAATACAAGGTTACCCTTCCGGATCATGGTTGGGTTATGACTTCACGCCATAAGCTGTTCCCATCTGTTACAGCTGGTATAGAGGTGAAACACAACGGATTAGGGCAACCAGAAGCTGTTGGCTACTCAGGTCCCACTTATATAGCCATTCGGTCGGGAAAGCACTCTTCGTCAACTGCTTACTCTCATGCTGTTGACTTTAAGCGTCTATTAGAATTGGAGGAATTCGATTATGAAAACGGATGGTCTAGTAAAGCCTATAGTCATCATCATAGTCGATAGTGGTCCGGATGAAAATCCAGGTTAGCTGTTCATCACTTTTTAGAACATAATTTGGATGCAATTTGCATCGCTACGAATGCTCCCAGGAGAAGCGCTTTCAATCGCGTGGAAAGGAGAATGGCACCTCTTAGCAAAGAGTTAACTATAGACGAGGACCTGAAAAAAAAGAACTTCATGTTTGCTGGAACTACATTGGCTGGAGTGTGGAGTGATCTGACCATTGATGGTTTTCCTACAGCGGCTGAGTTTGTTCATTCAGATTCTTCCGAAGTAGACCCCGAATCTCCAGAGCTGCGTGATCAATCTTGGTTCGAGATGCACGTTAGAACAAGCCAATATTGTTTACAAATAGTGAAATGTGACTGCAATGTAAACAAATTATGTTCCTTAAATTAGTTCAATTTGTTTCTAGGACGTGCTGTACACCAATGAGAAGCTCTTTGTCTACGGTGTTGCAGAGAAGATTTTTGCCACCACCAATTCCGTTAGTACAATCATCTGAGGGACTGAAAGTTGCTACCAGAGATCAAATTCAATGCTTTCCATCGGTATTTGTACTGAACTCAATCGATCCATGCAAAATTTTGCCTAAAGCGATGTCTGATTTCAAGCTTCTTCCATGTGATCTTTATTGTCCACCGCTTGAAAGTTCATTGAAAGACAGAGTGTGTCTTTAGCGGACTTTATTTCGCATCCCAGGTTATGTTGAAAGAACATAAGAAAGTGCACAAAATAACTCAAGCCGAAAAGAAGGTCCTTCCGAAGCGGATTTCTGCAAAACGTCAGCGTGAAGTGCTGGTACTTTCAAGTGGATCTGATGAGTTTGAATGGATGGATGAAAATTAAGTGGATATGAAAGAAGCATCGGTCGGCGAGCCGGAGGTTGTTGAAACACATCGGATCGTAGCAATGGAAGACCATCTAAAGTTGCCGTGGATCGAAGAGGAATAATTCTGGAGTGAGAGGTTTTCTCCTTTTTTGTGAAAATATTTAATTTTTGAAAAAATATAAGCATATTTGAAAGTTGAATCCCAAAATGAAAAAAAAAATTTTTGCTTCGAAAGGGAGGAGGAGAGTGGAGCGTGACGTATTTTCTCATGGGGGTTTGTAAATTTGTGACAAAACGTGACATAGGGGGGAGGGGGAAAAACGCAGTCAAATATTGAAACCTCCACTCTGCACCTGCAACTTAATGAATTTTTGTTTTAATAGAACTGGCACGTTTATGGTTGTTTTTCGGAATGAGTTTTTTTTTTCTTGACTAAGCAAGGGTTCCCTGGATAGTTCTCATGTTTGGTAGAAATTTATGTTTCATTTGTATTCTCATGTGTTTCATTAGTTTCCTAAACCATCATACAATCATTGCTTTCAAAACCCCCCACACGCCAAATTTGGTTAAATTTGCTTGATTAGTTCTCGAGTTATGCAGAAATTTGTGTCTCATTTGTATGAGAGCCCCCGAGAAAGAAGTGTTCACAAACAATCATAAGAACCTTCCCCAGCCCCAAAACCTTTGTACATTTGTTCTCGCTGATCGGTTCATAACTTTCCATGTCCATAAGGGTCAGACAGATAGATAGAAATTCTTTTTTATATATATAGATAAATCCTGCCTTCAAAAAACCCCATATGCCAAATGTGGTTTCATTTGTTTAATTAATTCTCGAGTTATGCAGAAATTTGTATTTAATTTGTATGCCCCTCCCCCCTTCAAAAGCCTCAAAACTCCAAAAACCTCAACATGCCAAATTTGGTTTCATTTGCTTAATTGGCTCTCGAGTTATGCTAAAACTTGTGTTTCATTTGTATAGGAGTCTCCCCTTCCAAAAGGCGAAGGGGTCTCAAACCACCATGGACATATTTCTCTCCTTCAAAAACCTCCACCTGCTAAGCTTGGTTTTATATGCTTGATTAGTTCTCGTTTTTTGCAGAAAATCATGTTTCATTTGTATGGGAGACCCCTCTATCAGAGGGCGTAGGGGTCTCAAACCACAATAGAAACATTTCTTGCCTTCAAAAACCTGCACATTTCAAATTAGGTTCGAGTAACTTGATAATTTTTCGAGTTATTCAGAAACTTTTGTTTCATTTGTATATGAGCCCTCCTTTCAGAAAGGGGACTGTTCTCGAGTACCCTTAGAAACAATTCTTGCCTTCAAAAACCTCTAACTGCTAAATTTGTTTGCATTTACTTGAGTAGTTCTCGAGTTATGCAGAAATTTGTGTTGCATTTGTATGGAACCCCCCCTCCAGAGGACGGAGGAGTCTCAAACTACCATAAAAACATCGGAACATAAACAACAATAGGAAATTGACTGGCGGTGGTGTTCTCGTTGTAGTTAGTGTCAGGTTGAAAGCAAGTGCAGTTGAAGACGATTCCTGGATCACCGTAGAACAAGTTTGGGTAGCAATTCAGCTATTCCTTTGTGCGGTGTACATTCCTCCAGATCTAACTCGAGATTTAGACCTAATTGATGCGCACTGCCGATCTGTTTCTGCTATTTCGAATACGGTTGCCCTCCATGATGAAATGATTATTTTGGGAGACTTCAACCTAGCGGGCATTGCATGGACTCCAACTCACAGCGCCTTCCTCCGTCCCGACCATGAACGTTCCTCTTTCCACGCAGGGGCTATTCAGCTTCTGGACAGCTACAGTACCGCAACTCTATCCCAAGTTAATAACGTGGTGAATGAGAATAATCGCTCTCTAGATCTCTGCTTCGTGAGTGGTCGAGATATTGCTCCCGTCATCTCTACAGCTCCCGTGCCTCTAGTTAAGGATGTCCCTCACCATCCTTCTCTAATAGTTGCTGTCGAGGACGTTGTAGCTCGAGACTTCGTCGACACTCCTGCTACTGTGTCATATGACTTCCGTAGAGCCGACTATCGCAGTATTGGTGATGTTTTATCTAGTTTGGATTGGCAGAGCATTCTTGATTCGACCGACGTTAACATCGCTGCTCAAACTTTTTCCCACGTCTTGGCTTATGTCATTGACAGACACGTCCCAAAAAAGATTGTTCAGACTGACTCTCGGGTCCCTTGGATGACGAACGCTCTTCGCTCGCTAAAACGGATTAAAAGAGCGGCTCTTAAAAGATTCACGAAACACCGCACCATGTCGCTTAAACGCCACTATAGCAGGCTCAACTACGAATATAAACGGATCAGTCGTGCGCATTTTGAACGTTATCTGAGTGGGGTTCAACGGCGTCTCAAATCTCATCCGAAATCTTTTTGGAGCTATGTTAATCAACAACGTAAGGAAGTGGGCTTACCTTCATCCATGTTCTATAATGGCGAAACTGCTGGCACTCAACAGGAAATTTGTGATCTGTTCTCGGTAAAATTTGCTAGTGTTTAGGAAGACGAGAGACTAACCAGTCATTCTGTTCACGCTGCCGCTGGCAATGTTCTCTTGGCAAATCAAACACTCAGCCTAGTTGATGTGGATTCAGAATCAATCTCGAACGCGGCATTACACCTTAAAACATCGCTTAAGCCCGGACCCGATGGGGTTCCGTCGGTTTTTCTGAAACAGAACATGGCTTGTCTTCTGTATCCACTTCATCAGATATTCCAGATGTCCCTCTCTAGCGGTACATTTCCTTATTGCTGGAAAATGGCGGACATGTTTCCGGTATATAAAAAAAGGAAGCAAGCGGGACGTGAACAACTACCGAGGAATCACATCGTTAAGCGCTGTATTGAAGCTTTTTGAACTGGTCGTTAAGAACTCACTTTTTACACATTGCAAGCAGTTGTTAAGTTACGACCAGCACGGATTTTCACCAGGGCGTTCCACAACTACAAACCTATTGTGCCTTACGTCGTACATCACTGATGGTATGATCGCTCGATGCCAAACGGACGTGATCTACACAGATTTAACGGCAGCTTTCGACAAGTTGAATCATGATATCGCGATCGCTAAACTTGGCATAAATGTTTTGGCATAAATTATTTATTGAATTTCCTCCCCTAAGCTGAATGCTCGTACATTTCTCTTAACACTGCTCATGAGATCTTGGGCGAGGCTTTGTCCATCTTCCTTACACAATTTCTCCCAGTTTTTCTTCAAAGCTTCATCGGTTTTGAATGTTTTTCCGCTTTTCTTCAACTTCTTCTTCATTATTGCCCAAAACTTTTCGATCGGACGAAGTTCTGGTGTATTTGGCGGGTTCGCCTCCTTCGGGACCACATTAACGCCCTTCGCTTCGTACCAATCCAGTACAGGCTTGGCGTAATGGCACGAAGCGAGATCCGGCCAGAACAGCGTGGGACCACGGTGAGAGCGGAGGAAGGGCAGCAAGCGCTTCTGCAAGCATTCCTCTCGATAAATCTGCCCGTTTATGGTGCCGGTTGTAACGAACGGCTTGCTGTACCGTCCGCACTCGCAGATCGCCTGCCACAACAGGTACTTCTTCGCGAATTTGTCCATCTTTCTCTTCCGGAACTTACCGACAAAAAAACTCGAGCCCGGGGATTTGTTTGGTGTCCGCCGTGATATATGTCTCGTCGTCCATGACGAGACAGCCTGGCTTGACCAGCCACTCACGGTACAGCTTCCGCGCACGCAATTTGGCCACCGTGTCCTCCGGATCTAACTCGAGATTTAGACCTAATTGATGCGCACTGCCGATCTGTTTCTGCTATTTCGAATACGGTTGCCCTCCATGATGAAATGATTATTTTGGGAGACTTCAACCTAGCGGGCATTGCATGGACTCCAACTCACAGCGGCTTCCTCCGTCCTCCGTGCCTTGGGTGACCTTCGTTCAAGGAGTTTCTGCGCCACGTCCGGGATACCGCAGGGTAGCCATCTGGGACCGTTGATATTTCTTTTATACTTCAACGACGTACACTATGTTATCGGAGGGCCCCGCCTGTCGTTTGCTGATGACCTGAAAATCTTTATTCGAATCTGTTCAACCGCCAATTGCCATTTACTCCAAGCGCAGGTTGATGCCTTTGCTGATTGGTGTACTCTAAATCGGTTGGTGGTCAACCTGGCCAAGTGCTTAGTGATAACCTTCTCACGTCAGAAACAACCAGTTCTGTTCAACTACCATCTTCTCGGTACGACCATCGAACGAACGCAGTGCGTTAAAGACCTAGGTGTTAAGCTGGATTCGAAACTGACGTACACGCAACATTTATCGTATGTTGTTGACAAAGCTTCAAGGACACTCCGTTTTATATTCAAGGTTGCGAAGAACTTCAGCGACATTCACTGCCTAAAATCGCTCTATTATTCTCTCGTTCGTTCGACACTGGAGTACTGTTCAGCGGTCTGGAGTCCATGCTATGATAATGGCGCCGAGCGAATCGAATCTATTCAACGCCGTTTTCTTCGGTTCGCACTTCGTAGACTTCCTTGGAGCGACCCTTTTCGTCTTCCTAGCTACGAAAGTCGGTGTCAGTTGGTCGACATGGAGCCTCTGCGGGTCCGCAGGGATGTCTATAGAGCTTTAACTGTTGCAGATGTGCTACAGGGAAGAATCGACTGCGGAAGGATCCTTCTACAGATTAGCATCAACGTCCAACCAAGGCCAATGCGTCACAACTCCATGCTCAGGCTTCATTTACGCCGCACCAACTATGGGTTAAATAGCGCTATTCACGGGTTGCAGCGAACCTTCAATAGGGTGGCGTCCATTTTCGATTTCCATCTGACGCGGAACGCACTTCGTCGGAGATTTTCTACCGTTTTTAGATCAATTGACGCACGTAGTTAAGATAGTGTATAGCTTTATTTATTTTATTTTTACTTATTTATTTTTATGTCTTGACTCCACTTAGGAGGTTATGTACTCGTTTCTTATTGTAATTTTTTCCTATTTAACATCATTAGGACCTAAGCTTGGTCTGTTGATGTATACTTCAAATAAACAATAAACAATAAACATTTCTCTCTTCCCAAAACCTCCACATGCCAAATTTGGTTCCATATGATTGATTAGTTCTCGAGTTATGCAGAAATGTGTGTTGCATTTGTATGGGAGCCCCCCTCTTACAGAAGGCGGAGGGGTCTCAAACCACCATAGAAACATTTCTTGCATTCAAAAACCTCCACATGCCAAATTTGGTTCCATTTGCTTTATTAGTTCTCGAGTTATGCAGAAATTTTAGTTTCATTTGTATGAGAGCCCCCCCCCCCCCTCTAAAGAGAGGAGGGGTCTCGAATCACCATAGAAAGATTTCTTGCTTCCAGAAAACTCCACATGTAAAATTTGGTTCCATTTGATTGATTAGTCTTGAGTTATGCAGAAACTTCTGTTTTATTTGCATGGGAGCCTCCCCTTCCAGAAAGGGGAGGGGTCTCAAACCACTATAGAAACTTTTCTCGCTTCTAAAAACTCTCACATGTTAAATTTTGTTTCCTTTGCTTGATTAGTTCTCGAGTTATGCAGAAATATGTGTTTCATTTGTATGGGAGCCCCCCCCCCCCCCCCCCTCAGAGAAGGGAGGGGTCTCTAACTATCTTACGAACCTTCCCCGGCTCAAGAAACTCATGTATACAAAATTTCACGCCGATCGGCTCAGTAGTTTTCGATTCTATAAGGTTCAGACAAACAGACAGCCAGACAGACAGACAGAAATTAATTTTTATATACATAGATTGATTCATAATCATCGATTTTTGAACGCAACTATGTGAGGGATGTATGTCAAATGATCATAGAAATGATAAACAGTGTATATTTATGATTGTTAACTCATCGTTTGGAAAAAATACTGATTTTAGGTAGATGCAATTAATCATATCTCAAAACTTCAGGCTCTCAGTCAAAGGAAAAAAAAGATTACATGGAGTGGAACCTACATGATTTTCTAAACCTTTTGGTTGAGAACTCCGACTGCATCGTACGGCTAAAGTGGTTTATGATTGGTGACTCTAGTTTGTTTACATTTTACGGTTGCTTTTTTTAAATTAACAAAAACCGTGAAATTTGTACCGCGTTCTTGATTTGGCAATTAACAAAGTTAAAACAAAAGGATAAACTTCTCAGTAATCGCAAAACAGGCAGCGAATCAACATTGCCTGCAATCAGCAAGTACTGATGCAACAATAGCCTTCCCCGGTAATCTTGTTTTCCCTTCCATACATACAACTAAACTCTTGTCGGAGATGATGATGATGATGACGATGATGTCGACAAGGTGAATAACGCGAGCTTACCCGTATCTATCCCACACAGAGGGAATACACATATAGAGCAACTCGCACGGTCGGTGTATGTCGGGAGAACCGTATGAATGCGGAGGTAGGTGTCTTATTTGTTTATATTAGAATACGCGCTGAACAAAATGGATCCCAGTCACGTTAGACCAGAGTAAGTACTCCTCGATGGGAGTTGAGAGTTGATTTAGTTTGCCGTAATGAGGAAACGCATTAATTTGTTTATTCTGTGACTACCTGGCATACATCATTCAACAGCAAATGAAACAAACCTTCCAATTCGAATAATTCCATTTTACCCCATCCAGACGATAAAAATGCCTCAATCGCGTGGTATGTGGGCGCGTCTGTTCGCCACGTGATTGGTTGAACCATCATCGAGCGAATCGAAAATGCACAGTCCTAGCACAAACCGAGCAAAGTTTCAAAATAAGAAAAATAACTTACCAGTAACGAACTCCACGTTGCAAAGTTTGTCCGAGATTTTCCAACTCGAAAAAATGCGACTCTTCGAATTGCGAATTGGCACAAGAAAAAAAAAAGACAGTAAACGGAGCCCCTCGCTCACTGTAGGAAAACAACAATTTCCAGATAAACACTTTGTATAACACACACTCAAAACGCACAAACACACTGGAACGAGAGCAGCAAACGGGCAAGCTTTCCTTCCTTTGCGTTTGCAGTTGGGAACGAAGTGTTCTTCTCTCTTTCTACTACACAATACACAACAATCGTTGGTTTCACTCCTGGACTGATATGGATGGGGAGGGGGGGCAAAAGAGATCGATATTCCAATTTCGGAGCGCAAGTTTTTCCTCGTCGTCGATATGTTGTTTTTCTCTCCCTCACTGCTGATTGCGCTTTGCACAAAATTCACTCACTATTACTTCTTGGCGTTCTTCGACGTTTTCCGTTTTTCACTGAGGAGTGCTGAAATGGGTTTGATTGCCGTTGGTTGTTGTTGTTTTTTTTGCTTATCGCAGTATACTCTACAAACTGAAATGCTTAGCACTCACTTCTTCGCACTTTGGGGTGGGTCTTGAACGTTGATTCGAAAATAACACTACCTAGTTTTTTTTTTGCTGCCTTGTTTATATGCTGTTCCTTTTTGATGTTCACCGTATTGTTAAGAACAGTCTGCAAAATAAAGGGAACGTGAAGGGAAGAAAACAAAGTTATTAAGGCGCATCAACAAACAACACATAACAAGCTATATGGCATTAAATGACTGATAGCACACAGCCGTTGCGGTTGTGCACGTATAACGACCTAACCTGGCCGGGGGCTGGAGTGCTTCTTGCTACTTTTATTAAACTTGGTTTGATCACCAGCATCAACACGCAAAGCAGGGTTGCCAGATTGGAATGGGAATTTATCGGCACGTTGACTACTTCCAAATAAAATTAAAATTAATGAAAATGTGGAACTCTAAGGCTGTGTAGCAATTCACGAATTAATTTTAATTTTACTTAAACTTGACAGATGGAAAATAATCGATTTATCGATTAAAATCCCTTTGTGATTGATCAACAATCGTTCGATAAGATGTCTGTCAAAATTGAGCTCCCGTCTGTCAGAAATAAGTCAGCTCGAGTAGCAGATTTAGGCTGTGAACCAATTCGCGAGTTAAATTTAACTTTGATTAAAAATTTACAGATGGAAATCCGAGCTTGGTTATTTCTGTCAGATGCGAAGTTAAAATTTTACCATCGTGGCTGCATTCTATTCGAAAACCGGTTTATCAACAACACAAGGATTGTCGAACATGGCAACATACAGTCACAACCAGAAAAAAGTGCCCACCTACCCCAGTTTCTCCTTTTTGTGCAACAAACTGTAAAATAAGTGAAATATTCTAAGTTTTGTTGTATTGATGGCATATTTATTATGTTCTTTTCTTGTCTGGTACATAAAAAAACACTTATCCTGCAAATTCATTTTTTGCAAGAATCTTCAAGAAAGATCAAACTATAGTAGAAATTATTATTTATTTATTTAAATAGCCATACATCGTATTTACGATATGACAATTCATCTACAACATTTACGCCAATGATTGTTGAAAAAAAAAAAAAAAAAAACAAAAAAAAAAACAAGCAAAAAAAAAGCGAACTGATAAAATAACAAAACAACGGCGAAAAGGAGGGCGAAACCTACAAAATGTCAACAATAGGCGAATAGTATCTATGGCGATGCCTCTCATTCAACCTCGTTGACGACCCACATTGATGCGTAATCAAACATCCTAGTATGACAGGGAATATAAAAAATGCAAATTCAAGAATAACGAACGAATTCCATCGAAATATGAATCGAAGCTAGCTTTGTTCTCTGTCTGTATACTAGATGTATTTGAATTTATTCGTTAATTTGTAAATTACGGTTTGAAATCTACTTGCAATATTACAATCATCATTTCCCTTTTGTTTACATCTGCATGTCGCCCTAATCGCAAATTGCTCCGATATTATTATTTATTTAATAATGATAAGTCATCTACAACATTTCGCCAGATATATTGTCTATCTCCTTCGTTGGCCCCTCGCCGATCCTGTTGCACCTGGTCCGCCCATCGTGCTCGCTGTGCCCCACGCCTTCTTGTACCGGCCGGATTCGAGGCGAACACCATTTTTGCAGGGTTGTTGTCCGACATTCTCGCAACATGCCCTGCCCACCGTATCCTTCCAGCCTTCGCGACCTTCTGAATGCTGGATTCGCCGTAGAGTTCAGCGAGCTCGTGGTTCCATCTTCGCCGCCACACTCCATCCTCCTGTACGCCGCCAAAGATGGTCCTAAGCACCCGGCGTTCGAAAACACCGTGGTTGCAGGTCCTCCTCGAGCATCGTCCATGTCTCGTGCCCGTTGAGAACAACCGGTCTTATCAGCGTTTTGTACATGGTACATTTAGTGCGGGGGTGAATCTTTCTTGACCGCAAGTTCTTCTGGAGCCCGTAGTAGGCACGACTTCCACTTAGATGCGTCTTCGGATTTCACGGCTGTTGTTGTTGTCAGCCGTAAGCAAGGATCCAAGGTAGATGAATTCTTCCACCACCTCGAATGTATCCCCGTCTATCGTAACACTGCTGCCTAGGCGGTCCCTGTCGCGCTCGGTACTTCCTGCTAGCATGTACTTTGTTATCGACACATTCACCTCCAGTCCGACTTTCGCAGTTTCGCGTTTTAGGCGAGTGTACATTTCTGCCACCGCTTCAAATCTTCTGCCGACAATGTTCATGTCATCCGCAAAACAAACGAACTGACCGGATCGAGTGAAAATCGTACCCCGGCTGTTGAGCCCGGCTCTTCGCATGACACCTTCTAGCGCAATGTTGAACAACAGGTACGAAAGTCCATCACCTTGACGTAGTCCCCGGCGTGATTCAAACGAGCTGGAATGTTCGCCCGAAATCTTCACGCAGTTTCGCACACCGTCCATCGTAGCTAGTGAGCTTCCCGGGAAAGCCGTTCTCGTCCATAATATAGTAGAAATTATGCATGTCAAAATAAAGTGCCCACTTCTTATTTTCTTTAAAAAAAAAAACAAGTTGTAGATCCAGTCTGTTGAGTGATCAGTAGTTGATGTGTCCTCCCCTGGCCTTCAACAGTTTTTGCAAACGTTTCGGCATACTCTCCACCAGATTCTTCAGGTGTTGTGGGTCAAGATCTTCCCAGGCGTTCTCAAGAGCTTGAAAATAGTTATGTTTGTTGGTAACTCCTGTCTTATCAACTCGTGAATCCAAGATGGCCCACAGATTCTCTATTGGGTTCAGATCTGGACTCTGTGGGGGCCATTCCATAGGTTTAATACGGCAGGAACGGAAGAATGCCTTTGACTTCTTCGCGGTATGTTTTGGGTCATCATCTTGCTGGAACACAAATTTGTTTACCAGCCCAGTTTTAACTAACGAAACCTCCAAAATCTCACGCAATATGTCGATGTAGGAATCTGCTGTCATAATACCATCGATTTTTACCAAAGCACCAACACCCGCCCAAGAAAAACACCCCCACACCATCACGTTCCCTCCACCATGCTTAACTGTGCCCTGGATATGTCGATCATGAAGCGCCTCTCCAGGTCTACGCCATACACGAGCTCGTTTTTTGCTGTTGAACAACTCGAATTTGGACTCATCAGTCCACAAAACAGTCTTCCAATATTCTAAAGGTTTATCAGCATTTTCCCGAGCAAATTTGAGTCGTTTCGCTTTGTCGACTTTGCTAATAAAAGGCAACTTCTTACAAAACCTGCTCTTCATACCGTGTTCAGCGATCCTTCTGCGTAGAGTACTGTCCGAGATCGGTTGTTGAATCACTTCCTTGATCTCCCTGAGGGTAACCTTCGGATTTTTCTTAATTTCTCGAATGATTCTCGCATCTGTTCGGGAATCTGTTCTACGTTTCCTTCCCCTTCCTGGGTGATCAGCTACTGAACCATAGGTATTGTACTTTGCGAAAAGTTTGGTAACCGCTGCTTTGCTGTATCCATACTTTTCACCAATCTTGCGATGCGATTCACCTTTCTCGATGTCACGAAAAACACATTTTCGGATCTGCAAGGGAATAGAGTTTTGCTTGCCACCGTATTATCCATGGTTATTTAGATAACTCGCACTGAATCTTTCTGACCGACAACTGAAATCCGTAAGAAGATCAACAGACACTTGGAAACGTCAAAAAAAAATTGGAATACGGGCGTTTGGATGTAAAAATTACACATAATATATTTTCAATTGGGCACTTTTTTGACACACCAAATTTACACCACGTATGGTTCAAAAAATAATTTTGCAAAAATGTGTATTATCCATTGCAAAAATACACATGCATCTTTAAAATAATAATATTATCATGCTTAGAAAAATATATGAATACGATATAATGAGTTTTTCAATGACTTCAGAGATGAAGCGTGTTCATGAGAAAAGTGGGCACTTTATTTTGGCGGTGACTGTAACTTTCGAAGTGTCACTTTTTAACCAAAGTTAAATTTGACTCGCGAATTGGTCCACAGTCTTAATCGATTATTTTCCATCTGTCAAGCTTAAGTGAAAATTAAAATTGATTCGCGAATAGGGACACAGCCTAAGAGAGCTCTGCTTCAGGGAGTCGACGAGTTGGGCAACATTTGATATCTTTTCTATCCAAACATTTTTCTGTAAATTTCGGGTATTAAATGTGTTATTAATGCATGTAAAATATCGATATTAATTCCGGAGCCATTTGCGATAAGGGCGAAAATGCTGAATGTAAACCGAACGGGGAATGATGATTGTAATATTGCAAGTAGAATTTCAAATCGTAATTTACAAATTAACGTATAAATTCAAATACAATCTAGCATACAGACAGAGAACAACGCTAGCTTCTGATCCGTATATAATACTGATGGAAATTCGTTCGTTTTTCATTGAAATTTGCTCATTTTTAATATTCGCCTGCCAATGCTGGTATATGTTTGATAAAGCCATTTTCATCGTTAGCCCCACAATTACTGGAAATAATTATATCGCCCTATACTATTCGCCTATTTTTGCCATTTTCATAAGTTTCGCTTTTTACCTTCCGCCGTTGTTCTAATTATTTTGTCAGTATCGCCTTTTACTTTATGCCAAGTTTATGTTTTGATTTAAATTACGCCTATCGCGTTGTCAACAATCAATATGGCGTAAATCGCAAAGTAAATTATTTTGATAATGAAATAACTCTACGCCGCTCTTTCCGGAAACTACATTTAATGAATAAAATTAAAGCACAATCAGGACAAAAAGTTTAAAAGTCATGATTTAGTGATAATAATTATAAATTGCATTGAAAAATCATTTTGTTTACATTTCGCATGTTCGCCCTAATCGCAAATTGCTACTCTACTTGAAGTTGAAACCGGCACCTAGCTCAGGCAGCTAAGACCCACTACAACTTATATTACGTGATATAGACTATCTTGATATCAGCATCTATACATCTAGTTTTCTCTGGAAATAATGTGCATGGCATTTGATATCACTACCAATAAATTTTTTGGGAAAGAGGGTGTAAGACGCAGCCATTGAGATGATATTCCTTTGGTCAGATATAGGGTGTTCCAGAGATTATAAGCACGATTAAAAATCAAGATAAAAACTTTTTTTTTTGGGGAAATTGGAGGAAGTTTGATTTGGAATCATTTCTCTATAATGTTCTCTCTCAGTAATATTTGAAAAATATTATTATCATTAATTATAAACCAATGAACGCACTTTTGCCCTAACGCTGCTCACCAGTCTCTGAACAGACGTCTTCGCAAATTTTTCGATGGTATCTGCTGCTTCTACATGTTTCCTTAGATATGCCTTGTTCAGAGCTCAATGTCTCGATTAGTCGGGCTTGAAGATAATTCGGAGGAATCATAAGTTTCGGCACGTATTTATCTTTATTGGCGTTGTAAGGCCTGTACTCGAAAAAAAATGCACCATTTTTATCCGTGTGTAACTTTTTTGTCCGTGGGTAAACATTGATGAAAATCTGGGTATAACAAGTTTGGAGTGAATTGTTTACATGTCATAACAATCGGTTCAGTGACTATTGAGATGTCATCGAAACAAGAAGAAAATCGCCGTAGAATTTTGCGCGCCGTCATAGAAAATTCGACTGTGAGTGGAAGAAAATCGAAGACAGCTGACCCTGTGAAGGCCCTGAAGGTGTTGGATTATTTCAAGTGTAATCCGAACCTTTCGATTCGCGACGCGGCTCTGAAGGCAATGTGTTCCGCATGGTTCGTTCAGCAAACCATGAAACGAGCTGGGCTTCGTGTATTCAAGGTCCGTAAGGAACCGAATCGGCGTGATCAACAAAACACGGCGGCCAAATCCCACGCAAGGAAGCTGTATCGAGAGTGGTTGACGAAACCTACATCAAGGCAGACGCAAAGCAGATACCGGGGCTGGAGTTCTACGTTGCCAAATCACGGTTTGATGTTCCGGAAGACATAAGGAAGAAGAAAGTGGACAAATTCGCCAAAAAATACTTGCTCTGGCAGGCCATATGCAGTCGGATTTTCCATGACGGCGCGCAAAATTCTCCGGCGATTTTCTTTTTGTTTCGATGACTTCTCAATAACCACTGAACCGATTGTTATGACATGTAAACACTTCACTCTAAACTAGTTATACCCAGATTTTCATGAAATTTACAATTTTTGCAAAATACAAAGTACCGATTCGTATAACGTTCTCGCGATTTTCAAATACAACTTTTGCAACTGAAAATCACAGCAGAAAATTTCCATTTTGGACTTGTGCTCAGTTCAAGTGAAATCATTTCACACTCCAAAAGCCAAAAGTTGTAAATTTTTTTTAATCGCTCGTTTAACTTCAGCTGTCCGGAATCAATTTCACAGGAGTTTTTCTACTATTTCACTCGCGAAAAATATTTAAAACTGTCGACACTTGATGGGTTTGGACCCATCAAGCATAAAACTATTTTATTTGTTTCCTATACAAGTTAGGTAATAATCACAATGAACTCAATCTTTAGGATTCTGAAATGAAATTCATGTGATGAACATTATGGAAAAAAAGTTTTCCGAATCTTCCCTTCTGCTTTCACACCCGAACTCCAATCGGCCGTATCAACTTGGTTGGGTAGCTGCGCATGCACTTCCGGCTGACGATGGAAATGATACAGCATTCCTGGTGACCTTCAACACTTCTGCATACTTTTCCACTTCGAAACGGTACCCGTGCGCTAGCAACTGCTATTTGCCGCAGCAAACGTTCACTCATTAATGGCTCCGCGAAGCTTTCGTCAGACCTGTTGCCAATAGATAATCTTCGGATGTTATACGTTATCCAAACTATTCTGGAGTTCAAACCTTAAAATCTACAGCTGTAGCTGTAGCTTTCTGGACTAAACAAAGTAAAAATATGCATTTGACCAAATTAGGTGAGTCTTTTGGAAGGTCAACAGATATATGCATGCTGATCAAAGACTTCGTGATTTCAACGTCGTTGAGAGTTCCAGCGGTCGTTATGGCATCGGAGACAATTCTCTGAACTACAAACCTTTTTTCAGTTTGGTTCACCACTAAACACTTTTCATTTATAGAAAATCCTCGCTCCCTCGTCGCATTTCCATGCGATAGGATCAGCATCTTTTAACAAATGATGTCAAATGTGGCAGCTCCTTCTTGGAATGAACAATCAGTTCTAGCAAAAATTTGTCCAAACGCCGTTCTTTCTCCGGAATCCGGCGGGCAACGTCTTTGAAGATGGCATCAAGCACAGCTGCCCAAATTCTTTTTTCACCTTGTCTGCAACTGCAGCGCTCAGATTGTCCTTATGCACGAACGTTTCCAGACAGAGCTCCAGACGCTTTTTAGCTATTAGGCTTAGTGACGTTTAACGCACGCACACTACAGCGCTATGATGGCAGAAATATTTCTTTCATTCGAATTAATAGTATAGTTTTGTTATATGTATCCAGAAGTTACACAATCGTATACAATAATTATTCGCTAACTGATTCAGACGTTTTCACGCTAATAATCGACTTATTAGCACTCTGACGCAGTATTTTGAAAAATATGAAATAAAATAGTTTAACAATGTTCAGAATACTGCTTCAGAGTGATTATGTCACTAAGACATTAGAAAAAGGCCTGTGTCAATTAGCGAATGGTGAGTGTACCTTCAAGATTCGATATAGCCATGAATCATTATGGTGTAAAATTAAACACATATTATGACAAATGATTTCAAATAGAAAGCCGGTTAAGAACCTTTTCGAAGAAATTCAAAGAATTTGACATTCCGGGAAGCTGCTTAAAATCTTCCAGCACATAAGTTTCATCGTCCATTATCACGCAGGAAAATTTTGTCAAATATTCGCGATACAACTTGCGAGCCCGAATTTTAGCCGTCACATTCTGTTTATCATTACGGTTCGGTACAGTTTTCCCCTTGAACGACTTCATACCTGGCCGGTGCTTGGAAGTATGCACGAAAGTTGGGGACATTTTTATTTTTCTAGCAACAGTACGTACCGAAAGATCTGGTCTCTGCTGCAATATTTGCTTCACCTTTGCGTCCTTTTGGTGGTTCCTGAGATCCGTTTTTGTTCCGCTCCCAGCCTTCCTTTGTACGATGCGTTGGTTTGAAGCCACCGAAGCATTTTGGGGAGTAATTCCTGATTAGAATGAAACTGCATTTGTAAACAAACAATAATTCAATCGCCGATTTCTATCAAATAAGACATCAATCTCGAAACATAAGAATTTGATGAGCAAATGTTTTTTTTTTAATGATTTGGCTTAATTTATTTGTGAGCATAAGCATCAATTTACGAGAAATCTTCAATTGAATTGTTTGTTTACAAAAACTGTTTCACTCTAATCACAAATTACTCTGGAAGCATCATAAAACAGTTTTGGTGTTTTTTCAAGTGTGCAAATAATCAAAAAAAAAAAAAAAAATTAGCGTGTCGATGACACCAGAACGATTTAACTTAATGGCGCAGTTCTGCAGGAGATTTCGCACAACTAAGGTCGAGATTTATTGTATAATAACACTTAATTGTTTACGGAAGGAATCCGACGATAAAACCCATCGCAGCCATCCTTACCCTCGCTTCGACTAACCACTGCACCACAACACGGAAGATTTTTCTCTCGAATCAAATTAATGACAAAACACGACAACTTCCGCCGCGAATGTTGTGTTTGCTACATATAACCTTAAAAAAACCGAGCTGTCAAATTAGCACCACACGCAGCACCAAGTTTTCGGCTTCACGATTGTTGTTCGTGGATGACAGCCGCTTCAGTGCTGTGGTTAAGATTTGTTGAGTTGCTTCTTCAAAAAACCAAAAGTAAAAAGACCGACAGTCGTTGCAAAATGCCAAATTCTCTCGCTTTCTTGATTGCCGATTTAGATGCAAACCCGATTTCCACATTAAGAGCTGGCAGAAGATTTCTCTCCGTCAATTCTATTTCAACTAACAATTTTGCTCTGTCTGTCAGACGCTCGCAACTTGTTCATTTTTCACCCAACGAACTTCGCAAAATTTCAATGGAAAAACTGATGAACATGAAAAAAAAAACACGATTTTATACCATTTTTATCTTAAGCTCAAAATCAAAACATATGTGATTCTAGTGATCAAAAATATCGGCATGCATTAATCGGTCGACATTTTATATTTAGTCTTTTTAACATCTTCTAAGGGCTTCTTCAGCGGTGGTCTATTTTTGGATCAAATTTATATTTGATTTGCATCAGCAAAACTTGAATAGAACCAGCTATAATAGACCAACTTTGCGTTCCCCGCACCGGTGTTGTATTTTTTGTTGTTAAAACCCGCCAAAACCTGTTATCCAGTCACTCATCCAGCATCAGAGATCAGAAGTTCTTTTTTTTTCAGAGTTTGCAGATATTTCGCAAACTATTTGCCATGGATTGGTTTGACCAAATCTAGGGACTTAGGGCGAATCTAACATTGAGAGACTCTCTTTGATTACTTTCTCTTTCATTCATATTCCAATCACCTTTACGTATTTCATTCTACTATTTGTAGAGTATGCTAGCCAGCACTGTTGTGTTTCGATCTGGGGCCATATTGCGGATCTCAAAACGAAGAACTTTTTCTCACAAGCGTTCGTACAAAAAGTCGTTCGTTTCGAGCTACATAATGCCATCCCTGTACTAAAGAATCCCTCAAAAGTTTTATAATGGCGCTGTAACAAATGAAAGAGAGCGAGACCGAAGAGAATCTCTCAATATGTGTTAAGTTCTGATCTCAATGAAACCCATCGTATTAAAACGAATTAGAGGAACGAATGGTTCGTTAAAACTTTATTTCATCAACATCAGATCTTTTTGCCTAAAACATGGAATAAAGATTAGTTTACTTTTTTTCTGTTTTATTCATCGTCATATTGACAAACGTCAAGCTATATCAAGTCAGTGTAGTGTGAACACCTCCACTTGATATCGATATCAACTTGCTATATCACGTAATATAGTGCGTAGTGTGAACGTACTATTAGCACAGAGAACAGACGTTCATCTTCGGTCTGCTACTTGTGTAAAACTTTAAACCGACATTTCAAATGTATGTCGTTATGCTCCTGGTAGGCGGCGCTGCAGTTGTGCGATAACTGTCATGTAAATCTTTATCAATAAAAAACCCAGCACATAACCTGAAAAGTTTTGTTTGTTTTTTCTCTGCACTTGCTTTTTATACCGGCTATCCATATTAACTTTTACACACGTTTTTCAAGAAAAGGTATATGGACATCAATGTCTGTTCTCTGTGCTATTAGATTCTTGTATCAAAGTTCCAATGTTCGACCTCAATACCATCTCATTTCAAAACCCTTTCCACTCGCCTAGATAACTAAAAAGCGGCGACTTCGATTTGATTTGTCTAAGGATTCATACTAATCAATGATGATTTAAAATTTTATTTCACTTCATGTTGGATGATACGCGATAACAACCCTGAACACGTGAACAGAAGAAAAAAAAATCTTATGTGAAAATCTGCCAACCCTTCCTGCCGAGAAGAGCCAAGCGCCCGCTCGATGTGTATGCGTGTGCGAATGTTTGTGTTTACGTTTGTACATCGTCCGCCTCGTTTAGTGGAATCGAAGCAAGCCTGCTGCTGTGAGGTTGAACAACTCCGCAGCAAGCCCCGAGAAGCGTTATTATTATTTTGATGGGCCGAGAGTATCTTCTAGCAACAATGATGCCATTTCACCTTCTCTCTTTCGCACCAATAAACGGAACCGGAATCCAACGAGTTTACACAGAACGCTTTGCTGGTGTTGTTAACATAAACTTCGTAGCGATCGGTGAAAAAAAAAAAAAAAACACAAACGACGAGATTCCGCTTGCACCAACACACACTGAGCGCGGACCGCGCAAGAGCCGAGCAATGGGAAAAATCAATGTAAATTTTATATTTCTCAAGGGGTGCGTTGTTTTGCTAAGTGAACCAATCCGGTCCAAATTCGATACCGGATGAGATCTATTCCACCGAAAAACATCCGCAAACGATACACTTACCAATGATGCACTGCGTTTTCACGGATCTGGCACTTTTCCGGCCGTATTTGCACTAAATATCAGTACTTTTCTGCAAGAAAATTTACACACGAGCTTCAACTCAACTGCGCGGTGTACCTCTACAAACTCGGGGCGACTAAAAACGAGACGAAACTTTTGTACAAAAGGGAGAACGCAATGTTTTTTTTTTTCTTTGTTGATTTTCTGAATCGGGCGAAAAGCTATGCGGGCGGGGCGGATGGGTGAGCTTTTGACGCGACGCGATTGAAATGTGTGCGAGCTTTTAGTCGAAATCGTCTTCTCGGTGTAGGTGAGTCTTCGTCAATTTAGACGGCTGTCAAGTTTGAAACGACCGTTAATTAACACTGAGTAAATATACAAGTAAACATCTACTCTGAGAAAAATTCTATCGTTATACCGACAATAAAATCATGGTCAGAATGACTATCGCATATAATGGTTACAATAACCATGAAAATGGCGAATTCACCACGTTCATGGCATTTTTGACTATGATCGTGGTAACAAGGACTATTCCGACATTATGAAAAATGTTGCATCAACTATTTTTAATGGTATTTTTGACCATGATCATAGTCGGCTCAAAATCACTATACTGCAATAGTCATTCTAACCCTCAATAATGGTAAAATTGACTATCAAATTTGGCGCTGTGTACACAGGGCCAAATTTGATAGTCAATTTTACCATTATTGGGGATTAGAATGACTATTGCGGTATAGTGATTTTGAGCCGACTATGATCATGGTCAAAAATACCATTAAAAATAGTTGATGCAACATTTTTCATAATGTCGGAATAGTCCTTGTTACCATGATCGTAGTCAAAAATGCCATGAACGTGGTGAATTCGACCATTTTCATGGTTATTGTAACCATTATATGCGATAGTCATCCTGACCATGATTTTATTGTCGGTATAACGATAGAATTTTTCTCAGAGTAACAACCACATAATAATATTAAAAAAATATAGTGGAAATTAAAATAAAATTTTTATTCCCGCCCCTTCAAAAAAAAAAAAAAAAAGAAAACACAAACACCCCCCCCCAACAATATTTTTTTTCCCCTATTCTATTTACTATTTTTAAGGTATTATTTTTTTTGGGGATGCACCACAAAAAAATTTTTTTTTTTTCGGCTTGTAAAAAGTGTTGTACGCAACTGGGTGAAAAATTCAATTTTTTTTCAGCACTTAACGTATACGAAGACATATTTACGACACATATACGGCTCGTGCTAAAAAAAATCTCGTGCTAACTTGTTGCATAAGCTCTTAAAATGACATTTTTACTCAGGCTGAAACAACATCCTTGTTTTGCTCATTTTTATTATTTCTCTTATTATCCCTCATTAATAGTTGTTGATTCAAGCATTAGTTTAGCTTAACCATAGTAGCAGGGGTTGGATGATCAGCAAGAAATTATATACAATGGAAAAAATCTTGTATTAAAAACTACCATTTTACCCGACTATGCCTGTTTTCAAAACTATTTCATGGTAGTCAAATTTACTACGTTTATGGTACAACCTTCAACATTTGTGGTATATTTGACAGCCCTCATACTGATATCAACCACACCATGGTTGATCTAATCGCAGGCTTGTAAAATCAAATGCATAAATAGTCCGGTGAAAATTGTTGGTGTTTGCACGGAAAGGGAAAAACATGGTTTGATTTTACTAAATCAATAGTAATTGAAAACCAAATATTATTACTGAACTAAAAGAAAATTACATATTAATTCAGAAATAATTTCCGGCTATAGAAGTTATAAAATATAGTTTAAACTATTGCTCCAAAGTGTCAACCGTAAATCAGTTGACATCAACAATAAAAAAAGTGACTTCTAAATAATACCAATTTCAACTTTTCTCAACCATCATTGACGTTGAACGAACAGCTTGCCGGTTAATTTGACTATACTGTATCCTTTGAAAAACTTAATTGCATAGTTATATCTAAACCAGTATAGAATGATGTTGTTTTGAAAATGATGTGCATTGCAGTGCAATTGATCTTTTTGTCAGTAAGTATTTGCCCATATAATTTCAAATGCTATAATAATGGTGACTTACTTTCAGGAAACGGTTTCAAAATCGAAAAAAAGTCATATTGAGCGAGATGAATTGAAAGCTTTGCTCCCATCGCAATTTTTGGCTGACCGAGCCAGGTGTATTCGGAGTTCGAAGGAGTGGCCATTATGGCAGGTAAAAAGATCCATAAAAATATAATAAAATAAAATGAAAAAAATAAATAAAATATAATAAGAATAAATATCTGTCTTTTCGTTGTTTTAACAAGAGAAGTATGCTCAATTCAATCAAAATTTACGTCTTATCAATACTTTCAAGTTCATGCAAAAAGAATTGATATTTGAATTAACTATACGCATGAAGGTAAAAACTAAACAATTTTTGATTTTATTGAGCATCATGTTAACTGAACCATTAACTATGGATGAATTTATCATCTTCGTTAGATAGATTCGACTTCACTGTATAATTCTATGGACTCAAATATAACGTTATCTCTAAATCAGTATAAAAATATAGTTGTTTTGACTTCACTTATCCTTGTCTTAATTATTTATTTTTATGCGTGTGCGCTTAATTTAACCCTCGAAATGGTAGTTTCTACTGCGGTTCTTTTTAGCTCGGGAAGTACCTGCACAGACAAAATTCTTGTAGTAAAAACTACCATTTTACCTGACTATGGCTATCTTTAAAACTACCATGAAATTTCAGTCAAATTTACTACGTTTATGGTAAAACCACAGAGAACAGACATTGATGTCCATATAACTTTTCTTGAAAAACGTGTGTAATAGTTAATATGGGCAGCCGGTATAAAAAACAAGTGCAGTGAAAAACAAACAACAATTTTCAGGTTATGTGCTAGGCTTTTTATTGATAAACATTGACATGACAGTTATCGCACAACTGCAGCGCCGCCTACCAGGAGCATAACGACATACATTTGAAATGTCGGTTTAAAGTTTTACACAAGTAGCAGACCGAAGATGAACGTCTGTTCTCTGTGGTAAAACCTTCAGACAGACCTCATATTAAAATCAACCGCACCATGGTCAATCTAACTGCAGGCATGGTAAAATCAAATGCATTTATAGTCAGGTGAAAATTGTTGGTGTTTACGCTTAATTTAACCCTCGAAATGGTAGTTTCTACTGCGGTTTTTTTTGCATATGTGCATCGGTCCTATGCTAAATAAATCACCCCTCAAAACTTAGCTCCCAACGAATAACTCCTCGAATATAATGTCAAAATAACTCAGCGAATCAATACCAAAACAAATAATGAGGTACTCTATGGTGTGATTGGGATCGATGGGGTCCTAAAGCAGTAAGCTAATTTCAAAAAACTAGTTTCGTATTGATTGTTGTCAGTATTACCAGCGGCTGGATAGTCATGAAGGAAATGGATACAGTTTTTGGCTCAGGAAGTACCAGCATATCGGTCACAAGCTCGGTCCCAAGCTCGGTCCCAAGCTTAATGATTCACCCCTAATAACGTAACTCACCAAAACACCCTCAAATATGGTTATTGTTATTGTTATTGATCAGCCCTCACCCTGGCAGGCAACTAAAGGGTGTCCCACATCAAATTGCATCACGGAAAAAAACGCTGTAGAAAATTACCTAGTTAATCGATCCTTTTCAAACTTTCTGACAATAAAATATAACCCATTAGTAAGCTTTTGGCATATTTATTTCCTTCAACTTCAATACCATAACCATACTCTCGCACCTTACGCTTAACTCCACACATTAGGTTGTATACAACATCTGGCTGCAGCTAATTTTGTACGGAAACCCACTTTTTCTTCATTTCTTTAGTGCCTGCTTCATAATAGCCCAGTGTTTTTCGATGGGCCTTAGTTCCGGTGCGTTGGGGGGTTCATGTCATTGGGTACGAAAGTGACCCCGTTGGCTTCGTACCACTCCAGGACAAAATTTGAATAGTGGCACTAAGCTAGATCCGGCCAGAAGATCGTAGGGCCCTCGTGTTGCTTCAACAGAGGAAACAGACGCTTCTGTAGACACTACTTGAGCCTTGATGTAACCATGATGAGACAATGAGGCTTCGTCAGCATCTGGGTTTACAGTTTCCCACCGTATTTTGCCGTTCGTCACAATTTGCAGTATGCAGTCCCTCCCGGTTCTTGGCTCTCTGAACGAAAGACTTGGACAGATTCGACTTTTTGGCCACATTTCAGTCGAAGCATTGGGATTCCGCTTAAACGCTTTCACGACATCCTGATCACTAATAGAACATTCATTCTGACCGCATTTCTCCTTCCGTTCGATGCTCAGAGTTTCGTAATTACGTTTAATCACACGAATCACCGTTGACTGCACGATTCCGAGTTGTTCTCCGATGTCCCGATGAGAAGGTTGAAGATTTTCCAGGTGCTTGCGCAAAATCAATTCGCGACGTTGCGTTTCGGGTGACGCCATTTTTTTTCAATTTTCGAAAAACCGACCGTGATAAAAATACAACAACAAAAAACACTCTAAACTACTTCTACCCAAATTTTCAAGAGATAATACCCAAATAGGTAATTTTCTACAGCGTTTTTGCCGTGATGCAATTTGATGTGGGACACTCTTTACCCTGCGATCTGCACCTAAGCTGAGTGAGAATCTACTCCGCCTAAGCGTTTTTTGCATACTAATCCATATAGCATGCCGCCATTTTCACTTAAGGGCCCCGTTGTCCCATTAGCTTCCGTGCATTGGTTAGGGATAGGAGGTGATTGAAAGGGAAAATTTAGAGAGAAGCAGTTACCTTGAATTGTGACTGAAAAGAGACAAGCATAATGAAAAACAAAACAAAACAAAATAAACAAAATAAAACAGGATATTATATATTGTCTTCAAAATTTGGTAGAAATAAATTATCTTTTACCTGAAAAGAAAGAAAATTAAGAACAAAAATATAAGTAGAGTCCTTGTAATCCCCCGGATGTTTGAAGAGTCTTTGACAACGGCAAGATTATGTTTGGAAGAACGCTTATGAACAAATTTCGTTATCGTTCACAGGACACTTGGGGCTTTATCTTTTGAACTTCAGGTCCCTTCTTGATATTTTCCAAAATATTTTCGCAGAATGTCATCGTCGTTTTTCAGTTATGGATCTATATCTTCTGTGGATCATCCAGATCAGGCGCGCTCCAGTTAAAAATTTCAGAAATCATAGACACCGGTTCGAGACTCACATTCAACTAACAAAAAACACATTCAGAAATAAGCAGGCAAGAAGTATGACCGGATCACGAGTGTGAGTAAGAGAGAAATAGATACTGATTTTATTGTTTTTGTTTTATTTTTATTTTGCGTTAGTTTTAAATCGGTATAAAGCAATGCTGAGCTTGCTTACAATAATTTTGACATTTGGGCAAAAATTATAAGGCCAGTATCGACTTAAAAAGTAGAGAAGTTACGGAATTTTGTTCAATATTACCAAGCGGAATTTTGACAATCGATCTGCATGGAACGAAATGTCACCTTCACTTACGGAATAATCGAGCGGAATATTTTTCCGAAAGTAAAAGTGACAGCTCCCATTAGTTTGCATGGAAACCTATTAAAATCCATTTTTATTTTTCGTTCTTTTCAGGTGGATACTGCTGCAGAAATTTCTTTTCGATTATTTACTTTTACATTTCAGTAAACGGAATTTAACATGGGTTTGGGATAGAAAAAGAAATTTCTTTCGAACACGATACCGACCTATATAGATAAATTTTAAAACCACATTGAAGCTATATGCTCAGATATTATCTCAGCTAGGTATTTCGCCTTTTTTTGGCATTAAATAAGCTTTTGAGAGGTTTTTTAAGCTGTAAAGCTGTAAATTAGTAGTTCTATATGTGGTTAGCTGGCTGAAAAAAATACTCTTTTTAGTGCTTATCGGTTACTTCGGTAAGGCAAAGGAATGCGTGCTTGGTTCGAGTACTGCTATATCCAAGCCCTTCGCTGAATTTTCAATACTTCTATTCAACACAATAAAAAATTTAAAAAAAAAAAATTAAAATATCCCCTTTTGGTTTTTCTTACATCATACAATCTTCTATTCAATTGTCAAAACCTGCCGTACACTGACGGAACTATCAACACTTTCTCTTCATATCTTTCATTCTAGCAAACATTACTGTCCACTCTTGGGGCTTCATGGTGATGAGCGAACATTTCCTTCTACATCAATATTTAGTGTCAACCAGTAGGTACGTGTGCTCTACTCCAAGTTCCCCTTCTTTCAAACTCACCTTCAATTCAATTTACCCATTGAGTTGGACACATCACAATAGAAAATATTGGGATGGAGCACGGACGTTAGGTTACTAGATGTATGAAAAATACTCTATAATCCATTTAGGATTATATCTGAATAATCCAAATTTAGCCAACACCCACCACCAACACACCCTATATTCTGTCAGAATAACACGGTGAATCAAAACAAAACAAAGCTTCTAGTACCGAAAAGCGCAAGAATGTATAGCAAGGTGCATGTTGCTTAGGTGTACTGCGGACTAAGAGGTTCTACAACAGTGAACAAATTTCAAATCGCTAGTTAAGTAACAATTTTAATTTGTAAAAGCGTCTCTTCAAATTCACTGTTGAGCTTAATGCTTATCAACCGTCATTTTATTTTGAATCAAAACTGCTTTTCAACCTTTGTTTACTCAAAATTGGAGAATCTATTCAACATCCGCTGCTTAACAACTTTTGAATAAAAATGTTTATTCAACAATTCTCATTTGTATTTATTACACATCAACATTATTTAACAATTGGTATAACCATTGTAAAGCATCAACTCAACTCTTGGAGCACTTTACAAATGAAACAGTTGTACAAATTATGCATCAACCATTGTAGAGCTTTAATTTATCTCTTAAACAAAAACAATCTTTAGCTATAATGAAATTAACTTTAAGAGAGCATAATTATTTTACGAAAAAATGTACTATAGCCATTGCTGTTCATGTGACCTATTTTTTGTTTTGCTTAACAATGGTTTAACAATGGTTTACAAAAAAGTTTATTCAAGAACTTTATCTAACGTTATTAATGACACCAAAATGTATTGGGTAAACTTTGAAAGGACGTTTTTTTTTTTGCTTTTATTATTTATTCTTAGCAGTCGTTAGTATAGTTGATTTATTACTTGTGGTATTTATATTTCTTCATATGTTTGAAAGAACTTTTTTAAATACAGTACCCAAATTTGACTTTGCTCGATCCCAGACTTGAACTCGTGATCCTTGGATTGAAGGCTGCCTTATTCTCCATCTTCTCCATCCTTGGTTATGCATTTGACACAATCAAAAGCCGTATTTAAATCTTCAGTCTCTAATTTGCATGACATTGTTTAACAATCGTTAGTTAACAGTCACATACACAGAACTTTGGCTATGAGTTAATAGAGTTTTATAACTGCTCTATAAACGTTCCATAACATATTAAAAAACGATAGCTTTACATGATTGATTAAGCGTTGCACAATTGCCGAATAAATGTCTTAATTTATATCTTGTAGCACTGTCTTATACCAACACATTTGTTGTTGGGTCATCGTTTTAACGAATTGGGATTGTACTTAAGATGAACAAGGGTTTGTTTTTAATCAGCGAGTATCTCATTATTTAAAACGTGTGACTGAAGCTTATACCACGGTTCTTAAGCGTCAATTACTTTTTTTTTTTACAAATCATCCATTTGATGTTGATTAAATCCTTTTTTAGGTTCTAGTTGGACTGCTTTGGGAGTGCAATAAACATCCCGGATATCGTATAGCTGAACAATACGTCTAGTGATGATTGTTTAAACGTTTTTCAATAATTATATCTAGCTGTTATATAATAATAACGATTTTGGAGTTACATGCTTTTATTCCATGTTTTCTTAGCTTTCCCTGATGATTGAACAGTAGAGTAATAAAAAATATACAGCTCAAAAAAAAAATTTTTAAACCAAACGCAAGTTATCATTTAAAAGCTGTTTGTTCTGTGTCAAGAACTTTTATTCCTAAAAACAAAAGCGGCTACAGTTTTATTCAGCTCTGGTAGCTATATTTCCACATTTAATCTACATGGGAGCTTATTATTTGCTTTGATTTGTTTGTTCCCCCACCCCCCCTTTTTTCTTCCTTGATTTTTGTTTTTTATTTTTAATTATAAATACAAAAAATATATTTTATTATATACTATCCTTTCTCCCGGATAGGCTACCCCGTTTATTTTTTCCCCCCCCACCCCACCCCACCCACACAAACTAAATATCCACCTCTCCCCCCCACAACAAAATATTTATTATTTTTTTTTTTACCTTTTTGTGGGCCGCCTTTTCTCCCCCCTCCTCTACCCCTCCTTCCTTTTTTCCCCCCTCTCCCGTTGCCTGCTGGTAAAAAAGATGCAACATGAATCGTCATTTTCCGTGTTCAATGGCTGCGTTTAATTAATAATAATATGAAGAAATGGAATGTCAATTTTACAATAAAAGTACCATTCCATTTATGGCTTGATAGTTATTGATCTCTGTATACATCTGTGTGTGTATTCGATTTTGTACAATTTTCAAAATGGAATCGAGTTTGCAACAACGAGTTTGTATTAAATTTTGCGTTAGAAACGATTTTCAATGGTGCGACGACATTGCAAATGTTAGAAAAGTGTTCCGGCAACGATACGGTTGTCATTTCATGGTGAAAACAAATCACGGTGAAAAACCCCCACGTGGAAATCAAATGTGCATCACTGTCTTTATAACGGGTGTCACGGCTGAAGTGAGAACCGTAATAAGGCCCAAAATATATAGAAACGATCTCACCCAACCAGCATCAAATTCCTGGACGTCATATCGATCACCACAACTGTTTCACGCATTACGTAGAAGTAGATAATTTTTTCGAGCTTATCATGTGGGTATGACTACAGGCGATGTTTCTTTCCGGCTGCGAAATCCGACCTTTCCGTCTGGCCGAACATGGTTAGAAAATGTAGCCCTACCTTTGAATGACCCCCCCCCCCCCCCCCACCACCCCCAACTCCCCCCCCCCCTCCTTCACTTTTCGCTTTTTCCCCCTTCTTTTTTTTTTCCCTTTTTTTTTTCCACATTAATTTTCCCCCGCTCCCAAAATTTTTCCGACCCCCCTTTTTTTCAGCTTAGTCTATGCCCACACCCCAACTGCCCGTAGCCACTTGATCCACTAGCAGCACTCAGAGACGTAGTAAGAGCTGGTGGCGCCCCTGGCAATCCAAGAAAATGACGCCTCAACTTATATTGCTTTTGGCATGTTTTGTTTCATTTAGTCATTATATACACTGTTGGATTATTTGTGAATTATGTTGACGAAATTATTTATATTATTGTAAATAACACACATAGTGAATTAACAATATTTTATATACATCGACTCACTTTTATTGTTACATATACAAGTTTTTGTTATATCGAGTCTAATAGATCCGTACAGCCGTAAATTTGTAAAATTCATGTTTATTCGTTGAAATAACTTTTATTCACATTTATATTTACTGAAAGTTCAAATTAATTCAAAACTTCGGCTTATTAGCTGAAGCAAACTGATCAACAATAAAATCTGAATCAAGATCTGGTAGCGATTCTTTTTCTTTCGAAAGAATGGCCAAACCAGAGAGTCTGTCTTGCGTCATTTTAGAACGAAGATAGTTTTTTTTATTCTTTTCAGCTTGCTGAAGCTACGTTCACACGATGCCATTGTAACTGGAAACATCAAAAAATTCGTAGAGCCGTTTCAATGTTAGGATAAACATCTTGGAGAGAATATTCAAGGATACAGTTTAATATGTCTAACGGAGTAGAAGAGCTCAGGTCAGGAAACATCTCACCAATTTGCCGTTTAAAAACTTCTACTTCAGATACAAGCTCTACTGTATCAATATCAGTAGCATAAGTTAGTCCAAATTGTGTTGGTCCTTCAATTGTGGAATAGTCATAGATGCGAGTCCGTGTTCTGTCAAAATGAGGATTCCTATGCTATATCCGCCATTGATTCTCCACGCTGCTCCATTTGTTGCCGTATGTTGTCAAATACCGAGCTTACTTACCACGTTAACCCTTTTTTCACTCGATAGAGGAGCTCGATTATCTGTGATGTCATCGATTTTTCCGCTGTCGTGTTATTTGGAAATCGTTGTCGATGTCAAGTTCAATGCATTTTTCTTTCGCATACTTTATTGGACGGTCAACTACATCAGTTTTCATTTCATCGAATAATGTTTGTAAACCTCTGATTAGTTTACTAGCCACGTCTATGGTGATGGTTTTTGACTGCAAGGATTCATTCACTTTGTCGATGTTAATCAAGATTCTCTCCCATATGTCAAGAAGACAAAGAAACTTAAAATCAATTTGTTCTAAGAGAACTTGGGCACCGCGCACCGTGGCACTATTATAATTTGTCGGCACAGTTAAGTCGGTCAGCATGTTAAACACGGCACAAATTTATCTCTTAAGAGCAGACACTGCTTGTCGTTTAGACGACCATCTTGTATCAGAATGTCCTTTCAATGGTACTCTCAAAGACTCTTTAAGAGCATTCCTTCGCGTAGTTGAATTACTATAATATTTGAAAATTTCTTGTACAGTTCAAAGAAAGCTATCATTGTAGATGAAGGACTGGCTGCATGAACTCCGACAAGATTAAATTGTGGGCAGCGCAAGGAACAAAACGTTCTAAATTATTCATCTGGTAAATTCTGGCATGTGGTCCATTCTTAGTTCCCGCCATATTCGCACCGTTATCATAACTTTGACCACCGAAATCGGCTGTGTTGATTCCGTCGTTTTGCATTTTTTTTATCGAAATATCATTCGAAAGACGTGATCCAGTCTTTTCGACCGTATTCATAAAATCGATGAATCATTCTTTGATTTGGCATTTACCATCAGAAAAATCCAGGAAATGGATTATCTGGCTCATTTGCTCGATATATACTCAATCAGGAGTGCAATCAAAATTAATTGAAAAATATTTGGCTCGCTTGACTTTTTGCAAAAATTTACTTTGAACCGAGCTGCTCATTATGTTGATTAGCTCGTTTTGTATATCTGGGGAAAAATAGCTAAGCGTTTTTTTATGCTATATAGGAGAGCGCTGGAGGCAATGATTCTAGAAAGTAGCCTGACTTTAAACATCGATGGGCAAAGAAAAGGCGCGAAAATGAAAAGAGGAAATGAGCGTGCCTTTCGCAGTTAGCATGTTCTGTACATCAGTACACTGTTAATTTCTGTACTAGGGTAACGGGATGTAATGTTAGCCTATCTCCTCCATTCGGCCTATGTACCGAATATGTCATTAATTCGGCGATAATCAACAAAATTATATTACTATCAGGATGTCCGATTGATTTCAAAGCAATTGAGACATTATTCATCAATTTATAGTGGTTCACTTCCACGTAATTTAAGATTTCCTTACTTTTTGAGACAACATGATTTGACTGGTTAAGCTGAACAGATTATCTACACGATCTTCGGATGATCTAAATTTGGCTAAATTGAACCGATAAGCCAAGCCAGTTACCAGTCAAGATGTACAGACAATAGTCACACGTTCTAAACTAACTGTTCACATAGCTAAAATAACAATGATTTAACTAGAAAATCAAAGACCCAATGCTAGAAACATATTTTATTCTATGTTCCCAACTATGGCCTGTAGTATAAAAAGCGTAATAAAAATGAAGTTTTAGGTAAAATTTCAATAAAAATGTGTTAGCTATGATTGAATGTTTTTAAAATGGCTCATCTAAACACAAACCAAAGGAAAACAAAATCTGTGTAGAGTGAATTCTAATGTTTTGATTATGGAATGGCCGATAAATCATATGAAAATCATTTAAGTGTTTCTACGCAGTTTTATAATAGTTTGTTTTGAGAAATTTTTTGTTGGATAAAGCGAATACAGCTGGCAACGCCTTAAATCAGAAACTCAGAAAAAAAAAACTGTACGTAGTCAACATTTAATAACAAGTCTATCGAATGGGACGAAGTTGCATCTATAAATAGTACCCATTTGGTGTTTATAGACCGATATTACATCCATATTCCTCGAAAGTTTCGGACTTTATAAAATGAGTTGTGTAACATTTCATGATGCAGACTACCAAATGACTATTAAACATATCCAGCAAGTTTATAACTAGTTAAATATTGCTTCTAGCTCAAATGTTTTATGAGTTATAACAAATAATGTAATCGATTGTTGCATATAAGGCTGAGTCAAGGGACACAAACCCTATTAATTTTTGAAAGTAAATTGAATAAATTTGTGCAAATGTTTGTCACTACAAAATTTTGGATCTCAGCGCCCCTGTGGCCTGGCGCCCCTGGGGGGGGCACTTTCGCCACCGCCTCACTACGCCCCTGGCAACACATACGCTTCCGTTCGTCGATGAAAACCGGGTAGTCTTTCAGACGGTCGGCGATATACGCTCACACTTCCACTTCCCTTGCAGCTGCTATTTTCCGAAGGAAAAGTTCACTTACTGTGGCCACTTACTGTGGCACAATTCCGACGCAGCCCAGATTGATAGTTCAATGCTGCAAACTTACCTAAATTTGGGCTTTCTGATATAAGCGTGTAGAACACTGAAACGACTTTTCTCTCGATAGAGATAATGAACATAGAGAGAGAGAGAGAGAATAGCTCTGCTGTTCCATTTGTTCTCATGCTGGTGCTAAAATATACACTCAAGTCTTTTTTTACACGGGGGATACGTACCGTGTTAAAAAAAAAACGCGTTATTTCAAAAATCGTCGTAAAAAAATCGCGTTTATTCAAAAATCGTCGTAAAAAAAGACCGCGTTATTTCAAAAATCATGGTAAAAAAACCAACTTATTTCAAAAATCTTCGTAAAAAAACAGTCTTATTTGAAAAACCGTCGTGAAAAACCGTCTTATATCGAAAAACCGTATGTCGTTTTTTTGGTTTCCAAAATGGCGTCGGACATCGATTTTCGACCTTTACACGTCGTCCCTTCCGAAATACCCATATTGTAGAATGTAACGCAGCTTTTCACAAACCGGAAGTCGCCATCTTGGTTTCCAAAATGGCGTAGGACATCGGTTTTCGGCCTCTAAACGTCGTCTTCGTTCCGAGAATATCCATATTGTAGACTATTTGACAATTTTTCATAAACTGGAAGTCACCATCTTGGATTCCAAAATGGCGTTGGACATCAATTTCCGGCCTCTACACGTTGTCCCCGTTCCAAAAATACCCATATTGTAGGATATTCGGCGGCTTTTCACAAACCGGAAGTCGCTATCATGCTTTTCACAATGGTGTCGGACGTTGCATAATATGTGAACAGTCCCTCCACAGCACACCATTGAAGGCCTAGGTTAACTGAACACCGAGGAAACTAATCTTCTTCATGACACACCAAGTATCAAACAATGTTTTTCGCGTTTTTAACTTTTTCATTGTATGTACATCCTCAGAATACCCTTAGACTTTTTTGGCTCTTTAACCGCGTTATTTCAAAAATCGTCGTAAAAATAACCGTGTAAAAAAAGACTCGAGTGTAACTGCCATACTCCATAGCTTTTCCTCGCATTAACACTTATGCCCCATTAAGAAGAATGCATTACGTATATCTCTCGATGGCGAAGGCTGCGCGATTCAAGCTCTATGTTTATTATTTCTGTTATGCTCTCATATCATACCACATGTAGAAGTTTGAACAAAGCAACGACCTAGTCAACTTGTTGCTTGTTTCATCCAGTTCCGACGATGTTTTCCCAAGCACGTGTTTGGATAACATCGCATGCATACTACATTCTCTAACTCCTGCTCTCTTTCTCGTGCTCTTCATGAAAGTATCCGCACATCTCGTCGGTCGGTCGGAGCAACATAATTTACCACCGGTGAGAAGTGCGGGAAAGCCAAAAAATGTATGACTCATCGCTCTTATCTCTTCCCGGTTACACCTGTATAATTATTGGCCCTTACAGTGTTCATCTTCTTCCTTGTTTGCTCGAGGCACAAACAGGCAGCATCACGCGGTTTTCCAAGAAAAGGCTTGTTTTGCATTTAAGATGATACAATTTATTTTGATTGATTTCGCCAATTTAACCGCCGGAAGCGCTCAATGTACTCAAATGCTCACATTCCAATATCAACTTGTTCACCTCGTTCGAATCAATTTTTATGTAATATCGAGCCAAACACTCCGACAGCTTCAATTATTGACGGTAGCGAAAGATGAGTCATCGATGTTGTTTTCACTTGCGGTTTGTTTTGCTTTTTGCCCATAACTGCTCTTCTGGACTCGTTATTTTTTCTACACCCATATAGGTATGCACGGCGTCTCCGCTCTAAAGGAATGCAGATCACATCCGGAATACTCGCCGGGTTGCAAAGGGGATTCCTCGTATGTATTTTTATACTCTCAATGTCCCAACCGGTTAAAACAGGCACTAATAACTCTATAATAGATTCATTCGCGGTGTCGCCTGATGGGCTCCTCGTTTAATTTTCTGGTCAGAATAATAACCCTGGTTAGTGAAATTTGAACAGATGCCACTGCTAAAGCGACCATCGCATCAACCAATATATTGATAACAAGAGGGGAAATATTACAAGTAGTATTGAATCTATCTATCTATCTTCTATAGGGTTTTTTTTTCATTAGGGCGAATCTACAATTGAGAGATTCTTTTCGAGCTCGCTGTCTTTCATTCATTACAGCGCCATTATAAAACTTTCGAGGGATTCTTCAGTACGGATCGAAACACAACAGTGCTGGCTAGCATACTCTACAAATAGTAGAATAAAAAACGTAAAGGTGATTGGTTTATGAATGAAAAAGAGCGAGCCCGGGGGGAATCTCCCAATTGTAGATTCGCCCTAATGAAAAAAAAACCCTAGAAAATGGATTTCTGTCTGTCTGTCTGTCTGAACCTAATAGGCTCGGGGACTACTGAACCGATCGGCGTGAAAATGGGTATGCAGGGGTTTTTGGGGCCGGGGAAGGTTTTTAAGATAGTAAGAGACCCCTCCCTACTCTGAAAGGAGGGGCTCCCATACACATGAAACAGAAGTTTCTGCATATCTCAAGAACTAATCAAGCAAACAGAACCAAATTTGGCATGTGGGGTTTTCTGGTAGCGAAAAATGTTTTTAAGGTGGTTTGACACCCCTCCCCTCTCCTAGAAGGAGTGCTGTCAAACAAATGAAACTGAAATTTCTTCATAACTCTAGATCTAATAAAGCAAATGGAACCAAATTTGGCTTGCGGGGATTTTAAAGGCAATACATGTTTCTACGGTAGTTCGAGACCCCTCCTCTCTCTCTTTTAGGGGGGGGGGTCATTTGTAAGGGAGCCCCCTTAGAAATGAAACACAAGTTTCTGCATAACTCTAGAACTAATCAAGTAAATGGAACCAAATTTGACAGGTAGAGGTTTTCGAAGGCAAGAAATGTTTCTAAGGTAACTCGAGACCCCTCCGCCTTCTGTAAGAGGGGGGTCTCATACTCATGAAACACAAATTTGTGCATAACTCGAGAACTAATCAAGCATATGGAACCAAATTCGGCATGTGGAGGTTTTTGGAGGAGAGAAATGTTTCTATGGAAGTTTGAGACCCCTCCGCCATCTGGAAGGGGGAGGGAGCGGGGTTTCCATACAAATGCAACACAAATTTTTGCATAACTCGAGAACTAATCAAGTAAATGGACCACACTTGGCAGGTGGAGGTTTTTGAAGGCAAGAAATGTTTCTGAGGTGACTCGAGACCCTCCCTTCTCTGAAAGGAGGGCTCATATACAAATGAAACACAAATTTCTGAATAACTCGAGACCTTTTCAAGTTAATGGAACCAAAATTGGCATGTGGAGGTTTTCGAAGACAAGAAATGTTTTTATTGTGGTTTGAGACTCCTCCGCTCACTGAAAGAGGGGTCTCTCAAACAAATGAAACACGAATTTCTGCATAACTCGAGAACAAATCAAGCAAATGGAAGCAAATTTGGAATGTGGAGGTTTTTGAAGGAAAAAAAATGTTTCTAAGGTGGTTTAAGACCCTTCCGCCTTCTGGAAGGGGAGACTCCCATAAAAATGAAACATAATTTTTAGCATAACTCGAGAGCCAATGAAGCAAATGAAACCAAATTTGGCATGTTGAGGTTTTTGAAGGCAAGAAATGTTTCTATGGCAGTTCAATACCCCTCCCCATTTTGAGGGGGGGGGGGGCATACCAATAAAAAGCAAATTTCTGCATAACTCGAGAACTAATCAAGTAAATGGAACCACTTTCAGCATATGGGGGTTTTTGGAGGCAAGATTTCTATATACATAAAAATGAATTTCTGTCTGTATGTCTGTCTGTCAGACCCTTATAGACTCAGAAAGTTCTGAACCGACCAACGTGAAAATTTATATGAAGGGGTTTTTGGGGCTGCGGAAGGTTCTTATGATTGTTTGAGACCCCTACTCTCTCAGGAAGGGGTGCTCTCATACAAATGAGATACAAATTTGTTCATAACCCGAGAACTAATCAAGCAAATGGAACCATATTTGGCATGTGGGGGGTTTTGAAGGCAATGATTGTATGGTGGTTTGAGAAACCACCCCCCTCTGGAAGGGAGGGCTCCCATACAAATGAAACACAAATTTCTACCAAAAATGAGAACTATCCAGGTTACTTAAACACAAAACGTGTATTTCTCGGGTAAGAAGCATGTTTTGATAGAAGTTTGAACCCCTTCTTATTCAAGAAAAAAAAACTCATTTCGAAAAAAAACCATAAACGTGCCAGTTATATTAAATTTTCCTTCATTTAGATGCAAGCGTAGCAGCGCACGCACCGGGTTCAGCTAGTCTATATATATAAAAATTAATTTCTGTCTGTCTGTCTGTCTGTCTGAACCTTATAGACTCGAACGCTACTGAACCGATCGGCGTGAAATTTTGTATGGAGGACCGAAAAAGGTTCTTAGGATAGTTAGAAACCCTCCCTTTTCTGAAAGGGGGGGGGGGCTCCCATACCAATGAAACACATATTTCTGCATAACTCTAGAACTAATCAAGCAAAGGAAATCAAATTTAGCATGTGAGAGTTTTTAGAAGCAAGGAATGTTTCTATGGTGGTTTGAGACCCCTCCCTTTCTGAAAAAGGAGGCTCCCATACAAATGAAACTGAAATATCTGCATAACTCGAGAACTAATTAAGCAATTGGAACCAAATTTGGCATGTGGGGATTTTGAAGGCAATAAATGTTTCTAGGGTAGTTCGAGACCCCTCCTCTCTTTGCTAGGGGAGGGGGGTCTCCCATACAAATGCAACACAAATTTCTACAAAGCTCGAGAACAAATCAAGCAAATGGAACCAAATTTGGCATTTGGAGATTTTTGAAGGCAATAAATGTTTCCAAGGCAGGGCTGGTAGTTGGTTATCTGATGTGAAATAGTGACTTTAGTAACAAAAATGTCGAAAATAGTGACCAAATAGTGATTTAGAGGCAATAGAAAAGGGACCAAATAGTGACTTTAGTATAGTAAATTTTTTAATTAGAAGTGACATTGTTGAGCGTTTGCTATTTGTTTGGTTTCCTAGCAAAAGCAACCTGTGAAAAGACTTGCTTTTTTCACTACAGCTCGTTCTCTTTCTTGCAAAGAATATTCAACTCCTCTTCTTTCTTATTCATTTTCATTTCAGTTATTTATTTGTTGTTTATTTTGCTCTGTTTCGTACTTCCTTGCTCCTCGCTCGATATCAGCATTTCCATAGGATGCCGTCAAAGCTGTCATTACAACGGCCGATAATAACGGATATTTAGTTTCACCTTTAGTTATCGTCATGCTAAAGAACTGATTACAATAGTCCTTTATCTTCCCTTTTGCACTGTCTTGCATATCTATTTCATTTGATTTGAGCAGATTCCACTCATCCATTATTAAGTCCGTTTGGATTTCTAAAGGAAGTGACTTCGCGATCTGTAGAACATCGTTAGAACTACGACTAGATTCTCGATTCGATGGACTTCGATTTTCGATTCGATGGACATCGACTATGCTTAACGAAGGCGTTTCGAGTTCCTGATTCATTCCACATATGCTTACAAGAAGCGATATAATGTTTTTCTTTATGCAAGAAGCGGAGTTTTCCCTTCAATTTAGTCAACTCAACCATTATTTCATAACCAATAATTAAATTTTTGGGAGGTAATAAGTTCTCAACATAGTCAAATATATCTTGAGGTAGTACTGCATCAGCAGGCCACACTTCTGTGCTTTGCATAGTCAAGTCACGATAGTTCGTTGATAGTACGAACTAACCTTTAGAGTTCTGAATGCATCAAATGCATAATTTAAAAAAGCAGGTATTAGGCCTACATATTTAGTGCTGTGCAATTTGCTACAAACGAAAATTACTAGGCTTTATAAGCTTTTAAGCTTTCACATAGTTTAGTTTCCGATACATGTCATGTCATATCGACCCCGGTTAGTTTGAACAACTAAAATCGCAAATATTCGGCGCTCATAGATAATTTGCTCAACTGCCCAACACGACACAAATCGCTTTATGCACCACTGTACTGAAACCAGTTGCAGAAATTCACTTTGAATGCCGAGTGCTTTCGATTTTAGCTATACAAACTAACGGGGGTCCATGGTATTGTATTTAAACCTGTTCGAAACGATTTTGTTGACTAAAGATATTTTTACCTACCAGCCTTTTTTTTTCTTTGTTTTCAAAACTCAGTTTCAGCTTAACCAGCCACGCAAACTAACACTAATGGATGGTATAAGAACAGCACTGACAAAATGTTTCTCGAATTCCATCACAGGATGCAGCCGGAAAATCGAATGCAATACATTTCAATAGCTTTAGCCTTGCTGCATCTCGTGTACTTGAGAGCTGCACTTGAGAAATCGATGCACCAGATGAGAATTCCCAAGTAACAATTTAAGTTTTATTCCAGCCGTATAGCATTCCTCCCGGCTTTGTTGATAAAACTACATTCAAAACTGTTTTGTTTACCAACACCTCCTCTATGCTTCTTTAAAGCCAAAATTTGTACAAAGCGGCCCACTCTATAGACGGTTGTGAAAACAAGTTAATAAAACCTTTATAAGACCATAAAGATTTTGAAAATATTCTAGTGATAGATGCTATGACCACTTGAGAACCTTCATAAAACCTTTTGGCTGCCAAATGGCCACAGCTGTCAAACTTAACTGTGATAATGTGGTTGGTTTTTGTTGTTCTGCTTTGTTCGAATCTCTGCTCTTCTGATATATTTAGCAGTAAATAATATCGAAGAAAAAAGGTCAAGTGTTGGGGGAAATTTTGTTTAATAGCAAAATATCCAAAACAAATTAAGTTTTTTACAGCATATCATGCTCCAAATCATATACGCATTTCATTTTGTGGCGAATATAGGCACGATAAGAGCCGAAAACTAACGCGCCTCGAAAATTATGCGAGCTCACAACAACAAACACAAAATTAAAATAAATATATTCGATAAATTAATCATGCACTTCTTGAAAATTGATGGAGTTCAATAAGGTTATCTAAAAAATGCAGAAATTAGTCTCTGATCTACAGTTCATTTGCATTACATTTGAAATTTGGTGCATTTATTTTTCCACATTTCCACTATTTCTTATATTTCAATATGGCGATTGGAAAAAAAAATCACAATTGTGCCATAAAGCGAAGTTATCTTCGCAATGACTACTTTAAAACTATTTGGTTATTTGGTGGCTTCCCTCAATACAAATTTGCCGTTTAATGCATTTACTGGAGGCAAAATGGTTTTAAAATGCTTTTTCAATTGACCATATTATGATAATATGAATGAGTCCTTAAACGGCATTTCAAAACAGCATTTTATGAGTTCATAAAGTCGAAATAAAACCTTTGATAGGAGTAAAAGGAATTTGAGAAAAGGAGGTTTTAAGATCGTTTTAAACAAGCTGTGTAGGTTCTCATAAACCTGACTAAAATATGAAACCTATTGGCAGCTCTTGGTGTCATAATAAAACCAAATTTCTAGTGGCTTTGATAAAACCATAATAAAACTTAATAAAGCAGGATGGTTTTGGAAATGTTACATGGGAAGGGCTGCTCGTTGCCGATTGATTTGGATTCGCGATCACTACACAGCCACAGTTGGCTTGGACCATGAAGAACCATCCTTCCCTCCTTATGCCTCGCAGTATTTGCGTGCTGCTCAAAAGCCTGGAAACTTTTGGATTTTGTTAAGGCCTTACCGGGAATTATACAGAACGCTTCGTTATCGCTGTTTTCGGGCCCAATCCAAAACAAGGCAGTCATTAGGATTAGTTTTCTGGATGGAGTGTGGACAAGTAATGACCAAGATATGCTTTTACTGTCGGAATTCTGTACCTTGTATGCAGCTGAAAAGGAGGGTAAACTACGGACAGTTTCCTAACGTTAGTAACGCCTGCCCATGTAATCTAAATGGGGCTGTCACTTTTTCTTGCAGAATAATAATCCGTTCGTTTATTTCGCAAGGAAAACTGACATATCACCCATACTGGAGCAGTTGTCAAAATTACTACGGTAGAAATGGCAAAAATTACTTCAGGTCCTTACTTGCCAGCTGCATACTAAGCTTAAGGAATTATTACAGTGGTGCATTATTCAAAACTATTAGCATTTAGAGATAAGCCTTGTATGCAGCTGGCAGGTAAGGACCTTAAGTAATGTTTGCCATTGTTACCGAAGTAATTTTGACAACTGCTCCGATATGGGTGACATGTCAGTTTTTCTTGCGGAATAAGCGAACGGAATATAATTCTGCCAGGAAAAGTGACAGCCCCATTTAGATTACTCGGGCAGGCGTTACTAACGTTACAAAACCGTCCGAAGTTTGCACTCCTTTTCAGCTGCATATATGGTAAGTAATTCCAACAGTAAAAGCATTTCTTGACCATTACTTGTCCTATACTACAGGGTGTTCAGTAAGTTCGAATACAACTTTTCATCGTTGTGTAGGTGCGCACCATCTGCATTGTGTGTATTGGTATTGGTGTCAGCTTTAGCCTCATACACCTATAGGCTAATTGATTGAGGCTAATTGTTTGTTTAGCGTTCACGATGAAGGAGTACCGCGACGTCGTAATAAAGTTGTTTGCGAGAGGTGAGCGACCCGGCAACATATTCCGGCGGTTGAAATCCCATGGGGTGAAGGAGAATTTCATCTATACCACCATCCGTCGGTACCGGGAGACGGGCTCAACCAAGGACCTTGCGAGATCCGGACGGCCGCGTTCGGCGAAGACGCCAGCTGTCATCAAGGTGGTGAGGGAGCGGGTTCGTCGAAAAATGAACCGCTAGATCCGGAAGACCGCTGCTGACCTGGATGTGTCGAAGTACCTGGGATACAAGCCGTACAAGAAACGCAAGGTTCACGGGGTAACGGAGGCTACAACGCAGAAGAGGCTGGACATAGCCAAACTGATACTTTCGCGGCACGCAGGTCAGCAGTTCGTGTTTTCTGATGAGAAACTCTTTGTCTTGCAACAGCCGATGATCGGCTGTGAGCGCCGACGTTGGCCAGCATCCCCCCGTCCCACATAGACATCCCGCAACTCCAGAGCGCCGCGTCGCTGATGGTTTGGGGGCCGTATCCATGCGTGGGAAGCTCCCACTGGTGTTTATCGAGAGAAACGTGAAAATCAACGCCGCATACTATAAGACTGAGGTTTAGGAGAAGGTTCCGCGAATATCGTCCAAGCGTGGTCCCGGGAGAATTGACTGATTTTCTCGGTAGGACTGGGGGGGGGGAGGGGGGTCTCCCATCTAATATGTCGTAAAGGTTCTCAATAAAAAATTGTTCAGAAAATACGATCTTGTATTTTCATTTTTTTTAACACTTAAAGTGTTTTCGAACTTATTGAACACCCTGTACAGCAACGTCATGTATGGCATAATACGCACCTTCATCTGCGACACAGAAAATATATTCAAATCCAGACAGTTCAACAGGACCTAGAGCGACCTTGTGTACTTTCTCGATCGGTTTATTTTTTGCATGGAAGCACGGAAGTCTGGCAATAACAAACTGCCACTGTGAAAAACAAACCACTCAACACTAGTGCCAATTAGCGGACGCGGTGACTTTAAAATTATTGATTAAAATGAGAAATCGTGTTATTTCGGATTTCAATGTTCATATTGAATTTTCTGCTACACGTTACAAGCATTAAGTTCAACGTGATATTGGTTAGTTTTAAGATAAAATTGTAAAATAAATTGTCCTGTTTTAATCAGTGTATATGGCTATGAAAATAATGTGCTAAGAGGAGCAATGTGTGGAATTGAAATTTATGCTTTAATAGTTATTGTGTTTAATTTATAGTTTTTCATAGCTATGAGCTGGCTCAATGTCTTCTTATTCTTTTCATGTTCCTCGGCTGAATTACATTTTTCCAGGACCTCACACATCCATGTAACCATTCGCTAATTAGAACGTCGAGAATTTACAATGTTGTAAACGATATCGTTTCGCATCGTATTGATTCTGAAGAACCTTTATCAAAACTTATTTTTACACGCCCAGCCGGCAACTTTGCAATCGACATGTATTTATTACAAGCCACCATCGTACAAATTATGCTACATTTGGGCCTTTTGATCAGCTGATAAAATATGCATTGCAAAACTCTGGACTTTACAACGACAAAATCGAAGTAAAAGCAATACTTTAAATATATTCGCTAACAAACTGTTCATAAATGTACTAGAATATTAGCCAAATATTGTAGAATATCTTCTTTCAATATAAATTTAAGAGACAAAACATGTAATACTACTGTTACTCAACGGTCTACTCATGATTTACTTCAAATCAAATAAATAAAAATAAAAAAATAAACAAATAACTGTGGCTCACTTTCCATACTACAGCAAATAGCAAACCTCGCTGTCAATATACTCTAATTATCACCTGTCTATAAGCAGTAAAAAAAAGTGCATCAAAAGCAAAAGGAGCGTCTTCTCTACCAAATAGGGGAGCTAGGGGTAACATAAAAAAAATCCAATTTAGACTCTTCTGAAGGCGAATCGAAACCCTTTGGTCGTTTTCGCTCATATTCCTTCCACAGACTTTTAAATTTAAAAAAAAAACAAAAACAAAAAATGCTAGGCACTTTTCTTAAATATGTTTGTACAATGCATTCATTGAAGTGTTCGAATGTTCAAAATAATAAAAACAGATAAAACTGTTATCTATCAGTACGTTTCCGAGATAGAGATAATTTAAATTATCGCTTTGGATGCCGAGTTCATCCTCCGTTCCCCTATCAGACACCTTTATTCGACACGATTACACCCAGTTCCAATATTCGATTCAGCTTTTCGAAACGGTTCTGTTTACAGGTGATGAGCTCATCTTCTATTTCCGAGAAATCGCTTCGCGTCCGACGTGTTCGATAAAAACAATGACTGGGCAAAAAGCGCGCATTTTCCACCACTACACTGCGCAATGGATTCAACACCAGCGTGTTTTGCACGTCTGTCGGCAGGGTTTTCTATGTATCCTCACAACACGTGCGTATAAGCACGACTCCGCGCCATTCATTTCGGTTTTGCACCAACTACCTTCAACTTCAGTATAGGCACTGCTCGATATCTTCCAACGGACGAACGTGATTGGTTCGTTCAGCTTTCGTTGACGTCAACGCTGCTCGACCTCAGTAGGCAAAGCAAACACCAACGGGACCTAGCATACACGTAAACACGTTTTGTTTTGCTTTTATTGCGCAATAATCGTTGGTGCGGTTGCTCCACAATGTTCAGAGATTTCCACTTCAGCTGGCGAGACAGAACAGCCATTCCCCACAGCGGCAGATAAATGAAAGCCAGCGCGAGTAAAATTCATGAAAATTTGCAAGGAAACATTGCGAAAAATCGGAAAACCCCTTTCGAAGGATTTTCCTTTTAAACACCAAAAAATGATACAAAAACAAACGTGTACCTATCGTTTCGACAAAATGTCAAATCATGAATGAAAAACGCTATAGGTCCCGCGAGAGTGTGTGTGTCGCAGCTTGAAGCATTCACCGGTGTTTGTGCCATGTTGAATGTTTTCCTTTGCTTCCACAGTGAGCCTGGGCAATATTATTGAGGGTTTCAATACGTCCATACAACTTGGAAACGTGAAAACCGATGACTCATAGCCTATAAGCTCCATCGGACGTTTATTTGTGTTTGGCAATTGACATTGGCTTTGGCTATAGTAGAAGAGCAAGGGAAAGCGATTTCTCGTCGTGGTGGCGTTTTTGGTGCGCTAGATCCGTTGTCGAATTCTTGGAACCGATTCCAGCCTCCAAATTTGGGCTTATTGGCTTACGGTACGACCGGAAGTGAGTGGCATTTACGCGCGTGTTATTGTTTTCGAGACGGTAATCGCGAAGTGGTACGGTTTTTCTCCTATAAGAAATTCCTCCGTTCATTGAAAAATTTAAGTGAAAGGTAATACCTACCGCACCTACACAGCGTAACGAGTGTAGCCGTCCTATTGCGACACCGTAGTTCAAACGTGGGTATTTTTTAAACCGTGCTCGGTTAATCCCCGAATTAATCCATTTGGGAAAAGTGTGCGTTGTCCGATGTTGCTAGTTCAGCTGAAAAGAAAAGATAATTGAAGAAACGAATTCGCAAGTCTGTCGTCTTCACGCTTGGATTGATTGGTTGGTGGTATTGTGTGGGCGCCTTTGAACCAACACACGCGAATACCGCGCACATGAACGCATCAAAGTAAGCAAGTGTACAATAAATTAACACCACCCAGCTGAAGGGAGAAGAAATCTCGAACAAGAATAACAGGATATATCTCAGCACCATGAAGTCCGATTTGGCCCGCAGTGTCGCGCCTAAATCTTCCGTCGACGAGAATTCCGTCTCGTCGGTCAGTAACGGTGCAAGCAGCAATAGTAACAGTGGTGCAGCGACGGGGGAAGACCTTAGCAACGGAGGTGAAGTTGTCATCAGTAGTAACAACAACAGTGCAGGTGGAGTAGCAAACGGTGGAATCAGTCTCAGTTTGCAATCGTCATCGTTGATTGGTGGCAATGTGGCGGGCTTGACGTCATTAGCGCTGGAAACTGCCGGCATCACACTGGGAGTCCCACAACCGGCGCATCAGGCCAGCAACATCATTCTTACAAGGGCGGTAAGTAGTAATTCATTGCCGGGTGAGGTTGTATAGGGAGATGACCGTCTTAGCTACAGACGGAAGTAGGGAACATTCTGTGATAAATGTCTGATCAGAAAACAAATCATTTGCAGGTTGAAATTAGACACATGTTTGCCTCGCTGTATCTTTCAATTTATTGATAAGAAGGCGCATATTTCCACAAATTTTGATGACAAGCGTTCAATGTAAATTAGTATTGGAGGGAACTTAGCAGCTCATGAAATTTGAGGCTGTGTAAAAATTATCTAAAATTGCATGGATAGTATTGGTACTGGGTAAACCTTTTGATCATTTTTGAATAAGTATTTGAGTTAGGAGTACATCCTTCTCTGATTTCAGAGTAAATCCTACCCGGGGTCAGACCCAATCTCACATGACGTTTGTGATTGAAATGGATGAAATTTCTGTTACAATAATTTTCTTTCGGTTTTTTTTTATGGAATTCCACTCAAGATTTGGACTTACAAACCTCAGCAAATTGGGTACATGGCCCTTGACACAGCCTAATATGCAACAATCGATTACATTATTTGTTATAACTTATAAAACATTTGAGCTGGAAGCAATATTTAACTTCCGCGCATGGGAGAATACAAAAAACAACAATCAATGTGTAAGGAGTGTATCGAAAATAAGCTATCCACAAACTTTCTTTCAAATTATGTTGAAAACCGATATTTTATTCATACAAAAAATTGATCCTTTATTGTACGAGGTTAAACTTGAACATAATGAAGACCGGATGAAATTTAAGTTATTCCTTCACGAATTTTCGAACTTTGGATCGAATGCTCTTCATCAAGTTCTGGACAAGTGTTGCATCGCATTTTTTGGACGCTTGAGCCCAAATTTTTTTGAACTCCTGCATGTTCCCAGCTGCCTTACCAGTCTTCTTGAAGACCCTCTTCACGATTGCCCAGTAACGTTCGATGGGTCGAAGCTGAGGGCAATTTGGTGGATTGATATTTTTCTCAACGAAATCTATACCCTTTTCCGCAAGCCAATTGAGAGTGGTTTTGGCATAGTGAGCCGACGCTAAATCCGGCCAAAACAGTGGAGGTGTACTATGCTTCTTATATAAAGGCAACAATCTCTTCTGGAGACACTCAGATCGATAGATTTCCGCATTTATAGTTCCGGTAGTGTAAAAAATGGTTGACTTCAAACCACAGGAACATATTGCTTGCCATACCAGTACCTTTCGACCGAATTTCTCCACTTGAATCGACCTGTCCGCATCACTCACATCCTCCCCAACGACGGCAGTAAAGTATTGTGGACCTGGAAGGGTTTTTGAGTCCTCCTTTACATAGGTCTCATCGTCCATCAAAACGCATGCATCCGGACGCTGCAAAAGACGCGAATACAATTTCCGGGCCCTTGTTGCTGCTCGCTTCTTCTGTTCTGCACTTTGTTTCGAGATTTTCTGCTTCTTGTAGGTCTTCAGGTGGTTTCGCCTCTTGATACGCTGGATCATTCCGACACTCGTTCCTGCTTTTTTGGCCAAATCACGTATTGACATTGATTTGTTCTTCATGATTAGAGATACCACTTTCTGCTCCAGTTTCGGGTTGGAAGAACCGGGTTTTCTGCCTCTTCCTGGTAGCTCATCCAAAGAATAGTGTTCCCCAAACTTATTAATGATGGTTTTAACACTCGCATGATGAATTCCAAACCGCTTCGCCAATTTTCGCATAGTAATACCCTTCTCACTTAGCCATGTGTCCAGAACCTTAATTTTCACTTCCTTTTCAATACGCGACATTTTGAAAACGCAGAATTTGAACCGCACAAACAAGTAAACAAAAGAAAGCTGACAGTGAAACGCACAGCATGCAGTGTTCAGAGCATAAAAAACCATCACAAATACATGCGTACAACGCAAATGTATGTGGATAGCTTATATTCGATACACTCCTTAATATTTAACTAGTTATGCACTTATCTAGATATGCTTAATAAGCCATTTGGTAGTATGTGAACCACATACGGAAGTGAAAATCGGTAAATTGATAAACTTAATGACATAAAGGTTGTACGGAATCAAATTGCACCACTTTTAAATGGCTTTAACTTTTTACCCGTTAGGTATTTTCTATTGAAATTTCGGATGGAATTAGTTCAATGTGTATTTGTTTACGCTGTGTAAGTTTCACTAGCAGATGTGCAATCGTTGCGAAGATTGAGTCTAAAGAACAGCAGCGGCGCAAAGCAATTTTGCGCACGTTCCTCGAAAATCCGGATCTTTCTCATCGTGCCATCAGTAGGAAGCTGGGAATGGTACATTTGTTTTGAATCGGTATCACGAACGTTTGACCATCGATCGGAAAGAAAAAAGTGGCAAAAATGGATCTCCGTTTAGTGTTAAGGATCACAAGCGGGTAGTTCAAGCTTTCAAGAGGAATCCCAACAGTTCAGTTCGAGATGTGGCGAAGAAACTGAATCTAACCAAAACTTTCGTGCAAGATGCGAAAAAACGTGAAGGACTACACACGTACAAAGTCTAAAAGGCGCCTAATCGCGATGAACGGCAGAATACCGTAGGTAAAACACGTGCACGGAAGCTCTACACCCATATGTTGCCGAAACCACATTGCCTAGTTATGGATGATGAGACGTATGTATAAGCAGACTTCCGGCAGCTTCCGGGGCTCCAGTTTTTCACTGCTCATCAAAAATTCTATGTCTCTGAGGACGTTACAAAGCAGAAGATATCAAAGTTTGCCAAAAAATATATGATTTGGCAAGCAATTTACTCGTGTGGAAAGCGGAGCACCCCATTCGTGACAACTGGAACGGCCAATGGGCAGGTGTACCTAAAAGAATGCCTCCAAATTCGTCTACTTCCTCTTCTGAGGTCACACGATGGTCCTACGATTTTCTGGCCGGATTTAGCCTCGTGCAATTAGTCGAAAGAGGTTTTGGAGTGGTACAAGGCTAAGGAGGTCAATTTCGTGCCGAAGCATCTCAACCCCCCGAACGCACCGGAGCTGCGGCCAATTGAAAAGTAATGGGCCATCATGAAGCAGGCACTTCGGAAGCATCCTGAGGAAGTGAAATCGGAGAAAGATATGAAGAAAAATTGATTGCCACGCAAAAAAAAAGTTGGTCCAAATGTTGTACAGGACCTTATGAGTAGTGTAAAGAAGAAGGTTCGTGAAATTGAATAAAACAAACATGGGAAAATATTCATAACATGTTTTATTTTACTCCCTGAAAGTTATGATTATTGGATGAACGGGCGAATTTTGCCGAATATTTGTGTGTGTCGCAATTTGATTCCGTACACCCTTTATTTGGTACATAAGCCGAATGAAGAAGCTAGGCTAACATTACATCCCGTTACCCTACGTCAAATTCAAGCTAAGAATTCTCAGCAAATACTTATCGAGATTCTGAGCAGCTTTGTGGACATGATTGTAGTTTGGATAGTACAGTAATCTCCATGGAATTCCGAGAGATTATAAGCAAGCATACTAACTGCGAATTTCAAGAAAATGTGGCCCTCCCACCCGCGACATAAAAATACCCACCCCCCCACCCAAACAAAAAAAACAAAACCAAAAAAAAAAAACAAAATCACAAAAAACCCAAAAAAAAAAAAAAAAAAAAAAAAAAAAAAACAAAAAAAAGCATACTTAAACAAAAAACCCAACAACAATACCCCCACCACCCCAACCAAGCCGAAACGGAAACCAGATGATGATGATGATGATGATGATGATGTAATACTACCATGTATTTACCAAGGTAACTTTCCATAGCAGTGGAATAATCTGAAAATCAGTGGGGTTGTGTTTAACACACGACCGGTTGACGTAGACTACTTTAAACCGTTCGATAAGTTTCGTTAGTTTCGTAGCGGAACATTGCAACGCAGGTACTCTTCTAATGGGACGTTGGGTTAGCATAAGTAAGTGAGTAAGTATGTTAGAACATCCTTTGATTCGCTTCTTAGAAATTCTTTGGCGGCCGAGAAAAGGGACGTTTGGTTTGAATGTTGGTATGCTGAAAGGGTTACGATTGTGCTGGCTGTAGTGATTGTGTTGATATGATCGACCAGCGGGAGACCATGATCCTTATCGCGTTATAGATTGTTCAGGGTCTGTTTGGGAATTCAAAGTCAATAATTAATGATATTTTTGATGGTTGACAGTCGCGAAAAACTTCAACTGATTGAAGCAAAAATCTCGAAAACCTATCGAAAAAAGCTATTAGCGTTCAAACTGTTTTAGTTATTTTCAAATTTTCAGTTGATGCCTACCCTTGCCGTAAGGTATAGTGTGATCGAAATAGCCTGGATGTGGTTCTAATAGATCGTTAGACTTGCATTAGATAGTAAAATGTTAAAAAATTCTATTGTCATTCTTTCGAAAGCACTTGGTTTCGAAATCGGCATTACACTTATTCTCACTTTCACAGTTTCTCAAAACTTATTTCTTTCCAGAAGTAAAACTCTATCCAACGCAAATCGTTAACACAACAGAGTAACTGTTCATAGAAGTACGTATTGGAATATGCAGTGAATGTTACTTCGGAATATCATGTTCGAGAATCAAAACATTGTCCGTGATAGGGAATTCCTTGATACTTGCCGGAACGTAACATTCTTTAAAATTTTCCAACGCCGATTGATAAATAAGTACGCGAAATATATTCATCTCTTATTTGTAACATTTTGAATAGTTGAGTAAATAAAATGGCAGTTGTAAAAACTTCTAGTTGAAGCGCAAAACTCTCAAAAATAAATCAATCAAGAAATGATCGAGCTAATAGCGTCCGGTGTTTCAATGTTTCGTGATGGTAGCCATTTGTAAATTGTACACAATGGTCAAGGTATGCAACGAAGAGAAAACCAATTTTTTTTTAGCCACCGCTGTCTGCCAATTGGTAAGAACTTGGAAAGTAATGTTAGACAAATTCAAATTAAACAAACTCTCTCAAAATCGAATTCGTCGTCCTGAAAAGAACGGATTTGAAATGGTCCGCATTTGAATTAAAACCTTCTCGGTCTAGTTAGCCTCGGTCTAAATTTAGCCTGCATAACAAAATTATGAGACATCACCTTTTATTTTTGTTATTTTCAAAGTTTAAAATTGTTATGTTTGATGATTGATGATTGATAATGTTTGATAGTTGAATTGATAAGCGGAAAAATTTCCAACCGATGATGTAAACATCTTGAAAATCTATCGAGCATTTATTATGTTATAAGCGTTTAATTTGTAACGATATTTCGTGACGGTCGCTTATTTTTAGATTTTCTATTGATACCCTACCCTTGCTGTTAGACGTAGTCTACGTCAAAAACTATTTGCTCTGGATGCTATTGTTGTTTGTGATCATCAAGCTCCCGTATGCAGGGCCATAAACGTCTTGCCGGGCCCGTAAGCAGAGGCACTTACGCGAAACCCGCGAATATAAGGAATAGAATCTCCTTCCAAAAGCAAGTTCACACTCACAGCTCTAGAATCGAGCCCTCGATGCACAAAATAAACCCAACAGATCGGGTCGAAGAGCCCTCGTTCTGCGAAATGTTACAATAGGGAGGAGGCAGTCTCATGCTCCCTATCCAAAACCATGAAATTTTGCATTAAGAGATTTAAATTTCACCTTCACGCCCAAACTTTCGGACTTTTGACTTGACTCCTGCCATCAAGATTTGGATAAGCTTCTCTCCTTTGGTTTTGTAAGCTTTTGTCCACATCTGCTTGAAGTTTTGAACCGCCTTTGACTCTTCTCCCATTTTCTGACAATCAGCCTTCATTATTGCCCAAAATTTCTCGATCGGTCGGAGCTCTGAACAGTTTGGAGGATTAATGTCACGAGATACCACGATGACATTATTTTCCTCATACCATTTCTTCGTCACTGTTGAGTAGTGGCAAGATGCCAAAATCGGGCCAAAACAGGGTGTATTGAGAATGCTGCTTTATAAGTGGCAATAGGCGTTTTTGAAGGCACTTTTTGATGTAGATGTCACTGTTAATATTCCCGGTTGAGATGAATGATTGACTGACTTTACCGCTCGTAAAGATGGCATGCCAAACGAGATACTTATTCGCAAATTTTTCTATCTTCTGTTCTTTAAACTTAGACACTAGGCTTCCTCTGGCCTTCGTGGTGTAGAATTTATTACCAGCGATTTGTGAAAAGTCAGCATAAACATAAAGGGTGTAGGGAATCAAATTGCGACACACACAAATATTCGTCAAAATTCGTACGTTCAACCAATTATCTTCAAACTTTCAGGGAATAAAATAAAACATGTTATGAATATTTTCCCATGTTGGTGTTGTTCAATTCCAATTCCATATCCAAATGCACGTACCTTCTTCTTTACACTACTCATAAGGTCCTGTACAACATTTGGACTAACTTTTTTTTGCGTGGCAATCCATTTTTTCTTCATATCTTCCTCCGATTTCACTTCCTTAGGATGCTTCCGAAGTACCTGCTTCATGATGGCCCAGTACTTTTCAGTTGGCCGCAGTTCCGGTGCCTTCGGGGGGTTGAGATGCTTCGGCACGAAATTGACCTCCTTAGCCTTGTACCACTCCAAAACCTCTTTCGAGTAATGGCACGAGGCTAAATCCGGCCAGAAAATCGTAGGACAATCGTGTGACCTCAGAAGAGAAAGTAGACGCTTTTGGAGGCATTCCTTTAGGTACACCTGCCCATTGACCGTTTCCAGTTGTCACGAATGGGGTGCTTTGCTTTCCACACGAGCAAATTGCTTACCAAATCATATTTTGGCAAACTTTGACATCTTCTGCTTTCTAACGTCCTCAGGAACATCGAATTTATGATGAGCAGTGAAAAACTTGAGCCCTGGAAGCTGCCGGAAGTCTGCTTTTACATACGTCTCATCATCCATAACGAGGCAATGTGGTTTCGTCAACATCTGGGTGTAGAGCTTGCGTGCACATGTTTTACCTACCGTATTCTGCCGTTCATCGCGATTAAGCGTCTTTTGGACTTTGTACGTGTGTAGTCCTTCACGTTTTTTCACATCTTGCACGAAAGTTTTGGTTAGATTCAGTTTCTTCGCCACATCTCGAACTGAACTGTTGGGATTCCTCTTGAAAGCTTGAACTACCCGCTTGTGATCCTTAACACTATACGGAGATCCATTTTTTCCACTTTGTTCTTTCTGATCGATGGTCAAACGTTCGTGGTACCGATTTAAAACACGAGACGCCGTAGAATGTACCATTCCCAGCTTCCTGCTGATAGCGCGATGAGAAAGATCCGGATTTTCGAGGTACGTGCGCAAAATTTCTTTGCGCCGCTGCTGTTCTTCCGACTCCATCTTTGCAACGATTGCGCATCTGCAAGTGAAACTTACACAGCGTAACAAAAATACACATTGAACTAATTGCACCCAAAATTATTTCAATAGAAAATACCCAACGGGTAAAATGTTACAGCCATTTAAAAGTGGTACAATTTGATTCCACACAACCTTTATGTTTCATCGTCCTTTACGATGCAACCTGTATGTTTGGTTAACAACGAATCATATAACTTTCGGGCCCGACTTTTCGCGTTTTCAAGCCCTTTATCATCTCGGAGAGGTTTTTTCTAGGCTTTGAATGACCTCAGTCCACATCTTACTTTAATGTCCTGCAAGGTTGACTTAGCTTCATCCACTTTTTTGACAACATCTATGTTGTTAGGCTTCCTCTTGTATTCTTTCATCACTTGTTTCTAAAAAATAGATTTACCCAATTCCACTGTTTACTTCTTCTTAGCGTTTCAAGCTTATTGCTTTCGCAATTAGCTTATTGTTTGCTCTCAACTTAGTGTTCTAAATGCACTTCCACAGTTATTAATTAAGAGTTTTCGATGTCAGGTACCATTTTTGAATTAGTATAATTGTGTGGCAAGTACAATCATACCCTATATGTCCAAGGAGTCGAGAAATTTTCCTTAACGAAACAATCTTAGACCAGACCGGTCATCGAACCCAGCCACCTCCAGCATGGTATTGCTTGGTAGCCGCGCATTTAGGCTGCGCTAAGGAAGGACCCCACTGTTCACGGTGTGCTCAAATCATTTTCGGAACGTTTGACGGTCGAGAGGAAACCGAAAAGTGATGAAAACAATGGACGTTCTGATCCTGTCATGGACCGAAAGGTGAAGTGTTTATTGAAGGAAACCTCGAATCTCTCTGTTCGGAAAAAAAATCGCAACGACAAACAGAACTAGACAGCAAAATCACGGGCTCGACGTTTGTACTGCTAATATTTGCGAAGTTTTTATGCGTTGTTATGGGCGATCAAACTTATTTCCTGAAGGATTTCAAGCAGCTTCCAGGGCTGGTTTTCTATTCTGCTCTGGCCAGAAATGGTACAGCTGAGCATTTTAGGATGAAGAAGTCATCGAAATTTCCGGAGCAATTTGCGATTCTGGCGTACATGCAAAATCATCAAAACAATTCACTCTGCGATTTACGCCATATTGATTGTTGACAAAGTGAAAGGCGTAATTTAAATCAAAACATAAACAAGGCGGAAAAAAAAAAGCCATACCGACAAAAAAAAAAAAAAACGGCGAAAAGTAAAAGGCGAAACCTATGAAAATGTCAAAAATCGGCGAATAGTATAGACTTCTCGCAGCAAGATGTCACTAATACTGGCGTGTAGCTTTACACCTATAGGATCGATTTATTTATTGTTTTCAACCACGAGATCAGCTTTCAAAGTGTTCAGGTTGACAGCGGTTTGTTTTTTATTTTCAACCAGCAAAACGATTGTATTAGTGAAACTGCTTACTAATACTAACGGCGGCAGAGAAGTCTATAAAAACACACCAAAAAAAAAAAAAAAAAACCAACAACCCTTCAAAAAAAAAAGCCCCACCATCTAAAACATTATCTTCGATCACTTTTTGAACTATTTCTTGAAATTTTCTATGATAATTATCTTTAAAATTGTGTTTTACATTTTTAAAACCAGTACTGGTATCTGTAGTGTAACACTACCTAGAAATTTTAAAAATCTATTATGTCAGATGAACTTAAAAATATTGTTTAAAGCCAATTTTCAATAATGGGGTGACTTGAATCAAAATCAATTTTATCCATTTGAAGTGCTTAAATGAATCAGAATGTATGGTACTGATGTGCGATTCGTACTGCCTCCAACGCAGCATACATCGATTTGGAACTGTACTGTAAATAAGCTCTTCCACCAACTTTTTTCACGTACTTTCTCGGCATTTTGGACTTCTCAATGCCATTAAATTGTCGAAATAAATGTTTCACACCTTTTCTCCAACGCAGAACAAAACAAAACAAACACTTTGACAGATTGGAAGGTAGTGCAACACTTCGAGAAGGTTGTCGCGTTTATTCGTTTGCTCTTAATTTTCGATCAAAATATTTTTTTTTATTCATTAATTTGTCTATGTATACAAAATTAATATTTTTTTCGATTAGCTTAGAGAGAAGAATGTTTAAATAATCTGAAAATGTGGAAAATGTGAAAGCCCATATGATTGTTGTTGGGCTTGGTAAAAAGTACCATAAGGAGCATTTTTTTAAAAATATTTTTTTATAGCGAAGGAAATAGAGAAATGCTAAAAACAAAATGCATTTATATACCCTAATAAATGCTGAATATATATGGTTCAAAGCTTAAAAAATTCAGGCACTTGGAGAAGGTTAATTTTAAATTGAATAAATATCGGACTTGGCGGTCGAAGTCACCCCGCTCTACGGTACAATTTTGAAGAAACCACCATAAGACAACAAACCCCCCCCCGGGGAAAACGCTTTCTCCCCTTCTCTGTTTTTTTTTTACTTCGTTCGTCGTGTGTCCTATTGTGCGCTAAAGAGAAAAAAAAAAAAATTAAAAAAAAAAAAAATTTTTTTTTTAAAAAAACAAAAAATTGAAACCCCGGGGGGTTTTTTTAATTAAAAAAACAAAAAAAAAAAAAAAGAAAAAAAAAAAAAAAAAAAAAAAATTTTTTTTACAGTTTTTTTTTTTTTGTGATAACTCCAGAACAGAACAACTTATCGACTTAATTCGAATCACATTTTTCGTTTTGGGCAACAAGTTATCATATGGAAATTTTTCAAAAGTTCACAATTTTTGGAGTCATTACTCAAAATTTTCAAAACTGTATTTTGGCCATTCTATGACTTATACGACATAACATATTAGAAACTCATGCCATAACATATTAAAAAATTGGCGATGTATGTATTTTAGTTTTTGAGCTAATTTTTTTTCAGAAATGCTGAAAAATCCCAGTCGGGTTAGTCTCTATAAAATGATTCAGGATCATTATTGAGCTTGAGCTTGAGTTTAAGCATTGTGGAACGTCTAGAAATCACGTTGTCTTTTTTGTAATGGGCAGATAGGATGAGAGTACACTCAAAAAAAAAATGGTCCCTTAAATTCATGTGTGGCTGCACATCCCAACAAACAACGGTGTTGAATTAGAGCTTGTTCAAGCAAATTTGGAGAAGCTATTCAGCTGTTTCTTCTAGAATAGCTGAATAGCTTCTCCAAATTTGTTTGAACAAGCTCTAATTCAACACCGATGTTTGTTCTCGAACGTAAGTCAAGAAAAAATAATGTTCAGTGAACGATTTAATAACTCAACAACTTTGGCACAGATGCAGCAATCGGTTTCATCAAACTATTGAGTATTTCTAGGGATGAGCTGGAAAATATTTTAACAGGTTCTTACTTACCTTACCAATCAGACTAAGGCCGGTGTGGCCTCTGCTGTACACAGAAGTTGTTTCCTTTGTGTATGTGTACGATGGGAGGTTCTCCCAGCAACTGGTGCAATTTGTGGTTCATTCGCCTCCTCCACGTTCCGTCTTCCATCTGCACTCCACCGTAGATCGTACGCAGCACCATCCGTTCAAAGACTCCAAGGGCGCGTTGGTCCTCCACTAGCAATGTCCATGTTTCGTGGCCGTAGAGAACTACCGATCTAATTAATGTGTTGTAGATGGTCAACTTTGTGGTTCGGCGAACTTTGTTCGATCTTAGCGTCCTTCGGAGTCCAAAGTAGGCACGATTGCCAGCCATAATGCGCCTTTGTATTTCTCTGCTGGTGTCTTTATCGGCGGTCACCAATGAGCCCAGATACACGAATTCGTCTACTACCTCGATTTCATCACCGTCGATCTGAACTTGAGCTAGGAGGCTAACATTGTCTTCTCGTGAGCCTCTTCCCTTCATGTATTTTGTTTTTAACGCATTAATCACAAGCCCAATCCTACCAGCTTCAGCCTTAAGTCTGATGTACGTTTCCGCCATCGTCTCAAAGTTACGTGCTACGATATCAACGTCGTCGGCGAAGCCAAATAGTTAACAGGTTCTAGATCTTACTATTTACCGTCGAATTTTGACGAAATTCTGAGGCAAATCGTAAATTGGCGTCAGAAATGTGTTAGTTACTTTGTAGATATTCTTTTACACATTATTTTCTTTATTTTTTTTTCTTTAACTTAGGTATTTTCATTCTTTTTCTTCGGTATTAACGGATCCGAAGTCATCAAAATAAAAAAGGATTGTCTGGAAAACACATCAGAAGAGTGTGAACCGATAGAACCCATCAGAATCTTAAGAAAACGCTTTTACTGTGTCCGTTTCTTCACCAAATTTGCTATCGGATGATTCAGATTCATTGGATGCGGCTCCATCACCTGATGTTGATTTGAACAACTTGTTATGAGAAGTCAATAAACATAGGGTAACGGGATGTTATGTTAGCCTAGCTCCTTCATTCGGCCTATGTACCAAAAATGTCATTAATTCGGCGATAATCAACATAATCATGTTGCTAGCAGGATGACCGATTTATTTGGAAGCAATTGAGACATTATCAATCAATTTATAGCTGTTCACTTCCGCGTAATTTTCAATTTCCCTAACTTTTTAGACACCATGACTTCACTGGCTAAGCAGAACAGATTATCTACACGATCTTCGAGTGATCTAAATTTTGCTAAATTGAAACTCGAAACCGAGTAATGCAGCCAAGATATACAGAAAATAGTCACACGTTATAAACTAATTGTTTACATAGGTAAAATAACAATGATTTGACAAGAAAACTGTACACACCAAAGTTTGTTTTTTCATCCCAGCAAAATGATTTGCTGGTTGTTAACCACCAATTCCGTTTTTAGCTGTAATCCAGCAATCGGTTTCACTAATAACTGAAAAACAGCACACGTCAAAAATGTTTCTGAAATCCCAGTAACCCTGTTTACCTGTCAAATATAAGTCACGCATCAACGACAAAAAGTTGTATTGATTTTTCATCTAGCTGTTTTTTTTTTTTTTCAAGTTGTGAGTTCCTTGTTTAATTGGAAAGGTAAAATGGATCTGAATCTGCATAACATCATCGAAACCGAAATCGAAAGATTGAAATTAGAAAGCTATGATGAAGAAGAACTGTTTGGTAACTAAAATTATAATGCAAAATACATTTGATTTTTGTAGGTTGATGTTATCAAGACGAGAAAATGGTGGATTCAATTGAAGTATACTGATACTGTTTTTAACTTTTACTTATTTTTTAGGATTTGCATTTTAAATTATGAACCTTTATATTAACAGTACGAAATAAAAATTCGATGGATTGATAGGTTCCTGGAGTAATCTCCTCAGACATGTATCTCAGATTGTGAATGTCAGCAAAGATTGAATAATTTCATCATCTTGAATGCATTAATCAATAGTTACATTTCCGAAAAAGTTGCCTCAGTTTTATTTTGATTTATTGATTTGTTTACATTAAAAAAAATTGAGTAAACATTGCGCAGATATTTCGGCAGCGCCTAAACAAAAATGCTGGCAAAACAGCGAATTACGGGGATTTTGAGTTTGCTGAACATTCAGCAAATCACAAGCAAGTTTGCTGAATTTACAGTGAAGTGCTATAAGTTTCATGAAATTTATTTTTGCTGGAATAACAGTAACATTTCTTTTGCTGGAAAGATTGCTGGTTTTACAGCTCGGCAAAATCCAGCAAAATGTTGCTGATTTCCAGCGAAAAAAAAATGAGTGTGTAGACCCAATGTTAGGGAAGTATTATTTTTTTTCTATGTTCTCAACTTTGGCCTGTTGTTTGAAAAGCGTAGTACAAATTTTGTTATTGGTAAAATTTTCAAAAAAATGTCTGAGTTTCGGTTGCATGTTTTTCAAATGGCTCATCTAAAAACAAACCAAAGGAAAAACAATCTGTACTGGGTGAATTAGAATGTTTTCATAATCGAATGACCGATAAATCATATGTGAGCATTATTTAAGTGTTTCTTAACCGTTTATTATAGTTTGTTTTGGGAAATTTTGTGTTGGGTACAGCGAATACCGCTGGCAACGCCTTGAATCAGAAAATCATTAAAAAAATCCGCACGAAGACTACATTTAATAACAAATCTATCGAATGGGACGAAGTTGCTTCCACAAATAGACCCAGTTTGTTGCTTATAGACCGAAATTACATCCATATCCCTTGAAAGTTTCTGAATTAGTAAAATGAATTGTGTAAATTTTCGTGATACATACTACCAAATGGCTTATTAAACATATCCAAGCAAGTGTATTACTAGTTATATATCGCTTCCAGCTCAAATACTTTATGAGTTGTATTAAAAAATGTAATCGATCGATGCATATTAGGCTGAGTCAAGGGACACATCCTACGTAACAATTTATGTTTTATTCCATCCGTATAGCATTCCTCCCGGCTTTGTTGATCGAACTACATTCAAAACTGTTTTGTCTACCAACACCTCCTCTATGCTTCTTTAAAGCCAAAATGTGTACACAGTGGCCCACTCTATAGACTGTTATGAAAACAATTGAATAAAACCTTTATAATACCATAAAGATTTTGAAAATTTTCTTGTGATAGATAATATGACCACTTGAGAACCTTCATAAAACGTATTGGCTGCCATGAAAACCAGCATACGGTCAAATGGCCAAAGCTGTCAAACTTCACTGTGATATCGTGGTTGGTTTTTGTTGTTCTGCTTTATTCGATTCTCTGCTCTTCTGATTCATTTAGCAGTAAATAATATTTGAAAAAAAAAGGTCTGGTGTTGCGTAAAATTTTGTTTGATAGCAAAATACCTAAGACAAAGTGAGTTTCTTACTGCGTATCATGCTCCAAATCATATACGCATTTAATTTTGTGGTGAATATTGGCACGATAAGAGCCGAAAAATAATGCGCCTCGGAAATTATGCGAGTTTACAAAAACAAACACAAAATTAAAACTAATAAATTCGATAAATTAATCATGAATTTCTTGAAAATTTATGGTATTCAATAAAGTTATCTAAAATAATGCAGAAATTGGGCTCCGATCTACAGTTCATTTGCATTACATTTAAAATTTGGTGCATTTATTTTTCCACATTTCAGTTATTTCTTATATTTTAATATGGCGATTGGAACAAAAAAATCACAATTCTGCCATAAAGCCAAGTTATCTTCGTAATGACTACTTTAAAACTATTTCGTTATTTGGTGGCTTTTCTCAACTCCAATTTGCCGTTTATGCATTTACTGGAAGCAAAATGGTTTTAAAATGCTTTTTCAACTGACCATAATAAGATAATATGGCATTTTAGAACAGCATTTTATGAGTTCATAAAGTCGAAATGAAACCTTTGATAGGAGTAAACGGAATTTGTGAAAACGAGGTTTTAAGATCTTTTAAACAAGCTGTGTAGGTTCTCATAAACCTGGTGTCCTGGTCGTAATAAAACCAAATTGATTTCTAGTGGCTTTGATAAAACCTTAATAAAACCCTAAATAAACCCTCTCTATATTGGACAAGAAAAACTTTTTCTTATTAAATTCGCGTAAATTAATCTTATTGCATGCAGCAATTTTATTCATTTTTCGAAAATAAATACCCTAAACCTAATTGAAGCCATTAATTAACATCCCAACATTTGATTAGGGCGAATCTGCTTTTGTAAACAAACACTTTGTCTGCTAATTTATCGGAAGTTGAATACAATTCCTTCAAATTGAATATATCAGCGGATAGAGATAAAGCTCCTCCTCCTTAAAAACTGCTTAATTTGTATTTGTGACCTTTTGTTCAAGAGAAAATGACTCCGAAAGCCAGTGTTTACAAAAGTAGATTCGCCCTAATCTTATGTTCGCACGCTGAATGAACTCGTAAAATTAATTTAGATTTAAGGGGACGCATGGTTGATAAGTTACTTTGAACAATAGAAACGCGTGGTAGGATAGTCAGCAAAAACTTAAAACATAGCATTTTTGAAAAAAAAAAAAATAGCTCAGGGGCTGTTCATAAACCATGTACACTTAGGGGAGGGGAGGTCTGACCAAAGTCTACGCTCCATTCAAAATTTCAAAACAATGTATAGCGAAAAGTCTACAAGGGAGAAGGGGTGTGGGATTTTCAAAAATTAGTCTACAGGCCATCAAAAACTAAAATACATACATCGCCATTTTTTTTATATGTTAATGTTATGTAAAAAGGTCTAGACTTACCGAGACCATGAAAACCATGAAAAACAAATATAATCCATGATTTCATTACTAATATCGCAAATGGCATTTTCAAAGGGGTATTTTCTCACTTGGTTAAAAAAAATCACCTGGATTCATCATGAGATTTTAAAACCATAATTGTTTCGAAGTTTAAAATGTTTTGCTTCCATCTGGTTTGGTGTTTATTTCATTAATGTTTCAGTTATAGTGCGATAACTAGCTCAGGGTCGATTATTAGATCCTTTACCAGTGGCAATAAAACATGTGCATATCAAACTCTGATAAACGTTCAGAATGCCACCCTGTTTACCTCTAAAAGACACGTATCTTTCAATTCTTCCAGCAAATTAAAGCTTCCACAGTCGAACAATCAAGTTTTCCCAAGTTCGAAGCGAACTTAAAAACAAAATAACAATCAACACGCCCGTCCAGCTCGAGATTAACAGTCCGACGTAAATTGACGAACACTCATTCGTATCGAACTGACCCTAAAAGCCAGATAATAGCTCACTACCTACCTCAGACAGAGAGGACAAAGAGAAGCAATTTTCTGCGACGGGAAAGAATTCCAATTTGTTTCCTTCGTTCGTTTTCTTACTTGCATTTTGTTCGAAACAATGTCAACCGGAGGACGACAAAGTGCATTCCCTCGGTTTTACGGCCGCGTCGTATGAAGAAGGGAAAAAAAAAAGATCGGAGGGCTACTTCCATCAATTTACCTTCCATAACTTATCTTGTTATAAATATGTATTGGTGCGCTCCCGCGCCTGCCGCAGTTGGGAAGTGATGGAATGTGCATTATCGGCTCAATAAAGCCCTGCCACAGTCGTGTCGTCGCAGTCCACGGTAATCGACTGCACCGCGTCCCTCCCTGTCTATCTCCACAGGGGGCGATATTCTAAACCAATAGGTTCAGCCTGTAATGGGATTCCGTTTTTCTCCAATGACTTGTTCTAACAACAAATGTAGGTACCTAAGTACAAATGCGGAATGCTTTGCCAACAATTAAGCGGGCAACTTGCCTAATCATAACGCAAGGACGTCTTGTTGTGCGAGCCCGAGCGATTAGGTGACTGCTTAGGTCAGAGCCGATGCCGAGTGCAGTTCGAAAATAGAAAATCTATTTATGAGATTTGCAATGGTGATATCCATAATGCATTATCAGAACGCATGTTCATGTAAGATGTTTGTAGCAGGTTCTAAAAGAATGATTGCAATTTACACTGTGTTGTCAAGGTGATCTTCTCCTCGATGCGATAGAGATTCCCTTCCAATCCTAACCAACCAGTTTAAAACAGTTCTCGTTTGTGAAGTGATTAATTGGTTATTTCGTATTGAGCGTTCAGGAAAAAACATCCTTGGCTCCAGAGAGGATCGAACTCACGACCTTCGCGTTATTAGCACGACGCTCTAACCAACTGAGCTATGGGGCCAGATTAATGGAGTCGGTTGAAAGCTGATCAACAAACTTGCTTCTTTACATGTTTTAAAAAACGAAAACGAGGGGAAAACCCATCGCATAAGTTTCTAGGTAAACTCTCTAGATGCGATTATCGTACCATTCTCTTGGCGCCGTTTTCGTAAACATAACAACCGATGGTTCTTTACCTATTTCATTACCTCCGCTTTAGATTCCATTCGCATGTTCGCAAGGCGGATGTTTTTTTACCCAGCAGAGGATTTTGGCCCCGACCGGGCATGATCGAACACGTGTGGCCCTGACTGACGGTATGCGCAACATGTTAGCCCCTGGTGCAGTGAGAGCACATGGCCTGTGCACGTTTTGCATACCTATTTGCTTCAGCTCTTGGAGGCCAAAATCTGATTTAGGTACAGGTTAGTGAGCGAGCGCGAAGAGCGCGAGAATGAAAGCGTCCTCTTTCTCTTCGAGAAATGAAGCCGAAAACATGAGAGCAAGAGAGAATGTTTGAGAGAGTTAAGACGCACGTCATATCCTACTTAAGTCGGGCGTGAGATGACGTCATCTGAGATATTTCACTTATTTCCGACGGTTTTCTGCTTGTACAAGTTGAGTAGAGCGAAGGTTGTTGACAACCCAATTATGTTGATCGCGCGGCGAATTCGTAGAAAAACGCATGACTTGTCGTGCGGACTGGGTTGGGGACGTAAAAACCCAAAAAGCTAGTTTTCTCGACTGCGCATTGCGTTTTGCATCGTTGCGTCCTTTTGCTGCAAATTCGTGCCGCGTTTGTTTACACGTTCTCTCTGAGTGGTGCGTTGGATGCACACTCAAACTGGCGAGTACCCATTAATGCGTTAAAAAATAAATATTTTCGTTTGATATATGACGCTGCTAAATAATGGGTGAATGTCAATTTAGAATAATGTGTAATTTTTCACCCATTTTTTCAATATCAAATCGAATCAATATGATGAGTATTGTTTAACGACACATTTAGTTTACAGTTAAATTGAAAAACTGAATGTTTCGCTGTTATTGAAGCTACTGGTGAAAAGGCATTCAACGGAAATTGTTTGAAAAGTAGGCATTCTTCAGTTGATTTATCTCTCGTCACATGTTAAAACTAACATAAAACTTATAGGGACAAAATCATAAAGAAGAGATTCCGCGGGAAAACTGAGTCCCGTGTTTGTATTCCTTGGACTCAACCCGTCATGTATATTCCCTTCAGGAATAGGCAATTATATACCAAGTGTATCTTTTTTTTTGTATTAACTAATGTATAATCTTTGACATACTTCATAAATGTTGTACCTATTTCATAGAATCACACATATCTCGAAAATGGGTTAAAAATCACCCCTTGATTTGACGTTCAAATACTTCACCCGTTAATTGGTAAATACGTTTTACCCATTAAATGAGTTAACCTACTTCAGTTCGGAATTGTCACCTTTTTTATTACCCATTACTGGGTACTCGTCAGTTTCAGTGCATTCGTTCAAAGGTGAAATTTTCTTCAAACGCAATAAACGGACCGATATGGATAGGTGATATACGCTGCGGCGAAGGTCGAATCGCAAGGTAGATCCTCGAATTGGTTGCGTGTTCAATGCTGCAGTGAAGGCAACGGAATCCGGGTTCGTCGGCGATATATGCGAATCGAATGCTTTTGTAAACAAACATTTAAATCGACGATTTCTCACGAATAAAAGCTCAATTTCTTAAATTAACACCACAATTGGGTAAAAGAAAACTTCTTCTGGCCAACTGTGGTCTAATTTTTTCAAATTGAGCCTTTTTTCGCGAAAAAACGTAGATTCAAATGTTTGTTTACAAACAGCTGTGATATGAAATATGTGTGCAAATATTAATTCGGACGAGAAAGACAAACAGCTAAAGTTTCGCCGAATTTCAACTGAGCGGCGATGGTGTTGGCGTTGATCAATGTGATTTCTGTTTATGGGTAAACCCAATTGATTTTTGGGCAACACAAAGCATTCACAATGTTATTTCGGAGGTCTGAACGTATTACAAATCTAACAATAACTTATGAATTTTGTGTGCGATTTTTGTGAAACATTGCTTTTTCTTAGCTTTAATTTGCCTTATTACATTCAGTGAGACCAATTCTTGAATGATACTTCGATATTAATTTCCCCCGTTTGTGCTTCAACATGTGCTGTTGAAAACTGAAAAATCATTCACATCTGCAATGTTTTCCCAAATTTACGCATTCAGCGTCTTGCAAGTGTAATTTTACACTTATACATTGAAAACTCTTTACCAATCTTATATAACTCTTGAGGTATCTTACATAATATTAATAATTATACGAAACTAACGATTGTTAATTATTTTCTCACAATAATTTAGACAACACGCTAGAACCTCCGTTATTAACCCAGCTAACCAGAAGTCGTATAACGATAGTTCAATTAGTATTTTACATTCCAATATTTTGAAGTTTAAGTCGTATACGGCCTTCATCATATTCTGTTTAAGTTAAATCGAGAAGAGCGCAAAATTTGGGCTTCAAATAGGAAGGAAGGAGGATGCGACCGACCTCTCGTCCTCACAAGTTCCTACCTCACGCCTCCACGAGTAATATGATCACAAAAGACTGCCAGCTGGAACATGGAGACGCTAGTTGGCGTAGCCTGGGCTGACAACATTGCGAAGTGAGGGGGTGCGACTGAAGATCGTGTACCTTTACATCATATTGTATATTTTCCACTCTCATTTTATTAATAATTTCAGCACGCTTTGGAATCATCTTCGCATTCCACAACCATGTAAGAGCCCGAAGCAAGATGACAGGCATCAAAGGCTCAATTTGTTTTTCAGCGTTTAATTGCACTTCTGAACTTCTGAATTGCACTTAATTGCACTTCTGAACTTCTGAAATTCATAAAAAACTGGCATGTGCTTATAAACAATGGATTATATTTTAAAATTGCACTTCTGAACTTCTGAAATTCATAAAAAACTGGCATGTGCTTATAAGCTAGAACAGTTACTAGAACAGTATAAAGAAAAATATTACAACATGTCTTATAAAATAATATCTTTTATTGAAATTTTATCTTTGACCTTTGAAGCTTTTCCAGGACTAGTAGGATATTAATACATATCTAATTTTTATTTATTTTTCAGTAACAATCTATTGGATGTATCATTCAAGTTTGAAATTTGAATTTATTAGCATTTTTGTCTATAATATCTTTTTTTTGTGTACAAAATATACTAAATATTAAATAACATATAACGGAGAAAAGGAGGGACCATCAGGACACCCAAGTAAAACGATCTGGATAGGGAGCATGGGACTGCCTCCTCCCTATCCCAAGTAGCACAACTTGTTTCAATAGAACATAAGCATCTCTCTTGAAACAAATTAGGAATAGATTCGTTTGGCTATGTAATCATACACAACAGCAACGGAAAAAGCGCAAGGGTGGATTTGCGATTTGCAACTTGACATTGTTTCTACAGAGTTGCAATAGCATTTTGTAAAACTTTCAAATATTGTAAATCGCGTTGCAAAAAAGGGAAATGATACCGATGTTTAAAAGAATGCGAAGATAACTTTTTTTACTGGATATCGTCATCAACCAAACATTAGTGATCAAAATATAGAGAAATAAAATGATCTGAGAATCGTGTTTTAATACGTTTATTTTTTAAACGCTTTCAGATTTATGAATCAATATTCTGTTCTACAACGAAAAATATAATCGCCCTTGAAAAAACCCTCAAGAATAGTGCATCGCTTCTGAACTTAAAAAAGAAATAAATGTGTAGAGTTATGTTTAAATTTGGAAGAATCAGATTTCTGAGTCTTTTGAAGATTAATAAATCGTTATAGGTTCATGTTAGTTTCATAGCGTGGAGGAATGAGTGAATTTTTAAAATCTCATTTAGTATTTCAAAATGTTGGCATATGTCGTCTACGAGCAAACCAAATACACTACCTGCTAAAATAATTATGAATATATTTTTAACACGTGAAGTGCACACGTTATCTATGAAGACATCTTTAAATTAAAGATAGTGGGTTTTTTTTTGTTTAATAATACCTTATTTACTTACAATTCAAAACAACTGAATTCTGAATAATAAATATTAATAAATTTAATATTAAATTAAACGAATAGTTGCTTATTCCTTCAAGGGATGTACCTAACGTACTGCGAAGAGGATGCTTAATTGGCATTACAAGTAAAACAACATCCCATATGCCTTCAACAAAAGTGTTCAATCCATTGGAATAAAAAATTAGAATAATTCAGAAGCGACACCATGTTTTTTTTTACTTAAAAAACTGAAGAACTAATGAGTGGGGATTTCGTTAAGAGGTTCAAACGGAAGAATAAATTAAAATCCTAGTATTACTAACTCTCACATGTATTCGAGGTCTGGATTGCTCGCAATTTTATTATCCGTAATTTTGGTGATCACACGAAAAATCTCCAATTGTATTATAAAAATAAATGTGTAATATCAATTATTTTAGACAAAAGTGTAGATATCTTAGCATGTAGGCGGGAAATATCAAACCGTTCTAAACATGTATTTGTGTTGAACTTATAGTGCAATTAATTGCAATTATTTAATTGCATTGTTTATGACAAAAGACTACTAGCCAAAAAAAAAACAATCGTATGATTTCTTAAAGAAGCTTAATAAGAAGTCGTTTCCTGTTCTGAATTAATTAAACGACAAATTTAATAAATTACTTTTGTAAGACGAAAACTTCGTCTCATCATTTAAGTTAAACTAGATAAAGTTTATTTTCATTGTTACTTTAAGCATTTCATTCGAACCTATCTATATACTCTAAACTCAACACAAAATTTCATGAAACAAAATCATATTAAACAACTATAAATCAACTTTACGATGATTATTTTCGCATAAGATACATCGATTATTCCATCTTCAAAACATTATAATCCCTTCTATACATTTATTGTTGCTTGGGTTTTGATTTAAGTAAGCCATTTGAAAAATATACAATCAAGTACTGATACATTGGAAATACATTGAAACCAATACCAAAATATTACTATGTGATGAATACATTTGGTTAAAGTTGGAAACATAGCAAAAATTATGTCATAAAAATTTATCTACGGGTTTCTTGTGAAATCATTGATTTGTTCCTATGTAAACAGTTGACAGAGTTAATTCAAAAACATAACAGCTTATGTTCATGCCGCACAACTAGTGGGAAGATAATTTATTTCAGCTTTACATAGGTAACTATTTAATTTATATTCATTTGTTAGGACAGCCGAAAATGAAAATATTATGATCTCACTCTTTGAGTGATTCTGGTTTAAAAGTTAAAGAGTAATAGCCACTACCACAAAAATCATAACTTGTAGAGGTTGCATAATGAGCACATTAAGCCATTTTCTTTGTTAGGCCTATACAATAACAATAACCTCTAGAAATCAACCCTTATCTAGTCTGATCAGATTATGTATGGATTATTTTTTCATTCATATAAAAAAACATGTTGTCGGTAGTGTACATTTCATTTGGATATGTTTCAATCGTCATCTCGGTGGTGGTAAATTGCAATTGAACGTTGCAAGAACGTAACATTATTTATTGACTTTATGTTGCGTTCTCATTACGTTGCGCATGTGGCTCAAAAACACATTATGCAAACTCTAAGTATCAGAATGCTTTATTGGATCAAGAGTGTACCTTAGTTTGTTATGTTGCACTGGAGGTCAAAATTACTTCATAATAAACATCACATATTAAATTTATTTATTTGATTAAATTTACTTAGCTGCAAGTTTACAAAGACAAACGAATTCCGACTAACTCAAATGTTTGTTTTGAATGGTCTTAGCAAGCCTTTCAAGCAACATCAATGAAATATCTAGTATCTCGAATACGTCGAATAAACTCTGCTGTTACAAATTATGCTTTTTGTTACTGCAGAATAACTCAAATGAAACATGAAAACTAAGTGTTGAATATAAAAGATGTTTCGTGTGCTACTTGGGTATTGTTAACATTTCGCGGAACGAGGGCGGGCTCTTCGACCCCATCTATTGGGTTTATTCTGTCAATGGAGGTTCTCGATTCTAGTGCTGTGAGTATAAACTTGCTTTTAGAAGGAGATTCTTTTCCCTAAATTCACGGGTTACGTGTAAGTGTCGCTGCTTACGAGCTCGCTCAAACGTTTTTGGCCCTTCATACAGGAGCTTGGTGATCACAAACAATAATAGAATCCTGATCAAATCGTTTTTCAGATTATTCCCCTGATCATGGAAAGTTACCTTGCCACAGTAGTTGGTAGTATTACATAATCATCATCATCATCATCATCATCAATCGTGAAGAGCGCAAAATTTCGATTCTGTAATTTTTCAATCGTACTGAGCCACAAGCTAAATCGGACTAGGATTAACGCTCTAATGTTAGCGGTACGCTAGCATCGTTAGAGTACCAATAGTTGTGTATGGAGGTTCTAAACTCTACTATTGATGATGATGTGTACTACCCTGGTAACCAATAAGCATTAGCATATGCAGTAAATCGACCCTAAATCTGCTTTTCAGATGCTACAAGCATTATATTAGCATTATATCAGCATCTTGAATGCTATCTGTTGTAAAGTTGCATTTCAAATGCTATTTAAATGCTTGTAGCCTGTAATAAGCATTTCGAATGCAAAATAGCATTAACGAAGCATCATCATAGCATTGCAGTAAAGCAACCGTACATAAGGCCAAAAGTGGCATTTATGTTGCATTTAAGGCAACTTAATTGCTTGATAGGCTGTCGTAAAGACGCTTTGGAACTGCTTATTGGTTACCTGGGTACACTGTACATGTACCACTCATTGTAGCATGGAATTCGTGATTTTGTTATCCGCTAATTGGAGGCACAACATGTCGCATTTAAAACAGTATTGCAAAAAAAACTAAGCGAGATAGAAAGTTTGTGTCAAAGAAATAGTTGTAGAACACTTTTAAAGCCATGTTTTTGTTAAATCAAGCACTGCAGTTTATTACGTGTTTTATGCAAAAAAACATGAAAAAACCCTTTGAAAAAGAGATGTTTGCAACATTTTTACTCCTAAAATGGCACTAAATAATAATTACTCAAAGTTAAAATAAAACTTTAATGCAGAAAATTTCCTTAGATTTCGAATGAAGGATGAAAAATCTTGCCAATGAACATAATTTTTAAGTTACAACCAATTTAAGACTAACATGTACCAAAACATTAAGAGTACAACTCCGTAAACTTTGAGATTTGAGCATATGCGTAGAACAATTTTTTCATCAAATATCATCCCCTATCGCTCCTGAAAATATTTGCAATATGGAACCTAACACCCTGTATACAAAGTGAAAATTGCATTAAGTGAAAATGAATATAGATATACAGAAAAGATCTCACCCAATCGGGGTAAAATTTCAGGATGTGATATCACTAGGCCTACTTGTCTACTGGTGAGCTTTCCTTAACTTATTAATTAACTAATAAGAACACCTTGAACGAAATTCATCAACCCACACTCTCGGTAGGGCAAGAAGCGATGTTTCTTTCTGGTTGCAATCTCCGGCCTTTTCATTTTTGCAAAAGTAGTTCGAAATTGGAGCCCTTCTTCTGAAAGACACAAAAAATCTTCTTCTTATTTATTTATTTCTATTCATCAACAGGTTATGTATAAACCCCAATGATATTACTTAAAGCTTAAAGGTCTTTAAAAAACGACTAAACATACGACGAAGCATCTGGCGAGTGACGTCAAAATCAAACAAGGAAACTCTATTAAAGAGTCTTTGTAGGCCGCCAATTGCGCCAATAATGCTGTAATTGGTTCGCTGTGGAGGTAACCGCAGCATCAAACTATTCCTCAGGGCTCGGGGTTGCACGTTGATGTTGATTTGCTCCAGAAGATCAGGAAAGTCGATGCGGCCTTGCAAGATGTCTGCGATTAACAAAGCCCTGGCTGTATCTCTTCGGACTAACAGGGACTCCAGGTTAAACAGATATCAACGGCTTTCGTAGCTTGGCAAACGATAGGGATCCGTCCACGGTAGTTTACGTAGCGCAAATCTCAAAAACCGTCGTTAAACAGCCTCTACTCAAACGACACCGTTGTTGTAATGAGGAGTCCACACAACCGAGTAATACTCTAATATAGAACGACACAAGGAGCAGTACAACGATTTGAGGCAGTAGATGTCCGTGATGTCCTCTTCAGTCATCTGCATATGATAAAGGGTGTTTCGAATCAACATTTCGTTCACTTAAACTTGACGCATTTCCTTTCATCGTACATTAAAAAATTTTGCACACCCCTCATTTTGAAGATGTGTGTGTGTAGCATCATGCCTCTATTTTGATTTTGAGATTAGCACTTCAGTTATCAAAATGTCGTCGAAGGAAGAGAAGCAACGCATCCAAATTTTGCACGTGCATGGCGAAGATCCAAACTACTCTTACGCCAAGTTGGCGAAATTGTTGAATGTGGCTAAATCAACTGTTATCAACGTATTAAAAATGTTCGGTGAACGTTTGTCGACAGCCAGGAAAGCTGGATCGGGGGGAAATCAAAAGCCGTAGTTGCCCGCTGTTTCGAGCGGAAGCCCAACCTCTCCGTCCGAGACGTCGCAAAGACGCTGGGAGTGGCGCCTTCAACCGTGGATAGAGCTAAAAAACGAGCTGGACTGTCGACTTACAAGAAAGTGGTGACTCCACATCGCGACGATAAACAAAGCTCGATCGCGAAAGTTGTACACGACGATGCTGACGAAGTTTGATTGCGTGGTACAGGACGATGAAACTTACGACTTTAAACAGCTTCCTGGACAGAAATGTTGTACGGCAACCGGGCGGGGAAAGGTGGCAGATATTTTCAAGCACATTAAACTGTCAAAGTTCGCGAAGAAATATCTGGTGTGGCAGGACCATCTGTACCTGTGGCTGGAAGACTGTTCTGTCAACCAGGAAATTTATCTGAGCGAGTGCCCACAAAAACGTCTACTGCCTTTCCTGAAGCGACACAATTGTTCCGTTCTATTTTGGCCGGATTTGGCATCTTGCAATTACGGAAAAAAGGCCATCGAGTGGTATGCTGCCAACAACGTTCAAGTGGTGCCCAAGGACAAGAACCCTCCCAACACGCCAGAGCTCCGCCCAATCGAATCAATATTGGGCCATAACGTCAAGCGGAACCTTAAGAAGACTCAAAAAGCTGTTGTGAGCGAGAAACAGTTCAAGGCAAACTGGCGTTCTGCGGCGAATAAAGTGGATAAGCAGACTGTACAAAATCTTATGGCAGGTGTTAAACGAAAGACCCGGCAATTCGCATTCGGAAAAAAGGAAGCTTCGCTGAATATTTCTCCTGTATTCTGTATTAGCTGAACTTAGAAAAAATAATTTGACTTATTAATAAAAACTTTGATCGACTCATACACATTACTGTTTGACCAAATTTTGATCGGAACACGCTTTATTAGATAATCCTAGCCGTCAATTCTGACTATCTGATGCCTCATACAACGCATCAGATGCGATACTATAGAATGCAAGAAGGATCGATTAGGGCGAGTTGTGTTGTACGGTTTTGCACTGCAACGAGTATATTTTCATCTTACAATTATGTACCCTCAGGTATTGTTTTGGTCATATCTCCATGAAGAGTTATCCAATCATAATGAAATTTTTACAATTTGTTTTTAAAATTATGCCCCTGGGCACTGGCAACACCTTGAGGTAGTTTAACTGCAACTACCAGGTCCCAGGGCTGGTCTGGTTCTCTACCATTTTGGAAAGAAGCACACAAGTGTTGCCAGATCAGTGGTAATGCATCCCAAAAGTGCTTCTGAAAATCTTCCAGTATTTCTTATCGATGAACATTATAGTTCTGAGATGGTGATCAATGGTCAAGTACAGTATTTGCAAATAGTAGAAATGCTGCATTTGATCATATAGAATCAGTTGAAAAAGCTTACCACATTACCACATAGGGGAACTATTCCATTATTCATCTCATGATCCATTATTCATATTAATTAGAAATGTAGGTTTGATGTATCAATCAATTGATTCCTTTTGTGGCTTCCTTTCAACAACAAATCAAAATAATTAAAATTAACGATGAATAAAAAGTACGAAATCAGAAATGAGATGAAAATGGGAATGGTAACCCTAGATGCTATACTTTTATCGGGGTCTTTTAGCGTGAGGCGATTTTGCTTATTTAATTCTAGGAACATTCTAGTTTTGAAGAAAATGCAGCTTTTAATGCTGTGCACCGGCAATGGGTGATGTATTAACTCAACAGAGCAAACAGAAGATCGAAGCCAAACAAACTACTCAAATCACGACGACACCAGAGGACTAATAATAGCCAAACAAACTACTCAAATCACAAGTGGCTCTAGACAAACAAAAGATGAAGAAATTCACAAACTACAAAAGACTAAAGAAATCATGAAGAAAAAACGAAGATAAGTAAAACACCTTATTAAACTTATAAACTGATGAACTAAATAACAAACAGACAAAAAGACGACACGACACCATACAAAACACCATGGCTGAAAGAAAGGGAAAGCTATCTTTAAAATGTAACACCTTTTCAGGCAGTGTCAACAGCGTCTCTATGGACGACATGATCCTCTAGTACTTCTCTAGTACCAAATCACTTAAGCACGGCTGGTGAAATACTTCAAAAGGAGTTAAGTTATATCATTCTAACGCACAAGGTACAATACAATAACTTTTTATTTTTGATTCGAGAAAACTGCTTCGGAAGACTCTCAGAGCATATTAAATGACACACCAATGGACAAAACTACAAAAAACTGAAGAAATTATGGAACGCCTTATAAAACTTATAAACGTAACACTGTCTAACAAAATAACAAACAGACAATTGAAGAAACAGACGAAACGACTCAAAAACAAAAACTTTGCAACAGCGTCTTCTTGGACGACATGTTCCGTGTACGGCTGGCAAAATGATTCGAAAGGATTTGCGCAACGATATCATCAAAGGCCTGGCGTAGAGGTTTCTACTCTATTCAGAGTCCCCCCAACCAAAAAAAAAAAAAAATAATAAAAACATCCAACCCCCCCCCCCCCCCCCCCTTCATACTTTCTCCCTCTTTTTTCCCCCACCCCCCCCCCCCCAAAAAAAATTATTTTAAAAAAAATTTTTTTAAAAAAAAAAAAATTCTCCCCCCCTTTTTTACACATTTTTTTTAATTTTTCCTTCCCCCCATCCCCCCCCCCCCACAAAAAAATTTTTAAAACTTTGCATGAAAATCGAATTTGATAAGTTCAACGTTCCATGTTTCCAATGCCTTCTTTTTACAGATGAGACTGACCTGTGGTTCAAGTTTAAAAGAATATTCACCCCTATTCTTGTTTACGTTCGTAGAGGAAACGTTCGAAAGAATGTCACATTCGTATTCCCGTTTTCGTTCGAACCGTTTCTAACCATTCGAACTTTCGAACATCGTTCGTTCGAACGAATTGCGCGATTCCCGTTTTCGTTTGTATCCGTTTTTTGGCCTGTCTCACAAACGTCACTCGCTGGTTGAGGACCACGTAAACGAAATGAATTGTTTTATTGGAATGAAGTGTGGATTTCCTTATTTTTGTGGATTTGACACAAATTTACATCGGAATTTAGGATTTGAATTAAAACTTTCAGCGTACGCCACTCAACCGGGAAGACTTAAGAAAATCAATAATTGAAACGAACAAAGTTAACCAAGCTTACATTGCAGTTAACTAAACGATGGCAGTTGATTCTGCCGGTCGATAGTCACCTGTAGGAGAATACCTGTGTCGAAATGTATATGTATGTATGTATTTATCACTTGAAATTTTGATCCAGGAACACCAGATATTTAGTTCGTATCTGCTGGTCTTACTTATTCCGTGAAGGAGTTAATAGTTGAGAATAAACTTTTGACCTAAGCGTTTTGAAATAGATAAATTTGTTTCTTATGAATGTCAAGTTAGAAAAGTTAGAAACAGCAATGGGCTCTCCTCTCTGTAAGACTTGATCAAGCTTTAATAACCACTGATTATTCTAATTCTGCCATTGTATGAAGGGCCAAAAACGTGTTGGGTGGATCGACAGGCAACAGCACTTATACGTTTCCACAGAGATATAAGGATCTTCCTCCAACAACAAGATTGGACAGCTATCTAACATGAGGATGCCCCAATGGGTGGGGAGAAGAGCCCACCCTCTATTCACAAACTTTTAGCAATGGGGAGTTGGAATTCCCACTCTCCACATCCAAAGTGCTTCAATCGGGTGTCCTGATGGTCCCTCCCATTCCCATTAAAATATTTATACAATAGTGTATATATTTATGCAAATGAAAAATACTTCAAGCATTCGTATCTATTATATATGTGGTTCCGCTCTTAAGCACGTTTTCGCTCGTTTTCAACGATAGCAGCAATTCACCAAAATCTTGATTTGAGGTATCCTGAAAGAGTTTTTTTAAATCTATTGAAATTTTTCAAAGCTAACATTTATACATTTTAATTTATTGCTGCCATGGTCACTATTTGCTGCTTGATGCTGATTTAATAACAGCAATCCGCTTTTATTTTTGCTGGCCTAATAGTTATTACTCCTAAGTTAGAAAAACAGGAAAGATTTATTTGAAAGGGAGTTTAAGACCAATGGACATAAAAAAACAATGAGTAATGTTTAAATCATCTATGATGTAAAATCAATAAAACAATATTATCAAATATAACGATATTTTGTTTTATGATACAGTAATAACAAAGATTGAACTGTAGAACTGACACTAGCCAAATGGCACGCAGCGCTGCATGAATCAGATCAGCTCAGATTTGGTAAAATGTCCATTTGCAAACCGGAAAAATACATTCAGTAATAAGTGCAAAAGTCTACCACAGATTCCGTTTCAGCTTCTTGTATTCAAGGCACTAGATACTTCTAAATCATAGGTGTAGAATAAAGCATCAAAATGATAATATTATAGTGAAGGGATATTATAATATGAATTGAAAATTACATCTGTACAGACTGCTGTTTTGTTGCAATTGTTGACAAACTTGCGCATCCATTATGAACCAGCAAATTTAGACATTGTATGACAGTCATGAGAAAAAAAAACGGAATTTTAAAATTTCAATTACTTTACAATACCTGATGACCTGGAAGACCTGGAATACACTATGCAAAAGACAGTACATCCCAATTTATATGCAATAATATACTATCATATAATAACAACAACAAAAAGAGAAAAAAATGTATGTTGGCTCTATTTCTCGTAATGTCCTTCCATGTTATTCGTATGGATCTAAGGCAAGGATGATCCCAAAGCGCGCCGCAACTACGAACCTAATTTGAATAGTAAAATTCTCAATGTGACCTCCAGGCACACCTCTGTCTGTGGAAAAACTACTTAATGTCATATTTCCACAATGGAACTGACTCTTAACTTCGGGTCTTGACCAAGAATCCCTACTGAGCCCTTGCGGCACGCCAAGCCGGCCAGTTCAGCGCAAGGGTTTTGACCTAAGCGTTTTGAAATCGATTAATTTGTTTCTTATAAACGTCAAGTTAAAAAAGTTAGAAAAGCTGATTTAACTTTGGTTCGATAAAAGATTGTTAACATTTGTAAGTGAAAGAATCTAGGGAAATAGAAGCTGATTCAAAGGAAGAATTGTAATGTTCGTCCACTGATCTGACTAACAAAGTAGATAGATTGTTGTCATGCAGATTGAACACGTCATTCCGTTATTTGTTTTTCCTGAAGGAACGTCCATTAAGTATGTCACACACAAAATGCCCGTTTGCAAACCGTCTTCCAACACATCGTCAAAAATGTTGTATGGACATAAAAAAATGTTTGTATGAAATTCAATAAAACCTTTCAAAAACATCTTTGCGAATTTCCTGCAACGCGACGCATCCAATGTGGGCAAACCAGAAAAATAAAAAACCAAACCGTCATGCATGAGTAGAATAAATTCACATTTAGATGGCATTCGTAGAAATTCATATATATCTCACGCCTTTTAAGAGTTTTATTTGCCGCATTTGCACTGGAGTTGATTATCTCAGTGAGCATGCTGAAAATATTGAGTTATTATAACCTTTATGTAACGTTTTCAGATTTTCTAACCCAATGATTTATTCCGAGGATAAGAACAGTTGTTGAGAATAATGAGTGAACAGGATCTGATTGGCCACTTTCATGCAGGTACTGGGCTTTACCTCAAGTGGTTAGTTGGACGTCAACCAGAATCTGTAATGACATCTGACGGCTCAATTTACATTGAAGTTTTTTTTTTTAATTTAAAAGAAAGCTTTGGCAACACTCAGATTTCGTAAAGTTAGCGTCATTGTGTTCCAATGACACACAAAATGAAGTGAGCCTTTTGCAATCGAAAATTATTGAAAACGCTTCAAAGAAATTCGAATCTTAAATTCCTCGAGAAGTTCAATCGAGTTAATTTTAATTACTCAATACCAAATGGCACATATCTGGACTGCCTCAGGGATAGTAATCGGTTTGTGACTTGGCCCTTCACCCAATTTACATTGGTAATCTGTTTGGAGAAAATGTTCAACTGCGTTGTTGAGCATGCGTGCACCTCAATATAGCATAGAAATGTTCTCGACCATGTCTTTTTGCATCTAACTTTTCGAGTTTAAAGTTTATTCAGTGATATTCTCGATGAAAAAGCCGAAAAGAAAACCTTATGATGAATCAGGATACTAAATTTTGGTCCATGAGTTCTAGTACTGAAAAATTTACCGGAAAATCAATGCACAGGAATACATTTACAATAATATCGATTATAAATATAAACACGGTTAAAATCGGCATTAACCCAATTATTTTCCGGGAGAGCCCATATTTTTTACTAATTAATAACGTTCCGTTTTCCTGTACCAAAAAAAAAAAATCGCCGTTAACGTTTTTCACCAGCGCCTTCTGTTTGCAGGCGTGAGATTAATATAAAATTATGAATTTTTACATTTATCTGACAACTCGAGTGACCGGGTAATGTCAAATACAACACAGCTCAATGCTTCGAATTGTTCCGAAACGTCAAAGTGCATAAGGTAACACCAACACTGTTTATGTTCGAAAAAGGATTCGTTCGAACCGACTCGAACGAAAACAAGAATACCTCTTTTAAACTCGTTCGAATCGAATCGTTCGAACGAATGATGGATACGGCCGTAAACAAGAATAAGGGTGTTTAACAAAATAACTTTTTTAAGTCAACTGAATTGATCCCCAAGTAGAGGCTGAGTTCAAATAGAAAACTAAATATGATGTTGTGATGTTGATGACTCAGGTTGCTGTCGTTTTGGTCATTTAAACCGTTAAAGTTCTGTCCAGTTAGAATCCGGAATCACTTATTGTGTTGCGGCAGCACGGAAAGTGACCGCTGCAAGAATTCTTTCACAGCGGTTTGTTTACCCAGGCGCCCATTTTATGTGGTATAAATTTCACGGTGTTTCGTGCAGTGAGTCAAAAGTTATTCCAGATGGAAGCCGATAGGAGAGAAAAAAATTCTGCACACCCACGTTGATAATCCAACGTGGTCCGTAATAAAAATAGCAAAAAACGTTGGAAATCGCCAAATCAACCGTGTATGATGTGCTCAAACGTTTCAGGGAACGAAAGAGCGTGGATCGAGTGCCTCAAGGTAAGCGTCGTAGTGGAACATATGACCGCAAGCTGAACCAGAAGGTGTTGAGAACCGTCAGACCTGGACTATAAGATAATGAAATCGCACAAAAATACGGTGCTGCTCGCAGTTCCGTTCGAAGAATTCGTTCGCGAGCAGGATATCGTTCTTATCGAGCCAGCAAGCAACCTAACAGAACGTTGAAGCAAAGTTTCGTCACCAAAACTCGAGCTCGGAAATTGTACCAGCAGGTTTTGACGAAGTACCAAGGATGCCTGCTCATCGACGATGAAACCTACGTCAAAATGGATTTCGGACAGCTTCCGGGCCAAACATTCTACATGGCGACGGCACGTGGAGATGTTCCTGCGAAGTTTAAGTTTGCTTTTATGGACAAATTTGCCAAAAAAAAACTGATTATTTGGCAAGGGATATGCAGCTGCGGAGCAAAGACCAAAGTGTTCGTGACGAATAAGACGATGGACTCGAAGCTGTGCAAGGAAGAATGCCTGAAAAACCACGTACTACCTTTCATCAAAGCCCATAAAGGTCCCGTGAAGTTTTGGCCAGATTTGGCGAGTTGCCACAACAGCCGGGAAGTCATCCAGTGGAACCGCGATAGTAACGTAGATTTCATCGATAAAAACATAAATCCACCCAATTGCCCGCAGTTCCGGCCCATCGAGAGGTTTTGGGAAATAATGGAGCGGAAGCTTAAGAAAAGTGGAAAAACGGCTCGGGACGCGACTCAGATGACCAAAATGTGCAACAAATGTGCCAAGGAAGTTGACTCCGGAGGTGTGCAGCGTTTGATGGGAGGAATAAAGAAGAAAGTGCGGATTTTCGTTACAAACGAAGAGAATTGATTTGTATTGATATTTTTTTCCTTAAAGTACAGTGAATTACCTTTGTTTTGATGTATTAAACTTATTTGTACGTGAATCCGTTACCGAGGTACAGATGATTTTATTAATCCGGATTCTAAATGGACATAGCTTTAAAAGATCAAAAGTAATAGCAAAAATTTATTCCTGTGACATCAAATTTAAAACTGATCCTGCTTTCAGTGCGAGCAAATTGAAAAGTCATTTTGCTGTACATGTTTTCCTGTTGATAGAAAAATTAGTATTCCACTTGATGTTCTGTCAAGACAATGAAACCAAATCTACTTTTCTCAAACAAAAGTGAACGCAGCATTACAGCAAGACGAAAACTGAATTTTATATCAAATTTGACAATCGTGAATTGAAATCAAATTTGCATGTCATTTTGATGTTGATATCAAAATATGATATCAAATTGCTATTTTTATGATGTTAGACTTTACTCGGGTCTACTTCCGAATACTTTCGAGCTTTTATGTCCGTCCAACTGATAGTATGCTAGTCTATAGAAAAAGTCTATTATTATCGACAAAGAATATTGAATCATATTTAGGTTTGTAGTTTAAATTCCGGCCTTCTGAAACAAAAAACACTTCCCCAATGACCGGTTGTTTGAGTATGGGTCAACATCATCACGAGCACGTTTTCTGCCATCATCATCACGTCACCAGCCAGCTATCGGTGCCTGCCATGCGATGAAGTCGTGTGTTTGGTTTAGTTCTTTTCTATCGATTTTTCCCACCAACTGGTGCCAAAAGTCTGCCGGTACTTCGTCCTGTCCTTTCGAGTCGCACGGGGTAAGGTTCTCTCCATACGTCTGAAGCTGCTCATTCCAGTGAGGCTTTCATAATTTTTTTTTCATTGAAATCGTTCGAAATTTATCATCGTATTCCATAATTTTGCAACACTCCAAATCACTTAAGAATTTGTGTTATGCTTAAGCCAAAAAGGGTACACCTACCCTGTTAACGATTGCGCCACGAAGGGATCGATAACGTCTAAAGTGAGGGTGTAAACGTGTGGAGCGGACATGAACCGGCCGGCATAATAATTCTCTTTCCGTGTTCCAATCTGACCAGCACAAGTGGAAATGGTGATGAAGGACGAAGTGGGGGGGAAAAATATCAACAACAAAGGTCGAAAATCCAGCGCTGACCGTATTAACCTCATTTGACTGTCGCCATTGTCGCTGGCGACGCCGCTACCTGCATAGCAGTAGCCACCGACCGCCTGTGTCATTAGATGTCCCTTCAGTTTTCTGTTGAGTTTTATTCTGTAATTGTTTGATTGCCCGTCGCCGATGGGCCGCCTATATATGGGTGCCCGCTTCACCCCAAATATGTAGAAACGAAGCGGACGCTCACAATTTCTCATTGTTTGTTCTTTGAAGATTTGTTATCTTGACGCCTGACGGGCGGCCGTAAGGGTGCTTCGGATTCAGAACAATTTGTTAGGCTAGGCATGGACAAAGATTGATGAATGTAGCCAAATTTCTATAATCACTTTATTATAGAAATAATGAGATATTCAAATGCTAGCTGAAATTCTGATCTACATTTTTGGACAGTCGGTTTCAAATTTCTGGCTTAAGTCTTCTGCTTGAACACCAGTCACTCTCGTGATTAAAGAAAGTTAAAATTCTCTATTCACTCGTAATTGTGATAAGCAAAATAGCATCATCGCTTCGTTATCAAAAGAATCGATTCAATTGCTAGACAAAACCGAAGCGCTGATTGCATCACATGGATCTTTGCCGGACGATTAGATTAGATTTATTTCTTGGAAAAGCGTATTACAGCAGCGGGAATAACTGTAAAAACATGAACCGATTTTTTTTTACCTCGAAAACAAACATTGCATTGAAAGGTGACGCGATTTCAAGGTAAATAAATAGTGGTAAGCAACTGTCTTCCACTGACCCGGTTGAGAATGCCTTATCACCGGAAACATCAAATTGCAAAGGTAAAAATCACCAAGCTGATAATGGCACGAGCGTGCCTTCCTCTTGTATCTAACGTTTGACTAGCTGAATTGATAAATGGTTTTAGGCTTGGAACGAAACATGGTGGCGATTTTGTGTTTTTGTTGTTGCTATTTTATCGCTTGGGTTTGTTTGCGCAATGCAAAGTAATACGTATGAAGATAACATTACCTTGCGTCAGAAAATCGCAGCAGTTCACTTTTGAACGCTCAAATCTGGTGATTTACCTAAGAGTCAATAAATGTCAGGCTATTTAATATGGATCGCGAAAAAAAGGTAGATTGTAAATAAAAATAATGTGCAGTAGCGGCGTCTTTTTTCACGTGAACATTATACATTGCACGACCTATCTGAATACCCAAAATACCCACTCACAGAAGTGCACTGTAAGACCAGTCTGGTTTTATTTTATTTTACACATTTCTCTAGTATATTTTCCAATTAGAAAAAAAAATTCACCTAACAACTCACCAGTTCCCACCTACAGAATTTTACAAGTTTTTGATTCAAGCAGCCGAAATCAGCTTTTACATTCTAATCATGGACATGTAATTGGTTTTTCCCTGTTAGGTTAAGGTTCACAAATCTTCGTTTTTCTTCAGTTTTTGAGACAAATTTATGTACTTGTTGCTAAGAAAACATAAAATCAACAATTATATCATTTGATATGATTGAACGCTAGGGTGGTCCTTATTAGCATTAGCATTAGCATTAGCATTGACGTTTGCACACCTCGTGGATGGAGCTACGATAGCATAGCATAGCATAGCTTTTTCCGACCATACATAATCCTGGGTTGGCTGTTGTAGAGACAATGGAAGCGCCAGAAGAGCTGCCTTGGGTGTGACAGGATCTTCACCCATCGTTCTTTTGCACAACACCTGGCCAGGTCCTTATGAACAGCAAAGGATGGGAGGGAAGTGTTGATTAGATGTCTACTTAAGAAGATGCTGAGAACTCATGCGACCTTCATAGACATCTGGGTGGGAAGTTGGGGGGGGTTGTGCGGGAGGCTTTCCTTGGCGAGAAAGCATATGTATATTTATGTATGTATATGTATATAGGTCGTTGGGAGTGACTGTGCTAGGAAAACTAATGCATTCCTTTGTTGTCTGCTTTTCTGGGCTGGAACACAGGCGTTTCCTACTTGTATCCAGGCTCTTCTTGCGTGAGATCTTACTTGTCGGTTGGGACATGAGCACTCTTGTCCTAGCGTTTGAAGGCTTAGGCCGTTTTCAGCAGTCGTGGTATATTCTAAGGGCATCTCCAGGAGTGTATGGTCGTTACAAAATAGAACTGGATTTATAACAAAGGCAACTTCAGCAAGGCGTTCTAGTTGGATAATTTCGAACAGTTTCATGTTAAAATTTAAAACTGGAATACTACGTTGTTCTATTTTTGTTCAAATTTGAAACGCGTTTCATCCAAGTTATATTTTTTTTGTCATTGTGGTAGTGTCTATGGAATCAAGCCAAACGTCAAACTTTGAATCAACGTCAGGTCGTGCATCTGTTTGAATCTTGTATACGTTCTACTTTTTCGTTAATAATTTCAAGTTGCAGCAACAAGTCTGAACTCGCTGACCATCATATCCCTATGTCTTTGTTATTACCATCATTTCCCTATTTCTTTGTTTTTAATTTTTTTTCGAGAATTTCTCCATATTGTGGAATATTTAAATTAGGTATAGAACCGAAAATGATTTAGACGAATATTGAGGGGAATTCCAGAGAAGTTCTGAGAGGAATCCCAAAGGAATTATGAGGGAAAATTCCAAAGGAATACTGGAGAAATTCCAGCGAAATTTTGAGAGGAATTCCAGAGGAATTCTAATGAGAATTTAAGAAGAATCCTGAGGAGAATACTAGAGAAATTCTAGTAAAAATTCCTGAGAAATTCTGAGAAGAATTCCAGTGGACTTCTGGAGAATTTCGCAGGACTTCTGAAGACAGTTTGAGTGGAATTTTGAGAATTTCAGTGTAATTCCAAGATTAATTCCACAGGAATTCTGATGAGAATTGCAGAAGAACTCTGAGGAGAACTCCAGAGGAATTCTTAGAAAAACTTAGAAAAAGGGAGAATTCCAGAAAAAATCCTATGAAGAATTGCAACTGAATTCTGAGAAGAATTCTAGGGGAATTCTAAAAAAAAAATCTAAGGGAATTCTGAGGAAAATTCCAGACGATTTCTGAAATTTCTAGAGAAATTCGAAGGAGATAGTAATTCTGAGGGAAATTCCAAAGGAGTTCTGAGAGGAATTACAGCGGAAATTTGAGGAGCATTCCAAAGGAATTCTGAGAATATGCCCACAGAAGTTTTGAGAATCAATTATACACACACAGTAACGTCTTTAAGTTTAGAACAACATTTGGAACTGCTGCTGAAGAGAGGGTATGTTTGTTATATATTTTCCCAAGAGAAAAAAATATAACTGACATATAAAATGAATCTAGAACTACAACACTCCTGGAGATGCTCTAAATAGACCAAACGAAATTTTCCATTTTCACCGGTGCGTTCTAAATTTCATTTTCGAACAGTTTCGATGTGAACAAAATAAAACTGTCATACGCTTTATTTTATTTTGTTCCGAATTTGGAATGGAATCCAGAGCGTTCTGAATTTGTTTAGGCAGCTGAAAAAATAGTTTAAAACAACAACAAGGGCAAAGTGCACAACCACGTCGATCGCTCGCTCGTTTTTCGGTAAGTCTGAAAACAGTATTACGGTATTACCAACAAGATTACTGACTTTGCTCAAGTTCTCCTTTTTTTTAAGCTCATTGAACTTCATCATAGCTTTTTTTTAAACATTATGGAGTTCTGCTGGCAATGGTGGAATGCTGAACACTGAAGTTCTTTGAACTGAACTGATATTTTGAGAAATATGTAAGTTCAAACTTTGCAAAAAATCTGTGAACTAGCTCTACGAAGTTTGTAGAATTTCTGCGAACTATATTATGAAGTTCTTTGATAATTGATGAAGTTTTGTGAATATGGCTTAAGTCTTACGATCATTAAGGGTAAGTTTTAGCGGAAGTAATCCACCCCTATGATTATTTTTTCAGTATACTAGATACGTACTACTAGTATACTGCTATGATATGTTGTTAAAACTAGCCTAACGTGCTTTCACAGCTTTGTTTATTTTTATCATGCATGATTTTGCTTAAAAATATGTTTTGCACGTTGCTTGAGTCCTCCTCAAAAAGTTGTATTTCCCATATATTGAATTTCGTGCACTTTGGACGCATATGAAGGCTAGCAAGAGAGATGTTATAGAAAATCCCAGTTACAAATATGTGTTTTTCCAAGGTATTTGAAGCATTTCAACTAGCACCTCAAGTTTGCACAACTTGGAGTAAATTGAAATAAGTACACAAGAGGAAGAGCGACACAAGTTTTGCCAAGCTGAAATATCCCAAACATCTCACACCTTACGCAATCAACTAAAAAGCCTAAAAAAGGAAGAGGTGTTAGGGTGCGCTGCACACCACAGAACGGAGGTACTGTTGGTCATGAAATGCAAAGTGTCATTGCTCCGAAAAGAGTGATGACGGGCTGAAAGTCAATAGCTATGTGATCTATGCCCGCGAGAAGGCGGCCAAGGTCATCAACGCAGTGGGTAGGATGATGCCAGACAACGCTGGACCAAGAGTAGTATTCTCGTCGATATTGAGGTACGGAGGCCCAGCCTGGATTGCTGAGCTCGACACTTAACAGAATCGAGCGTAGCAGAACAGTACATACCAGCTCATGACCTTGCGAGTCGTGAGTGCGTACAAAAATATCTCATCGAAGGCAGTGTTCGTTATCTCTGAAATGATACCTATCGGAATCACCTTAGCGGAGGACAACAATTGTGATTGCTAGAAAGGAATACGGATCATAAGAGCGATTTCGATGACCAAGTGCCAGCAGAATGGTACATGGAGACACCTCTAATACAGGCTCTCTCGACCTGGGTGAACAGAAAACATGCAGAGGTAAAATTCCACCTAAAATTGTTCCAGTTCTATTGCTTGTATTGAAAGCCAGCGCACAGGTCCACAATATTACATACCTCTCGCTTAAACCTGAGTTATGTAACCCTTCTAAAATTTAAATCTTTTAATTTTGTTCCAGCTCAAAACTGGGAAATTCAACTGACAATTGATTTTACTGCTGGTTTGAACGTTATACACAAACTTGCTGTACAGCTGTACAGTGCACTAATTCTGACATTATATATAAAGTCACATCAGATACTCAAAGATATCTTATCTTCCTATTTATATTTCTCATGCCCTTCACCTATATAATATTACCAAATAAACCTAAAACCAATATGATTGAGCCTTAAAAATGAATGATATTTATTTAAAAAAAAGGTACGAAGTTCTTAGCCTTAATCGTCAACAACAAACATTTTCTGATTCCCCCGGCAACGGTGTTTTCTTTTTCAATTTCATCATCTGCACTTCCTCCTGTGCCAATCCGGAAGATGAATAGGTTATTTTAAAATGAACGTCTCAACACCCAGTCTAGTTGTTCGGAACATTTTGATTTCAACGTCGTGTTCCGGCGTTTCCAGACTTTTATTCCACTTGCTGTATCGTTACGCGGAACTGATGGAATATATACTGATGGGTTTTTGATGATCATCTGCGAGAAACCATGGAAGTGCGTTTCCTCTTAATACTTTCTTCTCGGACAAGTGTAGTACTTGATGACGCGATGCTCAACTGACTAAGAAACGCAAACCTCTTACATTGGGACTTGTAGAAAGGGTCGTAAGAAATGGAGTTTCAGGGTTTTCAACCGGTTGGAATGCTTTATTCAGGCCCGAAATCGTTGTTAAAATAGAGTTGAACTGGAGTCGCAGATTACTCAGCTCAATACCGATCCTTTATGTCAGCTAGTGCCGTACTAGTCAAACATTCATAGTTACGCGTATGAGAGCTTCCTCCTAAAAAGGAAATTTCCATGGACATTGATTTCCATTTTTGACTGATTCAGCAAGACAGAAATTCTCCACATCGTCTACCATAAAACAGCACGAAGCAGCCGCGGAATTCAATACTGATGGTTATTCCGAGAGTCGGAGTGAGGTTTGTCTCTTGGTTAAGTGAGAAAAGTCACCTGCAGTGAGGTAACTCGGCAAATCAAATGGAGAGTCACGTCACTGCAGGTGATTTTTCTCACTTCACCTAAAAAGAAACGTCGTTTTGACTCTCGGAATAACCCTCACTCTCTGGAACCAATCATTCATCTTAATATTCACCCAGAGCCAACAAGAATCGACATCTTTTGACTCGTGAATCTCGGAAACTTTTTAGAATTATTTCAAAATGTCGAACGAGTTGAATCAACACAAACCAAATCCAAACGAAGCAGGTGGAGTTTCAAAACAAAACACACACATGGACGTCATCAAACAAAATTTAGAACAATGGCGGTGAAAATGGAAAATAGTTGATCTATTTTTGGTGGTCTATATTTTTGGAACTGTTATAAAACTAGACCAAAATAATAGAACACCGCTGAAAACGGCCTTATGGTTATAGCGCCATTACTCGCTTTCTGGAAAGAGAATCCTTCCATTGACATAAAGCCATACACGCTCTCTCTCTCTCTCTCACTTTATCTCTCTGTCTCTCTCATATACAGCCACTTACACTGTAACCGGCCAGTACCCATTAATGGGTAAAAATGTACCCATTTTTTGATAGTATATGAAGCTGTCAAAATATGGGTACTTTTAAAATCAAGATAATGCGTACTAACTACCCATTTTTTATTTTCAATGAGATACCATAAGATGGGTATTTTTCTACCCATTAATGGGTAAAACATATCTTACTTTCGTGTGGTTCGTTTGTTTGTTTGTTAATTGCGCTTTTCAAAATTTTTAAACCCATACACTAAGGGCTCGGGCGCGGTGATCCCGGAAGCGGAACGGCAACGATAGCGGAAGAGCCCAATCTGACTAAACCTGCTTGTCGGATAGAAAACTGATTAGATCCAAGTTGATTCCTATTTGACGTATCGACGTAATTTGTGACAACTGTCAAAACAAAGGCGCAAATATTATAGCAAGGTGCTCGCTTTAAGGTGTACTTCGGACCAAGGGGTTCTACAACAGTGAACCAATTTCAAATCGCTAGTTGCATATTGATTGTTGATAAAACTTCGAGACCATGTGAGGAAATAGGCCGACGTAAAAATAAAGCAAAAAAAAAAACTTCGAGTAGGAATCCTGTCCACGAAAACGCGTAGAATATGGAAGAACTGAAGGCTAAATTGGATAGCGAAAGCTTCCGAAAACTGAGAGGTATGTTAATAATTTGATTTAATAATATAAAATGCTTCAATTTCATCAGCAGAATCGTACTTTCCAGAATCACTGCGTGGAACATTGATAATTTTAAACCAGAGCTTCCGATAGTTTGATAGGTTGGAAATGTAATGTGAATATGATAGGTGAATGATAGATTCCGAAATGTAAAGTGAACCGTTCTACTCGATACGGCCATCCAGTACAAACGGGCCGAAGGAAGACATTTGGCTGCGTTCATAAAAACAGTTGTGTTGAAGGAAACGATGCACTACATTTCAATTATATAGAAAACGAAAGTAATTATAAGTTGTTTGCTAAAATGTTGTCGTTACGAATAAATATATAAATATACAAATATAGTAATTGCGATCTATTGTGTTGGTGCTAATGCTCATTATTCAATATCATAATAAAAAATATATCACGAAAAATAGGTATTTCATACCCATTTCGCATATAACAAACATTTAGAAAAATGGGTATTTCATACTCATTTCCCAAATAACAAACGTTTTGAAAAATGGTATTTCATACCCATTTCCCAAATAAGATTTTTTAAAAAGGGTTAAAAATACCCGATAGCCTGACGTATAGGCTCTTTACCCATTAATGGGTAAAATTGTTTTACCCATTAAAGGAGTTAACCCACTTAAGTTCAGAATGGGTGATATTTTACCCATTAATGGGTACTGGCCGGTTTCAGTGCAAAACATAATCCCTCCTACCATTTCAACCCCCCCCCCCACACACACACACACATACACAAACAAATACGCGTTTGTGGGCGCACATGGCAGACGCTGCTCAGGTAAATGTTCTAGGGCGGTGAGGTGGACTTACCTTGCGTTTTAAAATAATGTGATTTCAATCATGTGATAATAGACGTTTTTGTTTTTATTTCATCGTACACTTATATGTTCATACTTAGATTTCTGAGTCTTCTGATTCTGTTATTTCGTATATTTCCTCTATTTTTTTTACCAGTTGCTCTCTGTTTTCAGCTAACATTTCCCAATCCTCTTGGGAAAGGTCGCCGTATCTGTCCATATTTTGTTCTATGCTATTTGTCCATGTGAATCCTGGGCGTCCCCTCTTTCGGTATTGCTTTTTATATTTTGCCGCTAGTTTCAGCTCAGCAGACTATCGTCGTCGGTCCTCATTATATGGCTCCAGTACCGCATTTGAAGAGCTCTTACTCTTTTTGTTATAGTTTTGCTTCCTATGATGCGTTGTCCTTTGCCACTCTCGTCTGATCCTTCGCAATATCTAGCTAATTCAGCAGCTATTTGCTTTTCGTATTTACGCATTGAGATTCTGAACCTTTTCGTCAGTACAGAGACTTGTGATCCGTATAAAAATGTGCGTGATATTATCGTATCATAGAGTAATTTTCGGATATTTATCGTTGGTTTATTATCTTTCACGAATTGTTGTACCATCATTGATGCTTTAATGGCTTTGTGTACATCTCGTCTTCATGGCTTTGGGTCTGCACAGTCTGTCAGTTATTGTAGCGCCTAAGTCATTCAGCTCTTTTGACACCGTATGTTCTATTCCGTTGATTTTTAGTGTAGCAGGGGTTGATCCTCGTGGTGACCTTACAAGAACTTGGGTTTTGGTCATGTTTAAGAGATGGTTTGCGTCCTCCATATGTTTAGTCAGAACAGGGAGTAATTTATCCAGTTGCTCGATATTCTTGGCGATGATGAGAATGTCATCAGCGTATACAAGGATGATGGGAAATTTAAGCTGGGATACTTGGTCTACCACAACAAAATTACCCAGCTCCTCTTTGGTTAAACGAAGCACTTCTTCGAGGATTAGGTCACACAGGTAGGGTGACAGTGGACAGCGTTGTTTGATACCCATCTGTCGTCTCTCTTTGGAGGAACGTTGTCCGTTCCGAAGAGTCTGGAATGTCTCATTTCCTGTGCACTGTATGATCCTTGGTATAAGTTGGTCCGGAAATTTTTTTGACGCTAGAATTTCTGGCAGCTTTGAAAGCGCAATCCTGTCGAAGACCTTGCTGATGTCCAAGGTCATTACTATTATATCGTCTCCGGCGTTCCAATTCTCCTCCAACTCTCTTTTGGTCACGAAAATATGATCTAATGTAGATCTGCCGTGTAAGAATGCTGCTTGATGCGAACCTATAGGATCCGAAACGTTTATGAGTTTGTTGAGTAGCCATGAAGCATATATTTTATAGCCAACGCTACTCAAACAGATTCTGCGATAATCAGACGTAGTTTTAGGATTAGGTTTCTTGGGTATAGGCACTAGAAGAGAGGTTCTCCATTGCTCTGGTAGGGAGTTTTCTCGCCATATTTTAACCATCAATTGCTTTAGTTCCACTATAGTTTCGGAATTAGCATACTTTAAGAGCTCCATGGGTATGCAATCCAATCCTGCTGCTTTCCCATTTTTACTTGCCTTAAGTATATTTTCAATGTCATCTATGTCTGGCATGCCTTGTTCCGTAGCATTGCTTGAAAGTTCTGGGGGTAGGAAGTTCCCCTTCTTCTGGCATCCAGTTCCGCATAGAGATATTAGGGGTGCTCCTTCTGTTGCTGCATTTCTTGATTTTATTCATGTATTTGAATGTGCTATTAATTCTTTCTCCCAATTTCAGCGGGTTTAAGTTTTCGAAAAACTCTTTTTGTTCTGCTTCCTCCCTTTTTGAGCATAATTTTGTATATTCCGAGCTCGCATCTCGGAGTCTTTTGATTTCTTCAGCATTGTACGGATTGCTTTTTGCTCGAAACGACCACTTCTTGATGTTTGCTATTGACTTTCTTCTATTTGGTGATATCGGAGCTTTATTTAGCTTGGATGTGCTCTAGGATGCCGCGCAACTTAATTTATTTACATATGTTTCCCATGCATCGGTCGTGTTTCCATTGTTGATATCTATCTTAATTTGGTTGAGTGCGGTGTGGTACCGTAGTTTATATCGATCGTCTTGAAGCAGATTTAAATCCCAATCTTTTGGTTCGCTTGTACCTCGTACCTTGTTCGGGTGATCTTCTTGTATTTCTTTTTCTTCTTTTATACATATAGTTCCTTGCAGCAATTTATGGTCTGTATTTACCTCTCTTATCCATGTTGCATTCAGTTTTTTTAAAGAAGATTTTTGAGTTAGTGGTTTTCATTATATGATTCATCTGAGTATAGTTGTCTCCGGTAGTCCACGTAACTTGGAAAGATTTGTTGGCCATCGTTGATCGAAGCTAAGTTGTGGCGTTAGATAAAAAAAATTCAATTGTTTGCCGTTTGTGTTCGATTCCTTGTTTCCTATGAATTGTCCAATCCAAGAGATGTTGTAGGGTTGTGCCTCCTTTTGTCCAATATGAGCGTTAGTATCTCCTAAGTATATCATCTTCCTAGGGTTTCTTATAGACATTATTTTTTTCCCTAGGTTCCCTAGAAATTTGGCGTAGCCACGACTTGGGGCATGGAAGTCGACAATTGTTAAAGTGTGATGTGTCTGTCCAATTGCTACAACTACTTCGGCAGTTTGAATGTTCTCGAAGCTATAGTCGACTTTATGGATTGCGATACTTAATCCCTTCCGAACAAGTGTCGCTAGCCCGCCAGAGCGATTATTCCTATTCTTGGATAAGTGCCAAACATAGTCGCTACTTTTTACTAAAGTGGCCTCGATGTTCATTTCTTGTAAACAAGCAAGATGGATTGTTTTCCGAAGCAGTTCATTGTTTATTAAATCTCTTTTCTCTTTCTGACAGCATCCCCGAATATTCCAGCTGCAATTGTTTGTTAGAGCTGCGCTATCGGTTAGCGCTGACAGTTTTACTGTTTCTGGGCTTCCCAGCTCATCTACCCTGAAGACCGTGATTATGCTGTGAAAACAGTTATCAGTATCCGGAAAACTTTCTTTGCTGAGTAATAATCTAATGACTTGTCCGTGTCGTTCGACTGTGATTTCCAGGGCGAAAATAACGCTTTTTGTGCCGTTGTAATCCGTAAGTTTGATGTGAACTTTGAGCACATTCGCTAGTGCAATGAGATTGTCTATTTCCGTGGAATTCATTCTTAAAGACTTCAGTGTGGCATCTTCGTTGCATTTTAATATGCGGTCTGCGTTATTATGGGTGTATTCTTCTACTTGTTTTTCGAGGATATTAATTTTCAGTTCGAATTCCAATGGGTCCGATGTGCCTTTTTCGATTTGATGCATAACCCAGAAGATTAGGGACTTTTCCGCCGTTGTGGACACAGCCTATTTGAATATAAGAGGGGTTGTGAGCCATAGAGAACTGTAACACCTCGTGGATGGAGCTACGATGAGGAATAATTGCATTTCACCATGAAACGGAACCATATACTGATACGTTTCTTCACGCAATAATCTCCACTAAGAGACTCCTCGATCGCTCACCTGGCCATGTCCATGCAACCGTTGGAGATAGGAAGGATTTGGTATCTACCTTAAGAAGATACGGGGAACCCATGTAGCCTTCAGTAGATATCAAAGGAAAGGTGAAATGAATAGTCGGAGAGAATAGTTAAACAGAATGCCCTGTTTGGTGTACAGAACAACAATTTATTTAAAACAGTCGTTGGGAGCATCTTGTCTAAGAAGCATAAGTGATGCTCCAATTCTCTTCAAATGGTTGGGACTTTAGCATTAACTATAGTCCTAGCTCAATATGGCTTATGGTAATAGTGCCATTTCTCGCTCACTGAAAAGAGAAGAATGTCTGAGAATATAAGAACGAGTGGTGAGAGAAAACTTATCACATTTCTTTGATTGCAGCAACAAAGATTTACCGAACAGGTTTTTTCCACCATTGAAGATATGATTTCACGTCACATTATTACTCAAAACTGTCCCTGTAGCTAATTTGTTTTTGAGATTTAGCAGTGAATATTATGATAATGAGTTGCCAGGACATAGAATAAGCAGTATATTAAGATAGCAATTTTTGAAACATTGTAGAACAATTTAAAATAATGCATTCGCGAAATAATCCGCGAGAAGCAAGAAGTCCGTTTCAATAAAAATATGTTAACTGACTACCAATGAGTGATAATCGCATTGAAGTGCCAGCAAAACAAATTTCATTTACATGTTGGCAATTTTGGGTTTCTTGCCTCTTAATAATAAATTTAAATAAATAAAGATTGGACTCGAAAAAAATGCGACACTTTGTTTTGGGTGTAACTTTTTATCGCGTTGGTAAAAATTAATGAAATTTTGGGTTATACTAGTTAAAAGTATTATGTTTATGTTTATGCAAATTTTTATCGCGATCTGTCAAGTAGTTTTCAAGATGCATTCGAAACAAGAAGAGCTACGCCAGCAAATCTTGGGCGCGGTGATCGATATTCCTGGTCAGTCGCACAGATGGATCGTCAAAAGGCTTGGAATCCACCATTCCACCGTGTCCCGCGTTGTGAAGATGTTCCAGGAGACGAAGACCATCGAGCGGCGCGCTGGAAGTGGCCGAAAACCGAAAACGGAATACCCAGAGAAGGCGCGGAAGATAAGGCAGTACTTTAAGAAAAACCCGAACCTTTCCACCCGAGACGTGGCCAAAAAGGTCAATTCGTCGAAGTGGTTCGTCCAGCAGACCATGAAGCAAGCTGGGCTACGTGTTTTTATGGTCAGGAAGGCGCCAAACCGGACTGACAAGCAAAACACGGTGGCCAAATTGCGTGCGTGGAAGCTGTGCCGTGAGTGGCTGGTCGTCATGGACGACGAGACATATATCAAGGCGGACACCAAACAAATCCCCGGCCTCGAGTTTTTTGTCGGTACGTCCCGCATGGAAGTTCCGGAAAAGTTTTGGAAGAGAAAGATGGACAAATTCGCGAAGAAGTACCTCTTGTGGCAGGCGGACGGACGGTACAGCAAGCCGTTCGTTACAACCGGCACCATAAACGGGCTGCCCTTCCTCCGCTCTCACCGTGGTCCCACGCTGTTCTGGCCGGATCTCGCTTCGTGCCATTACGCCAAGCCTGTAATGGATTGGTACGAAGCGAAGGTACAGAAGCTGCTACGCCAACTCAACAGGCGGAGAGCCACACTCATCAGTACCTCAGATCGAGCGTCCTGTTTCGGGCTGATTCTGAAGGAGAGTGAAATTGCAGAGCAATTTGACGAGTTCTAATTTAAAAAAAAAAACAGGTAATTTTCTGCGTTATCTAATGCACATAAAGGGAACGCTAGATTTGGCAGAAATGTAAATTAAAGCCAGATAACGTCTGAATCTAGTCTGTTGTATGAAAGATTGCAAACATTGTTGTATGGCGCATGCAACAAATTTCGTCGTTCACGCTTCCTTTGGCTTGAAATTAAACGAGCGAAAATTTTACGCGTCTGTTAAAAATCTTTTTTTATGCGTACGGTGGACGGGAAATACGTCAAGAGTCGAGGAGAAGTCAAAAGTCTTCACCAGCACCGATGGTGGAACGGGTTTGCAGAAGCGGTTTTAGGTGTCAAACGGTCGTACCGTATCGAACTTGAACATGCCTAGCTAGACCTTCCAAATGCACGAAGCCGTTAAGCAGTTACCGATACGGAGCTACAAAAACGCCATACCGAAGCTGGTAATGGGACCTGACAACCTCCCATCAACCGTTCCATTGAAGTCGAGGGAAGGTAACGGTAACGGACCAGTTGCAGTGAAGACCTGACTCGGTTGGTGCGTCTATGGCAAGCAACGTCCTGTAACGAAAAGTGAATACAGTTATCATATCTGCGAGTGTTCGACGGATAAGGATCTACGATGTCGAAGCAGTCGGAGCAGGGAAGGTCATCCTGCTATCTAAAGACTACGGTTCGTGTCGGAAATAAATATGAAACTGCATTGCTGTGAAAGGAGGACGCGGAGAGTTGCCGGACAGCTACACTATGGCACTTCGCAGGCTGGAATCGCTCGAAAGGACAATGCTACGGGACCCTACGTTGAAGCAGAGCGTCTTCAGACAGATGCACGAGTTCGTTACATCCATAAATCCACAAACGGTGAACTAGAAGTAGTGAATCCTCGCAACATTTGGTACCTCCCTGTAGGTTCGGTGATCAATCCGAAGAAGCCAGACAAGACATGCATTGCATTGCATTCGCTGAACAGTATTCTGCTAAAGGCCCCAGACCAGTTGGTGTCGCTGTTAGGAGTGCTGTTCCGCTTTTGGCAGTTCACGATTGCGATGTGCTCCGATGTGAAGGAAATTGTCCCTGCAAATGCTAATGCACCGACAAGCACTCGCAACGATACCCAGATATCTTTCTGGTTCGGATCGACATATTCGCCAGCTTCAGCACAATTCGTCAAGAATAAGGACGCCCAGAAGCACTGCGATAAATTCCCCACAGCGGCAGCAGGAATACTACAGCGTATGTACGTAGACGATTCGGGTATTCCTGAAAAAGTCCGTCAGGTTTTCCAAAACGGTGGGTTCGAATTACGAAACTGGATTTCCATCAATGAGAGTGTACAGCAGTATCTTGGAGAATCGCAAATAGCTGCCAGTAAATGCTTGATAACAACGAGTATCAACTAATAATAACGAATTATCGATCAGCACTCGAATTAGCGATGAAGTTCAGTCTCCTTTGGAAAGTGGCAGGATTCCAACGAAGAGCAAGTGTTGCGCTGTATCACGACCCCATTTGACCCTCTGGTGTTATTGGCTACCTTTTTGATCCACGGGAACATTCTGGTGCAGGACTTGTGGCGCGCTGGAACTGGATGGGATGAAGAAGTCGGTGACAAGCAATATGCGGACTGGTGTAGGTGGATCCAGATGATTTCGTACATAATGAATTCTTCGTTGCTATTTCCCGGAAGCGCCAACACGTACATACGAAGATACCGAACTTCACGTCTTCGTAGATGCCAGTTTGTTTGCGTATTCCTGTGCGTACAATCGGTTCTGGAGGCTCGCCTCAGTGTACACTGATTGCCGTGAAGGCAAAAGTAGCGCCTCTAAAGCCGATGACTATTCCAAAGCTGGAAGTACAAGGTTGTCTCCTTGGAACAAAGATGGCTAAGTTCGTGCTAGCCAACCACTCCATTCCTGTCAGAAGAAGAATCCTATGGACGGATAGCTCGATCGTGCTTTCGTGGATCCGTGCAGACCCGAGAAACTACTGGCCATTTGTGGCCAACCGAGTCGGAGAAATCCTCGAGACAACGACTGCTGACGGGTGAACCCCACCTCAGCAAGAAAGCAAATGGTTTAACGGACCAGAGGTCTTGCGCTTCTCGGAGAAGGAATGGCCGAGTTCTACGGCGATGGACACGCCCGCAGGTTCTCCAGATGGGAGAAGCTGCAGCGTAGCATGGCGTATGCGCTACGTTAATCTTCAACGCGAGAAAGAAAGGAGAACGACGCAATGGCCGCCGATCAACAGGAGCTGAATGCTGCCAAAACCGAAGTCCTGAAATAAGTTCAAATGGTAGCCTTCGGGTATGAGGTGACGACGCTAAAGAGCAATCAAGCGCTACCGGAAAACTAACAGCAAACAATTGAGAGATCGAGTGCCGTATATCAAATAATGCCAACGAGCTCCCTTTAACAAAATACTTTCCGGAATCGTTATCCTATGACGATCATCCATGTTTCGTATTCAATATGAGGTTTGTTTCAAAACTATATGCAATGTCAGATGATATGGTTTAAGAATGGAGAATGACGTGAAATAAATTTAAATTAAGTTGTGATAAAATCCTCCGAATTATTTTTTTCGCAACCCGCCTTCACTACACTAGTAGTTCAGATAACAACTGATAACGTATGCGGAATAAAATGTGGACAAAGTTCAAACCAAATAAATATTGCTCTACCAATATTGGGAGAGCAATATTTATTATCTTTTCTCTTTGTATGGGAACATTTATCCGTTCATTCGTTTAATTTAAAAAAAAATAGTTCGAGAAGCTTTGCGGCAGTTTGCTGATATCTTTTCCATTCCTGTCGAAAAAGTTGATGCTGGCATTTTCCGGAGCTTGATCTTGATTTTATCGATCAGAAGTTTGACAGTTTTGGTCGAAAATTATTTTCATATACTTTTCGTATCAAATTAGGCCAGAAAACCTCAATGGAATGCAGTTTTGGTACCTACATTAGCATTTTGTTTTGGCAAAATATGGAGAGGGGCCCAGAGACGAAGCTAAAGGGTGTCCACAGGTAAATTGCATCACTTTAAAGTCGTCCTCAAAAATAAGTCTCTAAACCGATCGTAATGAAATATTCAGGGACTAAAATACAATGTATAATCTTGGTTTAAGTATTTTTATTTCACTGTATTTCTCCACCAAATCCAAAAGCCCAAACTTTCTTCTTAATATCACGCATAAGATTTCGTACAACGCTTGAACCGACATTTTTTCCGCTTTCAACCATGACTTCAACATTTCCTGTTGTTTAGGATGCTTACGAAGTTCGTGCTTCATTATAGGCCTATATTTTTCAATTGGCCGCAACTCTGGAGAGTTTGGGGGATTAAGATCCTTCGGCACGAAATTGACACCATTCGTCTTGTACCACTCCAGAACATCCTTGGAGTAGTGACAAGAGGCTAGGTCCGGCTAAAAAATTGTAGGAACGTTGTGTGTTCTGAGAAACGGAAGCAGTCGTTTTTTCAGGCCTTCATTCGTGTATACTTGACCATTTACAGTTGAAGGTTTGCTCCGTTTACCACACGAACAAATCCCCTGCCAAATCATGAATTTCTTGGGGAACTTTGACACTTGCTGTTTCCTGAGAGACTCTGGAACATCGAACTTGTCTTTCGCAGTCACATACTGGTTTCCGGGAATTTGTTTAAAGTCCGCTTTTACGTGTGTTTCATCATCCATGATGCAGCAGTGTGGTTTCGTCAACATTTGTGTGTACAGCGTATAGCTGTCCTATTCTGTTTTTCATTGCGGTTTGGAGCTTTCTGAACTTTGAATGAACGGAGCCCGGCTCGTTTCTTGGCTTTCTGCACGAAACTTTTGGTCAAGTGCGGCTTTTTCGCGACATCCCGAACGGAACAGTTGGGTTTGCGTTTAAAGGCAGCAACCACTCGCTTGTGATCCTTCACACAGTACGGAACACTTTTTCTACCACTCACCTTCTTCCGATCGACAGTTAAGCGTTCCCCGAAACGTTTTATGACACGAGACACTGTAGACTGGTGAATTTTCAACATCTTTCCGATGGCTCGGTGCGACAGAAGTGGGTTGTCGAGGTGCGTGTGCAAAATGTTCTCGCGCACTTGCTGTTCCTTTGACTCCATTTTGGAAATTACGACACATTTCACAATGAAACTCACGCAGTGTAAAAAATACACGCTGAGGTCATTTCACCCAAAATGTCGTTGAAATCAAGCCAAAGGGCGAAATGTTACAGCTTATTGAAAGTGACGCAATTTAACTGTGGACACCCTTTAATTCGTTGAAGACATGGCATGTCACCATGAAACGAAACCAGCTACGTTCACGCAATAATCTTCACGAATACACTCCTCGATCGCTCACCTGGCCACGTCCATGCAACCGTTGGAGATAGGGATAATTTGGTATCTACCAAATGAATAGTCGAACAGAATAGGTAAACAGACTGCCCTGTTTGGTGTACAGAACAAAATTTATTTAAAAAAGGTCGTTGGGAACATCTAGTCTAAGAAAGTTATGTGATGCTCCATTTCTCTTCAAACGGTTGGGACCTAAGCCTTAACTTTAGTTGTTGGACCATATGGCTCATGGTTATAGCGCTATTACTCGCTCTCTGACAAGAGAAGAATGTCTGAGAATGCCCATAGCCATCTAGCGGCTGGTACTCTAGCATTAATTAATTAATGTCCTAGCTTTGTACGGCACGTGGTTAACGTGCCATTACACACTCTCTGGAAATAGAACATTATAATTTCATTATGAGATTCTTTAGAATTCCAGTCTGGGAGTCTCCGGAATCCCATTCTGCTATTCTTCAGAACTCCATTCTGGGATTCACCAGAATTCCATTCTGGAATTCTCCAGTATCCCATTCTGGTATTCACCAGAATTCCTTTCTGGGATTCTCCAGGATTCCATTCTGGGATTATGCAGAATTCCATTCTGGGATTATCCAGAATTCCATTCTGGGATTCTCCAGAATTCCATTCTGGGATTATCCAGAACTCCATTCTGGAATTCTCCAGAACTCCATTCTGGTATTCTCCAGAATTGTATGCTGGTATTCTCCAGAAATCCATTATGATATTATCCAGAATTCCATTCTACGATTCTCTAGAACTACATTCTGAGATTCTCCAGAAATTCATTCTGGGATTCTCCAGAAATCCATTCTGGGATGCTCCAGAATTCCATTCTGGGATTGTCCAGAATTCCATTCTGAGATTGTCCTGAATTTTATCTGGAATTCTACAGAATTCCATTCTGCTATTCTCCAGAATTCCATTCTGGTATTATTCAGAATTCCATTCTGGTATTATCCAGAATTCCATTCTGGTATTATCCAGAATTCCATTCTACGATTCTCCAGAAATCCCTTCTGGAATTCTCCCGGATTCCATTCTGGGCTTCGCCAGTATCCCATTCTGGGATTCTCCAGAATTCTATTCTGGGATTCTTCAGAATTCCATGCTGGTATTCTCCAGAATTCCATTCTGGTATTATCCACAATTCCATTCTGGTATTATCCAGAATTCCATTCTACGATTCTCCAGAAATCCATTCTGGAATTCTCCCGGATTCCATTCTGGGATTATGCAGAATTCCATTCTGGGATTATGCAGAATTCCATTCTGGGATTCTCCAGAATTCTATTCTGGGATTCTTCAGAATTCCATGCTGGTATTCTCCAGAATTCCATTCTGGTATTATCCAGAATTCCATTCTGGTATTATCCAGAATTCCATTCTACGATTCTCCAGAAATCCCTTCTGGAATTCTCCCGGATTCCATTCTGGGATTCTCCAGTATCCCATTCTGGGATTCTCCAGAATTCTATTCTGGGATTCTTCAGAATTCCATGCTGGTATTCTCCAGAATTCCATTCTGGTATTATCCACAATTCCATTATGGTATTATCCAGAATTCCATTCTACGATTCTCCAGAAATCCATTCTGGAATTCTCCCGGATTCCATTCTGGGATTATGCAGAATTCCATTCTGGGATTCTCCAGAATTCTATTCTGGGATTCTTCAGAATTCCATTATAGGATCCACCACAATTTCTTTCTGGGATTCACCAAAGTTTTCTTCTGGGGTTCACCCGAATTCCATTCTGGGTTTCTCCTGAATTTCATACTGGTATTCTCCAGCATTGCATTGTGAGATTCTCCAGAACTCCATTCTGGGATTCTCCTTAATCAGATTTTGGGATTCTCCTCAATCCCAATTCGAAATTTTACAGAATCAAATTTTGGGAATGCCCAAAATCAATAAATGGTTTTTTTATTTCTTAATCCCTTTTTGGAATCTTCCTGAACTGTTGGAGTAGAGATGGGTAGATCGAACCGACGTAAAGTTGAGATAATTTAAGAGCAGAACCGAAAAGTGGTACGATCAAAGAAGTTCTGCCGACCAGCGAGTACTTAGTCGGCTGTGAATCGGACATACAAGGCTAATACATGAGTTTCTACTAAAGAAGTCATCGGCTCCAATAGCGAATTCTGTGGGACGGTCATCGATGTTCGACATGTAATTTGGAACTGCAGAAAATATGATGGAAGTAGAGCGAAACATGGAATCGACCCGACAAACGATGATGACTGTCAGAAGCGGCTGTTGGAATATTTGTAGGAGAAACAAACTTATTATAAATGCTTTAAATGAGAGGTGAACAGGAGCCCAGAACGGGGAACAAAGCAGAATAAAATAAGTAGAAGAGCCATGCAGAAAACATGGATTTGAAGAAATCGGTAGAATAGTGGAAAAGTAGCCGAAGAAGATGGAATGAAGCTGAAGCGAGACAAAGACGCTGAAGAAAGGAAGTCGATGAAAGATATAGTGAAGATGTATAAGCAGTAATGCGGAAAACAACAAGTGACGCAATGGAATACCGAAGCGGAAGATAAGAAGAACAAGAAACAACGCCGTATAAGAAAAGCGGACAAAAGAAGGCAGAAAAAAAACAGAAAAGATAGTGCTGCAGAGATCGAGCAAAAGAAGAGTTTGAGATAATTGATGTGACAATGGACAGGAAAGGACAATGGAAGAAAACAATTTAAAATAAACGGAAGAAGAAAGCTGATATGAGAAGAAGAAAAGAAGCAAAACAGAGATACCGAAGAGGAGGGACAACAGAGGAGATCGAAGCGCCATGGAGAGGAAGCGGAAGAACGGAGCAGGAAAACAAACAGAATAATATATACTCAAGAAGCGAAAAAGAAGAATAGAAACAGGAAAAAAAGGATTAGAAAAAGAGAAGTGGAAGAAGAGAATGGAAGAGAGGAAATAGAAGAGAATGTATGCACCGGAAGAAGAGAAGCGAGTGGGGTAAAGACATATAGAAGACGAGATAGTGTGAAATGATAGAAGAAATAGAAACAGAAAAAAAGAAGCAACAGGGTGGATGCAGAAAAGAAATCAGAGATAAGTATATGAATCTTAAGCTTGAACTGTCATAAACTATATGTTATTCGTCCATTTGACATGAATACACTTTGTTGCACAGTGTTTTTTTTTCTTTTAGCATTTCAAGCTTATTGCTTTTACAATTAGCTTATTGCTTGCTCTCAACTTAGTGTTCTAAATGCACTTCCACAGTTATTAATTAAGAGCTTTCGATGCCAAGTACCATTTTCCTTTGCGAAAAATTCCTAGGCCATACCGGGAATCAAACCCAGCCACCTCCAGCATGGTGTTTCTTTGTAGCTGCGCCTTTTACCGACTGAGCTAAAGGAGGACCCAAAGTTGCAAAGTGTTACTAACACACACAAAAAAAAAAAAAAAAGCAGTTAGGAATTTAAGGTTTAATAAGGGTTCTACATCCTATAATATATGTTTTCACGATTGCGATTTGAATTTAAGCTCAGCTCACAGTTCATATTTCACGTCGTAAACATCGAAGATATCATCATTTGAAGCTCTAAAATGGCCATTCAGACGTTGTTTGAGAATTTCTTTTATAATAAACTAAGCTCTGTTCGTCATTTTCCGGTCAAGGTGCCGAAAATGAGCAATTTGAACAAATTGGTATTCTACCCGATGAGGTCTTAAATCCAGGTTGGATTCTCAATGAAATTTCTTTGAATTTTTGTTATCAGAATTATCTTCGATAGAAAAGGCGAATTTGTAGGTCGGAACTAGATTTCCATAAATTTTTTGGACTTTATATGCTGTAAAGCCAGTAGATGAAGCCAAAGTACAAGGACACGACCACCTGATTGATTCAATTAATGTTTATGCCATGCGATTGCCAATAATTTCCGATCGTTATGGTCTTTTGTGATAAGTGGAGCTCGGTGGCCTAGTGGCGACCGTTTATTCTTTTGTTTTGCAATTTTGAAGATCTTCATTTCGAGTTTATTGCTCATCACAATTGGCTTATTGCCTTCGGTCAACTGGGTGTTCTAGCCACAGAAATTACATGAGAGTTTTCGATGCCTGTACGATTTTTGCATTAGTATGATTGTGTGGCAAGCGGCATGTGTGGGAGTCGAACCCTTTACGAGCAATCCCTAAGCCAGATCGGGTGTCGAACTCAGCCACCTTAACCAGGGCGTTGCTTTGTAGCTCAATCTTTGGCGTAGTTGCAACCTGTTCAACAGTTTTCATTTTTTGAAAAAGGCTCCGCTCTATTAAGTAAATCGTACCGCAAAAGCCAAGAATGGTCCACAGGATCAACCCAAAATTAAGTTCTAATGCACCAGAATTGCCATATTGCCATAAATCCAAAGAAATATCGTGAGCTGACACACAGCTGAACGCACCATAGCTCAACGGAGTTCCACACAATTTCGGCTCAAGATTTTCAAGCAGAATGGGAAATAGTTAAATTTCATCGAATATTGTTTGGTGAGTCCATTCCATTTATCGAACATATGTTCAAGATTATTTTTTTCTCAAACTCAAACTCAAACTTTGAGGGAAAGCTTGAATATCAGCTTCCACTGCCGCTTAAGCCGTTAGCTCTGGGAACAATTTACAGCCCGAGACTGTCATAGGGAGATTTTGAGAAGCTGTTTGTTTGTGCTCGCAGGGATCATTTTAAAATAGTCTCTTTATTGAGTGATATTGGCATCGATATCGCTGACTTTAGCTCGCCTGACATCCGCCTACGATCCGGATCATTTTTTCGCACTTTTCATTTAACCGAGGGTGGAACGATTTGACCATTCAACACTACGAGAACTCGGCCACTGAAATATTTTCACAAAACGTCTGTTGCGTATGCAACAATGGAAACACCTTTTCCGAAATTTTAACCCGTTTCATTCAGTGATCGAGAGCGAGATTAAAATTTTCCTACAATGGTTCACAGCATTTTACAATGAGGTTAGGATCTGTAGCACACGCTAGTACTTACGTTTGTAAATTCTTTCTAATTTTCGTAGGATTGACCCTTTGAACCTAGTAGACTGTTTATTATCCTATTAATACATAATTTAGTTTTAAGTTCATGTCTTACGTTCTTCAAATTCATGTTTGATTTCCTCTTACCAAATATTTAACGATTGATCCAATAATAATCACTAGTATAATTGAGATCTAAACACTTTACTATCGGCTTAAATTACTTTCCTCGTTACCGCTTAAGAAAAAAAACTCCCTCATCTCAATGACAGCTCAACTCATTTTTCGCCGAAGCCATCTGTCACCCGTTGCAAGGTTAGGCAAATATCGTAAGGCATTCGTCTCAATCTGGTTAATTCGTAGGTGCAGCGGCGCGCTAAATGCGTCCGCAACAACGTCATTTACACCACCAAAAATTGGAAGTAAATTTTAAATTTTGACGAGAGAAAAAATATTTGCTGCCATAATCGAACAAGGCACATTTCGATCTTTTCTGTCGATAATTTTACTCGAACTCATCTTAAAATTTAACCGGCGAATTTAAGCTGAAATAAATACATATACGGATCTACTGTAAACATTTGGTTTCATTACGATAACTATAGCCGATTTACCAATCAATCAATCGAAAGTGTCGCAATAATTATCGACTCACCCTTTAGTTATATGAAAAATTAGAGATATAATTACTATGCTGTTAAGTGAAAAACGCCGTTTAGAATCAAAGGACAATAGGACAATACACAGTAATCTTGTGAGCAAATTTCTAGGTAATCAAATGATCCAACTATCTTCGTCATGCCTGAATTAATATGGGGATTGAGAATCATATCCCAATGTTGCCATTTTCCTACATCAGTTAGTCTCGTTCGTTCATGACTCCTCCGAACAACTGTTCGGAAGCATCTGTTTTTAAGACTATCATATCAAAATACACCAACCGGTCAACATATGAAGCATCTGTTTTTAAGACTATTATAACAAATGTTTCCAAACACTACCGAGCAGAACCAAGCAATGTCTAGACTTTCAGAAACCAGCTGGTTGGTAAGTATTTACAGTTTGAGAATCGATGGTATACTTCAAGGCTGAAACATACTCGGAAATACACGAATTTACGCGTGCTTTTTGTTAGAAATACTCAACAAATATTTCAAGAGTGAATTCTAGATTCGTAACGACTGTTGAAAGAATCCGTTCAAGATTGTAGCTTACGAAATAAATAAATTAAAATAGAATAAAATGTTTGTTTAAACTTATTAAATGGATCGTCGTGACTCGATATAGCTATTTCTCCTTGAATTGTCTAACGTTCCGAACAAATCTTGATTAGCTGTATATAACTTTCGATGTGAATTTCGTCGAATATCCAAATTGTATCGAAAAACCATTGTGTACAGAGAAGAGGCATCCAAAGTCACAGATATGAACTTGTTATAAATGCACAAGCTGACAGGTGAAATTAGCCGCAAAACAAACAATATTTACCAACATAAAACCGGTCATATTATGATCGCATGCACTGTTTAAGAAAACAATTTACTCAAGAACCCCGATCCTATAAATAGCCCTCAGACAATCAGACAAATAAAGTATGCAAGCATTTTCTACAAGCATCGTCTTCTTCGTCGGGTACTGGCAGCTATTTCGCCGCGTTCCTTTCCTAAAGTTACGAATTGACATGAATCTTGAAGTTGGAGTCAGAGACAAACGGACATCGCCCATTAAATTCCATTCTTCATTCAGAAAATCCTAGATCTACTCGTTTGAAGTCAATAGCGCTCAATATGTCAAATTTGACATACGACACGTCATAAGTGATTGCATCCAATATGACTCCGTAGTCCCGAATTGTTCGAGATCATTTTACCGGCACTTAAATTCAATAGTTAGGACCGTTTGCCTGTGGTTAGTTGTTGAGGTTGGAATGTCGATTTGCATTTGTGTGTTTTATTAATGTTATTATTTTTCTTCTCTGCTTGCGAAATAAAAAGTATATGTAACTACGCTGAAGCCGGTTCGGGGCAGCTAGCCTGGCACTAGTAGGTAGGTAATGGTAAAGCAAAATAACAAAAATACTGCACCACCACAGACGAGGAACGAACGGGTCCGACTCGAGCTTGAAATCAACATAAAAATTCAAGAAAACCGGCCGCCACCGGTCGCCTTTTCGTTCGGAACGAGACGAGTACGAATGGAGTACGAACAACAAACCGATAAGAATAATAACAACAAAAACATCAACAATCGGGAATGAGTGTTGTGCGCTGTGTGCGAGCTGCTGATATGACACCAGTCACGTTTTCAACGAACCCTCTATACGGATTTAATAAACGATGGAAAGGAACCGACGAGTGTGACGAAAAAGGCCTTCCCATGTGACGCGGGCAACAACTGTTGGTGTTCGTCAATCTGTTATTTTTTTTATTTTGCGCTCCGAAACGGAAGAATTCCATAGGGCAAGTGCGCCAGTTTTGCCCACAGATTCCTATTTTGGCTACCCTCAGAAACAAATGTTCAAATAACGAACTTCGTGTATTTTGGAAGAGAAATGTTTGTTTATAGCCATCATTGGGATTCGAATCAACAGTCTTAGCTTATCTGAGGATCTTCAAACGCTAAGAAACGTGAAATATCATCAAAACATGGCCAACACCGGTCTTTTCCCTATTAAATTGACCAAAAACACAGTTTAGACAATTCCTTCTTTCAAACAGAAAAAGTCATACCAAAATTACTGTTATAAATTTTGCAGTGTACAGGTACACTGTAAACCGCAAAATACACTTTGATTTAATGTTTCTCAAAATTTGAACCAAAAACTCACCTACCCCATCACGCATGGAATTTCCTCTTCCTATCGAACCTATTATTGTTTACAGTAAGAGAGTCACCGGGCGGGCTAAGCAACTGGCATCGGTTCTATACACCGCGAGCAGGGCACAAACGAGACGTCCTTGATGCCTCTGTTCCGCGCGATATGTATTTATTGACGTCGCGCAGAGGAAACACAAAAACCGAGCGAAATGTTCTAAAATTAATTCGAATTCTTTTGCATCGTTTTCGTGTTTGTTTATTTTTGTGTTGTATTTGAAACAAATACTTGGAAACTGGCTGTCGCTAGCGCTTTTTGTTTTGGGGCGCACGATGTAGGTTCTACTGTGGCGTGTGACGATCAAACCGGGCCCCCCTCGTGCAAAATTTCCAAAGAAGAAATATTGGTACAAGGGACGGAAATCGAACGACGGTAATCGGGTCGATTTGGGCGGAGTTGCAGTTTTGCAAGACAGACTTTGCGTTGCAACATGCAACACCATTTGGATTGTCCGAGGTCATTGCTCAACTGTCATGCGATAGATTTTTTTCGGCGACGATCTAACTATTGTTGAAAGTCGATATCCAGATGATCTGTTTGTTAAAAATTGCAGTAGGGTAAACATGGAGTACCATGCTTATATGTTAGCCATGTTGTGCCGATAACTCAAATGTTTTACAGGTTAGAGAACTTAAGTTGGGATGAGATTGTTGAGTCGAATCCTACTAATGAGCATGAGCATGATTGACCGCCCACGGATGCTATTCCGTTATTGCCAGATCAGCTGTATTTACACAAAGAACCAACAGATGATGTTTGGGACTAACATACATCCTCAATGTGTAAAAACTGGTGACCCATTATGAAGCAATACCGGCGCCGGCCGTGCCCAAATGCTGGTCAAGTAGAGAATGGGAAGGAACGTGTTGATGTGATACTCGCTTTGAAGGAAGCCGAGAAATCCTCTGCACTTCCACGAGAAATCACTGGGATGTTGGATAGTAGGCAAAAGGTTAGCAGCAGGGTTCGTTTTGTTAACGTTCGTTAACGATACGCTGAAAGTATGTTACTAGCACTATCCGCCAAAAGCATGGGACCGCTCCAACAAGAAACAGAAAATCGAACGCCAGGCACCGCAACCCGAATAGTCCGGCATGACCTAATCACTGTAAACTCGTAAATAATGTTGGTCGCTTTTTCTGCCTGTGTAGGTAATAGTTTCACTAGAGTAAAGACTGTATTCGATGAAATTTGGACACACAAAATAGGTCACCAAACATTTTCCTTGAGCTCGATTCTTTTCAAACTTTATGGAAATAAAGTACTACTAAATGGTTAAGTTTTGACATCATTAGTTCATTGAACCTCTTCTTCCAACTCAAATGCCCGCACCTTTGCCTTGACCCCTTTCATCAAATTTTGGGCAATGATAGAGCCGACTTGCTTACTTACTTTTAACCACACTTTCTTTAGTTCAAGTTCATTTTCTATCAGTTTTGGAGTTTTAACGAGCTTCGCCTTCATGATTGCCCAAAATTTTTCAATTGGGCGAAGTTCCGGAGTGTTTGGAGGGTTGACGTCTTTTGGTACAAAAACTACATTATTATCTTTGTACCAGTCTATGACGGGCCGGGCATAGTGGCAAGATGCCAAATCCGGCCAAAACAGTGTCGGGCCATCGTGAGATCTCAAGCAGGGCAGAAGTCCTTGTAGATTTGTCCGTTGACGGTCCCAGAGGTGATGAAGGGCTGACTCATTTTGCCACATCCGCAGATCGCTTGCCAGACAAGGAATTTTTGGCGAATTTCGACAGTTTCTTCTTCCGTACACTCTCCGGAGCGGCCAACTTAGAGGTGGCGACGTAGTGTTCCTGTCCTGGCATTTGTTTGGTGTCGGCTTTAATGTAGGTCTCATCGTCCATCACAATGCAGAACGGTTTTGTGAGCCACTCGCTGTACAGTTTTCTTGCACGAGTTTTGGCCACCGAGTTCTGTTTATCGCTCCGGTTCGGTGCCTTCTGGACCGTGTACACATGTAATCCAGAACGTTTTATTGTTTTCTGAACAAAACAAACTGAAACTTTCGCCTTTTTCGCAACATCCCTGATCGAAATGTTGGGATAACGCTTAAATTGGTTCAATACCATCCTGGCCTTCTCCGGATTTTATGTGCCACGTTTTTTGCCACTACCATGTTTCCGCTTGGTCGTCTTACGGTCCTTGAACGTTTTGATCACATGAGATACGGTTGCATGTGCGATTCCGAGCTGTTTTCCGATCCATCGATGAGAAGCGTTTGGGTTTTTGAAGTAAGTGCCCAAAATTTGTTGGCGCACTATTTCTTCATTCGAAGCCATCACTGAAATCACTCGACCGATTTTCACGAAACTCATTGCACAATTGATACAACACAATGAAATACATTCAGTTAAAATTTCAATAATTTTTACCCACACGCTAAAAAGTTACGAACAATTGCGTGTGTCCAAATTTCATCGAATACAGTCTTTACGTTTATTCTTAGCGGCGGTATGTCCCCTTTTTCTGTGAATACTCTCTAAATAAGGATAAGACAAGTTGGGCCGCCCCTCCGTGTTGAGCCGAATCCTACTAATGAGGATAAACATACCTTTCACTCTCAAATGCACGAAGGTTATTATTCGATCGTTAAGGAAACTACGACCAAAATCAGTGCACTTTTCCCTATAGCAATCCACTGAGAATAACAGTGTTCATACAATTTACATACACAATTATTGTTGCGAACACGGAAAAAAAATCCGTGCCCAGATCCGTGAACTGCAGTCATGAATTCGAGAACAAGCAAAAATACACCGTGAACTGAATCACGTGATCATGCACTAAATAACGTTTAAAGGGAAAAATCCTGAAAACGTGAACTAGTTTACGGTCCGTTTTCATTTTCGGGAATGCTTTTTTTCTGTGTACACAATCGATACTGTATGTACACTCAGCGAAATAAACTTTCGATATTCATAAGATGGCATTATGATTATTTGCTATGAGAAAGCAGTATGAATTTCATAAATTTGTCTTATGAAATATAATGATGTTGAAAAAATAAAAACATGGAGCAACCTGGATTCGAACCTTGAACGTTGAGGTTATGGGTCGAGTGACTTGACCACTAGTATATATCAACACTTGTAAATACGAAAGCTTTAAGGCGAACAAGAACAACGTCGTGTAAAACAAAATCCATTCATAAGTCAACCTTATGAAATTTAAAGCATCATTAATAAGTTGAACCTTATGAAATTCTTAAGATTATTTGGCTGAGTGTAATATTTTCTTTTTTTTTCTCATTGTTGATTATTTTTTAAATGTGTGTTGGACTTTTTATAGTATGAAAAAATATTTTTGATTTTTCTAGCGCCCCGAGTGGTGTGGTTTATATATAATAATATATTTTTTGTTTTTTCTAACACCAACACCAACGGAAGTTTTTTTCGGTGTTGTGCGCACGCGTTCCAGAGAAAAACAAAAAAGAAGAAGAAAAAAGAAAAAAAAATGTGCGCAATCATTTGGAAAACCCTTCGTGGTCTGGGCCAAAACTTGCTAAAGTGTTGGGTTTTGAAAAAGTACAGAGAAACTTTGTCAACGGATGGCAAGCCTCAAAGCAAGCGTCGGGCGGTTACTGTCAACCGTCAACTGCGGAACAAAGTCATCAAAAACATTAAGGCAAACCCCAACATCTCAGACCGCGATTTGGCCAAAAAGTTTCGCGCCGCACGCAGTACCGTGCAACGGATTCGTCTCCGGGAAGGCTTCAAGTCATACCGTGCCTGTAGACAACCAAATAGGGATCAAAAGCAGAATATTGTGGCCAGAATCCGTACCAGAAAACTGTATGATCAGGTGTTGACAAAATTCAATGGCTGTCTCCTCATGGATGATGAAACCAATGTAAAGGCCGATTTCAAACAGCTAACGGAACAAAAATTTTACTTGGCTACGGCTCGGGGAGATGTTCCTGCCAAATTCAAGTTTGTGTTTGCAGATAAATTTTAAATACATGATTTGCCAAGGCATCTGTAGCTACAGTAGGAAGACCAAGGTTTCCATCACTGATAAGACATTTAATTCAGAGCTGTACAGAACGGAATGTCTCCAAAAGCGAATATTGCCATTCATCAGATCCCACAATGAACCAATCATGTTTTGGCTAGATCTTGCAAGCTGTCATTACAGTAAAATAGTGCTACAATGGTATGAACGTTGAAGTTTATACCGAAAGAACTCAACCCACCAAACTGTCCCCAGCTCAGACCGATAGAGAGATTTTGGGCAATGATGAAGAGGAAGCTGAAGGTGAATGGCAGTGTCGTCAAAAGCATCAATGAATTGAGAACCAAGTGGAATAAGATTGCCAAAACGATGGATGAGAATAATGTGCGCCGGTTGATGAAACGTATTCTGGGAAAAGTCCGGAAATTTCTTCGAAGTCGAGATGATTAATTTTTTTTTTTATATTTTCCCTCTAAAGTTCACATAAAGTCGAACATTTAAGTTAAAACAGAATGCTATTTTGTTTATGTATATCCGAAATGCACAGTGGCGGGCCTCCATACAAAGGTCGGACAAAACCTCATATGTTATCCTAAATGGCTAAAACTCACAGGTTAAGATGATTTTGGTATCTTGAATCTATTTCTGATATGGAATTTTTCATATATTTTGGTTTTACTATGTTAGGGTGGTGCTAAATTATGAAAATATGCTGATTTTGGGTTAAGTAAAAAGTAATCAATAATAAGCTATCACGATGTGTTAGTTGAATGCAGATTTTGATTAAAAGTGTAATTTGGGGGTTCTGAAATCATTATTGATATTGAAATTAACTTTACTTGTGTATTTTTTGCTCTTATGTTGGTCCAATAGCTATTAAATCATTAAAAACATTAAAAACGTTCGATTACCTACGGTTTTCTTTCAATGGATCGATTTATCTAAACACACATGTTAGCTGACAAGACTGATTGGTATTCTTAGGGACCGTCCGTAAACCACGTGACGTTTTTAAGGTGGGAACTCGGAGCTAAGTTAATGCTGAAGTTGATGTTATATATAAGGTTTCGTTTTTTTTTACGATTTACAATGGGATCAGATAATCTCAAATAGTGAACTTTGTGAAATGTAGACTGCCCTTTACCAATCTCATTTCAACGCTTTCATACATGCTCCTGCGAGTGTGGGCTCTAATATACATTGATCGTTTTTCTCACTTGTCGAGAAGTTACCAAACAGCGAACAAAACAATGACGATACCTGATCACATTTTACTTGTCGGAAGAGAAGCAAATGTCAATAAATACACATTCGCAATACCAAAAGGAATTGCTGATAAACAATCATCAGGGATCGGTGATCATATTGATGAACAGTAGAGTACCAGCAAATATTTTCAAATTCTTAATCACTCTTTGTGTCGTTTAGTGGAAATGTGTTCTAAGAAAAACGGTATAGATAACAAACAATGAAATTTCTAGTTTTTAAAAAATATTTTATATATTTTATAGAAGTTAACTTAAAAAGAAAAGACTTTCTCTACTGCTAAATTTGGAAATAGCAACGATGGTAAAATGGCATTTTTGATATGATTGACTTTCTTTGATTTGCACGCTAGGTTTCTTCTTATTATATACAAGTAACACCGCAAGACGTTTCTTCAAAAATGCTGAGATTTCGTCTCAAATCACTGGAATTGATCTTGATCTTATCATTCGATTGAGAACGATTTTGCAAGTTATTTCATCTGGAGAATCCGTTGACCCAGAAAAATTCCACCAATATGCAAAAGAGACAGCCAAACGCTATGCTTCTTTATACGTTTGGTATCATATGCCAACAACGCTCCATAAGTTGCTTATCCATGGGTATCAAATAATAAATAACGCATTGCTTCCCATTGGTCGTATGTCCGAAGAAGCCCAGGAAGCAATGAATAAAGAAATTAGGCAGCTAAGAGAACATAACGCGTGGAACGGTTCACGTAAGCAAACAATGAAAGATATATGTTGTGGATTGCTTGTTGCATCCGATCCCATTGTTTCAAATTATCGCCATGGGCAAACGGTAGTTGCAGTTGACTGTTAAAGATTGTGATGAATAAATGTTAGTTTGTTGAATAAATGTTTGTTTGTAGAAATAAAAGTTAAATTTTAACAATTTTTTGGCGTCCCAAATTACATAACTGACTGTTTAAACGCTATTCAAACTGCTTTTCAAAGCTCTTAAATCACTATTTTCTGTTATGAAACCCCTCCAAGAATAAATATCTAAACAAATAAAGGCTAAATCATTCTTAGTCATCAATCTCCTCCTCTCCACCTCCCTGTTTTTCATCTGATTTGTAACACCCACCTTCTTGTGGTCTTTTGTCTATAAAAAAATCAAAAATTTGTTATTGTTGTTGTCATGAGGCCCTCCCCCCTCCCCCTATGACCACGTGGTTTATTGACGGCCTCTGGCCTACCAGAATAAAGGTTACACTAAGTAGTCAGTATTCAGATGACAACTTTAATTATGTTAACATAAAACATAAGCTTTAAACTATTTCGCTTCCTCGACAACCTTGCGTCTCCATGGTGATTGATAAAAAAAAATTTCGCGCTTAGCGCAAAAATGCGCAAACAGTGGCCTATATACCCAAAAACTGGACAAAATTTCGCGTCAGATCCGGGATACGGCGTCGTTTTCTGACGTTTCCTAAAAAAGTACTGGCTCACCTAAATACGAAGTTTTTCTCCAAAATTTCATAAAAATCAATATTTTTGCATGCTGTAAAAACATTATAATTGTGTGATTGGATTCCAAACAAACCCTAAAATGTAATGGTTATTTATGCCCAAAAACACCTACAATATTGTCTGGTTATCCAAATCTTGCTAAGTTTTACAACGAGCTCATGAAGAAAGCTCATAAAATAACGATGATAAAAAATAATAAACTATCACACAAAACCTCAACTTTGAAAAAATCCCTAAGCCTCAATTTTTGCCCAAATGACTTGAAAATTTGGGTTTTTCTTAGTTGAAGTATTTATAATGAGAGAAAAATATTAGAAAAATAAAAAATTTTAGTCAATTTTTGAGGTTTTGTCCGGCTTCAGGCCACTGTGCTAAAAAAAAAGAAACATATAAAATATTTTTTTAAAAGAACTTTATAAAGATAACCCCCCCCAAAAATGTTGATATCATTGCTTGAATTAGTTGAAAATGGGATTTGAAAGAAGTTGAACAAATTTTCGCATTATTTTCTGCCGCACCCTGTAAATGTTCCGATTTTTCATGCGATTACCCTACCAACTGGTGGTCAGCGCACGAGTAAGTAGTCAATATATACTAGTTGTTGGAAGGCAAGGTGGCCAGGTGGTCGGTGCGACCGGCCAAACGGTCAAGAACTGTTTGGCCAAAATGGATATCCACATGTGGAAGCGTCAGTCCTATCTAGCCGTGTCGGAGAACCAAACGGAAACAACGGCTGAAGATCTGGTCAAAGAGATCTTCCCGGCGTAGCGGAACGTGGTGGTCTTTATGGACGACGAGACGTACCTCACGTTGGACGGCAACGACTGGCAAGGCAAAGGCTACCTCACCTCCTCGACAAAAGAAATTAGCTGCGATGTGAAGTACACAGCGCTGAGACAAATCTTCCTCCCAAATCTGTGCAGGAAAGCCTTTTTGTATTGTTCGACAACAGAAATATTGCTGGACAATTGTTTGCCACTGATTTTGAGTAAGCGAATGCCGTTGCGTTTTGTGATTTTTCCATATAACCGCGGCTTCCGAATTCCCCTGTAGCATTTATTGGCTTACCGGTCGTTGGTGCTGTTATTTTTGAAAAAAAAACAGATGTAGAGATCTTCGTCAACCTGTAGGTATCGAGGATTCTTGAAACGCTTTCGTTTTGCTATAAATCAAAAACAAAACATGTTAAATTGTTTTCAAGGAATATCATTTTAGATTCTTACACATTCCTCCTTGTTGGCCAATATTTCAAGGGATAGGTGGTAGATGCAGACCGAACTTTTTACTTCTTCATTATTTCACTCATCGAAACACCATTTTCAAGGTTTTGAATAAATTTCATTTTATTCGCTAGCAGGAAACCAACACGATTGTGTTTTTTGTCTTGTTTACGCGACACACTATTCATTTTTCAAAAAACCTCCGACTTAGTCGACCTTCTTGTATATGAGTTGTGCAATAATAAAGAAGTTTTAACAGCTAGCTTCCTACTACATACACAAAAACAAACAATCCACTGAAAACAGATGTTTGACGGCGTATACAAACCATGTTGAAGCATCCCAGATAGGATTCGTTCTCCTTCGCGACTTGAATGTTTTCTTCTTTTTTTTTTTTTTAATTTCAATGTACTGTTTTTCTTTTAAACCGGTTCAGTATTTGACGCAACTGCACGCAATGACGTCTAAAACGGGCGCAGAATTCGAACTTGTCGCTCGCGGAATTTCAGTTCTCGATCCGAACGAAGTGAAAAAAAAAACGCCATGAAGTGGATTCCAACATTCAGGCCATCAGTCAGCTGGACGAAAATCATCAGTTGTACAAACGCGAATATAATTATGTGTACGGTGATCAAAATGTGCTGCTTACAGGTGTCCGACAGGCGCAGGTTCTGCTCAACACTGTCGTTGGATAGCAACATCTACCGTCCACAGCTTCCGGATATTATCCTCGCTAAAGAAACGATTACCATTTCCACTACCCAGTTCTATCAATGCATTGCAATGTCAACACGAGTATCCCATTAGTCAACAGTACAAGTTTCCTAACCCGCATGTAACCCCGTTCCATTCTTCTCAGTGACTGAGTAGAATTGTATTCCTTTATCATTTTCTCTCACAGAAATGATGCTCAATCTTCGTAAAAAAGTGGATCAACTAAATTTTTGAGTAGATCCACTTTTTACGAAAATTGAATAACATTTCCGTGTGAGAAAAAGAGAAAAGAATATAACTCTACTCAGTAACTGAGTGGAATGAAACGGGAGTGTTCAATCCTGTTGCACTGTGCTCAGGAAGATGTGGTCAACATGTTTGAAATAGTTGATTTGTATAATCTGTAGATAAATTTATAAGTATAATTTATTATATATTATATATATATATATATATATATATATATATATATATATATATAAATATAAATAAAATACAATGTATTTATTTATAAATATACTTATGCGAACATTATTTTTCAACGAATAATCCGAGGTTCATTCGAAGTGAACAGTTCTAGTACAATCCTAGTTCAAAGGCGGACTTCAAGTGTACTTCAACCAACTGCCAAAATTTGAAATGAACCGCTAGCTATTTTGACATTTCAAGTCCATCGGTTGTAACATCTGAAGTGCAATTGAAGTACAATTGTACTAAGACGCGAAGTACGATTGAAGTAGGAACGGGGACTTGGCTACTTCAATCGTACTTCAATTGAACTAGGCTCCGCTATCTGAGATTGCACGCAACATCGCAAGCAACTTTTCACCAAACCTTCCCAGATAGCGGAGCCTACGCAGAAAAAAATCTTGTTGTAAAAACTACCATTTTACCCGACTATGCCTATCTTTAAAACTACCATGAAATTTTAGTCAAATTTACTACGTTTATGGTAAAACGTTCAACATTTGTGGTTTATTTGACCTCATATTGATATCTAATCGCAGGCATGGTAAAATCAAACACATTTATAGTCAGATGGAAATTGTTGGTGTTTGCGCTTAATTAAACCTTCGAAATGGTAGTTTCTACTGCGGTTTTTTTTTGTTACGATTGAAGTAGCCCAGTCCCTTTTCCTACTTCAATCGTACTTCCCGTCCTATTACAATCGTACTTCAATTGCACTTCAGATGTTAAAATTGATGGACTTGAAATGTCAAAATAGCTAGCGGTTCATTTCAAATTTTGGCAATAGGTTGAAGGACTCTTGAAGTCCATCTTTGAACTAGGATTGTACTAGGACTGTTTATTTCAAATGAACCGGATCAAATGGATTCGTTGATAAATAAGACAAAAGAAATACATAAGACATGCTAGACATAAGACATCTACTTCGTGGCGTTTTTTTTTTATCATTTCGTTCAAATAGAGAACCTGGAATTCAGCGAGCGACAAAATTCGGCTTCTGCGCCCATTGGTGCGGTTACTTCAAACGCTGAACCAGTTGAAAAGAAAAACAATACATTAAAATTAAAAAAAGAAGACAAAATCTGACAACTGAGCAAATGGCAGTTGACCGATTTTCAAGTCGTGAAGGAGAACGAAGCCTATCTGGGTTGCAGCAATGTTTTATGTCGTTTACGGTTTTAAACCTGGGTCAGGTCTAACTCTGACTCGCAATTACCGAACAAAAACGGATTCAGAGTTGAGTCAGTATGATGGGATTAGTGCAATCGTGTGAGCTGATTTGTGAGAAATTTATGTTTAATTTGTATGAGAGCCCCCTTCCAAGAACCTTCTCCGGCCTCAAAAACTCCTGCATATAAATTTTCACTCCGATCGGTTCAGTAGTTTCCGAGTCTATAAGAGCCAGACAGACAGACATGCAGACAGAGAGAAATTTGTTTTTATATACATGTATATAGACAGATAGATAGATAGATAGAGACAAAAAGATTTATAATTTTAGCTGCAAAAAATAAGGGCAAAAAAAGTTACGTTACATCGATGTAAAAGTAACGTTATTTTGAGGTTACGTTAGATCGAAGTATGACTGTATATATATACGAAGCAAGCAGAGTTCATAAAGAATACACGCGACAGTCTCTGCGAGGGCCATTCTGTAGTTTACCAAGACAGTATCCAATCAGTCGCTTTTACAACAGACAGGCTACAATACATCCGTTTGCAGTATATCTATTCCAGGAAGAAGTTGTTGTGCCTCTTTACTGTGACATTATTTCAGATACTTTACACGAACAGTTCATCCCGTTAGTGAACAGCATGATCACGAAATTGGTGAAAATTAAAACTTTCAGTAAATATTTACCAGACGAAATAAATTAGTATATTACAATAATGTGAGCTTCCTCAACTCGCTTGGATTGAGACATACTATTTGAATAAAATATAATATCATGCAGAGTAATATGAGAAATCGGTAGAAATTTTGTTCTATATTTCAGGATCGACCCAGAATACCTTGATAGTACAAGTGCTTATTATGTGGAAAGGGCAAAGTAGCGCGATGGCATTGCATTTTCCAAAATCAAATTGAACTCATTTTACAAAAAAAAACACATTATTTTTTAAATGAAATAATATAATTTTTGGCAACACTGTCACAACAAATGGATTTTTTGGTGAATTTCTCGGACATTCTTCTTTAAAACGTACCCAGAAGATTGGTTTTGATGAAAATATTCCGGATATAAAGGTAAAAGATTTTGACGAAATGAAATACTGATGAACGAAAACTTTTTGCTCAAAAAGGTTGTATCACGTGCTCAGAATAACTTTTTGATTTAGTTTTTTTTGTCAAAAAGTGTGAGAAACACGTGTTATTGAAATTTTTCAAATCAAATTAGACTTATTTGACAAAACATTGCAATTTATATTTTATAATGCAGGAAAATCGTTTTTGGCAACACTGCCCCCCATAAACAGATTTTTACTAATCATTTCAACAGATTCCATAAGATATTGGCAAAAGATAGTATGGATCATTGACAAAAAAAACAAAAAAAAAACTGATAAATAAGGACTTCCTTGTTTCAAAATGCTGTAACTTCAGAACGTCTTAAACACTTTTACGAGCCTATTTTTAACGATTGTTAATGGAAAACTAGGAAATTTTAACTTACACTCCACATAGTAAAAATTAAAAATTAAAAATTGAAACTCTTCAAACAATCACTAGTGAATGCGAGCAAATTTCTATAAACTCCAATGAAGAAAGCTCTCTTTGTCTGCGACTTACAGACTTCTTCAAAGTCGAGCCCTCGACAATGACGAAGTCTGTAAGTCATTGATGAAATATGCCTTTTTGTCAAAAGATAAGCTTGCTCCATTGGTACATATTTATTTCAAATTTGAATTTCAAAAAGCGCTTCATTTTCTTTTCAAAGTGAGCATGTTCAAATTTTCCTTGTTTTCCAATTGACATAATCTGGTTGGAATTCTTCAATTAGTTCTCTGTATTTTCCAGTTCATTCCTATTAATGGATAATTGTGCGTGCGTCTCTACTTGACGTGACGACAGTTGACACGCATCAACTTAACAAGAAGAATCAACGTTCAATTAGCCACTGCCCATCTATCCATTCCCAATCGAATGACTTCGATAATGACTTTGTCAACAACCACTCTGGTCATCTCTCCTAACTCAATTAGAAATAAATACCACCCAACACGAACCAAAATTATCCTTTACATCAACTTTAGACACGCTAAATACTCACCTCCAATTAATTCCCCATTTCTTTTTCTTTCCCATTGCAGCCATGATGCCAACCGAGGGCTATTCAGTACTGGTGTGGTTCCCCACGGGGGACTTTGACGGAGACACCCCCTTCATGTTGAACCCCTTCCAGATGGTATTCAAGCAGAAATTGATCGTCATCACCGTCCAATATCGACTGGGGATATTCGGGTTCTTCACCACCATGGACGGCTCGGCCCCGGGAAACTTCGGTCTCATGGACCAATCGGCAGCACTGCTTTGGATCAAACGGAACATCAAACTGTTCAATGGCAACGAAGCATCCGTCACCATCATGGGCCACGGGACGGGTGCGGTTTGCGTCGGGCTTCATTTAACCTCCGGCGAATGGACCGAGGAAATGTTCCACAAAGCGATTATCATGTCCGGAAGCGTGCTGCTGGATTCAATGGTGAAGATGCCCAAACACTATGCCGGAGGCCTGGATGAGATAGCAACGGCTTTCGGTTGCTTTCGGCGACCGACGACGAGTCTGATCGATTGCCTACGTAGGGTTGGTGCGCAGATATTGGCGGAAAATTCACCGGCCATCGACTGGGGACCGGTTGTGGACAGTGGCCTTAGTAACACTACAACTCCGTTCATACCGGATTTGCCGATGATGTTGGTCCATCAGGGGAAGCTGAGAAAGGTCCCCCTAATGATTGGACATACCGATATGGAAGAGGGATTGGAGTTGGCAATTGGAGACATGCTGGAACATGGTATCGGGTCGGAAATGTTCGAAACGTTGCTGGGGGATGCAGTTATGACCGACTTGAACCAGTTGGATTTCAACGATACACTTTGCGGAGGAAATATGGAGATCGTGATGGAAGCGATCCAGTTTCAGTACAAACCATATCCACCCACAACGGATCCGATGAAGCTGCGTAGACGCTATATTGAGTTTGCCACGGAGCGGAAATTTGTTGCTCCGACGATAGAGTTGGCAATGCACATGAGTCAGCTGGCAGAGACGTACGTCTATCGTTTTGACATAAAGCCACGGACGGAAGCTGCCATGAAGGACATCCCCGAGTGGATGGGGGTTCCGCACAACTTTGAACTGATCTTCCTTTGGGGTCTTCCGTACTGGCTGATGCTTGCTGACGGGATGCAGTGGGACAGTGCAGACAAACGGGTGTCGGACATCGTGATGACCCTGTGGGCAAACTTTGCCAAGTTCACCAACCCGACCCAGGTCGGGGTGTACATCAAGTGGGACACGTTCACCAACGACGAACCGGGCGTGCTAATCATCGACCGCTCGTTCAACATGAGCGACCACTCGACGATGAGCTTCGGGCCGGTCAAGTTTTGGAACCACTACTACCCGAACGTGATCCAGTTCGCGGCCCAGTGCTGCAATGCCACGTACAACGCCGGTGGCACCGGTTACCAGACGATGTTGAGTAGTTCCGTAGTCCATAGTGTACTAGTAGCGAATTTTATATTGTTACAATCATTTATTTACATGCAAATACAATATTTTTTCCAGACGTAACCGTCGGATATGGGGGAAACCGGGGTTCAGAGTCATGCTTATTTATTTCGATATCCTAAAGCCTAAAAGTGTGGAGAAAGCATTGCGTAGCTGAAAGTGCCAAAATGTTCAATTATCGAAGTTCTTTGTCATTTTGAATAAGGAAAGAGTGGGCCTTTTTTATTCCATTTTTTCATTATGTTTATTTATAAAGGGTGGCCACAGCTAAATTGCATCACTTCAAACTCGTCCTCAAAAACAAGTCTCCCAACCGATTGTCATGAAATATTCAGGGAATAAAATACAATGTATAATCTTGGTTTCGGTATTTTTATTTCACTGTATTTGTCTAACCAAATCCAAAATCCCGAACTTTCTTCTTAATACCACGCAAAAGATTTTGTACAACGCTTGAACCGACATTTTTTTCCGCTTTCAACCATGACTTCAACATTTCCTGTTCTGTAGTGACAACTTTAGGATGCTTACGAAGTTCGTGCTTCATTATAGCCCAATGTTTTTCAATTGGCCGCAACTCTGGAGAGTTTGGGGGACTAAGATCCTTCGGCACGAAATTGACACCATTCGTCTTGTACCACTCCAGAACATCCTTGGAGTAGTGACAAGAGGCTAGGTCCGGCCAAAAAATTGTAGGAACGTTGCGTGTTTTGAAAAACGGAGGCAGTCGTTTTTTCAGGCATTCATTCCTGTATACTTGACCATTTACAGTTGAAGTTGTGACGAAAGGCTTGCTCCGTTTACCACACGAACACATCCCCTGCCAAATCATGAATGTCTTGGGGAACTTTGACATTTGCTGTTTCCTGAGAGACTCTGGAACATCGAACTTGTCTTTCGCAGTCACATACTGGTTGCCGGGAATTTGTTTAAAGTCCGCTTTTACGTGTGTTTCATCGTCCATGATGCAGCAGTGTGGTTTCGTCAACATTTGTGTGTACAGCTTACGCGCACGTGATTAAGCTGTCCTATTCTGTTTTTTTTATTGCGGTTTGGAGCTTTCTGAACTTTGAATGAACGGAACCCGGCTCGTTTTTTGGTTTTCTGCTCGAAACTTTTGGTCAAGTGCTGCTTTTTCGTGACATCCCGAAGGGAACAGTTGGGTTTGCGTTTAAAGGCAGCAACCATCCGCACACAGTACGAAACACTTTTTCTACCACTCACCTTCTTCCGATCGACAGTTAAACGTTCCCCAAAACGTTCTATGACACGAAAGAAGTGGGTTGTCGAGGTGCGTGTGCAAAATGTTCTCGCGCACTTGCTGTTCCTTCGACTCCATTTTTGAAACTACGACACATTTCACAATGAAACTCACGCAGTGTAAATAATACACGCTGAGGTCATTTCGTTGAAATCAACCCAAAGGGCGAAATGTTACAGCTTATTGAAAGTGATGCAATTTAACTGTGGACACCCTTCATATGCCAAGCACCACATTTCCAACCCGAAAAAAATCCTCGAATCCAATCAACCCAGCCAATCGGTTTTTATTCACACCGACAGATTTAAGAAATTTCGGTGTCATTAGTTCGGAGGTTAGAATTTGACAAAACGAAAAGAAATCCGGGCGGGACATTTTTTTATTCTGAGTACAAACCACTATAAAATTTGAAGGATGTATTTTCATAATTTGTATTGTCGTGTTTGATGCATGTTCTTCTGTCTAATTCATTTTTTGTGTAATTATAATAATCTTCTAAATCTCTGCTTACAAAGTCCATGTCTGTTAAATGTAGGATTTTCAGTTCTATTTAGTCTGAACGTCGTTTCTGCTAAGCTTTTCCCTATTGACTCTACGTGTTCTTTAACAAATTTATATCCAATTTTAGCCGGTACCCCTAATTTATCGACAACATAAAATCTGGTGAGGATATTCAATCCTTCGATGGCTAAGTGTAACCATATCGACCCTATTGATTGAATTCGTTCACCGTGTAGGCTTAGCCATGCGTGTTTTTGTGTGTCCATCTTTGTTACTCCTATTTTTATCGCTGTTGTTTTGTGGATAAAATTGGAACAGATTCCTGTGTCGATGTGATATTTTTCGGTTACTTCTGGGTTGTCCCAGGTTGTTAATTTCCAGTAGAAACCAGCTGAAATCCCGCCATACATTGGGATCTCAGCAAACTTTTGAATCTGATCATTTTCCTCTTTCTTGACCATTTGTGTGCAGAAACAGTGGGATTCGTCTATCTTTTTCCTATACGAATCCCTCTCATTCAGTTTTTTCGTTCCTGATTGTTATTGTAATTCCTATCATTCCAATTATTCTCTCGACCCTGCTCGTATCTCCCATTGTTTCGATAGTCATTGTTTCTACTTCTGTAGTCTTGTCGAGGAGGTTCATTTCTGTTGTAATCCCTGCTGTTATTTTGGGTATTGTCATTACTACGGTAATTCCTGCTTTCAAACTGGTGTCTGTCATTTCTTTGCCAGTTACTTTCATAACGGTCCCTATAGTTACGGTATGAATCATCATTTCCAGAAAACCGCTCTCGCTCGTTTCTTGGGTAATAATTATTTTGGTTCCTATTAAAGTTCCTGTAATCGTTTTGCCCTCCAAAATTGATGTTCCGGGGATAATTATTAGAATACCCTCCTTGAGGCCTCTCATTCCTATCGTGACTCCAATTTCTTTGGTGATCATTAGGTTCAGAGTTGAATGCTCTGTTTCTGTGGTGATCATTATTGCCTCTGAAATTCTCGAAATTGTTTTGCTGCCTATATTGTTTAGAATCTTTGGATCTTTGTCTTTGGGATTCCGCGATATGACAATCTTGCAATCTTTTTTCGATGTGTTCTATTTGTTCCACATCTATACACTCCTCTTCTAAATATTCCATCAGGTCTTCTAGTGTCTCTCCCTTATGAGACTTTGCTAAAGTCTTCAAATTCCTGTTTTTAAGACCGCCCAGGAAATGGAGTCTAAGATTACGTTGTGCATATGTTTCGTTGTCGTTGTTCAGACGATCGTGGTTCTTTTCATATTCATCAATATGAGCCTTCAATATTAATGTCCGGTCTTTGAGACTTTGGAAAGTTTCAGTTGGACCCTGTTCCAATGTTTCAACCTTACGGAAAACTTCCTCCAGTTTGAGATTATCCCCAAACTCTTTTTGAAGATTATCTCTGACTTCTCTCCACGTCTCTGCATTAATACGCTTAAACTGTGCAGCAGCAGGACCTTTCAATTTTGATAAAACAACATAAATTAATTCCCTTTCCGCAGTGTTAACAGAGTTGTCCAGTTGATCTTCTCGTTTTTTTGGAAGAGCATTAGCGAAATGCTCAATCTGAAATAAGAATCCATCTAATTCAACAGTGGCTCCTCGAAACTCCGGAATGCATTGAATTGCCTTCGTAGTAGGGAACTCGTATGCCATTTTTGCAATATAACTTTTATAAACTTTATCAAATTTTAAACTGAAATCTCGTAATGCGTTTAATGCCGATGTTTTAGCATCGGAGTCACTATCATTATCGTCAATAACCGTTGATGACAAAATATTGGGATCTCGGATTGGGCCAAAATATAAATCCGTCCCCGAGATTGAAACCTTGAAATTTGTTAATTTTTCCGTTTCCTCGGAAATAGACTCATTGCAAGATACGCGTCTATTCCGTAAATTTCTAACCGTCCCAGAACGAAACACTGAATCTTCAATAGGTTTCGTTTGTTCCAGTAGTTCCAAACAATGTCTATGTTTAACTTTTATTATCTCTAACCTATCGGTCAGTTCGTTCCAAATAACTGTATCATCTAGATTTTCATATTTTTTTACAATATGCTCGAATTCTTCTATAGCAGCGTTTAACGCTTCTCTTGTATGGAAAATTCCTTGTTTGGATCGTGTTCTGTATCTGCTTTTGTTTATATTTTTAAACTCCTTGAAAATAAATTCTTGAATTTCTTCAAGTTGCTCAAAATCGTTTACTTGTGTCAATTCTAGTACGCTAGAGTCTGACATTTAAGAAATTGTCACTATGAGAAAAAAAAAATTTCAACTACACTGAAAAGATATTTCACCTAGCTACTACTACACATACACCTGAATATTTTCCAATAATAAAACCAGTGATTCTCATCTGAATATCACATAGAATGAAGATTTCTACTTGTGTAATCATATACAATTTATTCGACACATTTGATCCACATGACTGCGGTGCAATTTTCCATGGGGAAATCACATAAAAGTTATTTGAAATTTCAGTGGAAATGTTCCACTAGATATGTGATTTATGGTTTTGAGTGTTTAGCTAACCGAATTTGATTGCAATATTGTTTTATAAAAATCAGAATATATATCCAGTTTTTCACTTACCAGAACAATACTGCTTTCATCGCGATGCTCGTCTGTTCCACCAAAACTGCACAGTCTTTATTTTCGTCACTGACAGCAATCTCTCCGATGGATCCAAATTGAGCAGCAAAAATCTCCCGCCACCTCCTGCTGCCGTTCTTCTACAGTAATTTTCGGACTATTCCCGTACACCTACACACAATCTTCGAAACTTTCCACTGCGAACTTTTGGATTCTTTCGTCCAACACTATGCAAGCCAAGTCCTAGTCTAATTTGTTCAACAATTCACTAAAACTCTTCACTAAATTCTTATTACCACTACTACATGTCCCTGGTTCTAGGTACCAGTCAGAATAGCGCACCAGGCCCTCAGGCCGTTTTCGCTGTCACCAGATGCGGTGCCCGTCCTGCTAGGCAAAACTTACAACTAACAAAACTCGTCTTCCGGGCAGAAAAACAATCGCGCGCGCATTCAACTCTATGTAGAACAGTAAAGGTTGCATTAACGCGGAAAACTAGGCGCTGCACTTACATATACGCATCATCCCATTATGTCAAATTACTATTCTTCAAATGCTCACATATTCCGTGTTTAGCTGAGAGACAGCAATCTCTGTGAATGTGTACAAGATTATTAGGTTACTTTAATGGGGATCATTTAATTACCTTCTTCATTGATGGCGGAGTAAATAGATTAAAATCCAAACAGTTCTTTGACGTGACGCCACCTTGCACACTTTTTCAATAATTTTGTTTTTACCACTAATCAAGCGCAAACACCTTAGTTTTGGTTCAAACTGTAAAAATGAAATCAATCAGCAGAAGGGTCAATACCGCACACGGTGATTTTTTTTTTTAAGATCCATTATTTGTACAGGCTCAATCAAATTAACTTTACAGACCCAAGATTTCATTTTTATATACATCAATTATCTTAAAACTAACGTTAAGGGGACAGAACCGATTACTCGCGGCCGTCTCGAGGTTAATAGGAATAACAATATAAAGGACACACGGTGATTTAATGGAGCTGTTTTTGATCGTACTTTAAAACTGCTGAAGAAAAAGGGGTGAAATCGTTGTACTTCATAGTAATAATTAAACATTTTGCTTCACGTTTAAATATAAAATTCAACAAGATTGTGTATTAAAGGTTGTACGGAATCAAATTGCACCACTTTTAAATGGCTGTAACTTTTTATCCGTTGGGTAATTTCTATTGAAATTTTGGGTGGAATTATTTCAATGTGTGTTTGTATACGCTGTGTAAGTTTCACTAGCAGATGTGCAATCGTTGCTAAGATGGAGTAGGAAGAACAACAGCGGCGCAAAGAAATTTTGCGCAAGTACCTCGAAAAATCCGGATCTTTCTCATCGTGCCATCAGCAGGAAGCTGGAAATGGTACATTCTACGGTGTCTCGTGTTTTAAATCGGTACCACGAACGTTTGACCATCGATCGGAAAGAAAAAAAGTGGCAAAAATGGATCTCCGTATAGTGTTAAGGATCACAAGCAGGTTGTTCAAGCTTTCAAGAGGAATCCCAACAGTTCAGTTCGAGATGTGGCGAAGAAACTGAATCTAACCAAAAATTTTCGTGCAAGATGCGAAAAACGTGAAGGACTACGCACGTACAAAGTCCAAAAGGCGCCTAATCGCGATGAACGGCAGAATACGGTAGGTAAAACTCGTGCACGGAAGCTCTACACCCAGATGTTGACGAAACCACATTGCCTTGTTATGGATGATGGGACGTATGTAAAAGCAGACTTCCAGCAGCTTCCGGGGCTCCAGCTTTTCACTGCTCATCATAAATTCGATGTCCCTGAGGACGTTAGAAAGCAGATTTGGCAAGCAATTTGCTCGTGTGGAAAGCAGAGCACCCCATTCGTGACAACTGGAACGGTCAATGGGCAGGTGTACCTAAAGGAATGCCTCCAAAAGCGTCTACTTCCTCTTCTGAGGTCACACGATGGTCCTACGATTTTCTGGCCGGATTTAGCCTCGTATCATTACTCGAAAGAGGTTTTGGAGTGGTACAAGGCTAAGGAGGTCAATTTCGTGCCAAAGCATCTCAACCCCCCGAACGCACCGGAACTGCGGCCAATTGAAAAGTACTGGGCCATCATGAAGCAGACACTTCAGAAGCATCCTAAGGAAGTGAAATCGGAGGAAGATATGAAGAAAAAATGGATTGCCACGCAAAAAAAAGTTGGTCCAAATGTTGTACAGGACCTTATAAGTAGTGTTAAGAAGAAGGTTCGTACATTTGGATATGGAACTTAAATTGAATAAAACAAACATGGGAAAATATTCATAACATGTTTTATTTTACTCCCTGAAAGTTTGAAGATGATTGGTTGAAGGAGCGAATTTTGCCGAATAAATATTCGTGTCGTGCCGAATAAATAGTCGTGTGTGTCGCAATTTGATTCCGTACACCCTTTATTTTGGGACAACATCGTGAAATAAAATGTCCTATTTTTAGTTACATGCCTAAGATAATGATAAGCTGAATGGAGCAATATGTAACAGGGAGTATTAATCATTCATATTTCTTATTTCTGAAGCAACAGAATGTTTTCTTAGTTTTTATCTTTTTATTTTCCGCATTGAATTTTCCCAGAACTTAAGAACTTCATTCCTGTATTATTGTTTTTCGCATTTATCTTCACTAGATACTGGTGCAAATAACACATCTGGCTTACTTACCCTAACCTGTTTGTTTAGTTTCAGTATGTGATTTATGTGTTAAATATCTTCCAATATCAAAAGTTCTGTTAGTTAATGATTTATGGAGAAGGAAAGTATTGTTTTGCTTGTACTCTAATTCAATCGTTAATTTTTCACGGAAAGAATCATTTACCCATTGCTGCGAAACTCCCTTCACTAAAATATGGGCTTACCCTTACTACTACGCTCTATAATGCTCATCATACTTCGTAACTAGCGTATTTGATAAAGATGCCAATCCGGAGGTGTCAAGTGTTCGATTCCCGATACAGTCGAATGTCTTTTCGGGTGGGAAATTTATTTCACTGCACTGGAGCATAAGTGCTTAATTGTGCTAGCCGCGCACTGTACGATTGGGTCTTCACTTGGTTAAGAAATGTGCGAATGCTGCAAGGGGCACTTAGTTGAGGGGCAGGCGAAGTACCGTAGGGCGTATTCAGCTAAGAAGTAGAATTGAGTAAAATTTCTACAGTAGCTACACAGTGGTAAAGTGACTCTTTCAGTTATAAACGTGTAACTCAAGGGTAGTCGTATGAACTTGTTCCGTAGGACAACAAAGCATCATCATCGTCATCATCATCATCAGCACCAACATTGTTCTCAGCTTAATGCAGTTGTGCATCATCAACATTCGTAAAGCGACTCCACAGCAGTTCTACACATGAGGCACATTAGTCATAGTACAGTCTCACCTAGCACCAAACGCAGCGACTTGCTCTTTTGGGTTTATGCTCTTGTAGGTTCACTTTCGGAAAGCTAAAAAATAGAGAGTGAGAGGATCACCAACAAGCGCAGTTGAGAGTCACCCGATCCTAATGAATTTAAACCGAGTTGAGTTGAGTTAGTCGATGTTGTGTCACCTTCTCGTGGAGGCGGATTATATGTACGTGCACAGATGCGGGTTCGAAAATAAAAAAATGAAACTGAATTTATGACTCTTGGGGAAAAATGATTTTACAATTTTCTCTATTGATTTCTGTAGATTTTACAAGTTTATCCAATACGATAATATTTTATTCATAATCGCGCATATTCTGACTTTTATTTATTTATTTATTTATTTATTTATTTGTTTATTTATTTATTTATTCACTAATTTATTTTTTCATTTATGTAATTATTAATTCACTTATTTATTAAATTATTTATAAATTTATTTAATTATATATTTATGAATTAATTTATATTAATAAATAAAATATTGATTTATTTATATATATACTTATTTATTTATTTATTTATTTATTTATTTCTTGATAAATTTATTTATTCATTAATTTATTAATATATTATTTAATTAATTAATTAATTAATTTAATTTATTTATTTATTTATCTATTTATCTATTAATTGATTAATTTGTTTTTTATTTTTGAATTTATAAATTTATTTATTATTTTCTTATGTATAACTTTATATATAAGTTTATTTAGGTATTAATTTTTTTTTTTGATTTCTCTATTTATTTATTGATTTATCCATTTTTTTTTTCTTTATTAAAGAGACTTTTAGCCTCCTGGGCTAGTTCGTCTCTTAACGATTTATCCATTTATTAATTTATTTATATATTCATTTATGTATTTATTTATTATATAATATAATAATTATAAAATATAATTTAATATAATTAAATAATTTATTCATTTATGTATTCTTATGAAATGAATTTATAGAAATGAATTCTTAGAAATGAATTTATAAAACATGTGTCTATGATGTTTTATAAATTCATTTCTTCATGTCATAAATAATTTATTTATTTATTTTTTAATTATTTAATTTACATATTAATTTATTTATTAATATATTAATTTAAAAAAATTTCAATTAATTAATTTTTTTTTTTTTATATAATTATTAATTAATTTATTTATTAACTTATTAATTTAATAATATTATGATTAAAATATTTTTAAATTTATTAATTTATTAATTTATGTATATATTAATTTCTTTATTTATTTGTGTATTTCTTTATTTATTATTTATACATTAATTCATTGGTTAATATTTTTATCGATTGATTTTTTCATTTTAATTGTATAATTTATTCATTTATATAAAAATATATTTTTTCATTTATTTAGACATTGTTTTGTTTCTTTTTATTTATTAATTTATATATTTAATTATTTATTTATTTATTAATTTATTTATTTTTATTTCTATACATATTTTTTATTATTGATTCGTTTATTTATTATTTTATTTAAAAATTCTTATAAATATAAACTTATAAACTGATTCATCAATTTATTAATTAATTTAGTTCTTAATAAATTAATTAATTTATTTACATATTGATTTATTGATTTGTCGATTTATTAATTAATTTATCTCTTATATTATTTATTTATTTATTTTGTTATTTATTCATTAAGTTATTTTTTTATCTCTTACTTTATATATTAAATTATTTATTTGTTTATTTATTTATTCAGCGATTTCTTTATTTATTTATTGATTTATCCATATATTAATTTATTATTTATTTCATTTATGTACTTATTTATTATATAATAATTATAAAATATAATTTAAAATAATAAATTTATTTATTTACTTATTCATTTATGTATTTTTAACTTATTGATATATGTTTTATTTATTCATTTCTTTATGTCTTAATTAATTAATTTATTTACTTTTTAATTATTGATTTATATATTTATATATTTATTCATTTATTCATTTATTAATTTTTCATTTTTTGTTATTTTTTTTTTTTTTTTTTTTTTTTTTTTTTTTTTTTTTTTTATTTTTTTTTTTTTTTTTTTTTTTTTTTTTTTTTTTTTTTTTTTTTTTTTTTTTTTTTTTTTTTTTTTTTTTTTTTTTTTTTTTTTTTTTTTTTTTTTTTTTTTTTTTTTTTTTTTTTTTTTTTTTTTTTTTTTTTTTTTTTTTTTATATTTTTTTTTTTTTTTTTTTTTTTTTTTTTTTTTTTTTTTTTTTTTTTTTTTTTTTTTTTTTTTTTTTTTTTTTTTTTTTTTTTTTTTTTTTTTTTTTTTTTTTATATTATTTTTTTTTTTTTTTTTTTTTTCTTATTTTTTTTTTTTTTTTTTTTTTTTTTTTTTTTTTTTTTTTTTTTTTTTTTTTTTTTTTTTTTTATTTTTTTTTTTTTTATTTTTTTTTTTTTTAATTAATTAATAAATTAATATATCTTTTTATGGATTTATACATATACAGTCATACCTCGATATAATGTAACTCAATTTTTATTTTCGTTACGTAATATCGAAGCAAAATTTTTTTCCAGATTTTTTTTATTTCTTTTTTTTTCTATAAATGCATTAACGTAAAATCAATGTTATTCATCCTGTAGGGTGTTCCAGCCCTTCTTATCTATGGTTTTCCATTTTTTTTTTTTGTAATTTTTCAATATTGATTCTTCCGTGTTTTTTTATTTTTTTTTATTTTTTTCTTATATGTTCTTTTTATCTTAGAACATTACTTTTAGCAGTATTCTTTTAATGATGTATATATAAAAATGAACCAAAATTTGATTTCAGATTATTCCATACTACCCAGGGGGTATATCACTCGGCCACCATGTGTTAACACCCTCAAAAACACAATCCGACACACTTCAAACACACTCCTCAAACATGAAAGATAAATTTATTTCTGACACCACTTACACGAATCTATTTGTTTTTTGCACTGTTTTGTTTCCCTCTCGCTTGCACTGATGTAATTCAGATGATGTACGAATGTTCGTGGATTAAAAGTCAAAATTGTCCATGGTTGCCAGTATGGATAAATTTTGGATTGTGGTTATGGTAGATGTGTCACATAAACACTTTCCGACACACAAACACAACGTGGCAGAGTGACTAATCTCCTGATATTACCATTCTGTATACATAAAAGTAGAACTCAAATTCACATTCCTGCATTGACTTTGACTGCATTGTGTCGTCACCGGCATAGGCATGTCTTCGTCGGCATCTTTGTGAAGAACACTTGCGATGATCTTATCATCGTCCAGCTGTTTGAATCCGGCATCCTCCTCGTCGATTTCTTCGTTCTGTGCTATCTTCTCACCAATGCTTCTCAGGGTGTCTCTTACGACGGACAGCGGTACATCATCCTCATCTTCGATTACACGGGTATTGTAAAGCATGTTCCAAGATTTGCAAACCGAGTCAGCTGGAATTACCTCTCACGCTTGAGCTACCCAAAAGATGACGTCCTTTATGTTGATCTTCTTCACGCACTCGTCAAACTCTCCTCCACGAATTTGAATTTCCTGCATCATCAGATTCCTGAAGTCTTAGTCATCTGAATGATATTCTGATCCATCGGTTGAGGAACGGCGGTAGTGTTTGCAGGAAGAAAGATGGTAATAATTGATTCATCGGCAGTTTTTAGTTCATGTGCATTGTAATGAGCTGTGCAATTGTCCAACACAAGGGCGGCACTTAGGGGAAGTCCTTTTGACTTGAGGTATCGAGGATTCTTGAAACGCTTTCGTTTTGCTCTAAATTAAAAACAAAACATTTAAATTGTTTTCACGGAATATCATTTTAGTTTCTTACACATTCCTCCTTGTTGGCCAATTTCTTAGAGAATGTTGCCTTTGCATATTTCATGGCATAGATGGTAGATGCAGACCGAACTTTGTACTTCTTCATTATTTCACTCATCGAAACACCATTTTCTAGATTTTGAATAATTTTCATTTCATCCGCTAGCAGTAACCTAACACGGTTATGTTTTTTGTCTTGTTTACGCGACACACGATCCATTTTTCAAAAAAACTTAGTCAACCTTCTTGAATTATGAGTTGTGCAATAATAAAGAAGTTATAACAGCTAGCTTCCAACTACATACACAAAAACAATGTTTGACGGCACATACAAATCATGGTGAAGCATTGCACGCAACATCGCAAGCAACTTTTCACCAAACCTTTCCAGATAGCGGAGCCTAGTACAATTGAAGTACGATTGAAGTTACCAAGTCCCTTTTCCTACTTCAATCGTACTTGCCGTCCTAATAAAATCGTCCTTCAATTGCACTTCACATGTTACAACCGATGGACTTGAGATGTCAAAATAGCTAGCGGTTCACTTCGTTCAGATCGAGAACCTGGAATTCCGCGAGCGACAAAATTCGGCTTCTGCGCCCATTTCGTTAGATGTCATTGGTGCGGTTTCGTCAAACGCTGAACCAGTTGAAAAGAAAAACAATACAATAAAGTTAAAAAAAAAGCCAAAATCTGACAACTGAGCAAATGACAGCTGATCAGTTGAAGCCTATCTGGGTTGCAGCAATCTCTTATGTCGTTTTAAATGTTGGTTTTAAACCTGGGTCAGCTCTGACTCTGACTCGCAATTACCGAACAAAAACGGATCCAGAGTCGAGACAGTATGATGGTATTAGTGCAATCGTGTGAGCTGATTTGTGAGAAATTTGTGTTTCATTTGTATAAGAGCCTCCCTTCCAGAGGAGGGAGGGGTTTTGAACTATCATAAGAACCTTCCCCGGCCCCAAAAACTCCTGTATACAAATTTTCACGCCGATTGGTTCAGTAGTTTCCGAGTCTATAAGGGCCAGACAGACTGACAGACAGACAAAACATTATTTTTATATGTATAGACTAGCTGAACCCGGTGCGTGCGATGCTACGCTTGCAACTAAATGAAAGCAAATTTATTTGGCACGCTTAGGGTTTTTTTTCGGAATGAGTTTTTTTTTCTTGAATAAGCAAGGGTTCAAACTTCTATCAAAACATGCTTCTTACCCGAGAAATAAAAGTTTTGTGTTTAAGTAACTTGGATAATTCTCATTTTTGGTAGAAATTTGTGTTTCATTTGTATGGGAGCCCTCCCTTTCAAAGGGGGGAGGTTTCTCAAACCACCATACAATCATTGCCTTCAAAACCCCCCACATGCCAAATTTGATTCGATTTGCTTGATTAGTTCTCGAGTTATGAAGAAATTTGTGTCTCATTTGTATGAGAGCCCCCCTTCCTGAGAGAGTAGCGGTCTCAAACAATCATAAAAATCTTCCCCAGCCCCAAAAACCCCTTCATACAAATTTTCACGTTGGTCGGTTCAGAACTTTCCGAGTCTATAAGGGTCCCGGCCCCAAAAACTCCTGTATACAAATTTTCACTCTGATCGGTTCTGTAGTTTTCGAGCCTATGAGGTTCAGACAGACAGACAGACAGACAGACAAAAATCCATTTTTATATACATAGATAGATAGACAAATCACGTTAATAACTTAAACTGCCAAAAATGAGGGCAAAAAAAAGTTACGTTATATCGAGGTAAAAGTTACGTTATATCGAGAATTTTTTTTTTTTTTTTTTTTTTTTTTTTTTTTTTTTTTATTTTTTTTTTTTTTTTTTTTATTTTTTTTTTTTTTTTTTATTATTTTTTTTTATTTATTTATTTATTTATTTATTTATTTATTTATTTATTTATTTATTTATTTATTTATTTATTTATTTATTTTTTTTTTTTTTTTTTTTTTTTTTTAATCATTTAATTTTTATTTATTTATTTATTTATTTATTTATTTATTTATTTATTTATTTATTTATTTATTAATTTATTTATTTATTTATTTATTTATTTATTTATATATATATTTTTTTATTTTTTTATGTATTTGTTAATTTATTAAATACTTATTAACATATCTTTTTTTTTTATTTATGCATTTATCCATATATTATCTTTTTCATTTATTTATTTATTAATTTATTTATTTATTTATTTACTTATCTATTTATATATTTACAAATGATGATCGTAGCGGAGGACAAACATAAAACAGAAACAGTATCAAAACTGGTAAGTACAAACCAAAGATTTTAAACAGCACCAACAGGTAACTGAAGAATGCCCCTCCCACCTGGAATTGCCTGGCTACTGATGTTCGAGTTTACTCGCTTTCTGTACGCTGAACATAATCGCACTGCTTTTGAAGTTTTGTTTACCGCCGAGAAAGCGAATATAATCGAACTTTGATGGTCATGCAATTCCAGCTTCCTACCGAATCAACACCGTAACCTTTCAGGACATCAAAGATCATAGGAAGGTTCTTTGAATATTTGTTCAACACTTCACAACAATCAGGAATTATTTTGAAGATCTTGTGCTTATCAACCGTTCAAGTCAGGTCTCTCTGATATTGTTTTATGATGGGTCAGAAAGTATTCGCAGTTTTTTCAGGATGTCAAAGATCTTGGGGAAGTCTTCTGGAAATTGTTTCAAGACCTTAGGGTGGACAGCTAATTATTGGACAGTGTTCTAAACATCAATTGAGATTACACTTCTCAGTACTCCTTCATGATACCAGATTGTTCAGAATTTAGTTCTGACTTTATGGACATCAAAGATCTTAAGGAAGTCCTCAACATATTTGTTCAAGATCTCAGGATGCTCTTGAATCATGTTGACCGACAGTTTGAATCGCGTTCTTATTTTAGGTACCAGTTTTCTCAGAAATTATTTTCAAGTCCTTCGGGGTGTCAATGATTTTAAGAATGTCCTTTGCATATTTTAAGACTTCGAGATGAACAGCGATTTAAAAACAGTATTTTAACCATCAAAGTCCTTCCTTAGCACAGTCGACAGGTGGATCGTGAAACAGTTGGAACTCAATTATTTGACCGTGTCCGGTGGCCAAATCTCGCTCCAGGAAGCTGTTTCACGAGTGGTTGGTACAGCCAAAATGCTTCGTAGTGGACGACGAGACGTACATTAAAGCAGATTCCAAGCAGATCCCTGGAGTGGAGTTTTTCGTTGGCAAGTCCCGTCAGGATGTTCCGGAAAAGTTCTGGAAGAAGAAGGTCGACAAATTTGCCAAGAAGTACTTGGTGTGGCAGGCGATCTGTGGGTGTGGCAAATTCAGCAAGCTGTACATAACGACTGGCACTGTACATAACGACTGGTGATGAAGTGGTACGAAGCCACCGATGTTGTTTTTGTGCCGAAGGAGGCAAATCCGCCAAACTTGCCAGAACTTCGCCCAATAGAAAAACTCTGGGCGATTATGAAGGGTAAGCCCCGGAAAACAGGGATGGTCTTCAAAACGACAAGGATTTGAAGAAAGAGTGTGTAAGGAAGATGGCGCAAATGTTGCACAGGACTTGATCGGTAGCGTTAAGTCAAAGTTGTGGGCATTTACTCAAGGAGAGGAGGTTGAATAAACCAATTTTGCAAAAACAAAGCTAATATTGATTGAAAAACTAGGAAAATTTAAATTAACACTTCACTTGATCAGTTTTTCTCGTATTTTCCTAGTTTTTCAATTAAAATCGTTCTACTAACCGCTCGCAAAAATGTTTTTTTTAAGTGTTTTTAAAAAAAAGTGAAGATAGCTAATATGTTTAAGAAAGTTTCAAACATATCCGATTTAAAATGACCTTTTGGTGGTTATTTTTGTCTGTTGCATTTATTTCAGTACAATATTTAATCTGAAGTTCTCTAAAGTTTCGAGAACTACTCTGAAGTTTCGTGGACTTCTCTGAAGTTCTCTGAGGTTTATAAACTTCAGTTTGAATCGGAGGTTTTCGGAACTTTGCTGAAGTTCTCGGGACCTCTCTGAAGTTCTCGGAACTTCCTAAACTTCTCGGAACTTCAGGAACTTGTTGTGTACTTTATAGTTTTTTTTAACTTCTCTTTAACTTTATAGTGCTTTTTTAACTTATTTTTTCTTCTGTTTAACTTTATAGTTTTTTTTTAGTTTTTTTCTTCTGTTTGACCTTATAGTTTTTTTGAACTCCTCTGAATTTTTCGGAACTTCTCTAAAATTCTAGAGAGTTATTTTAAGTTTTAAGGAAAATCATAGAGAGTTACCTGACATTTTTTGGACTTTGTACATAATTTATTAATTGACTTTAATAAAGTTCTCGAGACTTCACTCAAGAATTCGCTGAAGTTTCCTGGGATTCACTAAAGTTCAATTAAATTCTCGGGACTTGTCTGAAGTTCTCAGGACTTTCTTTCAACTTCACTGTAATATATATGATATGCTGCTCACATAACAGTAGCGAAAATTCTTTTTTTTTTTTACAAAAACTTCACAACTTAATCACAACACTGTCAGACATAAGCAGCCGAATTAAAAACAAACAACCGAATATTTATATGCAAACATTTGCAAACAGTGTAATATATCATCAAATATATTTGATGAACTTTCGTCAAAAAATCAATGTCTATATTTGACCAAACAATTTTTAGTCAGATATTTGCCAAACATAATCAAAGTGTCAGAAGTGAGGATAAACAACTTTGCAAACAGCATTATTTGGCAAAACTTAACGAGACAAATATTTGCCGTAACAGTGTCATATTAGATTAAGAATCTCGAGATACAGCAATAACAATCTGAAATACAGCAATAACAAATCATATGCACACTTTTTTTTCCTCTGTTCGGGACATTAAACCACTGCCACCAGTTATTTGATCTATTGTAGTAAACACTGATAAAAAAGCAATGATAATATCTATGTGTCCCACACATGATTTTTTGCAGTTTAATCAACAGATGAAATCTATTTGTAACCACACATACTTCCTTTGTGTATAGGTAAACACTATGTGTGGCCACACACACTTTTCATTTGCCACATAAACTTCATATGTGTTTCTCGGAGGGTTCTATTTATGAGTGAACAAATGAATATTATGTCGAATTTTACATGGATTTTTGCCAACAAATTTGAGTGGATTTTTACCCGTGTAGTATAGATATGCACACTTACGCCAAGTAGTTAGTGAATTCCGAAATTAGGAGACCTCTTTTAGGAAGGGTCCTAACTGGTGAGGCTCTCGAAATATCCTAGGATGAAACCAATTATCTCTTATCCCAAAACGAACCTGCACTCATTTATAGTAACTTGTAATCAAAGCACTTCTAGCGGTGAAATTTTCAACTAAACCGGAATCCAATGACACATATTTTTTGGTCTAATCCCGTACAACAATTCTTCCGAAGACTTCAAAGGTTTATGACTTGAAACAATAGGTGAAATGAGATAGGCCTTATTTTTCTCAATAAGTGAAAATCCCAAGAGCTGCGGATATCGTTCTTTGCTGTTTGCCCATAAAGAACGAAACAGTAAAAATTGAGACCGCAAAGAACGAAACCGAAAACAGCGATACCCAATTGTACATCAAAATTCAATCTCTTGTTCAACCACCTCAAAATTTTCTTTAAAATTACAGTCTATTCTGCAAGAAAATTTTCAAGGTTGTTTTTAAAAAAATATTTCAAAACATTATTGCAGTTCGGGTTTAACTTCCGAGTAAGAAGCATCGTTTCAGTTGAAGCTCCCTAAGCTGTTGGCCCTTTTTTTGCGTTACGGTATCCAAATTTTACACGTAGTTGGAAAAGTACAATATATAACTGGTGAGAGGAGATTGGGAGATGACGGAGGATTCAGGTGGTGGGAAGTCATCTTGGGCCTTTGGGTCTAGGTTCAATGGCTTGAACTTAGACCAACCGGAATTGGATTGGACACAGAGACAAACGAGAGGAAAGAACCGAGGTACAAAAGGAAGCAAAAGGATAGCAGTTCGTGAAACACATCGAGAGCATCAGTTTACAACACATCTGAGGATAGAGTCAACACCTGCCCAAAATGGACCCCGATATCTAATTTTGAAACGTACAGACGAGAGAACGACAATGAGCACTGTCTCACCGTTCTTCATTAGAAAGGCAATAGACTGCATCACTCCAAATGTTACAATAACCAGGACAAAAGATGAAGAAAAAGTTGAACACCCGACACTGAACCCAACACGTGGAACCATATTTTGTCCAGATCTCAAAATGCATACTGATGAGGAAATAACTGAGGAGCTGAAAGATTCACACGTCTTTAACGTGAAACGAGTCAGGCGTCGAAAGGGCCAGGATTTTGAGGACTCCGGGGCGTTCATTTTAACGTTCAATCTGGGGATTCTCCCAAGTTCCATCGATGCCGGTATTCATATCTGCAAGGTTCGACAATACATCCCAGACCCACTGCGATGCATGAATTGTCTGAAATTCGGTCATAAGAAGGATGCCTGCAAAGGTAACCAGATTTGTGCCAACTGTGCCAACCTGCATCATGATAAAACCGATTGCCAGCAGGGAGCCAAATGTGTTGTTTGCCGTGGAGACCACCATGCCCTATCAAAGGATTGTCCAGTTTTCATCGACGAGTTCGAGATTCAACGTGTGAGAGTAACCGAAAAGATCACCTATCGTGAAGCGAGACAGAAGAGAAGATTACAAGCACCAGACCCAAACCCTCCCCGACTGAGACAATTGTTCTCTAGTCAACTCAAAATCCAAAACCATAACAATAACGAAGAACAACAATGGAACCCCGTTAGTAACAATAGCACCAGGAACAACGAAGATAACCCACGAGACCATCAACAAAACCAATCATGCCAAATAAGAAAAACAACAGACAGTAACACTCAGATGAACACGACGATGACCTACACCAACATTAATGCAACAGGAAACTCATCAGGAAAACAAGACATCCACGAACAGTATACAGAAATCCAAAATGAACATACAAAGTCACAATCTAGTTTGATAAACGAAGGTACCACTAATACGACTACTAACAACAGTTATGGAATAGAAATGAATACAGTTGATTCGAAAATCACTAACACAATTGCAGAAATTGAAAACCTAAACTCCTTATCACAAGCAATTTCAAGATCGATTTTGATTGAAGAAATTGATGTTGATAACATACAGATATAAATAATTACATTTCTTGGCATACTCTAAATACGAACTATGGATAATTGCATATTACAGTGGAATATTAATGGATTTTATAATAATTTTCATGAGCTAAAGTTGATTATAAATGACATCAATCCGTTTGCTATTTGCATCCAAGAAAGTCATTTCAATCACTCTAGGAGACCCAAGCTTAAAAATTATTCAATCTTCTATAAACTTGACCAATCTCACATGCGAGCATCAGGAGGAGTAGCTATATGCGTGAAAAACGGATTCCATGCTGAAGAGTTAAAGGGTGTATTCGATAAAAATGGCACAAAGAAAATCTTCTGTAACTTTTGAATCGTATGAGTAAAAAACCTAGAAATTTGAGTAGATCTTATCCATAGTGTATTATTTACATCTGCCAAGTTTCATAGTTATACATTGAGTAGTTCCAGTCATGTCGTCGAAACAAGAAATTGTCCGTGAGAAAATTTTGTGCACTCACAATCAAAATCCAGGGGCGTCCCACCGGTGGATTGCTAAAAGGCTTGGAATTGCAAATACAACTGTGTCTCGTGTAATAAGAACCTTCAAGGAGCGTCTGAGTGTCCAAAGGAAGGAAGGGAATGGTCGTAAAAGTGGTCCAATGGACAGTAAAATGGCCAGGAAAGTCGTACAACAATTCAAGAACCGTCCAAACATGTCAATTCGAGATGTCGCTAAAAAGTCTAAGGTGTCAGTCGGTTTTGTGCAGAAAACCATGAAGCGTGCTGGGTTACATGTTTACAAAGTGCAAAAAGCCCCAAACCGGAATGAAAAACAAAACATCACTGCGAAAACCCGCGCCCGGAAACTTTACACGAAGCTGCTCACCAAATCCGGTTGCATCGTGATGGATGACGAAACATACGTCAAGGCCGACTTCCATCAACTTCTTGAGCCAGAATATTTCGTTGCCAAGTCGAAGTTCGATGTTCCGGAGGATGTTCGAAAGAAGAAACTATCGAAATTTGCAAAGAAGTTTCTAATCTGGCAGGCGATTTGCGGATGTGGTGAAATAAGTGCTCCCTTTATCACTTCCGGAACAATAAACGGTGCGATTTACACGGAAGAGTGCCTTAAGAAGCGTCTCTTGCCTTTCATTAAGAAGCACAAAGGATCAACTCTGTTTTGGCCTGATCTAGCATCCTGCCACTACGCTCGAAACGTATTGGAGTGGTACCGAGCCAACGGAGTCAATTTTGTGCCAAAGGATATGGACCCACTAAATTCACCGGAACTTCGTCCAATTGAAAAATTCTGGGCAATTATGAAAACGGAACTTCGCAAACATCCCAAAACTATAAAAACAGAGCTAGAATTGAAGAAAATTTGGGTAAAAACAACAAAAACACTGGGAAAATCGGTTGTACAAAATTTGATGGGTGGAGTGAAAAGGAAGGTGCGGGCATTCGGGATGGGAGACGAAATTGAATAAAACAAATGTTGTAAATCAAAACTCATTAGTAGTTCTTCATTCCCTGAAAATTTCAAGAAAATCCGATATTCAGTTTAATTTTGATGAGTATATATGTGTGTGCCATTTTTATCGAATACACCCTTTAGATCTCAACACTGACCTTCAAGTTGTAGCAGTCAAAATGCGTTTTCCGCTTGAATTTACACTCGTTTCATTGTATTTACCTCCGGACCAACAGGTCCAAAGAGCCGACTTGGACTATCTCATTCGACAATTACCTACCCCATTTCTGGTAGCCACCGACTGCAACGCCCACAATATTCTGTGGGGTAGCAGGCAAAATGATTCACGCGGAAAATTGCTCGAGTTTCAGGAAAAACTAATTTCCAAGGAATTACAAGCCTTGAGATTGACTCTCAATTGGTTCACTCACCTGAAGCAATTACTGAAGAATTGGGTAAAACGTTCTCATTAGCTACAAGTTCTTTGTCATATTCTCCTGAATTTTCCCAACATAAGAGTCAAATAGAAAGTAATGATGTGATTCTGTTCGATGAAATAGTTCAAAGTGATTTAAACACAAACTTTTCAATGCAAGAAATGCAGATTGCTTTGAAGAGCTGCAAGGGGTCCTCTACTGGTTGACGCACACTTTTATCTTATACAAATGTTCAACAATATCTTGAACCAGCGCATGTTTCTTGCTCAGTGGAGAGAATCGATAATCATTGCAAAAACCTAACAAAAACCCATTGAATCCTACAAATTATCGACCAATATCCTTAACATGTTGCATCTGTAAATTGTTTGAAAACATGATAAATCGTAGACTAATGTGGTACCTTGAGTCCAATAACTTATTAGATAGTACTCAATCTGGTTTTAGAAAATATCGGAGCACGTTTGATAATTTGGCTGTTTTGGAAAATGATATCCAAGAAGCTTTTCAAAACAGAGAACACCTAGTGTGTATCTTTTTCGACCTAGAAAAAGCTTATGACACCACTTGGAGGTTTAATATAATCAAAACACTTTCCTCTTACGGAGTTAGAGGCAACCTGTTGTGCCTCATTCAAAGTTTTCTCCAAGATAGAACCTTCCGTGTAGCAGTTGGAAATACTTTCTCATCAAAGTTTATACAAGAAAACGGAGTCCCACAGGGCTCAGTTTTAGGAGTAACTTTGTTTCTAGTAGCGATGAGTTCCATGAGGAACTTTATTCCAAAGGGTGTTAAAAATTATAAGTTTGCAGATGATGTAGCAGCATATGTTTCCGGACAAAGCCTACTAGAGGTACAACAGCATCTACAGATTGCTCTACGACAGCTTGAAAGGTGGAGCGAAACGTTTTCGGTTTTCCGTCAGCAAAACAAAGATTATCCATTTTTGCCGTAAGATCAGTTGCACCACCGACCCGGACTTATTTCGCTATGGACAGAAAATAGATGTCGTGAACACCCACAAATTTTTAGGAATGGCATTTGACAGTAAATTAAACTGGGATAGACATTTGAAACATGCTAAAGCAAAATCTATGGCGGCAATAAACATTATTCGCACCTTATCTAACACGAACTGGGGCTCCAATAGGAATATTCTTCTCACCCTACATAACACACTAGTTTTGTCCAGAGTAGAATACGGAAGTGTTGTATATAATTCCGCATCAGCTACACGCTTGAAGCAATTGGACCCAGTTCACCACCTGGGTGTAAGGTTAGCAACTGAAGCTTACCGTACAAGTCCGACTGCCAGTATCCTCTGTGACGCAGGTATGATGCCTCTGACCTTCAGAAGAGACGCTCAAACATTGACATATGGAATCAAATGTATTGCGTTATCCTCTCATCCCTTGAATAAGAAGCTATCTGCTTTTAATAGTCTGGCTTCATCTAAAAGGTCTAAATCATTGGTACAGCGATTCAAAACCTTATGTTCTAAATACAGCATAGAAACAAAAAAATATCTACAATCGTGGATTCCATCAAAAGCCTCCGTGGAGTCTTGGAGAAGTGGAAGTTGATATATCGATTAGTAGAACCTCCAAAACTACTGCCATCTCTATACTGCATCAAATGGAATTCTTAATCCGCTCTTTTGAATATGATGATTTTTATTTTATGTATACAGATGGTTCGAAGCTGAAGCACGTCGGATGTGCTGTATTTAGTACACAGCATCAAAAACAGACACGACTGTCGAACCAAACATCAATTTTCTCAGCTGAACTAGTCGCTATCATAAATGCAATGGAATATGCTATCGAAGATGATCTAATCATATCAGATTCTATGAGTGCACTTAAAGCGATACAAGATCCTTTCTCGAAAAATGCATTGGTACAAGAAGCTCATTATAAATTGCTGCACATCAAACAAAAACATAAAATTATTAAACTACTTTGGATTCCAAGCCACATGGGGATACCTGGGAATGAAATCGTCGATAAACTGGCTAAAGAGGCGACAAACATTCCCTTAACGGAAACAAAAACTACACATAACGATCAAATAACCGCGTCTAAATACGCCGTTAGATGTAAATGGCAACAATTCTGGGAAAACATTGAAAACAATAAATTACGGTCAATTAAAACAACCATATCACAATGGAATACTTCCAACTGCTTACAGAGGAAAGACTCTGTCGTCATTACGAGACTCAGAATTGGGCATACAAAAATGACCCATGGATATATATATGAGTGTGGATCCTCCAGAGTGCACAGAGTGTAAAATACAACTTACTGTAAATCATATAATTAACTATCTTCCCAAATATGCAATTCTCCGTGTTAAGTATAAAATTAACAGCCAGAGTTTGAAAGACGATTCTATCAAGATAAATGATTTACTTAAGTTTTTAAAGGAATCTAACATTTATAATGAAATTTGAACATGTATTTCACGTATGTAGGATTTAGGTTTAAGGTTTTCCTTCCATAAAATGTACTTATGTATTGTATTATTATTAGATGATCTAGATGCACATAGCCGTAAACGTGCTCTGCATCATAAATAAACTAATAATTAATTAAAACATTATTGCAGAGCGTCCCTGCAAACAAAACAAAAACCCGTGCACGCCTTTGTCGCCCGCAGCAGAGCAACCAGTCAAAACCAACAGCATTTTATCCAAGTCGCCCAAGCCCACACAAAAATACAAACAACCGAACCGATCTCTGCTGCTTGGCACCACGCTGTATGTGGTGGATACGCCTTCTCGCAGTCGTAATAACAAAACATATGAACAGAGCAAGCGAATAAGGAGCGTAAAATCAACCTTTGGTCGTCGTCGGCGGCTCGCATGGCTTGAACCACCGCGTCAGTCGCTTGTGCGCCGCCGTTCGATCGCGATCATCGTCTAACCTCTCAGCAGCTTAGCGAGGAATCTAGTCCAGCACGCTCGATATCAACAAAAGTAAAATTACGTGTGCGCGCGTGAAAAGGCGTTAACGACGTGACGCGGAAAAGTGCGATGCACTTGACGGGTTAAACGTGAGCGAAACAAATGAGCATATGTGGAGTAGCCCTCGTCCGGCGTTGTAAATGGAGTTCAACAAATGACACCATAGAATTGGATGCAATGAAAGGGCTCGGAGTTGTGGGTTGAGGACAACTTTCGAATGAGAGTGACCAGAAGTGGAATTGCTGTTTAAGCACACGATGTGCGGTGAATGTTTTATGTGATCATACCAAGCGATATGCTAATATGTTTGGGTTTTCGGTTGAACCTGATGATGGTGGTATTTCGGAGTGGTTTCGAGCTCAGTCCAGTTCCCCTATCTGTAATCTGCAGGGAAAATCGTTTAGTGTATGACTAATTCGACATTGGTCATTAATAGCTAGGAAAGCAACTTGCGGTGGTGGTGCGAAGTGAACCGATTTCTATGCCAACGAGATAACACATTGTGAGAGCAGTAGTATGTGATTTGTGCAACAGAAGTGAGAAAAAAAAAACCGTGGGTGAGGGCAGAAAAAAGTATTGAAATAAGAAGTGTAAACCGAGGTGTGTTCAGTTTGTTTTGAAAAAGCAGCAGCAAAATATCCACTTCCCAGTATTGGCTCTTGAGTGGAGGCGTTGATTGATGATTACCGTCTCCGAAGAAGGAAACATGGCCCCGGATTGGAACCAGCAGCAGCGAGCAGGGAACCGGTTCCCAAGCAGGAGACCACCTCAGCGCCTTATGGCGTCGCGGTCGTCGTTGTCGTCGCAGTCATCTTTGTCATCGTCAGCAGGGGTTCAGCATAGGCGAGCGGCTAGTGTCATCGCCAGTATGGGGTGTCAATCAAGGTAATTATTGCACGTCGTTTGAGGTGTTTTCTGGCGCTTCGATTCATAGTTGGTACGGGTTTTTGAGGAACAGGTACAAGAAAAGGGTGTGTACCATTTAGTTGAGTAGAAAACGTTTATTTACATCAGAGACTCAGCCTGGGTCATGAAGGTAGTAAATTGATATTATTGGGGGTCAAATTAGCTTGTAGATTTAGGGAACATCCACAGTTGTTAGTTGTTGAAATGGAAAGCTAATAATAGATTGTGATAATCGACGATTTCGATGCCGGAAAAAGCGGGTAGAGCAAGTCTGAAGAAGTAATATATAAAAAATACTTCCCCCTCCCCCCACCCCCACCACAAAAAACACCCCCAAACAATTCTCCCCCCCCCCCCCAGTTTCCCCGACTTATTCTTTCCCCCGCAAACGGGCCCCCCACAAACCAAACCAAAAAAAAAAAAAAAAATAAAAAAAACAATAATTCATCACAACCCCCAAAAGAAGCGTGTTATCAATTAATAAAAAAAAAACAACGAAAGAAAAGAAAAATTCTTTCGCCTTATTCTTTCCAGAGTTTGGAGCACCATTTTTGTTATCGGGTAACAACGGAAAATGCGAAGGACCCATAATAGGAAAAATCCTGACTGCAGGATGAACAAGCAGGCGGTGCTGTGAAATTGACGTGTTTGTTATTCGCGTTGACAGTCGTACGGTGAAGCCATCTACAACAGTTTATCCCTGGGAGGGAGAAGTAGACTCAAAAAATTTTAGTGCCAAGTGGAGCCAGATTCGAGCTGTCACAAACTGTCAAGTGTAGCCAAGAGAATAAAATATCAGTCAATGGGAAGTATTGATATTGTAGGGTAACGGGATGTAGTGTCAGCCTAGCTCCTTTATTCAGCCAATGTACCAAATATGTCATAAATTCAGCGAAAATAGACAAAATCTTGATGGCATCAAGATGATCTGTTTATTCGCAAGCAGTTGAGAATTTTTTCGTCATTTTAAAGGTTAACACTTGAGTGAGAGTATCAATTTTCTTATCATTCCAGTCACCATGGCTGCACTGATTAAACTAAATACATTATCTTTCCGAACTTCAAATGAGCTCAATTCCGCAATATTGAGCCGATATGTTTACTAGTGCGCTCTAGATCCACAGAAAATAGCTGCGCGTTATTAATGAACTGTTTTCTTATAAATACGAACAATGATTTCACAAGGAAACCATAGGCCCAATTTTAGGGCTATGTTATTTTCTGTGTTCCTAACCATGGTCCAATGGAAATGTATGTAAATGTCGTTGCGCATTTTTCAACTGGCGTAACCAAACCAAAACCTAAGCAACTAAATCTATACAGTAACAGTTATAATGTTTTGATGTGGATTGACCGATGGATCATATGTCAAAACATTTAAAGTGTTTTAAAGAAGTTTAGTTTTGATTTGTTCTGATGTTTTTTTTTAGTAAGACGGACGTAGCTTTAAATAAAATGTCTGAGGAAATAATAATAACAAACATTACGATAGTTTGTTTAACGAGAAACCTAAATGATGAGACAAGGTTGCATCCACAAATAGACCCAATATGGTGTTTATAGACCGACATTACATTCATATCCGTATAATGTTTTCGTCTTCAAGAAGTAAGTTTTTTTTAACTTTGCGTGGTTCAAAACAATGAACGTGTGGGAACGTAGGCCGACGGTTTAGCGGGGTTGTTTCGGAGAAATGAAGAACTGTCTCGTTTTGTTGTCTATATCATACTATCATATCATACGCGCGTTGGAGATCAATGCAGGAAAAAATTCGCTTACCGTACAAAATGGTGGAGAAATCTTGAATGTGTGGCACTGGATACCGATCTGGGACGGTGATAGCGTTTAGATTTCGGTAGTCACCACAGGGTCGCCACTTGCCATTTGAGATGCAGTGGGCTGGCCCAACAGCTTTTCGACGGTTGGCAAATGCCTTGTTCCATGAGAAATTGGAACTCAGCCTTTGCTTCCTTCAATTTGTCTATAGGAAGACGACGAGGGCGGCAGAACACAGGTTGGCCGGTGGTGATGATCTGGTGCACGGTACTGGCTTTGGTCGGCTTATGCTTCATATCCAGAACGGTAATGTCCCGGTATTCGGTGAGGATATCCGCGAAGGGTGAATTTACGTCGAACGTGGTAATTGCTGGTTCCGACACTGCATGGATATTCTCGATTTTTAGTTGGGTGGTGTTATCGATCAACTTGGTTCTTCGAAGATCTACGAGTAGATCGTAATGCTTAAGGAAGTCAGCACCGATGATAGGTGATTTCACATCAGCAATAACGAAAATCCACATAAATGGTCTTCGCAGTCCAAGATCGACAGTGATGCATTTGGTACCGTATGTTTTGATTTGGGTATGTTTTGGTTTTATGGAGGTTTCTTCAAGTGATCTTTAATCACTCTTAAGAACTGTTAATTAATTAAAACCACCTTAACTTGGAAAATGCCCTGATAAAACCGAATGAACTCCATAATGCTTTGATAAAACTACCATAAAACATGAATAAAACCAATTTGCATTTGAATTGCTACTTGGAATATCATTGCATAGTAACGTCCCCCACGGTTCCTACTAAATATTGGCACCTCCGCTTTTTGGAAGGCACTTGGAAGAAACCTCTGGCTGTAGCTGCCGGATTCGAACCGGTGAGTTGATTTTACATGCTGCTGAAAATGCAAGCCACTCCCTTATAGCAGTTCGTTGACGTAAAAATGAACCGTTGACGTGGTGCATCAGCCATTAGGAATATTTAAGAAAGAAAAACGGATATTAGAGAAAGAAACACATTTGCTCGCTTCGTGGCTGTTTTCCTCAGGTATTTATCACTGACTTTCACTCCGATTTTCTGTTGTCAAATTTGCATTTTCTTGTTTTGCGAAGTCCATCAGATTTCATTTTTAGCATCACATATCTTTTTACCAATTTCATTTTGATTTTATGACAATTCGGGGGCTGCAGTGGCAAGGACATCAATGTTTTTTGGCCAGTTCAATTTTAGTCTTGTCGATCGTAGATTGATCACTCAAATGATCCTGGATTATTGAATCCATGCACGTTATGAAGTGGAATAACTTTTCCGAAGCATACGAATACGGCCTGCCTTTGGCTATTGCTAACAAGCTTGAATATCTGCTATAGTTTCAGTCGAAGGGAACCGCTGTAAAGCTGCAGTCTCAGAATCCAACCGACAGAATTCTATCCATTTGGATCTTGTAATATTATCACTGGGAAAACGCAAAAAACTTAATCTTGGATGGTTCCTGCTTTCTTGGCCACAGTGTTCAACTTTACATTTCATATTGAACAACTTTGAAACGCCTGCGACCACCTGCAAAAAGCGAATCGAGCGAAACCGAACTGATTTGTAAACGAATATTTTCCGACAGAATGAAGTCATGGCGACGGTTACACATAAACATTAGTCACGCAAAACCAAAACTACTGATTTACACAACAGTTTTCTTGATTATGTTTGTGTGTTGAAAATATTTTCATGGCTAATATCGAGACATATTCAATACATTGTATGTGTACACAGCTCGAAAAAGTAGTGTGAATTTATGTTCATCATCATGCACATAAATGGAGCGTCACAAAACATACACATTTAAATTATGAATCGTGTAATGTTCTGGGACATTCCATACATTATCGATAATGTTGTATGCAAAAGCTCATCTTTGTTAAAACTATTTCATGCAAGTCACTGCTTCGTGTGGAATGAAATACAATTTCACATGCTCTGATATTTACATCACAATGAAAATTCAGATTTTTTTTCTGTGTACCCCCCACCCAACCCTTTCCTCAAATTTTCTGGAGAGTACTTTGAAGTGCATTTTCAAGATAAAGTTTTTTAACTGCAAATTAACAACACAAATCATGAAATCCGCTGCAATTAGTCAAACACATAATTGAATATTGATATCTGTGTAAAATCTTTCAACTTAACATAGAATTTCTTAAATGTCAGCACGTTTTGTGGATACATTTTCGCATACTTTCATGGAGAATACTTTTATCGACGAATGAGCGTTTTGCGAGGAGCATGAATCGAAAGTATCTTCGTCAGCGGAGAAAAACAGGACTATTGCGCATTGGCTGGATGAATTCAAAGATATGGACAAGGACATTCTATTCACGCCTTTCTCAAGAAGAACTAAACAAAACGATAGAAAGCCTGGGCGCAGAAAATCCATCTGAACTAAGAATAAATCACCATATTCAGAGTTTGAAGTACTTACCTTAGCATTTCCAACGTTATTCCCCCAAGGAAGTATACAATTTTATCTTGATGAACATTACTAATGTACCTATGTTTCCATTTTTGCTTCGTGCAACGGACGAAGCTATTCGGCGAAGTTCAGCCATTCCAGACACCAATCTGCCTCTTCCAGCAAAGGGCCCAAAAATATTGTGTTGTACATTCTAATGTCCAGTTTTAGAAACAAACTTTCGTCCGGGTCCTGATCTTATGTGAGTCTGATTTCGTGGCAGATGACTTCAGATACGTTGCAAATGAATGGCCTCCGAGCTCTCCGGATCTGAATCCATTGGATTTCTTCGTTTAGTCCTTTATGATGTCCAAACTGAAGGACTACAAAATCTCGAATTTGGACCAGTTCAAGGTAGTTATCCAGAAAATTTAGGAGGATATGCCCATGGAATCAGTACCTGTGACCACCTGTGACAATTTTGAAAACGTTTGAGGTTGGTAAAGAAAGTAAAAGGAGGAGTCATTCCGAAACATTTGCTGTAGTTAATAAGAGTACTTTCCATAAAATATATCAAGAAACTCAAAATATAGCGTCTGCGTTATTACAATGCATTCTGAAAGTGTATCCAAGTTTATTGATCACGGTGTAGTTATGAACCTCATGAGGATCCGAAACATCCGTAAAAGTGGCCAATCCTCGGAAGTGATTCTTTAGCACAGCATTTTTTTTCCAAATCAGTTGATACTGTGATCTCTAAATGAAGTTGAATAAATACGAGTCGACTCACGCTCACACTCTCCATAATTCACGAGTCGGAATGTTTAATCGGCTATTCAACGGAATTCATTCTAGAGCTCTTTGGTTGCTTTATTCAAATCACTTGGAGCTATTATCTATTTATTTAATTTGGTTTGAGACACTGTGATTGTCTCTAAATCAATTGAAACTTCTCTATAAACACAATTTGAATTGCGGACCTAACTGACCGTTTAACAGTCTACAGGAAGATCTGGAGCATCCGTAATCGTCGGAATTCATTCAAGAGCTCCTTGTTTTTTTTTTTTGTTTTAGCAAATCACTTTGAGCTGTTACTTAAAGTTAAAGTTGAGGAAATTTTATAAATTTTAAAAAAAAAGAAGAAATATAAAATATAATAGAAAAAATTTTTAAAATTTTTTAAAATAAATTTTTTTTTTTTTACAACACCCACACATTTTCTTGAAAAATAATTTTTTTTAAGGTTTTTTACACTTTTACAAATTTTTAAAAATTTTTTATTTTTTTCTTATTATATCAAAAAAATTAAAAAAAAAAAAAAATTTAACTAATTTTACACTCTCCCCCCCCGCCCCCGGTGCGCAACCCCCCCGTGTCTCACAATACGCGGAACCCCTGTTGTGTACAGAAAAAAATCAGTGGGGTTGTGTATAACACACGACCGGTTGACGTAGACTACGTTAAATCTTTTGATTAGTTTCGTTGGTTTCGTAGCGGAACATTGCAACGCAGGTACTGTTCTAAGTGTTATCATAAGTAAGTGAGTAAGTATGTTAGAACATTCTATGATTCGCTTCTTAGAAATTATTTGGCGGCCCTGGAAATGGCAGTTTGGTTTGAATGTTGGTATGATGAAAGGGCAACGGTTGTGCTGGCTGTAGTGATGGTGTTTATATGTTCGACCAGCTGGAGACCATTATCCTTATCGCGTTATGGATTGTTCAGGGTCTGTTTGGAAATTCAATGTCAATAATTAATGATATTTTTGTTAGTTGACTGTCGCGAAAAACTTTAACTGATTGAAGCAATCATTTCGAAAATCTATGGAGAAAAGTTTGTTTCAGTTATTTTCAAATGTTCATTCCACCCCTACCCTTGTCGTAAGGCGTAATCTGATCAAAATAGTGTGGGTGTGGTCCTCGTTAGATCAGCTGTATGTTCGAAAATTATATTGTACACTCTTTAAAAAGGATAAACGGTGATACGGCTTCGAGTTGAAGGCCCTTCTCCAGCATCTCAACCAGTTAGTTGGTAACGCATTACCTCTGGCTGCTTTCAGTTTTACCCGATAAACACGTGCCCGCTCGGCATCGGTACATAGTCGTTTCGGATGATTTTTCGTATGTTCGATCTCAACGCGCTTCCGAAATTGGCGCATACGGTAGGCATCAAAAGGATTAGGCATTGCACTAATTCTCACTTTCACAATTTCTCTTAATTATTCCTAGAAGTAAAACTCTATCCAACGTGAATCGTTATCACGACAGAATAACTATTCATAACAGTACTAATTTGAATGAGCTGAGAATGTTAATTCGGAATACCATACGTTGTCGTGATAGCGAATTTATTGATACTTGCCGGAACGCAAAATTCTTTAAAATTTTCCAACACCGATTGATGAATTGATGAGCGTCCGGTGTTTCAATTTTTCGTGACGATAGCCATTTGCGAAACTTCTTTTTGGCATGTTTGCCTTTCCGTAAGCTTATTCTCTCTCTGCGCTTCAGAATAATAGAGACCGTTTACATTTCCGAGCCGAGTAAGAAATGGTACACAACGTTCAAGGTATACAACGAAGAGAAAACTAAAATTGTTTTAGCCACCGCTGTCTGCCAATTGGTAAGCTTATGTTACAAACTCTCTCAAAATTGAATTATTCGTCTTGAAAGGGATGGATTTTAAATAGTCCGCATTTGACTTAAAACCTTCTTGGTCCTTTGGAAAAGCAGGTTATTTCAGCAGTTGCACGTTGCGACTTACCAAAAGATGGGTATCAACAAGATCACACTCACACAGCACCTAATTTCGCTCCTCGTGGTTGCATCCACCGGCTGGCTACAAATACATCACCGGCTTGGACAACCGATTGCCTGGCACACCACTGCATAATTAATGGCTGCCTAGCAACAGTAGCCTAGCCAATGGCTTGCTAGCAACAGCCTGCAGCGCAATCAGCTTAGTACTGCCGCCGCCAGATGCCAAAACCACATTGACGCTTTGCCGCTCTGCACTGCTGAATGAAGACAGTGCACCCTTCAGAGTATATGCCAGCTGCCAATCCATACTGTCTGGTTGATCCGCACAGCTCCAGTACTGCAACACGAATGAAAAATTAGCGAAGGTGTACCCGGTTTATATCGTTCACTGCTGCAAATGAAACCTGCCTTGCTCCCATTTGAAATCTGTGATAGGAAAGTAATGTGTAAATTAAGCCTGCAAAACAAAATTATAAGACATCATATTTTATTTTCGTTATTTTCAATTGTTTAAAATTGTAAACGGATAATTTTTTATAGTTGAATTGATACGCTAGAAAATTTCCAACCGATTGATGTAAGCATCTTGAAAATGTATTGAGCATTTATTAAGTTATAAGCGTTTAATTTGTAACGATATTTCGTGATCGTCGCTTATTTTTAAATTTTCAATTGACACCCAACCCTTGCCGTAAGACGTAGTCTGCGTCAAAAAGAGCAGCGTTACCCAAATGGAGCAGCTGCAGGTGTTGGTGAAAAACATATTTTCGGTGAAGGGTGACGTCGTGTTCATAATGGATGGCGAGACCTACTTGACGCTGGTTGGCAACGACTGGTAGGAGACTGGATAGTATTACTCCCCCACCAAGGAGGTAAGCGTTGACGTCAAATATATCTTTCCTTACAAGTTCCCGTAGAGGACCACTCTGTGGCTGACGATCAGTGAGAAGGGAATGTCCAAGTCGCTTCTTTTTCCATCGTTGTTTGAAGTGAACGAGGAGATATACAGTACGAAGTGCCTGCCGGAAGTTGCCTCCTTCATCAAGAAGTATGTGGTCTTTTGGGTGAACCTGTCCTTGACCCATTATGCCAAGAGATCACTGGAGGCGATGGACCAGTTGAAGATGAACATTGTATGGAAGACAAGGGTAACTCGCTTAGAACAGTGTGCCAGCCACGATGTCTTACACACTAGACGAATATGTTTCATGACTGCGGCACTTCAATTTTCAATCCATACCACATGTGTGGCACACTGAGGAACACTTTTGACAGTGGAGCTTATAGAAATGAGAAACCAGCAACCTTGCCAATTCGCGTTGCGTGGTTGCCAGTCTCAGCAGAAAAAAACAAATTGGACTGTCATCGGCACCTTTGACACATTACGGGAACTCCCAGAACATTGCAAAACGTGTAGACACAGTAAAAAAAAAAAAATAGCACAGGAGAAAAGTGTGTTGAGCGATCCACCCCTTGATTGAAGACCATCAACACTCCCAACGTCCTCAAGCTGTCCTCCGAAAGATTGTGTTTGGTTGAACCTTGAATTTAGGATCCATTCCAATTATTTCATGGCCAAAACTCAGAAACCAAGACCAAGAAAGAGCTGCCAAAATCTATCTTTTAATCGGTCATAGATAAAGTTTCCGTCCATTGCTGTACGGCTGATCGGCAGAGTGTCGTAGCATTTTTTTTAGAAAGCTCACTAAACGTAAGATTTTGGTAAACTTTGTTCCATTGAATTTTCATTTTCAGTTTTTTTTGCATCGCCATTCTAAATTAGTCAATTTTTTAATGCATACGTTATCCGAAATTTTTAAAAGCTTATAAGTTCGTTAAAATTATGTAACATACATAAAGTTAAGCATTAATTTAAGCATCAAATGGTCTTAAGTTTGAAAGCTTAAGACCATTTGATGCTTAACTTAAGCTCATTTACGAAACCTTCCGTAACTAAGCTTCGTATTAGATTTTCTATTTGAAAACTTATATAATTATCTGAAAATGTTTCAAGTTTGACTTATTTTTAGATATTTTTTTTTCGCATTCCTTTGTTTTTATACAGTTTAAATAATAAATGACATGAATCCTGGAGTGTGTGAGTTTTTTAGTGGAATACCTGTAACTAGAAAATGAGAAGAAAGATTAGTTATTTCCAATTGATTCCAACTAACTCTATTGCTGATCGTGACAGATACGCGTATTTCGTCTACAATGTGCAGACTTCTTCAGTGTAATGTACTAATACTCGAGTATTCGTACACGACACTGAAGAAGTCTGCACATTTTAGACGACTTACATATTAGTACATGACACTGAAGAAGTCTGCACATTGTAGACGATATACGCGTATCTGTCAAGATAAGCAATAAAGGTACCGTAGAGCGGGGTGACTTCGATCAACGGGGTGACTTCGACCGCCAAGTCCGATATTTATTTAATTTAAAATTATCCTTCTCCAAGTGCCTGAGTTTTTAAAGCTTTGAACCATATATATTCAGCATTTATTAGGGTACATAAAAGCATTTTGTTTTTAGCATTTCTCTATTTCCTTCGCTATACAAAATTATTTTTAAAAAAATGCTCCTTATGGTACTTTTTACTAAGCCCAACAACAATCATATATTCAAGCAATAAAATGATTTTTAAAAAAATCGACAACCACATTTTCAGATTACTTAAACTTTTGTATCTATAAGCTAATTGAAAAAAATATTAATTTTGTGTACAGACATGAATAAAAAAAATATTTTGATCGAAAATTAAGAGCAAACGAATAAACGCGACAACCTTCTCGAAGTGTTGCACTACCTTCCAATATGTCAAAGGGTTTGTTTTGTTTTGTTCTGTGTTGGAGAAAAGGTGTGCCTCGCAAAATGGTTCATTTTTCTACACAAAGCCCCTCCCCCCACCTTGGTCACCCTTTTTGTATGGTTCTTTTGGATCGTCACGGTCTGTAAAATCCCCTTCCCCCTAAAAATATGATGATATTAACGAACGTTTTCTTAGCTGTTAATGACTCGCACTTATTCTGCCGTGAATCGCATATCAGTACCATATTTTCTTGATTTCCTATCCATATGAGACGGATATGCGATTCACGGCAGTGTTGGCGTCCTTACACCGATGTAGTACCAAATTAAAAACGACATAAGTGAGGTATTTCTGTTTGTCTAATATTATGGTGAACTACTGAAAAATAGCAACGGATGGGTCGCTCATAAATTATGTCATGCTTTTAATGGAAGAGAGCTTTGGGAATTGTGATAATCTGTACACAACATTTAAGGTCCATAAAAAAACACGACAAAGGGGGAGGGTTTTGAAAATGGTCCTTTTTTGCGTGACATAATTAGTGAACGTTCCCTTTGGGGAATGCTCCACCCCTGTGCTATTCGGGAGACATCTGCATCAAACGGTTTGCATAAAAAAATTGGTGTTTTTTATTCATTTAAGCACTTCAAATGGATAAAATTGATTTTGATCGAAGTCACCCCATTATTGAAAATTGGCCGCGGGAATTAAACAATTTTTTTTAAAGTTCATCTGACATAATAAATTTTTAAAATTTCTGTGTAGTGTTATACTACAGATACCAGTACTGGTTTTAAAAATGTAAAACAAAATTTTAAAGCTAATTATCATAGAAAATATCAAGAAATAGTTCAAAAGTGATCAAAGTCACCCCGTTTTACGGTAGTTGGAATTAAATGGAAATTACTTATCTTTCTTCTCATTTTCTAGTTAATAAATGACATAATTTTATGTAGGTGTATACATGTAGAAATCAAATAATTCCCTAAAAAGAAGGGGTTAACTTGTCAACATAAGTCAGAAGTCACATGGTACCATTGAAAGTTCTGATTCACAAGAAACTAGTCGTTTAATATCAGTAAGATTCTACAGTATCACTTCAAGAAAAATTGCTTCCGTGCTTATAAAAATTCAACTGTTTTTAAAACTTAAATTTCTTTTTAAAGCATCATTAAACTTTTGATCAATTCTCCAGATCTTTCAAAATTTTAACAGAAGTTTTTTTTTCAATTAAGAGTTCTTTGAAAATACTATTGAATCCGTCTACATTATGTACAAACGAAATCTTTAAAGGGCGATACGGTCAAAATTTGGTCAATATCAACTTGACGTATTTCTTTCAATTTTGCATTTAAAAAACCTGAACACCCCTCATTTTGAAGGTGTGTGTGTGTAGAATGTTGCTCCTATTTTGATTTTGGAATTCACTCTTCAGTTGTCAAAATGCCGTCCAAGCAAGAAGAGCAGCGTATCAAAATTTTGCTCGCGCATCGCGAAAATCCGAGCTACTCGCACGCAAAGTTGGCAAAATCGCTAAAAGTTGCCAAATCAACCGTTACAAATGTAATTAAAGTGTTTGGGGAACGTTTGTCGACAGCCAGGAAGTCTGGATCGGGGGGAAATCGAAAACCGGAAGCCGCTGAGACGACAAAGAGAGTTGCCGGTAGTTTCAAGCGAAACCCTAACCTATCTCTCCGAGATGCCGCAAATAAGCTGGGTGTATCGTCTACAACCGTGCATCGAGCCAAAAAACGAGCCGGACTATCGACTTACAAGAAGGTAGTGACTCCAAATCGCGATGATAAACAAAATACGACGGCCAAAGCGCGATCCCGGAGGCTGTACACGACGATGCTGACGAAGTTTGACTGCGTGGTAATGGACGACGAAACCTACGTCGAAGCCGACTACAAGCAGCTTCCGGGACAGGAGTTTTATACCGCAAAAGGAAGGGGAAAGGTAGCAGATATTTTCAAGCACACGAAACTGTCAAAGTTCGCAAAGAAATATCTGGTTTGGCAAGCCATCTGTACCTGTGGCTTGAAAAGCAGCATTTTCATAGCTTCCGGGACTGTCAACCAAGAAATTTACGTGAAAGAGTGTTTGAATAAACGTCTGCTGCCTTTCCTGAAGAAACACGGTTGTTCCGTACTGTTTTGGCCGGATTTGGCATCTTGCCATTACGGTAAAAAGGCCATGGAGTGGTACGCCGCCAACAACGTGCAGGTGGTTCCCAAGGACAAGAACCCTCCCAACACGCCAGAGCTCCGCCCAATTGAGAAATACTGGGCTATTGTCAAGCGGAACCTAAAGAAGACCAAAAAAAAACTGCTAAGGACGAGCAGCAGTTCAAGGCAAACTGGCTTTCTGCGGCGAAGAAGGTGGACAAGGTGGCTGTACAAAATCTGATGGCAGGGGTCAAGCGTAAGGCCCGGCAATTCGGATTTGGAAAAGCGGAAGCCTAACTGAATATTTTTCCTGAATTTTATACTAATTGAACTTGAAAAAGAAATTTAATTTGATTTTTTAAATAAACGATTTCACCGATTTACACGCGTTTTCCCTTGACCAAATTTTGACCGTATCACCCTTTACGTCTTGATTATCTGAAAAGTTTCCTGAATTTCTATGGGATTTTGCAGTAGGATAAATTTATTTGAAGTAAATGCGTTGGCATGTTAAAAACGAATTAACTGTTAATTTACAGTTTTATAAAACATATTCTCTGTGTAGCTGAATAACTCTCAAATTATCAGTACGCTATCATATGGCAAATATCAAAACAAATTTCTCTAAGTTTCAAAATATTTAAAATTATGACTTATCTTATGGTCTGATTAGATGAAAAGGGAGTTTCCAAACAAGGACCTGAAACGTCTGAGAAGATAAACACTTTTCTGTGACTTTTCTTTCTGACTTTTCTTATTATAAATATAAAATGCTTTAGGTTAACAAACAAAACATAACAACTTTATATGCTTCACTTTTTTAAAAAACACTTTTTTAAAAAACACTTTTGCGAGCGATTAGTAGAACGATTTTAATTGAAAGACTAGGAAAATTTAAATTAACACTTCACTTGATCACTTTTTCTAGAAAAAAAAAAATTAAACACTTTTTTAAACTATCACTAGTAAATGCGAGCAAATTCCGTTAAATTCCACTACAGATAGCATATCTTTTGACAGATAGGCCTATTTCGTCTGCGACTTACAGACTTCTTCAGTGTCGAGTGCTCGACTGGATGGAAAATAAAATTGTTTCAGAACCATTTTCATCTTATTGATTGATATAAATGTCTGTAAAAATCTGTAGCTTTGTCGCAATAACTGTATAATATCTGTAATCTGTATGAGGTCTGAAGGCATGATCAAATGTCTGTATAAATTCAAACATGTCTGTATCCCTGGCATCCCCGGTATGAACCCAAATAGTCATTGAACAGCCCTCCTGAGGCTCTTGAACTTCCTTGAAAGCGGACAATTTACGGAAATAATTCGACAGCAATGTTTTTTTTTATAAATCACTTGAAACTGTGATCTATAAATTAAATTTGTATGGTGAAATTCCAGTTGATCCAGTGTGTGAGCCTGATTGACCATTGCATGGTCTCCTGGATGATTCGGAACATTTGTTTTTTGTGTTTTTTTTTATACCACATAACCGAAACAAACGATAATACACATTACGAGACACCAAGTTCGCAGGAAAAGCTTTTCTCACAATCACTTTTGGTTTACTTGGTTCGGGACTCACTTTTTACCGCACTTTGAACTTTGGTATTGTCACACACCGTTCAATTCGTGAATTCTTATGTCTCATATATTTTCCATTTATTTTACTCTTAGCAGAATATGTTGTTTTTGGATTAACTTATGTTTTCTTTATAGTTCACGCTTATTTACTACTTACTTGATATTGCTCACTAGAAACAGAAATAAAATAGCAAAATACCTATAATACGAAAAAACCAGAAAAATCGAAAATTTGACGGAAGAAAAATTATTTGTTTGCATCTTCAAGCAAAGCACACTTCGACCAGGAATTGTCACAAGGTAGATCTACCTTCAAAATAGACTATAGCCAATCAATGTTGGTAATTTTCCATACCAAACTTTCTATCATCAATTTACAATTCTTTAAACAAACACCGCAACAGAGGTGGAAAGAAGCTTCCAGCCGCTCACTTCAACCATATCTCGGTAGAAATTTTCATTATTATTTATCATCTCTGAGGGTGACATTCCCCGAGGGCCTACACGAGCCCGTAATTGTCCACCGGTGGGTATGGATTGGATATGGAATATTCAATATTTGCTTTTGTTGTTATTTATTTCTACCGCATTGAAAGGAACATGCACCGGAGTTACTTGATGCCCAAAGGAAGCATCGTGCATGTTGTGCCTACATGGAGCAACAGCAACAACGGCAAGTAGAGGCGTACATATGATGAAGACCTGCGGAGGAAGATCCGAACCAAAGAAGAGCAAAAGATAAACAAACTTTTCGGTGGACGCCGGAGGAGGAAGTCGCACGTCGCGGTCGTTGTCGTCGCCGTCGTAGGTGATCATATTTACACACAATAACACCAACACGATCGACGAGAAAACCGATCGCGGACGGAATTAAGGGAATAAGCTGAAATTGAATGTTGCACGGGCCAAGGTAGACCGAAATGGGCAGTTTCGATTTCAGAAATTGACGGTTTGGGGATGATTATCTTCTGGAACCATGATAGATCAGTTCCCACTTACATGGGTATTGATGCTAGGCTGTTTTACTCTAAATATTCAAGATATGAGCGTCCGCCTCCCACGCAAGGAGCCTACAAACTGTGTGCAGGCGCGCGCAGCCAATCGTAATTGTAAATTTCCATTCTATTGTTATTAGATTGGTACGTATAAATTGTCTTAATCCTTATGTGCCTTGACGACGACGACGACGATGAATCCCACACACGTGTGTGTTCCGTGCAGATGTCTGTCTGCCGTGGTCATGTGGGCGCACCAGCGAAAACCGATCAAACCGAGACAACGACAACAACCAGGGCGATCAGCTCGGGCTGCTCTGCAGAGGAGGTGGACATTTGTGATTGAAAAGAGATCACGGCTTCAAGCGAACGACCTGGAAATGGAACAGGGAAAAGTTGGAATTAATCAATCCCATTGTTCCCGCGCGGCAATTCTCGCCAATCCGCCTGCGCAAATCCCTTCCCGAGAGAGTGATCGAAGCCAGTCGGGAGTGGAAGGTGAAAATTGTGCATGTGAAGATTTGCATTTTAAATCGATGACTTGCATGGGTTTCTTCTCCGTTCGCTTTTGTGTCCCCTTTGCTTTGAGGTGACCCGTGATGAGCAATCGTATTTTTTTTTCTCAAGGGATGCCCATGAGCCATTTCCGTAAATGTACTTATACAATGACCGGTATTCCAACAGTCTCTTGCTGTGTCTTGTCAGTCTTATTTTTGGCTTATTTTAAATGAATTCAAAAGCAAAAGCTCTGTACAAAAATCCACAGGTCCAAACTGAGCCAAAATCAGGAGCAACTACTGACAGGGCCATCCCGAAAACTCTTCGTTAACCTTTATCTCATCATGTAGAGGTCACCCACGCATAGCTTCCCTTGCCCTAAGTTGTGGTTGGTTAGCAGAGCTAGCATTTTTGTTCTACTCCAATTTACATCGTATCCGAAGTCTCATTTAGGAAGATAAAAATCTATGATAACCATCATACCTTACAATTTTAGTGAATCTATTGTTTTAGCTTAAGGATCTTCGAAAAACTCAGAAATTTAGCTCGATGTAAAGTATTAATTCATTATTCGTTTTAACTAATTATTTGATTCGCTCTTTCCAGTTTACATTCTCAATAATTCTACTATCCTACTTCGAAGAATGCTCTTCGAATATTTCGATCCTAGTTCAAGAAATAATGTAAATGTAAGTTGTAGGTTCATGCTATCCTTTGTTCCATACTTACTGGCTCAGTACTAAGGTTAAGCAATATATTAGAGTAAACAATCTATTTTTAAGAAATTCTAGGCATAAGTTTTTCTAATATCTATCTATATATATAAAAATAAATTTCCGTCTGTCTGTCTTTCTGACCCTTATAGTCTCGAAAACTAAAGAACCGATCGGCGTGAAATTTTGTATGGACGAGATTTACGGGTCGGGGAAGGATCTTATGATAGTAAGAGACCCCTCCCTTCTCTGGAAGAGGGGGCTTCCATACATATGAAACACAAATTTCTGCATAACTCGAGAGCTAATCAAGCACAAGAAACCAAATTTAGCATGTGGGAGTTTTTAAAGGCAAAATAAGATCCTTCCCCCTTCTAGAAGGGGAGGTTCTCATGCAAATGAAAAAAAGAAGTTTCTGCATAACTCAAGAACTAATCAAGCAAATGGAACCAAATTTGGCATGTGGGGTTTTATGGAAGCAAAAAATGTTTCAAAAGTAGTTCGAGACCCCTCATACAAATAAAACTGAAATTTCTGCATAACTCGAGAATTAATAAAGCAACTGGAACCAAATTTGGCATGTGGGAATTTTGGAGACAGGAGATGTTTCTACTGAGGCTCAATACCCCTCCTCTCTTTTTTAAGTGGGCGGGGTCTCATACAAACGAAACACAAATATAAACCAAACATGAGAATTATCCCTACTGTTATGAAAATTTGTAAGCAGGGGTTTTTGGGACCGGAGAAGGTTCTTATGAAGGTTTGAGACTCCTTCCCCATCTGGAAAAGGGGGGAGGGGGGCTCCCATAAAAATGAAACAAATTTCTGCATAACTCGAGAACTAACCAAGCAAATGGAACAAAATTGGGCATGGGGGGGTTTTTGGAGACAAGAAATGCTTTTATGGTGGTTTAAGACCCCTCCCCTATCAGGAAAGGATGGCTCTAATACAAATAAAACAAATATTATTTTTACATAACTCGAGAACTAATAAAGAAAATGGAACCAAATTTGGCATGTGGAAGTTTTTGAATGCAAGAAATGTTTCTACGGTAGTTTGAGACTCCTCCTTCTTCTAAAAGGAGGGGCTCTCATACAAAGGAAACACAAATTTCAACCAAAGATGAGAATTATCCCTACTGTTATGATTTTTTTTGAGGTTTTTGGGGCCGAAGAAAGTTCTTTTGATGGTTTCAGGCTCCTTCCCCGTTTGAAAGGGGGGGGGGACCTTCCATACAAATGAAGCATAAATTTCTGCATAACTCGAGAACTAATCAAGTAAACGGAAACAAATTTGGCATGTGGGGGTTTTATGGAGGTAAGAAATGTTTCTATGGTGGTTTGAGACCCCTCCCCTATCAGGAATGGATGGTTCTCATACAAATGAAACAGAAATTTCTGCATAACTCAAGCACTAATCAAGCAAATGGAACGAAATTTGGAATGTGGAGGTTTTTGAAGGCAAGAAATGTTTCTATGGTAGTTTCTCTCTCCTCTTTGAAAGGGGGGAGGGACTCATACAAATGAAACAAGTTAAAAACAAACATAAAAATTATCCCTACTGTTATGAAAATTTGTACGCAGGAGTTTTTGAGGCCGAAGGGGACCACGGGAAGGGGAAACGGGACCAAATATGGCATGTGGGGTTTTTTGGAGGCAGTGTTTTTTTTCTATGGTGGTTCGAGACCCATCTCCTCTCTGGAGGATCAAACATGAGAATTATCCAGGCAACTAAAACACAAAATGTGTATTTCTCGGGTAAGCAGCATATTCTGATAGAAGTTTGAATCCCTTCTTAGTCAAGAATGGGGGATACTTGAGTTACTCTCAGTGCTACATTATGAACAAGAAGTTAATCTAAGGTTATGCAAGAGAAAATTACGTTCAAATTGACAGGACACGGCGTAGTTTGAAGATAAATGTTTTGTCTATGAAATGCTTCAAAACAGAAAGAAAAACCATGGTAGAAACTAACGCTCCGAGGTTTAAATTAAAAACACACACCTACGTTTTTTTTGCAGAAATTACACACATTAGCTAACGAAAATATTTTAACATAATTCATAAACACGCCAGTTTTCATTTTAAATTTTCATTCATTTAGTTGCAAGCGTAGCAAAGCTTGCACTGGGTTAGTTAGCTAGTTATAAATATAAATTCAATTCAATTTTAATCAAATTTAGCAGTAAATTTATAAAATACTACTTGAGCGATGTGTCCTTTCTTTTTGAGTTTTCTTCGCTTATGTCTCCTTCTTCCCTGGATATACTATTACTTCTATCTATCATTTCATATGTCCTTTTTTTACTGTCATTTATTATTGTCCGCTGTCCTGCAGAACTGTAACGACATGTATCGATGAAGCCAGCAGGGCGGCCAAAAATACTGAGGGACTATTCATAAACCACGTAGACTCATTTTTGAAAATCTCAGACCGCCCTCCCCCCTCGAAGACTTTTCTCCATACATTTTTTTTAAATTTTGTATGGAGCGTAGACTTTGGTCAGACCCCTCCCCCTCCTCCCAGAAAAGTCTACGTGGTTTATGAATAGCCCCTGACGATCGTGGCAACAGTATTTACAAAACATGTAAAAAATAAAAATAAAAATCAGCAACCCAAATTAAATCCATGGAACTTGAGATCGCCTAGCCTTGACTGATGATTCTGGACTATATAGTAACTGTTTCTACTATGAGATGGGCTAAAATCTCACAACATCGCTTCATTTGATACAATTTTGAGTCGTTTTCGACTCACTCTCGTCAAAAGTGAAGCCACCTCAATTTCAGTAAATCCTGTTGGGTTTAACAAGTCGAAAAATCAAATACTGTTTTGGATGGCTGTTTTTGATGTGTTGGCATGTCAAACCCAATGAGATATCTTCAAAATATGGGTGATTTTTGGCAAAATAGAGTTGAAAAATAAGGTTGTAGTGCTGGGCGACTTGCTTCTTCTTCGTAGGTGCTAGATGAAGTAGGATGCTTTATTCCAACGAATGCATCCTCCGAGCAAGAAATGACACTGGTTGGAAGCGTTATCGCCGCCGGCCTGCAACAAGTTAATTTCCTTATGAACGATAACGAATGATTGCACGATTTGGTTTTTGTGAAGCGTGTGTTTTGTTGCGAAATTTTAGACGAATGAAGACCGTCATTATCAACCTATGTGATGATTATTGAAACTCTATACAAGACTTTGTGCAATACAACTTCAATGCATTGAACACTGCAATCTCACAAGGGAACTAGATTGAGATTTTGAATTTCAACACTTTGGACGATGCGTTAGATAATTTCTACGGCGATTTGAGCGTTTTCACTTAATTTTCCGGCAATATATACCTTTGAAGCGACAATTGCAAACGTCAAAGAATAAAAAACCTTGGTGGAACGGAGAGCTGCAAAATGAAGGAAGACCCTTATGTTACATATTACGTAACCGAGCTTCGTGATTCGTGCTTCGCCGCACGGTTCTAAAAGGACTAGTCCTTCGAATACACCAAGTGCTTGTAAGTCCTCTTCGAGCATGGTCCAAGTATAATGTCCGTAGAGAACCACCGTCCTTTTAAGTGTTTTGTACGTGTTACATTTAGTGTGAGGGTGAATATTTTTTGACCGCAGTTTCTTTTGGAGCCCATAATAAGCACGATTTCCACTGATGATGCACCTTCGTACCGGAGTAACACATCTTCATAATTTTTTGTTGAGTGAGCTTCTTTATAACCAAATCTAGCCATATAAAAGTATTTTCAAACGTTATAAAACTTGCGTGTTGCTTGGGTATTATACGACCACCGTAGTTGTCGGCCGTTAGTAAGGCTCCAAGGTAGAAAAATTTATCCACTACCTTGAAAGTATCCCCCCCTATCGTAACACTGCTACCTAGGTCAAACCGGTCACGCTCGCCTATTAGCGCAGAAAACAGACATTGATGTCCGTATACCTTTTCTTGAAAAACGTGTGTAAAAGTTAATATGAGCAGCCGCTATAAAAAGCAAATGCAGAGAAAAACAAACAATAATTGTCAGGTTATGTGCTAGGCTTTTTATTGATAAACAATAACATGACAGTTATCGCACAACTGCAGCGCCGCCTACCAGGAGCATAACGACATACATTTGAAAAGTCGGTTTAATGTTTTACACAAGTAGCAGACCAAAAATGAACGTCTGTTCTCTGTGCTATTAGCATGTACTTTGTTTTCGACGCATTCACCACCAGTCCGACTTTTCTTGCATCACGTTTTAAGTGGGTTTACAGTTCTTTCACCGTTCCAAATAATCGGCCGACAATGTCCATATCATCCGCAAAGCAAACAAATTGGCCGGATCTCGTGAAAACCTTGCCACAGCTGTTAAACCCGGCTCGTCCAAACATATTGAACAGACGGCAGGAAAGTCTATCACTTTGTCAAAGTCCCCGGTGAGATTCAAACGATTGTTCGCCTGAAATCTTCACGCAGCTTTGCACACCGTCCATCGTTGCTCTAATCATTCTTGTGAGCTTCCCGGGGAGATCGTTCTCGTCCACGGTTGGCTCTATGCGATCAATATTGTCGTATGCCTTCTTAAAATCGATAGATGGTGGTGCGTAGGGACCTGGAATTCACGGCATTTCTGGAGGATTTGCCGTACGGTTAGCTGGTTAGTTTTCGAGTGGCCGTTGACTTATTCGTTAAAGGTGATAGACGTCGGCGATCGCTCGGAAGTTCCCACACTCCATCTTGTCGCCTTTCTTGTAGATAGGGCATATGTCTCCTTCCTTCCACTCGTCCGGTAGCTGTTATATCTCCCAGATCAGCCGGTGCAGACAAATGGCCAACTTTTTCGGCCCCATCTTGATGAGTTCAGCTCCGATACCATTCTTCCCAGGTGCCTTATTGTTCTTAAGCTGTTGGATGGCATTACTAACTTCTCTCAGCGTGGGAGCAGGTTCATTACCTTCATCTGCCATACTGATGTAGTCATTGCTTCCACTGTCTTGGTCATCACTGTCTACTTTCTCCGCGCCATTCAGGTATTCGTCGAAATGCTGCCTCCACCTTTCAATCACCTCACGTCCGTACGTCAAGATGCTTCCATCCTTATCCCTGCACATTTTGGCTCGCGGTACAAAGCCTTTGCGGGATGCGTGAGCTTCTGGTAGAACTTTCGTGTTTCTTGAGAACGTCATAGCTGCTACATCTCCTTACACTCCGCTTCCTCTAGGCGGCGTTTTCTCTCCCGGAAAAGGCGGATCTGCTGTTTTTGCCTCTGTTTGTAGCGTTCTACTTTCTGCCGAGTCCTTTGCTGCAACATTATCGCCCGCGTTGCTTCCTTATTCTTCAAAATCTCTCTACACTCCTCGTCAAACCAATCATTTGCACGTACCTGACGATGTATTCAGCTGCGTTGTTTATGGCTGCTTTGACAGTACTCTAGCAGCCCCCAAGAGGGGCTCCATCGAGCTCACTACATCCGACAACGCTGCCTCAAGGTGCTACGCGTATAGTCGCTCTTAGTGACCGTCGGTATCGTACAATGTTGGTGACAGAGAGTTTTATACCAGGTAGTGATCAGAGTCAATGTTAGCGCCACGTTAGGTTCTGACGTCGATAATATCGGAGAAGTGCCGTCCATCAATGAGAACGTGCTCGATCTGGGCAATTCCGTCTGCTGTGGTGATCTCCACGTGTAGCGATAAGGGAGGCTGTCCTGGAAATAGGTGCCACTAATGGCCATGTTATTGGAGGCGGTGAAATCAATGAGTCGTAGGCCGTTGTCGTTGGTAAGCTGATGAGCGCTGAACTTTCCAATTGTCCTCCTCCTGGCCAACCTGAGCATTCAGGTCTACTAAAATGATTTTGACGTTGTGGCTTGGGCAGCGGTCGTACTCGCGTTCGAGCTGCGCGCAGAATGCGTTCTTTTCATCATCAGTGGTTCCGAAGTGTGAGCTGTGCTCTTTGGTTATGCTAAAGTTGAAGAACCGACCCTTGATCCTCAACTTGCACATTCTTGCGTTGATCGGCCACCAATCGATCGCGCGCCTCTGCATATCGCCAATCACGATGAAATCTGTTCCTAGCTCAATTGTGTTTCCGCAGCACTGGTAGATGGTATCATTACCTCGAAACGTTCTCACCATGGATCCTTTCCAGCCAACCTAGCTAACCTCCAACATTTCTACGATGCCGAACCCACGAACCTTCAGCTCATGCGTGAAGAGTATGACTTCATGAGAGTAAGCGTGTGCTTCCGATGAAGTTTGCGTCGCTGTGGTGTTCGCCAATTGTTCCAGTCCATATTTTCTTGTTGACATTCCGTTGAACCAATCCCCTACTTTCCGGAGGATCATGGCTTTCCTTCTAGAAAGCCACAAGTTCTGCATTGGCATTTCCTCCAAAGACAGTGCTAACGGGTGGCCAACAAATTATGGGAATGATTTCAATACTTTTCTATGAGAACAATAATGCTTTCAGAGAAATATCGCCTTATGTGAATGAATCCTTACAATATTCAAAAAAGTGAGACACACTCACACACACACACACACACACACACACACACACACACACACACACACACACACACACACACTTTCACTCCAAGATGTTCAGTTGTTTACAGCATGCCGTTGAAACAGAAAGTACTGCGGGCGCGCATTGTTCAATTCCTTCAAGTGAACAAAGAACGTGGGAAAAAGTACATGGTGGACTATTTTAAGCGTGAAAATGTTTCGGAAACCGTCATATATCGTATTCTGACAACCATGGCAGTAATCCGGAAGAAAGGCAATGGCCGCCCAACGAAGATTAACGCACTATGATTAACTACAAGGATTCGGTGAGCCAGCGGGACCCGGTCAACAAGTACAATTGTTCGAAGTTGTACATCAGTAAGACGGAGGGAATAGTATGTCGAAAGAAAACCAGATCCCCAGAGTACACGAACGAACAAATCAAAACTGTGAGCTCCCAGTTCCGCTGGATGATCACAATACGGTGGAAAGTCTTTCTTTCTAGACGGCGAAAGCTACTCTTCCCTGTCCAAGTCTCAGATACCCGGAAACGACTGCTTCTACACCAAAGACAAATCTACAACTTCTCCGAAGGTTAAGTACAAATTTAAGCACAAGTTTGAACAAAATGTGATGCTATACATTTCAATTCCTGATAAGGGGATTTTAGAACCGTGGATCAAACCAAGTGGCTTGGCCATCAACCATATAGATGAACATACCAAACCGAATGTTTGCAGACAATTCTCATCCCGTTCCTTCAGAAACATCAATCGGATGAAGACTACGTGTTTTGGGCAGGCAAGCAATCATCACACTACGCAAAGAAGACGCTAACGTTTCTGGAGAGTCAAAATGTACAATTCTTGCCAAAAGCCCGGAATCCGACTAGTCTGCTACAATGTCGTCCTATCGAGGATTCTCTTGGTTTATTGAGCTCCACTATATTCAAGGGTAATTGCAAGTGCAAAGACACGAAGCAACTCATCAACAGGATCAGGAGCAGCATCCGGAAAAAAGATGTGACAGCCATCCAGGGGCCATGTGCTACCATCAGGGCTAAGCTGCGCCGCACGGCGGACCATGGACAATATGCTAATATTCATTAAGCTAAGTTTGAAGGCTAAGGTCAACCCTTAATATAAAATAAAGCAGATTGAACTGAACTTCTTTGTTGTTGTTTTTTTACCGAGCCATTCCTTCCATTCCCGCTATTTGGTGGCCACCCGTTAGATAGCTAGGTTCAAGCGCCAATTCTCGCCGGGGGTGGTGTTTTTTAATTGGCGCCCAGGAGATCACATTTTACCGGAGTTTCCACTCCCGGGATATTTTCATGAAAAAACTTTTTTGCCGACATGAAATTCAAATTATCTTGAAAACCTCAAAATGTGAAATGATGATTGTTTTTTTTTTATTTTTGAAATAATTTTACGTTTTCAGTTGCTCCATCTTAGGAATTTCCTAAAAAAAAAACGTATCACCATTTTCAAATTCTATTTTGAAATTTAAAAATGAAAATTCAGTGGATAACTTTTTTACAAAGGTCCAATTTGATTGACCATATGAAAATAAAACATGATTTCTCATTGTGAAACCATGTGCAAAGTTTCATCCAAATCCGAGAAGGTCAAGTTGAGTTGTTTTTTTATTCGGGAGACAATTGCTCTATATATTTTCTTTTTAACAAACCACTGCTTTTACAGTGCTTTCAACTCAACAGTGCACAGAAAAAAAATCTGAATGTTCACAGACGTGCAAAATTTGCCCTCGTTTAATTTCAAGCCAAAGCAAGCGTAAACAACTTAATTGTTTGCAATCTTGTATACAGCATACAACATTGTTTGCAATCTTTCTAACAACAGACTTGATTCCAGCGATATCTGGCTTAAATTTACATGAAAGGTCCCATTACTATATGCCAAATCTAGCATTCCCTCCATGTGCATGAGATGACGCGGAAAATTAAATGTTTTTTTTTTTCAAACCGTGTCGTATATTTATCTGATTTTTTAAAAGCCATTTATTGATTTTTAAGTGAACATTATTTGGAAGATGAACATCTATTTAAAAATCCATATTTGATAAAAATAGTAAGCAAATATAAATTGAAATAATTTGGTAAATTTTTGTGTCCGCTACTGTTTTAAAATATGTATGGATCACTGTTGAACGATCGGAGTTCAAAACTAGTATTCTTTGTTATAGCGTTTCAATAGTTTTATTGGCTGCAAGTTTGTCCATTCAAGCGACAGAAGTCACCGCCGTCCCTTCACTATCAAATTGTACAACATTTTAATCGTAGCATTCATGTTAGCAGAGCAATTACAATCACGACAAAACAGCGATTGCATCTATACAACTTCACATGTCACGATGTCCCCTAGCCCCCTAGTCGTCAGCAAACAGACAGGTTTCGCCACTAACCGTATTTGCCGTACGCATTTCAAACACCAGCCGACCAGTCGAAAGTGTCATTGGTGGCTTGCTTTTTGGACTGTGGGTGTTTCAAAAGCAGCACAAGGTGACCTTCTGATGGCTCTCGTCATCCGGACCCGAACCGTCCCGTCGATATGTCGTCAGCCAAAAACACTCGGAGTAAGGGTTAGCAAACTCACGCCGAGTAACCCCATATGAACATCTACCCACATCAGGTTGAAGTTTGTCTGTAACGATCAGGTCATCTGCCTACGCACCTCGACGCCGATGGATGTCGACATGTTCATTTATTCCATCAAATAACCCTGGCTCCGGTGATTCGAAGCTTTCAAAAAGTCTGTGCTGATTCCATCTGCGAGATGTAGACTGATGGTAATAGGCATCACAGCAAAGTACCTCAACGGGGTTTGCATTCTGAACCTGGGGCGCCCACACATGTCCTATTTTGTACTGACTTGCTGCGAAGGTGTTTAGTAGTGTTCCCCATCTTATTCACGCAAGGCAATTATTTCCGCCTCAGTGGGTGGCACGAAGCGCGAGAGAAATCTCAATTTTATTCAATCGGTAAATTTGAAAATTAAATCTCAAAAGAAGGAATTGCCCGTAAATAAGTCATGCACGTTGGACCGTCGCACGAAATGGAATGTGTCAGCATGGCGCCTGAGGGTTTGTGGAAGTAAAGTTGCCTCGCGTATGAACAATACCTTTAACGACTGCGACGGACGACGAAGGTGTGTGGGTTGGCTGAAAACTCCGCTCCCGGAGTTTCTCTCTAACAAATTGTTCCAGCAAATCGCCCACCTTTGCCGTTTCGTTTTTTCAGCATGAATCAAATTTGAAAGGTGATACATCGCCGTTTACGCGGTACTTAGCAGTTTGGTAGGGCACACAGAGACCGGTTAGTCGGATTTTATTACTTTTCGCATCATCAACTTTTATCGCTGTCGCCGTGCTTTTTGCTTGACAGCAGAAGTGCTGGGCGGAAGGATTGAAATTGAAACAGCTTTGTTGAATCGAATGTCTAGTAGGCGCTGACGCGAACTCGAATGGGATGCATTTGTTTTTTTTCTCTTTGCGGTGAAGTGATGTTTTAACGTCTTATTTACGCGAGCAATTAGCACCATTTGTGTTGAGCCTGATTCATCGATCTTTGCAACGTAAGTCTCTCTTTGGGTAATTGTCATTCACCAAAATTGACACTAACTTTAATCCGGTATCAAACTGTGAGCAATAATAGATATGATTGTCGATTCTCAAACAAGTTTTAATCCGTCCCACCTCATCAAAACCGATTAATGATATGGGTGTCCCCTAAGATCATCTCAGAGTGTGCAAGTATCATAAAACCCTTGCAGCGAGAAATCCGTTATCGATACAACTCTATCGTAAACTTGTCACCTTCTGAAGTTGAACCGAGAGATGCAGATAGGGGGGGCTTACAATGAACTACACGGTATTTCTCCAGCCCATATCCCATAGAGAAGCAGATGGCGAGGGTCTATCAGGCAACATTGTAGTTCACTGTCGCATTCGTCATTTCTCCTCCACGCTGCTCACGTTGGATATACTTTTATTATTGGACACTCTTTCTGGGATAATAAAGCGGCAATAAATATGGGTGGATAGTTTGCAGGCGCGCCATGCATAGAAGGTGGCATGCCAGATCCGATTTATGCCCTGTTCCTCGTTTGTTCTCTCTCTGTCTTTGTCCACCTACATATGAGGAATGCAATCTCACAAACAATCAACCAAGAACGTGCGGAGTTTGCCGATCTCGCTGAAAAATGACATCTTGATTTTTTCTCGAAGTTGGTTTCAAACTCAATCAATGGCAGCACTTGGTTCCGCAAATTGTCGATGAAAGCTCTCGTGTTGAACTTCTGGAAGTGCATTGTTTCAAATTTACTAGGAAAACCCTGGGAGGGAGAAGCAGACTCAAAAAATATGAGTGTCAAGTGGAGCCAGATTCGAACTGTCACAAACTGTCAAGTGAAGCCAATGGAATAAAATAGCAGACAATGGGAAGTATTGATATTCTATACAAAATATTTTCTTGCTTGAACATAATTTGAACTAAATGTTGTTTGTGTTTTAGTTTCGGAAAAGCTAGGAAATTTGCAACTATGTTGAGTGTAAGGCATATTAGGTGCGCAACTAAGTTCTCGCTGTTTTTTTTTAAGAAAAAGGAACTTTATTTTGAAAACAAAGGTTACAAACAAATTATTCAAATTATTGCCCATCACTAGCTACGACTTTTTCCCATCTTTCTAGTAGAACGTGAATACCATTTCGATAGAACTGTTCGTCTTTTGATGCTATCCAAGAATCAAGCCATTTTGAGATGTCATCATATGAGTGGAATTGCTGACTAGTGAGACCATGTGCCATCGAACGGAACAAGTAATAATCGGACGGTGCAATATCAGGTGAATATGGCGGGTGGGGTAGGACTTCCCATTTGAGCGTTTCGAAGTATGTTTTCACGGGTTTCGCAACGTGAGGTCGAGCGTTGTCATGCTGAAGAATCACTTTTTCGTGTCTGTGCTCGTATTGTGGCCGATTTTCGTGCAGTGCTCGGCTCAATCGCATCAATTGAGTTCGATACCGTTCCCCGGTAATGGTTTCGTTTGGTTTCAATAGCTCATAATAAATAACACCAACTTGGTCCCACCAAATACACAGCATAACCTTCGCAGCGTGAATATTCGGCCTAGGCGACGATGTTGAAGCATGCCCGGGCAGTCCCCATGAATGTTTCCGTTTTGGGTTACTGTAATGAATCCATTTTTCGTCACCCGTCACAATGCGATGTAGAAAACTCTTCCTTTTTTGCCGCTGGAGCGGTTGTTCACAGACGAAAAAACGACGCTCAACATCTCTTGGCTTCAAATCGTAAGGAACCCAAGTTCCTTGCTTTTGAATCATTCTCAACGCATGCAATTGCTTAGAAACGGCTTGGCGGGAAACTTCTAATCCTGAACCAAGCTCTTCTTGCGTTTGACACGGATCCTCATCGAGCAATGCCTCCAATTCAGAGTCTTCGAAGTTTTTTGGCCTTCCTTCACGCGGACGATCATCAACACTGAAATCACCGTTTTTGAAGCGACGACACGTTGTTTCACTCAGAGCAGCATCACCGTAAACTTTTTGGAGCTCTCGATGTGCTTCAGCCGCCGTTTTCTTCGAATGAAAGAAGAAAATCAACACTTCCCGCAAATGACGATTATTTGGCACGAAATCAGACATCTTCAAACAACCAAAATACATAACACTAAACCAAAATCACTGATTTGGCAAAGCGGTTTGTTTACCATATGTCTGAGCTTGGTTTATGACGCTTGAGATGTACAACATTCGACCAGCACTTACTACTGGCGCCATCTATTGCTAAACAGCGGGAACTTAGTTGCGCACCTAATATTTTATCATATATGTGATCAATCTTTTTGACGTAGGACTACGTCTGTGTTTTCAATACTGGGGTACAGGTTCGAATTGCGAAAATTTGGAGCGTCTCGAAAAATATATAGGTTTTGAACGTTAATAACTAAGTCATTCCACGATTGATTTCCAAAATGTTTGCACCAATCAATCGGGACGTTTTCTACGCTTCGATTTCAATCTTTGAAACTGCTGATGTTTTAACATGCAACTAATAAAATTAACGCAAATATGAAATGATGTCTTATAATATCGATTTTTCAAAGTAAATTTACCAAATACACAAAACTTTCCACGCACAGACTTCATATTTAAGTAAGGCACGTCTCCTTGGCAGCCATGAATGTTATATATGTACACCTTCACATTTTGATTTAGTTTTCTGGCGGTCGTGGAGCTGTGCAGAGTAGGATCTGCAGTTGGATCGTAGTTGGCGGCAGCACTGGCAAGCAGTCGCTGCCCAGAGAGGCGTTGGTGCAGTTGGCTATTGTTGCCGATGCTCCCGTCATTCTTGCTGCGAGAGACATGGCTGCTGAAGCCTACGAGTTGGCGGGAAAAAGCCGCCCGTGACAATTAGACAAGTATCAACCATCCCACGTCACCTGCAGATGGCCACCAGTAATGAAGAGGAGATGAACCAGGAAAGAAAGCCCAAGTTCAATCGCGAACTGTTTCTCCCCCGTCAACTAAATCCGTCCTTTTCAGGACGACCAAATTAGTTTGCCAACTAAAGAGTTTATTTGGTTGGAATTTTCTCTTGTGCTGTTTGAAATTAATTTCAATTAGCGCGCCCCGGCTGAACATAGCATTAATTAAACGCCACGTCCCGTAGTAAATGACAAAGAAAGTTGAACAACCAATGAACCAACAGATCCATAACTATCTTCTACGCGTTAGAGATAGTGGCCCTCTCAACCAGCGTAGAAAATACAACCGGGGCCGTATCATAATTAAGAGCCACCAAATGCTTTCTAAAGAGTATACAATAGAATTTTCTTGGCCCTTTTCAGGACTGACTCAAATCAATTAGCGGATGGCCCTAACGTGTATGGGAATTCGATTGCTGCGTAGTCCTACGTCACCTTTGCGCACAACCCCAAGGGGCTGTACCTTGTAGTTTTATATATAGGGGAGATGTACCTATATTAATCTCATTGTTCCTATATTCATCCTACTTGAAATAAAACAATATACACGTGACAGGATTAGTTAGTAATGTTTGTTGTAGTTATTTAACGTAAGAAAACATGATTAGAAACCGAAACCGATCCTTCAACTGCCCAATTGTTTGATTCATCGTAGGATGAATATAGGAACAATGAGATTAATATGGGGGCACTTTTCCTATATAAAACAGAGTGGCATACGAAAGACCGCGCATAACTCGAGAACGGATAGTCCGATTTAAGTTGCCTTTGTTACGTTCTGTTCGGCAGCGCCCAAGGAACATTTATATAATGATAAAGTTGGACAAATATATGGGAAAAATGAAAACTTCGAAAATGATAGATTTTCAACATATTATGTATGGTATTTTTTCGTTGTGATCGAGTTATCCTTGACATGGTTCGTAGATGAAGTTGATAGTCCACCTAACATTGCGCAATTTCACAGTTGTCCTTATTGTTCTGCTTTGGGTAAATATTCGTGGTCCAGCTTTGTTCGAGTCGTTTCGGACTGTGGATGGTCTACTATTTATGTGCGACATATCGAGAGGCCTGACAACGGTTGCAATTGCTATCAAATGACACTCATTGGGATTCAACACTTGCCGATGCCATTGCTACTGCACCTGCGAATCAAATTCGTGCCCTGTTTGCGATCATCATCTCGACATGTTTTCCATCAAATGTAGTCGAATTATGGAACAAATACAAGGATGATATTGATGATATTTTACATCGAGCTCGCACAACCACTTTGAATAACGAGTTGGAAATTAACAATGAGATGCGCCACGAGGCGCTGATTTTGATCGAATACATGTGTTTGCTCATGTGTGGCAGTTTGTAGTCCAAATTGGGCATGCCAACTCCAAATCGTGCAATACACAATGCATTCAATCGAGAGTTGGGGCATGAACAAGAATACGATCAAGACGCTTTGAGACAGGTGGTTCGAACAAAAGTACCGTTGTTGACTCCTTAGCAAGAGGACGTTTACGATACTTTGATGAAAGCGATTGACAACCAAAATGCAGACATTTTCATCATCGATGCACCTGTCGGAACTGGCAAAAAGTACCTTATTTCACTACTTTTGGCTTCGGTTCGCTCATGATCAGATATTGCGCTGGCGGTTGCCTTTTTAGACACATTGTTGTAAGGCGGTCGAACGGCTTATTATGCGTTGAAGCTGCCGTTGAATCTCCAACTGATTGACGAACCGACATTCAACATTTCGAACCCCTCCTTATTCAAGAAAAAAACTCATTCCGAAAAAAACCATAAAAGTACCAGTCATATTAAATTTTCCAACAATTAGTTGCAAACGTAGCAGCGCACGCACCGGGTTCAGCTAGTAATAGATAAACAAGAATTCAGCGTCTCGTTTATCAAAACACATGCACATGCTCGTGCTCATACTCAGATTCCATTTTCATTGATATTGTTGATCTTGGAGAACAAACTGATGGTCAGATTCCTAATTACATATTTCTTCGCAAAATGTTACTATATCTCCCACCTCCAATAAAGCAATAAGCTTTAATATTATTACCGAGGATGACTATTTAACCGAAAGCTTCCTACTTCCATATCTGACTTAATGCATTTTCCATCCAGCTCCCAGCAAAATTTGAATAAACCCCCTTGCCACACCAAGGCAATTTGGCCAAAACCCAATAATTCAATAGCCAATCCCCAGTATCAAAATATCGGACAAAGCATCAAAGCGAAATGGCAATATCGTCTTGTCGTCGTTCTCGCATCGAACGACAGTTTAAGCTTGATTTGTGCGACCCACGCACGATGACCACGAACACACGAGGTTGGCTTCGTCTCGATAGTAAAAGTTGTCTATGATCGAATGGTAGCATTGGCAGCCAACCGCCACACACTGCCAATGGCGACTACTATCGATTGGAGGCGCTTTAAGTGTGTCGAACCTCATCGACCTTAATCGACATAAATTAGTGATAACTTATGGATTAATTTGAATAGTTGTCTTCTGCACGGCTGGAAAGGGGGTTTGGAAATCGAAGTAGTCGCTGTTGGAAATGTATACGCGCAGCAGCGACGCCGTTCGATTGAATAAAGCGATGCGCATTAGCGTTGGACATGGGTCGCGTGGGCGTCTGGCGCGAGCGAGAGAATTCTCCGGGTCCATTAAGCGATCGCGGTATTTATTGATAGCGATTAAAGTGAATTCCAACCACCCTATCCAGGTGTCACCGCTCGCGAATGTTGTTGGTGTTCATCAACTGCTTGTTTGATTAAAAGTTTCCACTAGTGAAAACATAAATCGTTGCCACCGACGGTAGTGCATTATGGAATTCGAAAATCAAACAACCAACTGCGGTGGATGTTACCCAAGCTCTCAGTGTCGGGAGTTGCCGCAGCATCCAGCAGCGCAACAACGACAAAGGTTATAATCAAACAGGGGGAAAGAACACGGTTCCGATTAATCACGGTGCTCTGTTCGGTGGAAAGTGTGACTAGAACAGGGAAGTATGCGGCTAGCCGGGAGTCAGTTCTTCACACATATCGATGGAGTAGAGATAGGTATTTTAGAAGAAGACAAACGACAAAAAGTGTAAACCGAATAGAAGCAGTTACAAAGCGACACATGCCGATCGACGGGACGGTGAATTTAGGGATGAAAGATGAGCTAGAGAAAGAGGGAAAATAGCTGGAATTAAGCTTCCAAAGAAAATCAATTCGACACGGTGGGTAGCCAGCCGAATGTGTCAAACCAGAGCTTGGATTCAAATCTATGCTGTTAAGATTTCCTCAACATCGTATATTTCATTAACCATCAGTTTCATTGTTTACAACCCGAGTTTAAAATACTCAGCTGAAGGTGTCTATCGGCCCGGTCTCCATCGTCCCAATCGGTTCAGATTCAGATGAATTCTTCCATAACGTCCAGAATCGAAGTGAGTTTCTATGTGCAGTCCAAGATCATCGGATCTTTTTTGACGTAGGACTACGTCTGTGTTTTCAATACTGGGGTACACGTTCGAATTGCGAAAATTTGGAGCGTCACGAAAAATATATAGGTTTTGAACGTTAATAACTAAGTCATTCCACGATTGATTTCCAAAATGTTTTCACCAATTTATCGGAACATTTTCTACGCTTCGATTTAAATATTTCAAACTATTGATTTTTAACATGCAACTAATAAAATTAACGCAAATATGAAGTGATGTCCTATAATATCGATTTTTCATAGTAAATTTACCAAATACACAGTACTTTCCGCGCACAGACTTCATATTTAAGTAAGGAACGTCTCCTAGGCAGCCATGAATGTTATATAAGGGGTACACCTTCGCATTTTGATTTAGTTTTCCGGCGGTCGTGGAGCTGTGCAGCGTAGGATCTGCAGTTGGATCTGCAGTTGGATCGTAGTTGGCGGCAGCACTGGCGAGCAGTCGCTGCCCAGAGAGGCGTTGGTGCAGTTGGCTGTTGCCAATGCTCCCGTCAACTTCGCTGCGAGAAACATTGCTGCTGAAGCCTACTAGTTGGCGGAAAAATGCCGCCCGTGACAACGAGACAAGAATCAATCATCCCACGTCACCTGCAGATGGCCACCCGCAATGAAGATGAGATGAACCAAGAAAGAAAGTCCAAGTTCAATCGCGAACTGTTTCTCCCCCGTCAACTAAATCCGTCCTTTTCAGGACGACCAAATTAGTTTGCCAACTAAAGAGTTTATTTGGTTGAAATTTTCTCTTGTGATATTTGAAATTAATTTCAATTACCGCGCCCCGGCTGAACATAGCATTCATTAAACGTCGGGTCCCGTAGTAAATGACAAAGAAGGTTGAACAACCAACGAACGGAATTCGAGCCGAACTGCGTCACTTCAGACCGACCATGTGGTTGAGTTCGTTGTAGTTCCTAGCTATGCATAGCGGATTAGTTGCTGGCGGTGGCAAGCAAATTAGGAAAGGTTCGGTTAAGAAAATCATCCGTCTTGCGTGTAATAATTAAAACTAATTATTGTGGCGCAGTAATTGAAGTTCGTCCCCTTTGATGCTATTTGTAACACATTGCCTTCGTTGGTACCGCCTTCTTTTGTGCACTAGCATCCGATACTTTTACCTAACAGCTTTCAGCAGAACATTTTGATTCAGTCTTACGACAGTCGTTAAGCTGTGCAGTGGCTGTTGGATCGCAGTAGGCGGCGGTGAGCAGTCGTTGCCCAGAGAGACGTTGGTGCGATTGGCTGTTGTTGCCGATGCTCCCGTCAACCTTGCTGCGAGAAACATGGCTGCTGAAGCCGACAAGTTGGCGGGAAAAAGCCGCCCGTGACAACGAGTCAAGAATCAATCATCCCGTGAGATGAACCAATAGAGAAAGCCCAAGTTCAATCGCGAACTGTTTCTCCCCCGTCAACAAAATCCGTCCTTTTCAGGACGACCAAATTAGTTTGCCAACTGGAGAGTTTGTTTGGATGAATTTTTCTCTTGTGCTGTTTGAAATTTCCATTAACGCGCTCCGGCTGAACATGGCATTGCTTTAAACGCCGCGTCTCGGAGTAAATAGCAAAGCGTGTTGAACAACCAATGAACCAACAGATCCATAACTATCTTCTACGCGTTAGAGATAGTGGCCCTCTCAACCATCGTAGAAAATACAACCGGGGCCGTATCGTAATTAAGAGCCACCAAATGCTTTCTAGAGAGTGTACAATAGAATTGTCTTGGCCCTTTTCAGGACTGACTTAAATCAATTAGCGGATGGCCCTGACGTGTATGGGAATTTGACTGCTGCGTAGTCCTACGTCAACTTTGCGTACAACCCCATTGGGCTGTCCCTTATAGTTTTCGATGAGCATTCGGCTTGGTGTATTGAGTAGCACCTCCGAATCTTTTGTTTTGTATTCGTTAATCGTACTTTCAATCTACACTCTCAATTTTTAATTACTGAGGTCGGTAAATTTGTACTGAGTTTTCAAACAGCTGAAAAAGTCAGTAAACTTTGAATCATCTGCACATGACATGTAAGGAACATTATAAAAATGTTATATTTTTCTATCAATAGATAATGTTGGAATGAAGCATTCAGTGTACATTTTGAAAGAATTGATGTTTTCTTCAATTTTTAAGAAATGTTTTTAAGTTCACCGAACTTCCCAGCTGTTTAAAATTTTACCGAACAGACCAGGGACAATCCAATTATTATGCAGTCGGGTACCGATTAATTGCGGCCGTAAAAATCGAAACCGTAAAGATCGATACCCGCAGCTTATGGGATTTTCACTAATTGGGGGAAATGAGGTCTATCTCAGTTGTTTCAAGTGATAAACATCTACAGTCTTCAGCAAAATTGTTGTACGGGGTTGCACCAACAAATCTGTGTCATTGGATTCTGGTTTAGTTGGGAATTTCACCGCTAGAAGCGCTTTACTTTCGAGTTATTAAATATGAGTGCTGTGACGCGTTGGGATAAGGGGTAATTCGTTTCATCCTAGGATATCTCGAGAGCCTCACCAGTTAGGACATATCAGTCTTCAGTAAACTTGTGGTAGTGGCCAAGCCCATCCTAGAAGTCATCACACAAGTTCGGAATTCGGTCACTACACGGCGCTAGTGTGCATATAATCTTGTAGTTTGTGATCGGTTTCTGTTAGTTATTATTATTGTTTCGATGGTAAGAGACATCAGTTTTGTTTGATTTCTTTTGTTGTTGTTTTGCTTATTTAGTTTTGGAATGATCACAAACCGGCCATCGGCTATGTTTGTGGTGGTAAGCGAGCTGTCAGCAAACTCTATATCTCATGAGCCTTACTAACCCTTATGTGATCGACCCGGGTAACCACCAATTTCAAATGATTAGAACTCTGGCAATTATTGACAGATATCATTTTTTTTGGCACCGTTAGATTCAAAAACTCATTCGCTTCAGGGCATTATCAGCAATGACCAATTCAATTCATCTGGTTTTGTAAATCCGGGTTTCCGGGGCTGTGTTCCGGTACGGAGACACAATTTTAGAACATCTATTGAATTTCCAGGAATGGATGTCAAAATATTCGGAATAATTCCTAGAAACTATTTCTACACTATTGTGGGCCATATGCCGACTTGTTCCTGGAACGGCCATTCTGTAACAGGATCCCGTGGGGCCTAGAGGGGCCATGAACATATTTAGAAGGAAACCCTGGCAAAATGGGTATCAAAATTCATGAAATTTCTCCAGTAGGATATTTCTCAATGTTAAGTGGTCATTTGATGATTTTTTCTCGGAACTGGTTCCCGTGGGGCCTCGAGTGGCCATGAACATTTTCCGTAGAAAACCCTGGCAAAATGGGTATCAAAATTCATGAAATTTCTCCAGTAGCATATTTCTCAATGTTTAGTTACCATCTGATGATTTGTCCTCGGACTTGTCAATCCAGAACAGGTTTCCGTGGGGCCTCGAGTGGCCATGAACATTTTAAGTAAAAAACCCTGGCAATGTGGGTATCAAAATTCATGGAATTTTGCCAGTAGGATATTTCTCAATGTTAAGTGGTCATTTGATGATTTTTGCTCGGATCTGTCTTTCCGGAACAGGTTCCCCAGGGGCCTCGAGTGGCCATGAACATTTTCAGTAGAAAACCCTGGCAAAAAGGGTATCAAAATTCATGAAATTTCTCCCGTAGGATATTTCTCAATGTTTTGTGGCTATCTGATGATTTGTCCTTGGACCTGTCTTTTTGGAACAGGTTCCCGTGGGGCCTCGAGTGGCCATATATCCTACTGGCAAAATTTTTGATACCCATACAGCCAGGATTTCCTTCTAAACATGAAAATGGACAGTTGAGGCCAAACGGAAACCTGTTCCGGAAAGACAGGTCCTTGGACAAATCATAAAATGGCCACTTAACGTTCAGAAATATCCTACTGGAGAAATTTCAAGTATTTTGATACCCATATTGCCAAGGTTTTTTACTGAAAATGTTCATGGCCACTCGAGGCCCCACGGGAAACTGTTCCGGAGAGACAGATTTGAGGAAAAATCATCAAATGACCACTTAACATTGAGAAATATCCTACTGGCGAAATTCCATGAATTTTGATACCCACATTGCCAGGGTTTTCTGCTGAAAATGTTCATGGCCCCTCTAGGCCCAACGGGAACCTGTTACAGTATGACCGTTGCAGGAACAAGTTGGCAATTGGCCCACAAAAGCATAGAAATAGTTTCTAGGAATTATTCCAACGATATTGACATCCATTCCCGAAAATTCATTAGATGTTTCCAAATAGTGTCTGCGTACCGGAGCCCTGCCCCAGAAACCTGGATTTACGGGAACCAGATGAATTCAAATGGTCATTGCTAATAATACACCTGAAGCAAAGGAGTTTTTGAATCTAACGGTGCCAAAAAAAAAAAAGATATCTGTCAATAATTGCCAGAGTTATAATCATTTGAATTTGGTGGGTACCCGGGTACCCTGTCGGTCACTTAAAGGTGTTTTTTTGTCGAACACATAAGGGTTAGTTAGGACGATGTTTCCTTCAGCAAACTTGTGCAATGACCAAGCCCTTCCGGATGGTAGTCACATATGTTCGGAATTCTCTCACTACGCGGCGCTAGTTTGCATATCATTTTGATTATTCTCTATCTCGAGAGCCTTACAAATTACGGTATTACTTTCTTCAGTAAATTCGTTCTAATGACCAAGTCCATCCGGATGATGATCACAAACGTTCGGAATTCACTCACTACGTGACGCTTGTATGGATATGAGGCTCCAGATTATTTAATGTTATATCACGAGACTCTTATTAATTAGGACATTGCTTTCTTCAACAAATTTGTGCCAGTAGCCAAGCCCTTCCGGGTGATAGTCCCATATGTTCGGAACTAACTCACTGTGTGGCGCTAATGTGCATATAACCTTCCAGTTTTTGATTGCAATATCTCGAGAGCCTTACTAGTTAGGACGAGGCTTTCTTAAGCAAACTTGTGCTAGTTGCCAAGCCCTTTCGGATGGTAGTCCCATGTGTTCAGAACTCACTGACTGTGTGGCGCTAGTGTAAATTTGAACTTCCTCTTTGTTTACGATGTACATACTCCTTAAGCAAAGGAATAAGAAAAGACAGAGCAAACGCCAGTGGGAAAGCAGGAGCAAGAGTTAGCCAGGGCCAGCAGTATGGTAGTAGAAATTTGAATGAGAAGTAGAAATATGAAGTAGCAAGAGTGAGAGAAAGAGCAAGAGAGAGAGAGCGAGAGAAATATGAAGTAGTGAGAGTGAGAGAAAGAGCAAGAGAGAGAGAGCGAGAGAGGTGGGAGAGAGAGAGAGAGAAAGACACTGGAGCAAAGGTCAGTCGTATAGCAAAGGGCAGTGACGCCGCAATAGGCTGCGAAGTTACAGGAGCAAGTGCTAGAAAGAGACAGGGAGTCAATGATCAAGGATTCGTTCACTCCTCAAGTAGGGTTTTGAAATCTTTCAACATGTTCTGAATTTTTAAACTACCTACCACGTTATTGTCCAAAGTGCAAAAATACACGCACAGAAATTTTGCTTAGTTAAACCAACAAAATTGTTTGATTTCTGGCACCTTGGAGTTATAGCAATAACAAACTGGAAGCTCATATGCACACCAGCGCCATGCAGTGAGTGAATTCTGAACTTATGTGACCACCTCTAGGAAGAACTTTACCACTAGGACATGTTTACTGAAGAATGATATGTCCTAATTGGTGAGACTCCCGAGATAACATAGGATGAAAAAAATTATCCCTTATTCCAAAGTGTCACTGTACTCATTCATAGTAACTCGAAGGTAAAGCGCTCCTAGCGGTGAAATTTTATGTTTAACCAAAATCCAATGTCACTGATTTGTTGACCTTACTCTGAACAACAATTCTGCCGAGGGTTGCCTGGTGAAACAGCTGAGATAGACCTTATTTCCGCCAATTAGCAAAAATCCCAGGCGGTACGAAAAAACCATAGATCGGAGTTGTTTCACTGTTCTCGCCAAAGCTGATGGAGACAAACTGTCAAATTTTCACAGTATATAGGCAACAAGTATATATTGACTACTAAATAACCGGTGGACCGACCCCTTGGCTAATGCTACCCCGGTGAGGACTGATGCACCAAATATGCCACGCCAAATTTAGCCTCAAACTCCGAGCTCAGATCGATGGTGATGAAATCGAGGCGGTGTCTTCGAACGGAAGGTGTTGCGTACGATCTACGGTGGAGTGCAAATGGAAGACGGGTTGCTGGGAGAACCTCCCGTCTTTCACACCGCTAAAATCGGCCGACTACGGTAGGCTGGGCATATCGTAAGACTGTCGGACGTTAGCCCTGTTAAATGATTCTCGAAAACGAATCGACGGGCACAAGAACAAGAGGCGCGCAACGAGCAAGGTGGATCGATCAAGTAAAAAGCGACCTGCGGACCCTTCGAAGACAACAAGATTGGAGGAATACAGCCATGGGCCGAAGAGATTGGATACAGCTGAGGCCACCCCGGCCTTCGTCTGATTGACCGGCCTGAAATAAAGCATAAACAAGCTAGAAACAGATATTCACACTAACGTCACATAGTGAGTGAACTCCGAACTTATAAGACTATCACATGGAAGAAGTGAGCCACTAGCACAAGTTAGCTGAAGAAAGCAAAGCCCTAGCTAGTAAAGGTCTCTAAATATAGCATACTTTAAATGGAGGCTCATATGCACACTAGCGCCCCGTAGTGAATGAATTTCAAACTTATGTGACTACCATCCGGAAGGGCTTGGTCACTAACACAAGTTTGTTGAAGAAAGCAATGTCCTAACTATAAGACGCTCTAGATATAGCATAATAAAACTGAAAGCCCATATGCACACAAGTGCCGCGTAGTGAGTGAACTCCGAACAAATTTGCCCACTATTTGGAAGGGCTTGACCACTAACACAAGTTTGCTGGAGAAAACAGTGTCCTAGCTAGTAAGGCTCTCGAAATATAGCATAATAAACCTGCAGGCTCATGTGCAGACTAAAGGGTGTTCCGATCCAAATTTGGTCAAACAGTAATGTGTGTGAGTCGATCAAAGTTTTTATTAATAAGTCAAATTCTTTTTCTTTTTCAAGTTCAGTTAATACAGAATACTGGAGAAATATTCAGCTAAACTTCCTTTTTACCGAATGCGAATTGCCGGGTCTTTTGTTTAACACATGCCTTAAGATTTTGTACAGTCTCCTTGTCCACTTTATTCGCCGCAGAACGCCAGTTTGCCTTGAACTGTTTCTCGCTCACACCAGCTTTTTGAGTCTTCTTAAGGTTCCGCTTGACGATGGCCCAATATTGTTCGATTCGGTGGAGCTTTGGCGTGTTGGGAGGGTTATTGTCCTAGGGCACCACTTGAACGTTGTCGGCAGCATACCACTCCATGGCCTTTTTTCCGTAATGGCAAGATACCAAATCCGGCCAAAATAGAACGGAACAGTTGTGTCGCTTCAAGAATGGCAGTAGACGTTTTTGTAGGCACTCGCTCAGATAAATTTCCTGGTTGACGACTCCGGTCGCAATGTAAACGTTGCTCTTCATGCCACAAGTACAAATGGTTTAATGTGCTTAAAAATATCTGCCTCTTTCCCCGTCCGGTTGCCGTATACAATTCCTGCCCAGGAAGCTGTTTAAAGTCTGCCTTGACGTAAGTTTTATCGTCCTGTACCACGCAATCAAACTTCGTCAGCATTGTCGTGTACAACTTTCGCGATCGTGCTTTGGCCGACGTGTTTTGTTTATCGTCGCGATTTGGAGTCACCACTTTCTTGTATGTCGACAGTCCAGCTCGTTCTTTAGCTCTATCCACTGTTGAAGGTGCCACTCCCAGCTTCTTTACGACATCTCGGACGGAGAGATTGGGGTTCGAAACAGCGGACAACCCCTTTTGTCGTCGCTGTGGCCTCCGGCTTTCGATTTCCCCCCGATCCAGCTTTCCTGGCTGTCGACAAACGTTCACCGAACACTTTTAATACGTTGGTAACAGTTGATTTAGCCACATTCAACAATTTTGCCAACCTGGCGTGAGAGTAGTTTGGATTTTCGCCATGCACGTGGAAAATGTGTTGCTTTTCTTCCTTCGACGACATTTTGATAACTGAAGTCAAAATCAAAATAGAGGCATGATGCTACACGAACACATCTTCAAAATGAGGAGTGCGCAAAAAATTTTAATGCACGATGAAAGGAAATGCGTCAAGTTTAAGTCGACCAAATTTTGATCGAGACACCCTTTAGTGCCACACAGTGAGTGAGTTCGAATACATGGGACTATCACCCGGAAGGGCTTGGCCTCTAGCACAAGTTTGCTCAAGAAAACATCGTCCTAACTAGTAAGGCTCTCGAGATACAGCAATCACAAACTGGAAGGTTATATGCACACTAGCGCTGTGTAGTGACCACCTCTAGGGAGGACTTGGCCACTACGACAAGTCTACTGAAGACTGATAAGTGCTAACTGGTGAAGCTCTCGAGATATCCTAGGATGAAACGAATTACCCCTTATCCCAACGCTTCACAGCACTCATATTTAGTAACTCGAAAGTAAAGCGCCTCTAGCGATGAAATTTCCAATTAAACCGGTATCCAATGACACAGATCTACTGGTCTAACCCCGTACAACAATTTTGCTGAAGACTGTAGATTTTTATCATGTGAAACAACTGAGATAGACCTCATTTGCCCCAATTAGTGAAAATCCCATAAGCTGCGGGTATCGATCTTTACGGTTTGCCCGAAAAGAACGAAACCGTAGAAATTGAGACCGTAGAGAACAAATCCGAAAAGATCGGTACCCGACTGTATTCCACAAACTGTTATCCTATAAAAGAAACTATTCCTATCACAAAAGGCAAATACTGTACTCCTTCGGTAAGCCATTGCTGAGCCTGCGGCTGCACTTGAACAATCATCAGCAAAAACTCCACTGGCAACCCATACCGCTCCCCGAGGTTAGTTGCATTGTTATTGAAATGCGTATTTCCAAAAATGTGTTCGAAAATTGAAAACAAATTACACTCCTCTTTCACTCGCTGGCCCTCTTTCCCAATGTTTCCAGACGCAACACACACGCACACCCAATTGAAGGTAATATAATGATATACCGAAAACCTGAAATTGTTCAAAGTTTCCACGAGTTCCTGTGCACTCTGTTAGACAACGAACAGCGTGCCGCAATATTTGGTAAAAACAGGGTCTCTCCACATCATCATGCCCCTGCTGGCTGCTGCAATGACAGATCAACAGCCACTCTGAGCGGCGAAACGGCTAATTTGTTCGATACGCGTGGGTGTCGTTGAAGATATTGCCTCATATCGTCGGGGAACAAGAGAAGAAAAAACTGGTAACCATGTCTCTATAACTTGACAGCAGCAATGTGACCCCACGGCAATCTAGTTGGCGTGTGTGTATGAGTACCTGTGGAACGGCTCCGTGCCGCGCGTAAGTACTATGACAACAAACAACCTTTATTTTGCTTTTCGTGCTTGAACAGCCATAAGCAGAATCGGCCTCCGAGATTGGCCCGTGGTGTTGGACTTGTCCGTTGAATTATGGGTGAGCTGATTGCTGCTTGGCGGTCTCTATACTCGAGGCAATTGCAGGGACGTTATGTCTACCAGCTCACAGCAATGCCGAGAGACAAAGATGTGACTTATGCAAGAACTTCAGAGTGCAATGTGATTGCTTCAACTACAACGTTGTCATTAGGGATGAAATGAAGGGTTAGTTAACATTACTCGCGGGATGTCCATGGGCCGCCACAAAATCATTTGATGTGATTGTTATCCATTAACATAATTAAACATACTCTCACGACTTATCTAAATTAACACCACTCAATCGGACCTGTTCACGCAACGTGTGAGGTATAATACATTCTTTGTAATCCAATCAAACAGTCCATCTTTCCATATCTCTCTTCTTCGCTTCGCTATCGTTGATGTCCAAGTAATGCATCGTCGGCAGAGATCCACCCAGGGGCGTTCCCTCGGAAGAAGCGAGCGATGAGGAAGCAGTCGTAAACCGATATGAATCTGTACGGAAATGAGTATTTCTGTTTGGACAGCAGCAGCGTGGTTTTGTAGCCGAACGGAATGGACAAAACTGGAAAGCTGAGACTCCCGGGCGCGCGGTTGGGTGGGACGGAGTTGTAAACCGAGGTGAAAAGCTGTTCAAACAGAACGTTTCTCAGCTGTGTGGGAGCGAGCGTAACCATCCGTTGGATGAGAGCACAAACCGGGTACCTGAGAAGAACGACGCTGAGGATGGACGGACGCGTAAAAAAAAGCTCATTCAAATTCGAGCTCTGCTGGCCGGACAAACAAATTCGTTGATGGCAAAGGGTGATCATCATCGGCATAATAGCAGACCTTTTTATGCTGCTGTTGTTGCTGCTACTGCGTCTCATAAAAACTGTGTGTGTGCATAAAAACGTGCACGTAGCGTTGTTTGGTGACGGACTTGTAAAAACGGTCGTCGGAAGCTAGGAGGAGTCAATCGCCGGGAATCAATTCTGCATGCGACTCGTCGTCTGGTTCGTTTTCGTTTCGGGAATTGGTGGTTCGTTTTCCACGTCAATGTGATCGTTTGTCAGTTGATTGTTTTTTTAAAATTTTATCTGGGATCCGGTGTTGTGTCCGGATGTTTAATTTGGGGGACTCTTCGTGCTACGGCGTTCGTTTGTTTATAATAGAGATCAGAATGTCGGCCTCTATAAACAATCGAAGTCATTTTCACGCATCGATGGAAGTGTGTTTAAACTGATCTTCAACGCCTTTGGCCATCATGCTGGACTTCTCTAAGTAGTGCCCTTTTTTGAAGCGTGAAGGTGACTCGATAGAGTGTTATAAAAATAAATAATTTTTTTTTTTTTTTTTCTCTTCCCCCCCCCCCCCCCCCCCTCCCACCCAAAACAGCGTAGTTTTTTTTTTCTTTTTTTTTTTTTTTTTTTTTTTTTTTTTTTTTTTTTAAAAAAAAAAAAAAATTAAAAAAAAATTTAACTTTGCTTTCTCCCCCCCCCCCAAAAAAAAAAAAAAAAAAAAAAAAACAACCCAACAAAAAACACCCCCCCAACCAAAAAAAGGGAAAAACACCCCATAGATAAAGCCTTTCTTTTATCTTACTGATTTTTCCTGAATCGAAAGCTGCATGGTTTATATATATATATTAGGTGTATTCTTAGAAAATGTCTTTTTTTTTTTGCAAATTTGATGCTTTATTGTGAAAAAATGGTTATACATTTATTGTTCAAAGTATTGGCCATCGCTAGCTATAACTTTTTCCCATCTTTGTGGTAGTTGACGGATACCCTCTCGGAAAAATGATGCTGGTTTGGCGGCTATCCACGAATCGATCCATTTTTTGACTTCGTCATAATTACGGAAGTGCTGGTCAGCCAGGCCATGTTGCATCGATCGGAAGAGATGGTAATCGGATGGCGCAATGTCCGGACTATATGGCGGGTGGGGTAGGACATCCCACTTGAGCGTTTCCAAGTATGTTTTCACCGGCTGTGCAACATGTGGCCGAGCATTGTCATGTTGCAAAATGACTTTGTTGTGTTTTTTAGCGTATTGCGGCCGATTTTCACGCAATGCACGGCTCAAACGCATCAGTTGTCGCCGGTAGACTTCGCCCGTGATGGTTTCTTTTGGTTGCAACAGCTCATAGTAGACCACACCCAGCTGGTCCCACCAAATACACAGCATGATTTTCTGGCCATGAATATTGGGATTGGCCGTCGATGTTGTGGCATGACCGGGGTATCCATACGTTGCCTTACGTTTTGGATTGTCGTAATGGATCCACTTTTCGTCACCAGTCACAATTCGATCCAAAAAACCCTTCCGTATGTGCCGTTTAAGCAGCTCTTCGCATGTGAAAAAACGGCGCTCAACGTCTCTCGGCCGCAATTCGTATGGCACCCAATGACCGACCTTTCGAATCATTCCCAATGCTTTCAAACGCTTACTAATGGATGGTTGGTTAACTCTCAATGCTGCTGCAAGTTCTTTTTGCGTTTGTGAGGGGTCTTGGTCGAGCAAAGTTTCCAATTCGACGTCTTCAAACTTTTTGACCGGGCCGGGGCGTTCCTTGTCTTCAGTGACAAAATCACCACTTTTAAAGCGTGCAAACCAACGTTGACACATTCGAACGTCGATTTTGTAGTCCAGGTATGTTTCGGAGAGCAATTCACATGCTTGAGATGCATTTTTCTTCGAATTAAACAGGAAAATTAAAACTTCCCGCAAATGCTGCTTTGATGGCTCGAATTTCGACATTTTTCGGCTTCACAAAAACTTGTTTACTTTCACTAATGATGCGTAACTTACACTGAAATAACTAGAGAATAGAATGAAGTTTCGGATGTGATAGCTGTCAATGTCAAAATTCATGTCAGAACAATAGATATGAAGTTGTCTGCAAATACGACATTTTCTAGGAATACCCCTAATATATATATATATATATATATATATATATAAAAAAAAAAAAAAAAAAAAAAAAAAAAAAAAAAAAAAAAAAAAAAAAAAAAAAAAAAAAAAAAATTAATATATATAAATATATATATATATATATATATATATATATATAAAAATATAAATATATATATATATATATATATATATATATATATATATATATATATATATATATATATATATATATATATATATAAAAATATATATATATATATATATATATATAAAAAAAAATAAAAATATATATATATATATATATATAAAAATAAATTATTTTTTTTCTGTCTGTCTGTCCCTTTTTGTCCCCCCCCCTCCTCCGCCCCCCCGCGGGCAATTTTGTGTGGAGGGGTTTTTGGGACCAGGAAAGGTTCTTAAGATAGTTAGAGACCCCTCCCTTCTCTGAAAGGGGGGCTCCCATACACATGAAACACATATTTCTGCATAACTCGAGAACTAATCAAGCAAAGGAAACATAATTTAGCATGTTGTTAGTTTTTAGAGGCAAAAAATGTTTCTATGGTACTTTAAGATCCCTCCCCTCTCTATAAGGGAAGGCTCCCATACAAATAAAACAGAAGTTTCTGCATAACTCAAGAACAAATCAAGCAAATGGAACCAAATTTGGCATGTGGGGTTTTCTGGAGGCACAAAATGTGTCTATGGGGGTTTGAGATCCCTCCCTTCTCCTAAAAGGGGGGCTATAAATGGGGCATACAAATGAAACTGAAATTTCTGCATAACTCTAGAACTAAGAAAGCAAATGGCAGGGCAGAGGCAAGAAATATTTCTACGGTGGTTGGAGACCACTCCTCTTTCTGATAGGGAGAGGGGGGTTCTCATACAAATGAAACACTAATTTCTGCATAACTAGAGAATTACTTTAGTAAATGGAACCACATTTGGCAGGGAGAGGTTTTTGGAGGCAAGAAATGTTCTTTTTGAAAGGAGGACTCATATATAAATGAAACACAAATTTCTGAATAACTCGAAAACTTATCAAGTTACTGAAACCAAATTTGACATGTGCAGGTCTATGAAAGCAAGCAATGTTTCTATTGTGGTTTGAGACCTCTTTGCCGTCTGATAGAGGGGTCTCCCTTACAAATGAAACACGAATTTCTGCATAACTCGAGAACAAATCAAACAAATTGAACCAAATTTGGCATGTGCAAGTTTTTGAAGGCAGGAAATGTTTCTAGGGTGACTTGAAACCCCTCCTCTTTCTGAAAAGGGGGCTCCCATACAAATGAAACACAAGTTTCTGCATAACTCGGGGGTGTGGGGCTGAGGAAGGTTCTTCTCTCTCAGGAAGGGGGGCTCTCATACAAATGAGACACAAATGTCTGCACAACTCGAGAACTAATCAAGCAAATGGAACCAAATTTGGCATGTGGAGGTTTCTGGAGGAGAGAAATGTTTCTATGGTAGTTTGATACTCATCCGCCATCTGAAAAGAGGGGGAGGGGGGGGGTTCCATACAAATGCAACAAACATTTCTGCATAGCTCGAGAACTAGTTAAGAAATTGGAACCACATTTGGCAGGTGGAGGTTTTTGAAGGCAAGAAATGTGTCTAAGTTGACTCGAGCCCCTTTGTTCTCTGAAAGGAGGGCTCATATACAAATGAAACACACATTTTTGAATAACTCGAGAACTTATCAAGTTACTGGAACCAAATTTGGCATGTTGAGGTTCTCGAAGGCAAAAAATGTTTCTATTGTGGTTTTAGACTCATCCGCTCACTGAAAGAGGGGTCTCCCATACAAATGAAACACGAATTTCTGCATAACTCGAGAACAAATCAAGCTAATGGAACCAAATTTGGCATGTTGAGGTTTTTGGAGGCAAGAAATGTGTCTATGGCAGTTAAATACCCCTCCCTCATTTGAAGGGGAGGGGCTCCCATACAAATTAAACACATATTTCTGCATAACTCGAGAACTAATCAAGTGAATGAAACCACTTTTAGCATATGGGGGTTGTTGGAGGCTAGATTTCTATATATATGAAAATGAATTTCTGTCTGTCTATCTGTCTGTCTGACCCTTAAAGACTCGGAAAGTTCTGAACCGACCAGCGTGAAAATTTGTATGCAGGCTTTTTTTGGGCTGGGGAAGGTTCGCATACAAATGAGACACAAGTTTCTTCATAAGTCGAGAACTAATCAAACAAATCGAGTAAAATTTGGCATGTGGGGGGTTTTGAGGGCAAGAATGTTTCTATGGTGGTTCAAGACCCCTCCCTTTTCTGAAAGGGGTAGGGGCTTTCATACAAATGAAACTCAAACTTCTGCATAACTCGAGAACTAATCAGGCAAATGGAACCAAATTTGGCATGTGGGGGGTTTTGAAGGCAATGATTGTATCGTGGTTTGAAAAACCACCCCCCTTTGGATGGGAGGATTCCCATACAAATGAAACACAAATTTCTACCAAAAATGAGAATTATCCAGGTTACTTAAACAGAAAACGTATATTTCTCGGGTAAGAAGCATGTTTTGATAGAAGTTTGAATCCCTGCTTATTCAAGAAAAAAAACTCATTCCGAAAAAAAAAACCATAAACGTGCCAGTTATAGTAAATGTTCCTTCATTAAGTTGCAAGCGTAGCAGTGCACGCACCGGGTTCAGCTAGTGTTCTATATAATATAGTCTATATATAGACAGGTGAAAAGATTTTAATAGAGCAGTAAGCCATGACACGCTAGAACATGATCATAGAAACGATTGACCGCTGTTTATCGGATGCCGAGAACTCCTCTGAACTGCCATGAGCAATACCTGGGATGTAAAATAAGAGGGTTGGTTTGGGTACCGATTTAATCCAACGATAAAGTGTGATGTTGGATTTTTATTGAAAAGAGGCAAGGCAAGTTTTCAATTAAGCTTGAGAGGCGGACCGATTTCTACCAACAGTAGAGATGCTGTTGGTGCAAATTACAAAGTTATTTAAAAATCAATTTCGGTTGTTTTTTTCTAGGACCATGAATCCAAATAATGAATTAGAGATTCATTAGAGATAATTTTTTTTATGTTTTTATTTTAATTATATTTCATCATGTTTTGATTATCGAAAGATTGAAGTAAGTCCCGTCACCTTTACTCTTTGTTCCAAGATAGACACCGGGATTTTAAAAAGGAAGGACTGAATAAACAACCATAACGGTTTGTAGTCCGGAGTATAGTGCATGCATATGCACACAGCATGCAGAATATTGTCAGCAATATACTCTCAACTCTCTATCCTGGCCCACTGTGACTATTTGGGGCTGGAGTGACACGCTGCCAAACCTCTCGTTGAGAGATTTAAGTCGCTGCTCGATTCTGCCCTCTATGTCACCTGCCGTCTTTATAAAATAGAAAACAAAAGATATGAGTAAAAACCCGAAGCAATGTTTTGTCACAGTAATACAGAAATATTCATAGGCAATAAACTTATGAAAATAATCTATCAGAATAGAAATAAAGACTGGACTCGGAAAAAATGAGACACACAAAAATGATCACCAAAAATTCATTTTAACTCGAATACTTCTCAAATTTTCAGGGATTAAATAATTATATATATGCTATGTTTTGGCATTATTGATTTATTGAATTTCTTCCCCCAAGCTGAATGCTCGTACAGTTCTCTTACAGTTCACTGCTCATGAGATCTTGGGCGAGGCTTTGTCCATCTTCCTTACACAATTTCTCCGAGTTTTTCTTCAAAGCTTCATCGGTTTTGAATGTTTTTCCGCTTTTCTTCAACTTCTTCTTCATTATCGCCCAAAACTTTTCGATCGGACGAAGTTCTGGTGTATTTGGCGGGTTCGCCTCCTTCGGGACCACATTCATTCCCTTCGCTTCGCACCAATCCATTACAGACTTGGCGTAATGGCACGAAGCGAGATCCGGCCAGAACAGCGTGTGACCACGGTGAGAGCGGAGGAAGGGCAGCAAGCGCTTCTGCAAGCATTCCTCTCGATAAATCTGCTCGTTTATGGTGCCGATTGTAACGATTGTTCTCTTCCGGAACTTTTCCGGAACCTCTATGCGGGACGTGCGGACAAAAAACTCGAGGCCGGGGATTTGTTTGGTGTCCGCCTTCATATATGTCTCGTCGTCCATGACGAGACAGCCTGGCTTGACCAGCCACTCACGGTACAGCTTCCGCGCACGCAATTTGGCCACCGTGTTTTGCTTGTCAGACCGGTTTGGCGCCTTCCTGACCTTAAAAACACGTATACCAGCCCGCTTCATGGTCTGCTGAATGAACCACTTCGACGAATTTACCTTTTTGGCCACGTCTCGGGTGGAAAGGTTCGGGTTATTCTTAAAGTACTGCCTTATCTTCCACGCCTTTTCTGCGTATTCCGTTTTCAGTTTTCGGCCGCTTCCAGCGCGCCGCTCGATGGTCTTCGTCTCCTGGAACATCTTTACAACGCGAGACACGGTGGAATGGTGGATTCCAAGCCTTTAGCCGATCCATCTGTTCGACTGACCAGGATTATCGATCACCGCGCCCAAGATTTGCTGGCGTAGCTCTTCTTGTTTCAAATGCATCTTGAAAACTACTTGACAGATCGCAATAAAAATTTTGCACATATAAACATAACACTAGTATTACCCAAAATTTCATTAATGTTTACCCACGCGATAAAAAGTTACACCCAAAACAAAGTGTCGCATTTTTCCGAGTCCAATCTTTACGCTGTAGAAAACACATTTTTTTGGATATTTTGCTATCAAACAAAATTTCCCGCAACACTAGACCTTGTTTTACTGCTAAATCAATCAGAAGAGCAGGGAATTGAACAAAGCAGAACAACAAAAAACAACCTCGATTTCGCAGTGAAGTTTGACAGCTGTGGCCATTTGGCCGCATTCTGGTTTTCATGGCAGCCAATAGGTTTTATGAAGGTTCTCAAGTGGTCATAACATCTTTCACTAGAACGCGTTCAAAATCTTTATGTTCTGATAAAGGTTTTATTAACTTGTTTTCACAACCGTCTATAGAGTGGGCCATTTTGTAGAAATTTTGGCTTTAAAGAAGCATAGAGGAGGTGTTGGTAGGCAAAACAGTTTTGATTGTAGTTTTATCAACAAAGCCTAGAGAAGTTGTTATACAGCTGGATTAAAACTAAAATTGTTACTTGGGGTGTCATGCCATATTTGGTTCCATTTGCTTGATTAGTTCTCGAGTTATGCAGAAATTTGTGTTTTATTTGTATCGGATTCAAGGTTTTATATCGATTCAAGGTAATACATTGAATTTTTGAATAAAAATATGTTAACTGACTGCCCAATGACTGATCCTCAAATAGAAAGTGGCACCAAAAAAAAAAAACAAAAGTTTGTCTATGTTGGCGATTTGTTTCATTTTAATTTCTTCTCTTGGAAATTTCACCGAGTAATAAACCATTTGATCAGAGATTGCATCTTTACACCACATTACATCATTTCATAACACTTCCAGAGTGACTTATCTCTGAAAATATTCTGGAACCATCAACCAAGCAGTACTAAAGACATCTTATTATGGAGTTCAAATTAGACAGAAATAAAACAGTAAGATTATAGGTAAATAGCCGGATACGGAAAAATACTTAGCTGATGGATGCGTGAAGCAATGGATCATTATCGGAGATCCAACATTGATACTCTTGCAGGCAGTAGTCACAAACACTAATGTAACTCGGATTCATCTAAAAGTTCAACGCACTTATGAAAATCACACTGATCTAGCCCATCCTATTATCACGCCGGTAAATTAGTCCTTTTTCCACCAGACACCTCCTCCAGCAGCTTGAAAACAAACTCGTACCGTACGAGTCGTACGCAGCCGTGCAAAATAGCAAACAATTTTCAGAAAAAAAAGGCAACCGATCGTCTTACAATACACCAATTTACAAGAGAACGTATTTGTTCACTAAAAACTATCGATTTTCATATTTCTGAAGAGCGAAAAAAAATGCCACCTAGAAATCAAACTTGACGTCCGTCCACACGCAAAGCCTACCACGATCTTTTTCACCATCAGCAATTGAAGAACTATTTTCTACAAAAAATGCTTTCTTTCACTAGCTGAACCCGGTGCGAGAGCTGCTACGCTTGCAACTAAACGAATGAAAATTTGATAGAACTGGCACATTTATGGTTGTTTTTCGGAATGAGTTTTTTCTTGACTAAGAGGGGGTTCAATCTTCTATCAGAACATGCTTCTTACCCGAGAAATACACCTTTTGTGTTCTAGTTACCTGGATAATTCTCAAGTTTGGTTGAAATTTTATTGTTTCATTTTTATGCATGCCCCCCCCCCCTCTTCCAAAGGGGGGAAGGGTCTCCAAAAACAGCATAAAATCATTGTCTTCTAAACCCCCAACACACCAAATTTTGTTCCATTTGCTTGATTAGTTTCCGAGTTACGCAGAAATTTGTGTTTCATTTGTATCGGAGCCCCCCCTTTCAGAAGGGGTAAAGGTCTCAATCCACCAAAGAAACAATGCATGCGTTAAAAAACCTCCCATGCCAAATATGTTACCATTAGTTTGATTAGTTCTCAAGTTACCCAGGAATTTATGTTTCATTTGTATAAGAGCCCCCTTTCCAAAGAGAGGAGGGGTTCCAAAAAATCATAAGAACCTTTCTCAGCCCCAAAAACTCCTGCATACAAATCTTGACGCCAATCGGTTCAGTAGTTTCCGAGTCTACAGGGTGCGGCATAAAGGGTGATACGGTCAAAATTTGGTCAAGGAAAAACGCGTGTAAATCGGTGAAATCGTTTATTTAAAAAATCAAATTAAATTTCTTTTTCAAGTTCAATTAGTATAAAATTCAGGAAAAATATTCAGTTAGGCTTCCGCTTTTCCAAATCCGAGTTGCCGGGCCTTACGCTTGACCCCTGCCATCAGATTTTGTACAGCCACCTTGTCCACCTTCTTCGCCGCAGAAAGCCAGTTTGCCTTGAACTGCTGCTCGTCCTTAGCAGTTTTTTTGGTCTTCTTTAGGTTCCGCTTGACAATAGCCCAGTATTTCTCAATTGGGCGGAGCTCTGGCGTGTTGGGAGGGTTCTTGTCCTTGGGAACCACCTGCACGTTGTTGGCGGCGTACCACTCCATGGCCTTTTTACCGTAATGGCAAGATGCCAAATCCGGCCAAAACAGTACGGAACAACCGTGTTTCTTCAGGAAAGGCAGCAGACGTTTATTCAAACACTCTTTCACGTAAATTTCTTGGTTGACAGTCCCGGAAGCTATGAAAATGCTGCTTTTCAAGCCACAGGTACAGATGGCTTGCCAAACCAGATATTTCTTTGCGAACTTTGACAGTTTCGTGTGCTTGAAAATATCTGCTACCTTTCCCCTTCCTTTTGCCGTATAAAACTCCTGTCCCGGAAGCTGCTTGTAGTCGGCTTTGACGTAGGTTTCGTCGTCCATTACCACGAAGTCAAACTTCGTCAGCATCGTCGTGTACAGCCTCCGGGATCGCGCTTTGGCCGTCGTATTTTGTTTATCATCGCGATTTGGAGTTACTACCTTCTTGTAAGTCGATAGTCCGGCTCGTCTTTTGGCTCGATGCACGGTTGTAGACGATACACCCAGCTTATTTGCGGCATCTCGGAGAGATAGGTTAGGGTTTCGCTTGAAACTACCGGCAACTCTCTTTGTCGTCTCAGCGGCTTCCGGTTTTCGATTTCCCCCCGATCCAGACTTCCTGGCTGTCGACAAACGTTCCCCAAACACTTTAATTACATTTGTAACGGTTGATTTGGCAACTTTTAGCGATTTTGCCAACTTTGCGTGCGAGTAGCTCGGATTTTCGCGATGCGCGAGCAAAATTTTGATACGCTGCTCTTCTTGCTTGGACGGCAAAATAAGAGCAACATTCTACACACACACACCTTCAAAATGAGGGGTGTTCAGGTTTTTTAAATGCAAAATTGAAAGAAATACGTCAAGTTGATATTGACCAAATTTTGACCGTATCGCCCTTTAATGCGAAAATGTTCAAACTTGAGTATTGGGTTAATTCGTGTAGCTAGTGACTAATTTCTGTTGAAAGTGTATTTGTTTATGTTTACTTTCAAGTGCTGCATCCAAACATTCTATTTGTTTTATTGCGAATTCGTCAAAATGTTCGCGAAAGAAGTGATCACCAGTTTGTTGCTCGCCCAGAAGAAGCCGAAAGAGATTGCCAAGGTGGTAGGGTGCCATTTGGCAACAGTTTACCGCATAAAAAAGTCCCTGCAGGATGGTCCTAAGCAGCGGAAGCCGGGAAGCAGACGTCGGCGCTTTGCACGCACGCCGAACGTGATCAAATCGGTCCGTGCAAAAATTGCTCGAAACCCGGTGCGTTCCATAAGAAAGCTTGCAAAGGAAGCCAATATTTCGGAGAAATCCATGCGGAGAATCATCAAAGAAGACCTGCATGCATCTTCCAGAGCCAGAGTGAAACGCCACTTGATTACGGACCGGGTCAAGGAACTACGAGTGACTCGTTCCAAGAGATTGCTTTCCTTGTTTAAGAAGGAAAAAATTATAATCCTGTTCTCCTACGAAAAGCTTTTCAGCATCAATGCTGTGGCCAACAGCCGCACGGACCGGTTCATTTCACCGCAGAAAATGGAGAACGTTCCGGAAAAAGTGAAATTCAAATTTCAAACTAAACATCCGGCTGGTGCCATTATGTTTGACTTGGTGGCGTCCAACGGTTTGAAAATGCCGCCTGTTTTCATTGATGCTGGAGTTAAAATCAATACCGAAGTCTATATCGGTATTTTAAAGGATTTTGCTTCCCTGGATGAAGGCCAACTTCTCCGAGGACCAAAACCTTGTCCTACAGCAGGATGGAGCGCCGTGTCACACGTCCAATGAAACCCATTAATGGTTGAACGATAACATGAAGTTTTGGCCGAAGGATTTGTGGCCCCCTAGCAGTCCAGATCTTAATCCGTTGGATTATTCGATTTGGGCATACTAATGTTGAAGCACGAGGCTGCAAAGCATCACACCCTAGTGTGAAAACCCTGAAGTCAACCATAACACGCACATGGCAGTCATTGTCGGAGGACTACGTCCGAAAGGCATGCTCTGGCTTCCGGCGTCGGCTCGAGGATGTTATTAATAAAAATCGAGGACCCATTGAATAAGTTTGTTTAAAAGGACGTTATAAAGATAACTGCACTCGAAAATGTAGATATTATTGCTTGAATTAGTTGAAAATGGGATTTGAAAGAAATAGAACAAATTTTCGCATTATTTTCTTCCGCACCCTGTATAAGGGTAAGACCAAGGGTAAGACAGACAAACAGAAATTCATTTTTATATAAATAGGAATCCTGCCTCTAAAAACCTCCACATGCCAAATGTGGTTTCATTTACTTAAATAGTTCTTGAGTTATGAAGAAATTTGTGGTGCATTTGTATGAGAGCCTCCCCCTCTTCAATTGGGGGAGGGGTCTGAACTACCATTTTTTTGCCATCGCAAACCTCCACTTGCCAAATTTGGTTGCATTTGCTTGATTTGTTCTTGAATTATGCAGAAATTTATGTTTCAATTGTATGGGAGCCCCCCTCCCTTTTCAGAGGAAGAAATGAGGGGTCTCAAACCAGCATAGAAATATTTCTCTCCTTCAAAAACCTCCACATGCAAAATTTGGTTCCATATGCTTGATTAAAATGTGTGTTTTATTCGTATCGGATCCCCCCCCCCCTTCAGAAGGGGGAAGGGTCTCAAACTATCATAGAAAGCTTCCCCGGCCCTAAAACTGCATCAGACAGACAGACAGTCTGAAAGACAGCAACTAAAACACAAAATGTGTATTTCTCGGGTAACCCAACAAACATCAGTGTTGAATTAGAGCTTGTTCAAGCAAATTTGGAGAAGCTATTCAGCTGTTTCTTCTAGAATAGCTGAATAGCTTCTCCAAATTTGTTTGAACAAGCTCTAATTCAACACCGATGTTTGTTATTAATTATATATATATAGCTTGTAGCTTGTTCTGAAAGAAGTTTAAACCCCTTCTTAGTCAAGAATGAGCTACTCTCAGTGCTACTCTCAGTGCTACATTATGCACAAGATGTTAATATAATCGGCAATAAAAAATCTAACAATTTCAACATTCATAGCAATCTTTCATGCGCCATGCAACAATGCTTGCAATCTTTCATACAACAGGGTAGATTCAGGCGTTACCTGACTAAAATTTACATGAAATATCCCATCCCATTGTCTGCCAAATCTAGCATTGTACAGCCATTCCCTTTATGTGCATTAGATAACGCAGAAAATTCAATGTTTCTTTTATATCTGTGAGGTGTTTTAAATTAAAATTACAATTTTGAATAAAATTAGAACGAAATGTTTACAACTCCACGCTTGCATATTCCATGTCCATTGCCATGCACCGCAACAATCATACACATATTACCATACGGTTCTCACCGAATAACTGTAGACTACCCAATCAGTGTGCAAAATAAATCGCTATCCATTTAATCCATTACCGTTTTCGCTGCGACAGTCAATTGGTGGGCGGTCTCGGTTGGCAACCTAAAAGAGTAACAGTGCACACTCAGAAGACCAGTTCTGAATCTCAAATAAATTGAGGCCGCAAGGTTCCACTGCTGCTGCTGCTGCCGCTGCTGCTAATACCTGTATGGTCTCCCACACGTCGCTGTCTGTGTCACTTATTCGAAGTCTTTGATATCCGATCCATCGAATAGTAGGCTACTCGTGGTCGCAACTCACAAGAATGCGATTACCGTGCCGAACAAGAATATTAATTCGCCGACTAGGTTTTGATTTAGATCTAAATGTAAGAATAACATATTCCAAATTGGTGAATGAGCTTGTTTTGCGATCGGTTAGCCTGGGAAGCCATCATCGAATCGAGACCTTGAACGGCGGTGATTTGATTTGAATTTCGAACTTGTTTGTTGCTTACTAGGATCTGCTATTGCATATATTGATATGGTTCGGGGACTACCTAATGTGATCTGGTTAGGTATTTCAATATTCAAGAATTTTCACTGTGATATAATCCGTATTGAATAAATCAAATTGAATGAATACTTCATCCACCTGCCTTACCGATGATCACTAGCGATAATGTAGGCGTTTAAAAATCCATCCAATCCGATCATAATCTATTGTTTTCGTCCCCCATACGGGATGGATGAATCTGCAAAAACAAACATTTCCAAGTAAGACATCAGCACCACTTCACAGATCGTATTTCACCTGAGGCAGACGGCGGTAAATCAAAAGTCGTAGCATTTAAACCACAAGCATCGTTTGATGGCTCGAGTCACGCCTTAGCTAGAGGAGCCCACAAGACCCGCCATATGGCTAAGTTTTTCCCAACCGGCATTAGACAAATAGACAGACACAGGAGAAAAGTGAATAAGACCTTCCAACTTCACGGCACGAGGCGCGTGTGATTGATGGATTCTGTCGTTGTTTTGGGTTTGACTTTTTCGACTAATGCAGAGTCATCATAATTCAACGTGACGGGTCAAATTCTAGAAACCGGTATCGCGATGCCTCCAAGCAACGTTTGCCGAATCCACTTTCGTAAAACGCGACAAACGGAGGTTGCTCATGATTTGCGGCTTATTGGTGGCTGTGGGACAATAATTGCGGAGAAATTTAACCTAGTTAGTTCTGAAAAAGGACCACGTCCAAATGATGTCACCGAAGCGGCGAGAGCGGCTCGAGCAAGAACCATTCCGCGGCGCACGTTTGTGCGATTATTCATTCATGGTCCGCCACCGCGCAGCGCCGTCCGGATCGGATCGAATGTAAATTAGCCAACCATGAATGGCAGTGGACCCCAAAATAAAACAACAATTGAATGACTTTGACGAAAAAAGTGCAAAGCAAAAAACGACAGCCTGGCAGACAGACGCTTGGCTAATGTATTTTTTTTTATATCGTCGTTACAGCTGAAGTATGGAATAATTCGCTATCGAAAATTCTCGCTGTGAACGAAACTCGCTTTTCGATTGTCGCGTTTTCCAGAATTCAGATGTAACGGCAAAAGTCACTCGTCGAAAAACGGAAAAGGGTTATGCCACTTGACCAAAAAAAAAAACAACGATTCCGATGGGTCACAAACGGTCATTGGAGAGACAATGTGTTTATATGCCTCTGAACTTACAAAGGCACTGTCGGGTGGATGTAATAAAACAAAAATATGTTTATAAGTTCATGTTGATCCGTCACACCGTTGTTGAAACGGAAATCATTCTTTTCGTGTCATCCTTTTGCGTTCGTCTACCACTTGATGTCTGTTGTTGATCGTGCCTTGTAGGTGCCCATCGATGTATAAACAGGGTGATTGATTGCGGAAGATTGTTGGCTGTTTAAGTGAAGTTGTAAAGAGACCGGAAGGATGAAAAACCAAGCTAAAAATTTCCGTTTCATTCCTTCAATGTAAGGATCAATTGAACATAAATTCAAGAGTTTTGAATATTTCAAGCAGACAAAAAATAGGGATCATTATCAACCAAAAGTTCGGTAAGGAGAGTGTTTGCTTAAAAAGCTAAACGAAAGATCAAAAAGAGTATTCTATAGAACTTTCACTCCTTAAAATATTAAAAGTTCTTAAGATATAAACTTCTTGACATGTAAATCAATAAATGACTAAATTTCATGCTCTAATAAATGCAAATACCAAAAATGATGTTCTCACCTAAAAATTTACACAATATGATGCGAAATAAGGTCTTGTGGTAAAATATCACATCACGGGATGAAAAATAGGTCATGCGAATACCATTAAAATTTTTATGGATTATAACACTCAAAAATCAGACGGCCGAAGAATGGAGTAGGCGCTGCTTGCGGTCGGTTTGTATTTCAAGGAGCTGTCAAGTCATTTCGGTTTCTCGCGAATTTTGTAAAGATTTATTTTGTTGATGTTCCGTTTAGGTGAAGATTTCGTCTGTTTACATGTTAGTTCATCAGGAAGTTGCGGAGGAAATTGGTCTGTTGAAAAACAACAAAGCCGCTGGTGTTGACCCTAGCGAGCTATTAAAATACGGTGGGGAAGCACTGGCCAGAGCGCTGCACTGGGTAATTACCAAGATTTGGGAGGAGGAATGTTTACCGGAGGATTGGATGGACGAAATAGTGTATCCCATCTATAAAAAGGGCGACAAGCTGGATTGCTGCAATTATCGTGCAATCACGCTACTGAGCGCCGCCTACAAGTTGCTCTCCCAAATGTTATGCCGCCGCCTGTCACCAATTGCAAAGGAGTTCGTGGGGCAATAACAAGCGGGATTCATGGGTGCCCGCGCTACTACGGACCAGATTTTTGCGATTCGGCAAGTACTGCAGAAATGTCGCGAATACAACGTGCCCACACATCATCTATTCATCGACTTCAAATCAGCGTATGATACAATCGATCGAGACCAGCTATGGCAAATCATGCACGAATATGGATTTCCGGAAAAACTGACGTGGTTGATCAAAGCAACGATGGATCGAGTGATGTGTGTCGTCCGAGTATCGAGGACGCTCTCGAGTCCCTTCGAATCTCGGAGAGGGTTACGGCAAGGTGATGGATTGTCGTGTTTGTTGTTTAACATTGCATTGGAGGGTGTGATTCGAAGAGCTGGGATAGACACGAGTGGCACGATCTTCAGGAAGTCTGTCCAACGTTTTGCCTCCGCCGACGACGTTGATATCGTAGCAGGTAACTTTGAGACGATGGCGGAAACGTACATCAGACTTAAGGCTGAAGCTGGTAGGATTGGGCTTGTGATTAATGCGTTAAAAAAAATACATCAAGGGAAGAGGCTCACGAGATGACAATGTTAGCCTTCTAGCACAAGTTCAGATCGACAGTGATGAAATCGAGGTAGTAGATGAATTCTTTTATCTTGGCTCATTGGTGACCTCCGCTAACGACACCAGCAGAGAAATACAAAGGCGCATTATGGCTGGCAATCGTGCCTACTTTGGACTCCGAAGGACGCTAACATTGAACAAAGTTCGCCGAACCACAAAGTTGACCATCTACAAGACATTAATTAGACCGGTAGTTCTCTACGGCCACGAAACATGGACATTGCTAGTGGAGGACCAACGCGCCCTTGGAGTCTTTGTACGGAAGGTGCTGCGTACGATCTACGGTGGAGTGCAGATGGAAGACGGAACGTGGAGGAGGCGAATGAACCACGAATTGCACCAGTTGCTAGGAGAACCTCCCATCGTACACATCGCAAAAATCGGTCGACTACGATGGGCTGGGCATGTCGTAAGAATGTCGGACGACAGTCCTGTGAAAATGGTTCTCGAAAACGAACCGACAGGTACAAGAAGAAGAGGAGCGCAACGAGCAAGGTGGATCAATCAAGTAGAAGGCGACCTGCGGACCCTCCGCAGACAGCGAGGACCGCCAGCCATGGACCGATTACAATGGAAACAACTTCTGTGTACAGCAGAGGCCACACCGGCCTTAGCCTGATTGGTAAGGTAAGGTAAGGTACAATATACAGAAAATTGTCACACACATGCGTAACAATCGACGTGATAAACGCTTTCTATAGTGCTAGCTGGGAGGCTATCGCCATAGCACTGCACAGGATGCGTGTTCCCAGCTACGTGTGCAGGATGCTGAAAAGTTACTTCCAGAACAGAGTCCTGGTGTACGAAACGGAATTGGGCCAAAAATCAATCACAATTACGGCGGGCCACAAGGTTCCATTATAGGTCCAACGCTCTGGAGTGCTAACGCTGCAGCTGCCCAGTGGAGTTGAAAGCGTTGGATTCGCTGAGGATGTCGTGTTAACTATTACTGGCGAGACCTTAGAGGAGGTCGATATGTTGACGGCGGAGGCGCTGGATACCATTGAAGCGTGGATGACAGGAGCAAAACTGCAGCTGGCCCATCATAAGACGGAAGTAGTGCTAGTGACCGACCGGAAAGCCGTTCAACTAGTAAACATCAACGTCGGAGAACACGAAATTGCATCAAAGCGCGCGCTGAAGCACCTGGGGGTGATGGTCGACGGCCGTTTAAATTTCAACGCACATGTCGATTACGCCTGCGAAAAGGCGTCAAAGGCTGTCAACGCGATAGCAAGGATCATGCCAAACTTCGGCGGGCCAAGGAGCAGCTAGAGACACCTTCTGGTGAGCGCTGCAACCTCAACTCTGAGGTATGGAGTTCTGGCCTGGGCCGCAGCGCTCAAAACAAAGCGTAACCGGGAAAATCCGAACAGAGTATTCCGACTCATGTCCATGCGGGTCGCATGCGCCTACCGAACAATTTCATCGGAGGCAGTATGCGTTATCGCTGAGATAATGCCCATTTGCATCATCCTGGCCGAGAACGAGGAATGCTATCAGAGGAGGAATACAAGAAACGTGAGGGATATCGTCAGAACGCACTCGTTGGCTAAGTGGCAGCAAGAGTGGGACAATGCGGGAAATGGAAGGTTGTCTCAAATTCTTTAGGTAATGTTGAAATGCTTTACATTTGACATCGGCACTCTTTGATTGACAGCTTTGTCGATGATTCCGGCAAAGCTAGTGGCACACTTCTATCATTCGGAACGATGTGAAGTGTGCCCTTTTGACTATCCCTTGATCAAATCCCATGTGCTCTAATCGGTCAGACCTTATATTGATGTCAACAGGCAAATTTAACACAAACGTGATTATGACTAGTAATCAGTGCAAAGACTCAGTTCCCTGTATGTCATAGAGCTTTTCAGCTCTAACAGAGTTTAAAAACTAATTCATAGTCGAATGAAAAAGCATTCATTCACTAAATCTCATAGGGGCGACCAAAACATAATTCTGTTTCCCACTATATCGAATCAGAAATAAAACCGATTTTATATCCATCCATAACAATGGAACTCGATTCACATGCTAATTTGCTCGACATCAACTAGCTAGTAATCAAGTGCCACTCGCATTCGGATCAGAGCAATTAAATCAGTTCAAAACATGACACACGGCAGCTAGCTGTCAATCTGGTTCATGCTTGGTATTCGCGACAGGAGGGGAGAGATCGTTACTCAACAATTAGGCATTCGCCGGATGTTTGCATTGCTTGAATGTGTTTGTGTGTGTGTATTCCCATAGTTCTCTAGAATGGAAACAATTTTACTGCTCTAAGCATGAATGAAGATAACACTGTTTGATGATTCACTATGAGAAACAAGCCGACAAATCGGCGGAAGACTTGCATGTGTTTTTATCAGCTTGTTCCATTTCCGAAAAGCATCACCTACATTCAAGATAGTACAGTTTGCTCGCCAGCCCATTCACTTGTCTTCCAAATCGCATTTGCGAAGCACAAGAGGAAAAATGTTCTCAACTGACGTAAGACGCGAACATTGACATCAGAGGAAAACCACAGAACCGTGAAACCCGTGCGACGTGGATTGGTTTCATAACGAACCTTTATCCACCCACTAAAAGTGTCAACAAGAGTTGAAAAATAATCTTCTCACCAGCGACGAAGGTCTCAAGTTACACTTTCGTCACTTGTTGATTTCATTTCCCGAAAATGGTCATAAGAAGTAAACTGCCCGTCTGCCGCTCGACTCCAACATCTCACGTGCACCAACTGCTTAATTGTTCCGATCCAGCAAAGAGACCGTGCAGTGCACTCGGTAGCGAGCATTTCTCGATTTGGACGTAACCTGACCCGATCGATACGATTGTGGCCAACAGCCATCAGTCTTTGGACAGATGAAACTTGTTCATCGCCTACTTGGGCGCGCACCGGTCGGTCGGTGGTCTTTAAAAGGGAGTAAACAAAAGTAAAAGGTTCACGATGGCCGACGGTCGGCAGTTGTTTGGCAAAGTCGTAAAGCTCGATGCAACCATGCATGTGGGGTTGGACTTTTATGTCGTTGCACTTTTGCGGCTGCCGCAAAAGGAGAGACTTGTCCGAGCGGCGTTTCGCATAGGCGAGGAACCGTTTCTTGCTCGCGGTGGATTGAACAGCTGATGTTCGGTAATTTAAGTGTTTATTTCTCTGTTGTACTTGAAATTTTTAAATGCAATTTTGAAACGGTAAGTATATCACATTCTGGTTTTTAAGCAAGTGGTGTGGCGTTATTGCCTGTGTTTCTAAATATTACAGTTGGAAATGTTAGGTAGGTCTTTGCCTTTGCACTTCTTCACCCACACGGGCCAGCCGTTGAATCCGTACTGCATCTGAATCTTCTTGACGCAATCGATATCGTTTGTGATGATGTCGTCCAAAAAGTCTGCAAAGCAAAACAAAAACAACCATCATCAACCATTCTAACAATTCAAATGTAGTTCCGCTAACCTTCACACTTCATATTGCACTTTCCACCCTTTCGGCCGGTTCGGCACCATTCCTTGCTGTTGATTTGAAAGATCCCGTAGCTGGCCGTAAGATTCGGCAGCTGCGTCACCCTGGCGGTATCCATACCACTTTCCGCGTTGGCCAAGCAGATCCAGTTGCCGAAGAATGTTCGCGAGATGCCATTCTTGCCCAGTTCCTTGGCCAGGTCACATTTGGTGAAGACTTTGGCGTTGCTCAGCGCTGCGAGGGCCACCACCAGAAGGCTTGCGATGATCAGTAGTTTTTGTGATGTGTTGAACATTTTGCCGGTTTTGGTGTTGTGTGTTTGATTTCTGAACAATAGATGAAAAAGTTTATGAAAATTTGTTTTTATATAAAAATTTACTTTCTGAAGTATATAATTTACGAAACTAATTCTTGATTTTGTTATTTTTTTTTCTTACAGGTATGTTCACAGAAGATGCGCCACTTGTAAGGGAAATCTAAGTTTGAGGTGTGAGTAATATTTCCGTAATATTTGAATTACTGCTGAGAGCTAGTTTCAATATCCTTCCGAGTTCGGTATCGGTATAGGCACGGTTTAAATTTGAAATCGGTTTCAAATTTTTTGTTTGGTTTCTGGTTTTGTTTTGTTTCATTCATTTGGTTATTGTTGGCACAATTTTGTCAAGAAATATAACCTAGTTTTAGAGACCTGCACTAAAAATATATTTGCGTAAATTAGCTTTCAATCGATTCGTAAACATAGATTGTGTACAAAGAACAAATGTCTCGTAAACTGTATGAATCTGATGAAACGCTATCATTACACCTTTTTGTACACAGCACGAAATGAATTTCTTGAAGACCAGCTAATCGTTGCTAATCTTATACTGTATTCAGACATGTTTGTGTTGCTGCTGGGATAGTCGGAAATCATTGGTTTATCCCGATATAAAAATAACAGACCTTTTGAAGGATATAGCTTCATACTCACAAACAGGTAGCTTCTCACGAGTCACCATGGTCTAGTGAGATCAAAACCCCGAATTCAATAACAGTTCATCCCAAAAGTACACGATCAAACCCCATGTTAGAAATATAAAAAACGCTGAACAACTCTTCGTGGTTGCGCTTATTTGTTTGAAATACTATTCGAGTCGATATAGTAGATCTGTAAGTCATTCATGTTACCACCAGAGAGACGTTTCTTTTTTAATATTCGTAGCAACAACATATTCGTACACAGAAAGAAAACCTGAATTTTCATTGTGATGTAAATATCGAAGAATGTAAAATTGTATTTCCTTCCACACGAAGCAGCAACTTGCATGAAATAGTTGTAATGAAGACAAGCTTTTGTATACAACATCATCGGCATTGTATGGATTGTCCCAGAACTTTACACGATTTATAATGCTAATTTGTAAGTTTTGTGACGCTCCATTTATGTCCATGATATTGAACTGAAATTCACCCTACTTTTTCGAGCTGTGTAGCACTTTGTATTGTTTTTGTGCAATGCACGAATTTTCTTTCTGAGGCAACAAATGCTTCATATCTCCGGAACCAGTTGGCGAATTTCTGTGGTGCTATACAATCTTTGGTTTGGCGATTATTGTGTTAACTTAGATTAGGTCATGATCAAGAAATAGGAATTAACTTTCGATCACATCACCAAAATCAGTTGACCGGGTAGAGAAAAAAATAACAAAAAAAATCTTTAAAAGATTTTTAAAGACCGGGTAGAGAAAAAAAAATTTATTTTGTCATAAAGAAAATGTACATTTGACGTAAAAACTTACTCATTCGACATGAAACATTTGTTGGCAACGAAATTTTTTGTTTTTGTTGACCAAAGAACGTATCGTAAATAAGTTATACATATATTGTTGTGCTCAAAACAATAGCAGCGGTTGGTAGAAAGTTAAAAAAAATTAAACCATAGTCAGCCTATGTAGTATTTAAAAATGTTTTCATATTCATAGAAAAATTATACGTTAGAATCATGTTTGGTAATTCATTTATACATGTTTCAATTGAGGTAAAGTTTAAAAAAAAACCGGTGTTCAAGAGAATAGCAGCACTTAGTTCATAACAACTTAACATGAAAAAACATGGTCCAAAAAATAAAAGGTCAACAAATTCGGAAGTGGCTGGATAAGCACACTGTTTTTAATCACTGCTGCACATCGTTTCGAAATCGATTCCACAAGGCCTTGGCATCGCGAATCAGGTATTGCAGCGCACAAATCGCGTACCACAGACCACAACTCCTCGACATTTTACGACTTTGCTTCAGAAACAGCTAATTTCCACAGGTTTTCAATAAGATTGAGGTCCGGTACTGCGTTGGCCACTCCATAACCTCAATTTGGTTCCCCTGAAACCATGTTCCGGCACACTTGCTGATGTGCTAAGGATCATTGTCCTTTTGGAACCAGAGGACTGAAGAAAACGTTAGTTCTTGAAGCCTGCCACTTTTGGTGTGGCGCTAGTGACGATTTTAACATTTTAAGCTCGGTTCACAATGGATTGTGAGCAGAAGCGTAATATCTTGTATGATGGCAGAAAAAAATCGTTCATTTGCATAAATAGTATAGTTTTATTATATGAATTCAGACTGCCCTGGGATGCATAGTTGACGTAAGCGCCAAGACGACCAAAATTCACTTTTTTTAGCATACTTTACCCTATAATACATTACCTCCAAGTACAAACAACAAAAATTTCTTCGAAAAATTGTGAGATACCTAAATTGAAAAAAAAAACGGTTTGGCGTAACCGCCATTTAGTCACATGAATGACGTCGCTCCACATATAGTTTGACCCATAGCGATGCATAGCTGACCGAACACGCCACGGGTGGCTGTAAGCAAAGTTTAATGCACCAGGGAAAGCCGATTAGAGATTACATACATCCCAAGTAACAATTTAAGTTTTATTCCGGCCGTATAGCATTCCTCCCGACTTTGTTGACAAAACTACATTCTAAACTGTTTTGTCTACCACCTCCTCCACCTCTTCTATGCTTCTTTAAAACCGAAAATTGTACAAAGTGGTCCACTCTTGACAGTTGTGAAAAACAATTTAATAAAACCTTTATAATACCATAAAGAATTTGAAAATGTTCTAGTGATAGATGCTATGACCACTTGAGAACCTTCATAAAACCTATTGACTGCCATGAAAACCAGCATACGGCCAAATAGCCACAGCTGTCAAACTTAACTGTGATAACGTGGTTGGTTTTTGTTGTTCTGCTTTACATTCCCTGTTGTTCTGCTTTGTTCGATTCTTCTGATTCATTTAGCAGTAAATAATATCTAAGAAATAAAGTCTGGTGTTGCAGGAAATTTTGTTTGATAGCAAAATATCCAAAACAAATTGAGTTTTTTACAGCGTATTATGCTCCAAATCATATACGCATTTAATTTTGTGGTGAATATTGTCACGATAAAAGCTGAAAATTAATGCGCCTCGGAAATTATGTGAGTTTACAACAACAAACACAAAATTAAAACAAATATATTCGATAAATTAATCATGAATTTCTTGAAAATTGATGGAATTTAATAAGGTTATCTAAGAAAATGCAGCAATTGGTCACTGATCTACAGTTGATTTGCATTACATTTAAATTTGATGCATTTATTTTTCCACATTTCAATTATTTCTTATACTTCAATATAAAAAAATCACAATTCTGCCATAAAGCCAAGTTACCTTTGCAATTACTACTTAAAATCTATTTGGTTATTTGGTGGCTTCCCTCAATGCCAATTTGCCGTACAATGCATTTACTGGAGGCAAAATGGTTTTAAAATGCTTTTTCAACTGACCATAATAGGATAATATGAATGAGTCCTAAAACGGCATTTCCAAACAGCATTTAACGAGTTCATAAAGTCGAAATAAAACCTTTGATAGGAGTAAAAGGAATTTGAGAAAACGAGGTGGTAAGATCATTTTGCAACAAACAAGCTGTGTAGGTTCTCATAAACCTGACCAAAATATGAAACCTATTGGCACCCAAGTAACAAATTCAATTTTAAGGTACACTTGAAGAAGTTCTGAAGAATCATTTGATAAAACCACGCATAAAACTAGATATTCTACATAACATCGATAAAACAGCCATAAAACCCCTAATAAGTTCATAAAGGCCCATACTACAGGAGGTTCTCAAGACTATTTCCCAAGATTCGCTTAAAACATGATAGTTTTATCGGTACATACTTGTAATGACATGCAGGACATGCTTAAAACTATGATAAAACTACCACAAGTTTTAGTAGTTTTATGATTTTCTTCTTTAAGAACACTTCCAGTCCGTCACAAATATGTTTCGAAGATTTCATTTTTGGATTCGTTCTGCTGAATGGGGACTTTTTTAAGAGAAAAAAAAACATCGATATACATATGATGTTTCTTTTCCAAAGTGGATACGTATGTAAATTAATTGTAAAATTGACCATAAATGCATGAGTTTTTTGCCTGCAATTGATAAATTTTTCATGCGACGTTCAGTTTATTGGTGTTTTATAACATAAAAGTTCGAAAATTTTAATGCGCCACGGAATCATTGCTAGAACATTGATTTATTTGAAAAATAAAAAATACTTGACAATTCAACAATTAGGTGACAAGGCTGATAAATTGTTAGATCTTGAATAAATTGTGTCTACAATCCATTTTAAGTTTCAAAATGTATTTTAAACAGCAGAAATTGTTCGTAGCATTGGAAAAACGAGAGTTTTGTTGCATATATTTGAAAATGGCTACCATTCGGAGGGAATCCAGAATAGCCACGCTCGCCATTTTTTCAATGGTTTTATCTAAAACTACCATAAAACGCATATAAAACTAATATTTCTTGCACAAGACTAACAAGATTTTTTTAGGAGCGCGATAAGTTCATCTTTACTTGTTCTATTCTTGAAAAAGAGGAGTAACGCTTGAATAAAACTTGTTTGAATTGCTCAAGGTAAACAAGTCTTTCGTAAGATAGCCATAAAATCATTGTGGAGAAGGCACATCATAAACAAAGAAAATGTGAACGTTCAAATCAAAAGTGCCTATGCATAGTTGTTGTTCATAATTACAGCTTATAATTTGTTGTTTTTAATCACCATTGTAAGGCAATTAAAACATTAAAAAAAACTCTAACTTGAATATGCTAACAAAGGATTTGGGAAGAAGAACAGATAATAATATTGCGTCGATGGCTGAAACATCAGTTGAGCGAAAGATGATTTTTCTCTTGATCTGTACGCTGAACCTAGCGTTGGAAGAAGTGCACTGTGTAGTGGATCACTGAGCGATTCCAGCGCACTACTTCCGACTTTGGATTAAACGTGCGGATCATGGGAAAAATCGATTTTCGCTCAGATGATTTACCAATTTTTACTTGCAACGAGTATAAATATTGTGTAGCCTATTGTGAACTGAAATGCACGACTCGGGAGAATTCAACATTAACATAACATTTGACAATCGTAGTGCACATTAAACCTTACGTCAAAAGTACTGCGCTGTATTTCCACGGTGGTGCGCCATATAACGCACTATCTGAGACGTTAGGTTTAACTTGCACAACTGGCATAAAATCAAATATCATGAGTTATGCATTTCGGTTTTCAGCTGGCGACACATTGCACCATTTTATTTTATTCGTTTTACGCATAACGCATAGACCCTTTTGATAAGTTAGTCTCAGTAGGCTGCGAATCCAATGGAATGGTCAAAAAAAAATTGTCGTTGGTGGCTGAGATGAAGGAGTGTTCAATATATTGAATAGGTTTTTATTGAATTTCCGCTTGAACGGTCCGCTGGTTTTTAATTTCTTCCACCTGTGGGCGTCCATTGTGACACTTTGTTTATTTTTCACATAATGTTCTTTCTCAAGAATATGTGCTCTTATTTAAAATCAAATGGTTCTAAGAGAGTTTTATGGCAGCATTTCCAAGATACATTCATCTTAAAGAAGAATGTCATAAAACCTTTACAAAACTTTTATCAGGTTTTATGCAAGTTGCGAAACGATGTCTTGAGAGAGGGATCAAGTATCTTATAAAACTACTGATAAGGTGAATTACACTTATAAATGATGTAGTTTTATGGAGGTTTCTTCAAGTGTTCTTTAATCACTCTTGAAAACTATTAATGAATTAAAACCAGCTTAACTTAGAAAATGCCCTGATAAAACCGGATGAACTCCATAATGCTCTGATAAAACTACCATAAAACATGAATAAAACCAATTTGCATTTGAATTGCTACTTGGGTTTCAAAATGTCGCGTATTGAAAAGGAAGTGAAAATTAAGGTTCTGGACACATGGCTAAGTGAGAAGGGTATTACTATGCGAAAATTGGTGAAGCGGTTTGGAATTCATCATGCTAGTGTTAAAACCATCATTAATAAGTTTGGGGAACACTATTCTTTGGATGAGCTACCAGGAAGAGGCAGAAAACCCGGTTCTTCCAACCCGAAACTGGAGCAGAAAGTGGTATCTCTAATCATGAAGAATAAATCAATGTCAATACGTGATTTGGCCAAAAACGAGTTTCGGAATGATCCAGCGTATCAAGAGGCGAAACCACTTGAAGACCTACAAGAAGCAGAAAATCTCGAAACAAAGTGCAGAACAGAAGAAGCGAGCAGCAACAAGGGCCCGGAAATTGTATTCGCGTCTTTTGCAGCGTCCGGATGCATGCGTTTTGATGGACGATGAGACCTATGTAAAGGAGGACTCAAAAACCCTTCCAGGTCCACAATACTTTACTGCCGTCGTTGAGGAGGATCTGAGCGATGCGGACAGGTCGATTCAAGGGGAGAAATTCGGTCGAAAGGTACTGGTATGGCAAGCAATATGTTCCTGTGGTTTGAAGTCAACCATTTTTTACACTACCGGAACTATAAATGCGGAAATCTATCGATCTGAGGGGCTCCAGAAGAGATTGTTGCCTTTATATAAGAAGCATAGTACACCTCCACTGTTTTGGCCGGATTTAGCGTCGGCTCACTATGCCAAAACCACTCTCAATTGGCTTGCGGAAAAGGGTATAGATTTCGTTGAGAAAAATATCAATCCACCAAATTGCCCTCAGCTTCGACCCATCGAACGTTACTGGGCAATCGTGAAGAGGGTCTTCAAGAAGACTGGTAAGGCAGCTGGGAACATGCAGGAGTTAAAAAAAAATTGGGCTCAAGCGTCCAAAAAATGCGATGCAACACTTGTCCGGAACTTGATGAAGAGCATTCGATCCAAAGTTCGAAAATTCGTGAAGGAATAACTTAAATTTCATCCGGTCTTCATTATGTTTAAGTTTAACCTCGTACAATAAAGGATCAATTTTTTGTACGAATAAAATATCGGTTTTCAACATAATTTGAAAGAAAGTTTGTGGATAGCTTATTTTCGATACACTCCTTAGTAGAACTATTGTGATTAGGAAACTAGGAGAATTTAAAATTAACACGTGATATGATCACTTTAACAAAAATAAAAATAAAATATTGAAGCACTTTTTCAAAATTATCACTAGTAAACGCGAGCAAATTCCTTTAAATTCCTTTAAATTGCTTCAATATTGTATTTTTATTTTTGTTAAAGTGATCATATGAAGTGTTTAATTTTAAATTCTCCTATATATTTCAGTTTATGTTTGTATCGAGTTACTTAACAGTAATAACCACTAATACTCTTTTACTCTTCACATGCTTCATTATTGTTTTCAGGCAAATTAATCCAGCATTCGCGTTACTCCTCCGGCATCAAAGGCAAAAGCTTTTTGATGATAGAAGACTTCCAAGATTTTCCTATCCCACTGGCTTCTTTCTGGTATTGAAACTGCTCGGTCAAATTGAAAGACAGTTTTTCAACATCTTTCATCTGTTTCTTGGTCAGTAGTTGCAATGTCTTCATATCTTCGTTATAGTTGTACGAGCAATGAATATCATACACAGATAAAAAGAAACATTGAATTTTCTGCGTTATCTAATGCACATAAAGGGAATGCTAGATTTGGCAGAAAATAATGGGATATTTCATGTAAATTTAAGCCAGATAACGCTTGAATCTAGCTTGTTGTATGAAAGATTGCAAACATTGTTGTATGGCGCATGAAAGATTGCAAACAATTTCATTGTCTACGCTTCCTTTGGCTTGGAATTCTACGAGGGGAAATTTTACGCGCCTGTTAAACTTCATTATTTTTTTCTGTGTAATTAGAATAGTTTCTTTTTTTTATCATCTTTAAAACGCATACGCCAACTTATGCAAATAAACAGGCATATTACTGAACGTTTATTCTCATAGTTTGACGCAAAAACCATGCTGCTATGTTCTGAATAATATGTCGTACATTAAGTTCTCACCGATTTTCTTCACGAATACCAACGAAAAGTTTCAACCAGAAAAAAAGAAGAGAAAAAGCTTTCCGACCATAAACCCATGCTTCGGAAATGTGGATGCAAATCAGTATGCAACGGCAAAATTGGACGGGATAGACGGTCCGAAAGTAATTCGTTGTACTGGGGATTAATAGGAACTGAACAAAAGGCGTTCATTCTGCAGTTCACTAAACATATACCCGGGAAACGACGCCGCAGTCAAGTGGATTGCGCTACCCAGAATTATCGGCGGCAATTTCGTACGAGTACCAGCTTGAAGATGAAAGAGGTGTGCCGCAGGGTGTATGTTGTGCTTTCTTTTTGAACACATTGGGCTACGATATGAATCAATTACGAATAATTTTCATAAAATCTTGCCTACAGCAACATGGTCTACCGGTATTATGCCCAAGAACACGAAAATGATGCTCCGTCCGAGAAACGTGGAAAATACACGCCATACAACAATGTTGACAATCTTTCATACAACAGACTAGATTCAGACGTTATATGGCTTAAATGTACATGGAATATCCCATTAATTTCTGATAAATCTAGCGTTCCTTTTATGTGCATTAGAAACGCAGAAAATTACATGTTTTTTAAAAATCTTGCTGGCCCACTTTTATTAGTAAAATTGTTGGTATACATTGCATTTCAGCTTAAACCTGGAAAACGCGTTTTCTCAACAATCATGCCGATAATGGTTACGTCAACTATGCATCCCAGTGCAGCAGAAGTCTCCATTTACACAATCGTATACAATAATAATCATTCGCTAACTGATTCAGACATTTTCGCGCTTATAATCGACTTAAGCACTCTGACGCAGCATTTTGAACAATGTGAAATAAAATTGTTTAACAATGTTCAGAATATTGCTTTAGAGTGATTGTGTTACTAAGAAATTCAAAATTAGTCAGCATCATAAAACCCTTTTCATCATTAAAAATTTTTAAGTGAAAATAATCAAAAAAAAAATAAGTGTGCCGAAGAACGATTAAACTTGATGGCGCATTTCTGCAGGAGATATCGCACAACTAAGCTCGAGATTTATTGTATTATAACACTGTGGGATATAAGACATGTAATAACTATTGTAACATGAAATTTAGAAACTAAAATAAATTATATAAATAAATTATACAATAAATTATATAGTCAACCGCAACTTTGGTACTAAATCGTTGCCAAAGCGAAATTGACTACCAGCCAGCAGAAAAAGCAAGAAGCAATTAAGGCTTGCTTCATTTAGAATTGGAACAAACTTTTGCTCATATTGTGGCGCTCCTGGTGGACGGATTTGGCGAAGTTCTTGGCACCCACGTGTCGGGAATTTTGTCAGCTTCACGTATGTATTTTTGACATTCCGCAAATCGACTGTACTTTGTAAACAATCAACATGGAAGCCGAAGGGAAAAAATTGTGCAGTTATTTGGAAAAACCATTGTGGTCTGCATCTAGGCTAGCTAAACAGCTGAAATTGCCCAGAAATACCGTATGGCGCGTTATCAAATGGTATAAGGAAACATTGACGACGATTCGGAAGCCTCAAGCCAATCGTCGGAGTGGAACTGTCGACCGGAAACTGCGTGGTAAGATTTTGAAGACGATTAAGAGGAATCCCAATCTGTCGGACCGTGATTTGGCCAGAAAATTCGGTGCTGCCCATAGTACCGTGAGGAGAACTCGACTCCGGGAAGGAATCAAGTCGTACCGAGCTAGCAAACAGCCAAATCGGTCCATGCTGACCAAGTTCGACGGGTGTCTTCTGATGGACGATGAAACCTATGTCAAGGCTGACTTCGGGCAAATCCCAGGTCAAAAATTTTACTTGGCAACGGCTCGGGGGGATGTTCCAGTCAAATTTAAATTTGTTTTTGCCGACAAATTTGCACGAAAATTCATGATTTGGCAGGGCATTTGCAGCTCAACACCACAAACCCCCCACCATCCTTCTCCCCCCCCCCCCCCTCCCCCCCCCCCAAACCCCCACCCCCCCCCCCCCCCCCCCCCCCCCCCCCCCCCCCCCCCCCCCCCCCCCAACCCCCAAACCCACCAAAAAAAAAAAAACAAAAAAAAAAAAAACCCGAAAAAAAACCAAAACATACCAACAAAGGGGCCCCCCTAACCCTCCCAGAAAAATCCAAATTCCCTCCACACCCGCCAAAATTTTAACCCGTTTTTTTTTTAAAAATATAAAAAAAAAATCCAAAATTTGAAAAAAAAAGATCTTGAATTTTGGATTGTGAAGATATCTATTTATTTAATATTATACATCAACAGGCTTCTATGCCCCAATGATGTGTTGTTGATCTCATAAAAAAACATAAACATACAAATAACACACTAAAAGCTTATCTAAACACATTAAAAAATCTAGTCCGAAGTGTATCACGTGAAATGTTGAAATCAAATTCCGTTGCCACCCGATTAAAAATCCTTTGTAGGCCAGTAATGGCGCTGTTTTGTCCGTAATTAGTGCGGTGATGTATTGGTTGCAGCAGGTGATTGTTCCGCAAGGCTCTAGGTCGCACGAAGAAATTTATTTGTCCTCGGATTTCGGGGCAATCCACTCGATTCTGCAAAATGTCGGAGATAAGAAGAGCCTTAGCAACATTCCTTCGTGTACTTAGGGTATCCAGCCTAATTAGTTGACACCGATTCTCGTAGCTTGGCAGACGAATTGGATCATTCCATGACAACCGTCGTAGTGCGAATCGAATAAATCGCCGTTGAACTGATTCAATTCTCTCGATTCCATTTTGGTAGTGAGGGCTCCAAACAGTAGAACAGTATTCCAATGTCGAACGAACCAACGCACAGTAGAGCGCTTTTAAGCAGTAAATGTCGGTGAACTCTTTAGTTAGACGAAAAATAAACCCTAGGTTTTTCGAGGCTTTGTTCACTATGAATGACACATGTTGCTTGTACGTCAATTGGGAGTCAAGAATAACTCCCAAGTCCTTAATTTGATCCACTCTTTCCAAAGGAATTCCAGCGAAGGAATAATTGTGAACTATTGGATTCTTCAATCGGGAAAACGTAATAATCGAGCATTTTTCAGGATTAACGGTCATACGATTCCTTTGGCACCAATCAACGAAAGAGTCCAACTGTTTTTGCAGAAAATGCGCGTCAGCTTCTGAGCGAATGTTGAAGTAAAGCTTGAAGTCGTCCGCAAAAGAAAGTCTCGGTCCAGCCAGAACTGCGTTCACGTCGTTGAAGTAAAGAAGAAAGACGAGTGGTCCAAAATGACTGCCTTGTGGAATTCCTGACGTGATAGGAAATGATGCCGAGGTGGATTCACTAATGACTACTTGCGAGTGACGACCAATCAAATAAGAATGGATCCAATTTAAAAGTCTTCCGTGCATTCCAAACCTTTCAAGCTTCGCCACAGCAATTTGGTGGTTAACCTTGTCGAATGCTGCAAATAAGTCCAAATAAAGTACGTCCGTTTGTGCTCGATCAAGCATACTATCCGTCACATAAGAAGTGAGACACAATAGGTTTGACGTTGTTGAACGACTGGGGAAAAAACCATGCTGATCCGTGCTCAGGTGTTGCTTGCAATGGAAGAACAGTCGGTCTATCACAACTAGCTCGAAGAGTTTGGAAACGGCGCATAATAAGGATATTCCACGATAATTGTCAACATCTTTCTTATCACCTTTTTTGTGTACTGGAAGCATGAACGCATTTTTCCAGCAGAGAGGAAACACTCCATCCGAAAGCGAGTGGTTGAAAATCTTTTGTAAAGGGATGAGCAAGCTGTTAATGCAATTTTTTACAAAGAGCGACGGAATTCCATCGGGTCCTAAGCACGTTGACGGTTTCAGTTTACGTGCTGCTGCTAAAATGGAATCATCATCAACGATGATATCGGGCATAACTAAGCCTGACGATTGAGTGATACTAGATGCTGATGTTATCTGTGTGCCAGTAAGCCATTCATTAGAGAACATGCGAGAAAATTTTGAGGCAAACAGGTCGCATATGACTTGTGGCTCGGAGGTTACCGTGCCATTCCACATCATTGACGAAGGAAGACCATCCTCTTTACGCTGCTGTTTGACATAATTCCAAAAGGATTTAGGATGATATTTGAGTCTTCGTTGTATGCCAGCCCGATAACTATTGAAGCATCTCGTTCCCACGCTTTTATAGATCTTGTTCAATCTAATGTAATGGTTCCGCAGCAGTACAGTTTTATTCTTCGAATACCTTCTCAGAGCGGCTTTCTTTTGACTTTTCAGTTTACGAAGCTCAGCAGTCTGCCAAGGAAGACGGCCTACAAATATAGTCTTCTTGGGAACGTGTTGATCTATCGCATACGAAAGAATATGCGAAAATGTCTCCGCTGCAGTGTTTACATCGATTCCATCAAAAATGTTGTCCCAATCCAACGATTCAAAAAAGGGAATGATGCTATCATAGTCAGCGTTTATGAAGTCGTAAAGTACCCGTACGGGGTTGTCACTATCCCTTACTACATTCCCTTTCTCGATACTGAGATGTAAAGGTGGGTGGTGAGGAACAACTTTCACCAACGGCACCGGAGCTAACAATATAGATGGAGCAGTGTCACAGGAGCTGACGAAACATAAATCGAGGCGTCTACCGTTCTCGTTAACGATATGATTGATCTGACGAAGCGTGGCAGTGCTATAGCAATCGAGAATACTAGCGGTGAACTGGTTGAATGTCGAATGATTAGCATCAGGATGTAGGAATCCATTATTAGAAGAACTCCAACTAATTCCAGGCAAATTGAAATCGCCAACGATCACGATATCGTCATTTGATGATGCTCTATCCACAATTGATGAAAGTGACTGCGTATGAGCTTCGACCAGTGAGCTGTCGCGTGTTCTATCAGGAGGAATATAAATTACACACAAGCAAAGGTTAAGGTCAGCGAGTCCAATCGCTAACCATAACTGTTCCCCGCCAGCCCATGCGTCAGTGCGTTCTCATACCTCGCCGAACAGCAAGGAGGACACCGCCTCCTCTAGTTTTTCTGCTGTTGTGCGGACCACGATCACAACGGAAAACTTCGTATTGGCGGTCTAAAACTTGAGTCGAGGTAGTATTCTGAGTGAGCCAGGTTTCAGAGAACGCAAGAATATCATAACTGCAGTCTGAACTAGCCAGCAAGTAGTCGTCGAGACACGAATTCAACCCTCCAACATTCTGATAATACATGTTCAACATACCTTCTGTTGAAGAGTAAGGGCCGATCTTATTGCTATCCAAGGGGTGTGATCCTGATGCAGTTTTAGAACGATGACGAGATGGAATGGATGGCACGCGAGTATCGCTAGCGTTGACAATGGGCTCAATTACATCAGAGCGAAATGCTTCCGCATTTGGTGTTTGGATGCAATTTTCGTCAGTGTCTCGAACATATGAGGTAGAAGCGCTGCAAATGGCATGGATTTCAGGGTTCGTAAATGCTCTGATTGTATTGTACTTGCCTGAGCGAGCAAGTTGGATAACCCCCTCACCGTTCCCGATCACAGGAACGGAACGACTTGGAAGGCAGGAACCAGCGGCTAGAGGTACTGAACGACAATGCTCGACTGTGACGGGTGGCTCAGGGGTATCCAAAATGCTGTTTGATGCGCGTTCCGTTGTCAGCAAACTTTGAAGGTGAATGATACTTGTAGAAACCAAGCATCGTGGTGATAAATGATAATGTCTAATATGCTGGCAACTTTCATCAGTTTTACGATCATGGGTTGGAGCGCTGCAAATGCCATGGAATTCAGGGTTGGTAGAAGCTATAATGTTATTGTACTTGCCTGAGTTAGCAAGTTGGATTGCCCCCTCACCATTCCCGATCACAGGAACGGAACGACTTGGATGGCAGGAACCAGCGGCTGAAGATGATGAACTGCAATGCTCGACTGCGTCGGGTGGCTCGGGGGCATCCATCATGCTGTTTAACGTGCGTTCCGTTGGTTGCAAACAATATTGGTGGCTAGTAGTATTTATTGCGTTTCTAAAGATGAGACAATCACCGACGGTGTCCCAGTGTCGATTCTTGGCATTTTCGCGGGTCCCCAAAAATCCCGCTCTGTTTGTAGGTTTTCAAATTCCCTGAAGAATATCCCTGTCGGCCATACTGAAGGATCCAGCGCTATATCTTTCAACTCCTTGTCCATTCCGATTTTAAACGATATGAAAGCAAACTGGTTCAAATCGGCATCTTTACGGACGAGCTTTCGAACAACGATGGGCTGTTGTGTTTGTAGGCAGTTTTTCACCAGATTGGAAATATCCTCGTCTGTGACATGACGAGCAAATCTGGACAGATACATCCAGAATTTCTCAGGCGGTTTTGCAACAGTTGCTACTGACAAGCTCTCGTTTTCAACAGATTTGGTACCACATACGAGCTTAAGATCAGGACGAGTTTTCGGTGTATCTTTTGTAATGGTCTCTCGGGTTCTTTTAATACTTGGCCATGCAGTACGAGGTCGCTCTAGACCAAGAGAATCATTAAACTGCCGTTTGTCGACCAATGATTTAGTGAGCTGATTGGTTTCCTGCAGCCCAACCTTCAGTTCATCAAATGACTCGCGGAAAGCATCTGATACAGCTGCTATTACATCCTGCGTTGACTTCATTGGATTCTTCTTAATATAATCCAGCTGATCAATGCAATTGTCGCAGAACCATAGTATGTTGTTATGCTCAGTCAAAAAGTCCACATTTGGTCTTTTTAGTCCGACACATTTTAGATGCGCAGATCGACAGCAAAAACCATTACACTGAACTACCTCAATGGTTTTGATCGGCTTGGAGCATTGATAACAATTTGAATCCATGTTCACTACTGGCCGGTAGATGGATGAGAGGCAAAAGCAGAGCTTTGCTGATTGTTCTTCTCGATGCAGAATAGATGCTGAATTCGAAACAATCGGTGGCGCTAGATGAGACGATGCACGGATGGCGGTGGCACACAAAGTCAACAGATAAATGCGGTGAAAACAAACACCGATTCTCGAACGGAATAGCACAAAAATGTACGGCAATGTGAAGCGAGAGTAGGTACTACTCGGAGGCACGAATGTCTTATATTATTTTCACTTTGCAGTGGGTTAACTTCGACTAATAGAAGAGCAAAAAAATACACGACCGATGCGAACGATAACAATAACAATAATAAATAACTGAAATACAGGCAATTGTTTTTGTTCCAATTCTATCTGAAGCAAGCTTTATAGGAGCGAGAAAGTAAGAGCGAACCTTAAAAAAATATTCTCAATTAGGCTGAGAGTTCTCTGCGAGTAGGAGATGCAATTATGAATTGGTTTGGAAGACCATTCAGTGTTCGATGTTTGTTGCGTAAGCATCTAATTTCGCGAACGGGAATATTTTAGGCCGATCAAATCAAAATGAAAAGCACGACAAATACTTTAATGTTTACGGAAGGAATCCGACGATTAAACCAATCGCAGCCATCCTTACCCTCGCCTCGACCCCGTTTAATTTAACTTTTTTTCCGTGGCACTCAAAACAAAACAATAACACATCAGATGTTCGCTGCTCCAATAAAAGGTAACAATATTTCTTCTACCAAACTACTAGTATCAGTAATTTAGATAGAACATTATAATACCTGCCTGATAAACAATGAAAAAATACTATCGTTGTGATAACCACAGCACTAAGTACAACACGGAAGATTTTTCTCTAGAATCAAAGTAACGACAAAACACGACAACTTCCGCCGCGAATCCTTCAACAAACCGAGCTGTCAAATTAGCACAACACGCAGCAAGTTTTCGGCTTCACGATTGTTGTTCGTGAATGAAAGCCGCTTCAGTCCTGTGGTTGGAACACCCATTTTAGTAGTATTTCCTCATCGGCATATGAAAGCATCCCCTTATTGAGAATTTTGGTGTATCCAATCTGGTCCATGATGATTGCCCAGTGCAAAAGCAAATTGTAAAGTTCGTTTCTACCACGCTCCATTTTTTTGGATTGTTTTTTCACAGTTTTATTAGAATTCATTTTTTTTTTGTCCACGGCATTATTTTCGCCTCATCTGTGATAGAGTTTTTAGTGGATCGCAGCTAGCCGTGCTGTGATACTAACTTGTTTTGTTTTTGCTGCGTCGTTTTCACAAAAAAATCAAACGTCGTTCAACTGAAACAAACATTGAAACCATAAAATCTTCGTGTGTTTTGTGTAATACGTAGTGAATGTAATCGATATCCTCCCAAAATGTTTGATGGTCGTTAGTATGACCCCGTCTTTTTGATTTTTTTTGTGCTACCCGGAGAAAGAGTTTTATCAGCTTAGGGCATCTCCAGGAGTGTATGGTCGTTACAAAATAGAACTGTATTTATAACAAAGGCAACTTCAGCAAGGCGTTCTAGTTATATAATTTCGAACAGTTTTATGTTAAAATATAAAACTGGAATACTACATTGTTCTACTTTTGTTCAAATTTAAAACGCGATTCATCCAAGTTATATTTTTTATGTCATTGTGGTAGTGTCTATGGAATCAAGTCAAAGGTCAAACTTTGAATCAATGTCCGGTCGTGCGTCTGTTTGAATCTTGTATACGTTCTACTTTTTCGTTAATAATTTCAAGTTGCAGCAACAAATCTGAACTCGCTGACCATCATATCCTAGGGGGGAGACATCTTTAATTTTCGCATTAAATCGTATTATAACACCACTAATTCAAGATTAAAATATTAATCTTGACAATAATGTGATTTAGAGTAAATTTGTTTTGGAGTGTACATGTAAGTTTGACAGATCATCTGGCTTATTAGTATTCGTGAGATGTGGAAATGTATAATGGTGTTTGTGTTTCGTCTCAATGTTTACCTTTTTACACGGAACAGCTGATTATGGTGATGTCAAACTATCAGCTCACAGTATGGAATGTTATGGTAGTTTGACGTCATCACCCACGTGCTCAGCAATGTTTACAATATTTTTGCTTCCAAACTGCTCGATGTGCCGGACCTAAACTGAACGACATTGACTTGCCACCAGGTACGTCAACAAATTAAAAAAAAAGCAAACCATGCGTGATAACTATACACTGTTAATAAAATTATAGCATTGTATTGACAGTTTATGATATTATAATACCGTATAGTGATATTATAATTTTATTATTTTCACTAATACTCATAGTATTGGCATTAAAATTTATGCAAGATTAAGTTGTCTCCCCCCTAGATCATATCCCTATTTCTTTGTTATTACCATCATTTCCCTATTTCTTTGTTTTTCAAAGTTTTTCGAAAATTTCTCCATATTGTGGAATATTTAAATTAGGTATAGAACCGAAAATGATTTGGACGAATATGAAGGGAAATTCCAGAGAAGTTCTGAGAGGAATCCCAAAGGAATTATGAGGGAAAATTCCAGAGGAATACTGGAGAAATTCCAGCGGAATTTTGAGAGGAATTCCAGAGGAATTCTGATAAGAATTTAAGAAGAATCGAATACTAGAAAAATTCCAGTAAGAATTCTTGAGAAATTCTGAGAAGAATTCCAGTGGACTTCTGGAGAATTCGGCAGGACTTCTGAAGACAGTTTGAGTGGAATTTTGAGAATTTCAGTGTAACTACAATATTAATTTCACAGGAATTCTGATGAGAATTGCAGAAGAACTCTGAGGAGAACTCCAGAGGAATTCTGAGAAGAACTCCGAATGAATTAAAGGGAGAATTCCAGAAAAAATCCTATGAAGAATTTCAACTGAATTCTGAGGAGAATTTTAGTGGAATTCTAAAAAAAAAATTTAAGGGAATTCTGAGGAAAATTCCAGATGATTTCTGAGATTTCTAGAGAAATTCGAAGGGGATAGTAATTCTGAGGGAAGTTCCAAAGAAGTTCTGAAAGGAATTACAGCGGTAATTTGAGGAGAATTCCAAGGGAATTCTGAGAATATGCCTACAGAAGTTTTGAGAATCAATTATACACACACATTCAAGTCTTTAGGTTTAGAACTACATTTGGAACTGCTGCTGAAGAGAGGGTATGTTTGTTATATATTTTCCCAAGAGAAAAATTTATAACTGACTTATAAAATGGATCTAGAACTACAACACTCCTGGAGATGCTCTTAGTTTGGTTTGTTAAAGCTAGTATTGTGCCACCCGGACATAAATTAAGCTAGAATTTTTTGCGAGTGAATTGGTCACTCCTGTTTCATTTTGCTCAATTTTGAAGTTCAATTATATACTATCTCTTTTTCTCTCACAAACATTTTACTAAATTTTCGTAAAAAGTGGATCTACTCATAAAATTAAGTAGATCAACTTTTTACGAAAATTAACGTTTGCTGGAGAGAAAAAGAGATAGTATACAATTGTGCTCAAAAATTGAGTAAAATGAAACAGCAGTGATGCTCATATGAGTTTTGAAGTTCTGCGGGAGATTTGTCAATTGCCAATAATCAGGCAGAGTGTGGAGTGAAAGCAAAAAGAAAACCAGTGCAATGTAGAAAACGACCTTTTGCTGGTCAAAAGCAACGAACGAAGCCAACGCGTAGGCGGGCGAGTGAGGCTGGCACATAATTTCAGATGACGTGATGGGCGCACAGAGGGGGGTGTACAGAGTTTTGTTATGCTGACTGCATATCTAACAGGCAGTTTAGAAAAGTTATTTTATGCGCTTATTTTGTCTCGAAATTATTTCAACGTTGAAAATTTTAATACATGACCCATAAGCTTCTGCGAAGTCGCATTTCCCACCATATTCACCACATTTGTCCAATCCTTTTTAAATTTTTCGAAATCATCCGCTAGTTTTACGAATTTCCGTAGTTTTGCTATGGTCAAAGCTCAGAAAGTCTCGATTGGCCGTGCCTCCGGGCAATTTGTCGGATTCATGTCTTTCGGCACGAAACAGAAATTTTGGCTTTTTGATGACTTGATGAATTATGAAATGATCCCAAATCAGGCCAAAATATAACTGGACCATCATGCTCCTTGATCAACGGCAATAAACGCTTCTGGAGGCATTCCTTGATGTACTGCTGGGTTTTCATTGTCTCCGATGTTACGGAGAGGGGTATTTATTTTGCTGCATTCGCCTATTACCTGCCACACCATCACCTCCTTGGGAAATTTTACGGTGAAAATGGCCTTCTCCGTTTCGGGGATATCCCCGTCGTTGCGTACAGTGAAGTATTGTGGAAGGTTTTTCAAATCCAATTTCACATACGTTTCATCGTCCATAATTATACAATCAGAATTTCTACCAAAAATTGTATCATATACACAGATAAAAAGAAACATTGAATTTTCTGCGTTATCTAATTCACATAAAGGGAATGCTAGATTTGGCGGAAGGCAATGGGATATTTCATGTAAATTTTGTATGAAAGATTGCAAACATTGCTGTATGGCGCATGAAAGATTGCAAACAATTTCGTTGTTTACGCCTCTTTTGGCTTGAAATTAAACGAGGGGAAATTTTACGCGCCAGTTAAAATTCATTATTTTTTTTCTGTGTAGTTTCCGAGCTCTCCCCAGCAAACACATGACCGTATATGATAGCGGATAAGAGTGAAAAGTGGAGGCGATATACGTACATTTAACATGTAGTCAAATGGACGCATTTTGTGTTTGCTGGGTCTGTTTCACAGACGCGGCCTAATTTGAATTCCTTTTTCATTTCTTCTTTTCCCAATATATCTTGAGTCCAAGTCGTTATTTTGCACGCATCACGTTAGGCTTGGACGTCCCTATCCTTTTCGCCACATTTCAAATGGAAGCCAATGGTTTCTGCCCTGATCTTCTTGTCTCACAGGACCGCTTTTCTGACCAACCCTCGTGCATCTTCAAAATTACATTGTTCTCCATATTTTCTAACGACTAAAATATATACTGGCACTAATTAATGAACACTTAGCATTGAAAATTCACAAAATTGCCACTAAATTATTAAACACTGTGCCAACGAAAAAATAACAATTCGCACTGGAAAAACTTAAAATTGCAATAAAAATTGGTTTCAATTGGATAGATTTGAAAGATTTGAAGACTTTTGTCACATGGATAGCTTTCTTTCTCCTTTAGCATTTCAAGCTTATTGCTTTCACGATTAGCTTATTGCTTGCTCTCAACTTAGTGTTCTAAATGCACTTCCACAGTTATTAATTAAGAGCTTTCGATGCAGGTACCATTTTTGCATTAGTATGATTGTGTGGCAAGTACAATCATACGCTATGCCCAGGGAGCCGAGAAATTTTCCTTAACGAAAAATTCCTAGACCAGACCGGGGATCGAACCCAGCCACCTCCTGCATGGTGTTGCTTTGTAGCTGCGCCTTTACTGACTGAGCTAAGGGAGGACCCACATGGATAGCTACTAGAACTTATTATTATGACGGAAAACTATCAGCTTACTATTGCGTTCTTACTAATTTCCATTTCTTTTTTTTTTTTAAGTTTTACCGCTCACTTTTGAATTATTGAAAGTGAATTAGCATTTTTTTTATTGCTGTTTTAAGTTTCTCTAGTGCAAACTGTTATTTTTTCGTTGGCACAGTATTGAATAATGTTACGGCAAAAAACATAACCAAATAGTTTCATAGTAGTCATTGCGAAGATAAATTGTGTTTTTTTTTGGCAATTTGTGATTTTTTCCAATCGTCGTATGCACCAAAAGAAATAAATGCACCAAATTTTACATTTTTAGCCTTAGATTGTAGTTAGTTTAACCTGTATGTTTACTTTAAGTTTTTTTTTCTTTTTTTTTTAATCTGTGTTTGTGTGTTTTTTTTTCTTTTTCAAAAAATGTTCAAGTTAAAAGAAATCCATACATTGTATAGTTATAAGTGTTAAGACAATTTAGAATTTAAAAGTAATGTGTTATGTAAACCATACTTTAAATTCCCACCCATCTTCCCATCCGTAATTTGTAATTCCTATTAACCTCGAGACGGCCGCGAGTAATCGGCTCTATCCTTCTAACTTTAGTTTTAAGATAAATTATGTATAAAAATATAAAAATTTGGCTCTGTAAAGTTGATTCGATTGAGCCTGTACAAATAAATGAATATTAAAAAAAAAAACATTTACATGTAATGCAAATGAACTGTAGATCGGAGACGAATATTGGCTTTTTTTTTATTTAACCTCATTGAATTTCATCAATTTTCAGGAAATTCATGATTAATTTATCTAATATATTTCGCGAATACTTTTTCAAACGGACGCAAGTAACATTTGGACGAATATGAAAAAAAACATTGAATTTTTGTGAGTTTATTTTAATTCCTATTTGGAAACCGGGCATGTTACTCCCAATTGAATTCCTCTGATCGGCTCATTTGTAAAATATATTACATCACTGAGCTAAAAAATTACACTACGAGAGGAAATCCAAATTTTTATTTAGAAAAATGTTTTTCTCAACGGTCTGCAATAGAAAAAGATAATACGTCATTTTGATAAGTCAGTATGATAGATGTCATGTTACTTTCGACAAAATGATACGCCATTCTGTGAATAACAATGTTGTTACGTAGAAATGTTACGTCAAGTTGTCATATTTCATACAGATACTTTGAACTCATCAAAATGACGTATATTTTTTTCTGCAACAAAGCGTTGTAAAAATATTATTCTAAAACAATCAATTTTTACTAAAAAAAATCTAAATAGTTAACCTTGTGGTATAAAGTTAGTTAAAACTTCCAAGAATAATCTATTAAAACAATATATACATCAAATATGGTCACATATACATGATTTTATAATAACATGCCACGAACAATGCGTTTGTTTACATTTTGTGACTAACGTTCTTTTGAAAAAGTACTCGAGATTTGTTTTAATTTAATTTTATTTTTTGTTTAAACTCGCATAACTTCCGAGGCGCTTCAATTGTCGGCTCTTATCGTGTCAATGTTCACCATAACATTAAATGCGCATATGATTTGGAGCACGATACACAGTAAAAAACTCAATTTACTTATTTTGCTATCAAACATTTTTTTTTTTATTCCTTGATATCGAGATTTTTAGCCCTGGGCTGTTTCATCTCCCGTCGTAGTCACTCAAATACCTTTTTATTATTTTCGTTACTTGTCCGGGGGTGAGATTTGAACTCGTGACTTTGGCGTGAGAGTTGGATGTTAACCACTACGCCGGGGTCGCCCCATCAAACAAAATATCCCGCAACACTAGAACGTTTTTCTTGGATATTATTTACTACTAAATGAATCCGAAGAGCAAAAAATCGAACAAAGCAGAACAACAAAAACCAACCCCGACATCACAGTGAAGTTTGACAGCTGTGGCCATTTGACCGTTTGCTGGTTTTCATGGCAGCCAATTGGTTTTATGCATGTTCTCAAATGGTCATAACATCTTTCACTAGAACATTTTCAAAATCTTTAGAGTCCTGTAAAAGGTTTTATCAACTTATTTTCACAACTGTCTATAGAGTGGTCCATTTTGTACAAATATCGACTTCAAAGAAGCATATAAGAGGAGTTGGTAGACAAAACAGTTTTCAATGTAGTTTTATCAACAGAGTCGGGAGGAGTGCTATACGGCTGGCATGAAAGTAAAATTGTTATTTGGGCGGTTGCGTTGTTGGTCATGCCTATCAACTACCGGGTGTAACATCATGGCTTACTATTTAGCAAGGACCATACTGCGCTAGGCGTGTTTGAGCGACGCCTGTTACGGACTGTATATGGAGGTGTATATGAAGACGGTGTATGGCGGAGAAGAATGAACCATGAGCTAGCGCAACTATAAGGTGAACCCAGCAACCAGAGAGTGGCAAAGGCTGGCAGGATGCGATGGGCCGGGCATGTCGTTAGGATGTCGGAAAACAACCCGGCCAAAAGGGTGTTCGCCTCAAATCCGACTGGGACAGGACGCAGAGGTGCTCAACGCTCGAGGTGGCCGGACTGTATTGAGCTGGACCTTGCTAGAATGGGTGGTCCAGCAAGCTGGAGATCAGCAGCCATGGACCGGGTAACGTGTATAAGACTATAGGAGCAGGCTACGCTACCAAGAGATAATGCCATTTAAAGTAAAGTAAGTCCTATAACGTTTAGCGACCATGCTAAACGGGTTTGAACACGGCCACAAATTTTACTCAGTTTTATTGGTCCACTTCACTCAGTTGCGTAGGCTGAGTAACTCCTCTTTTTACAATACTGAGCCCTAGTTCTGAGTAAAGTGGATTCTCACACTGAGCTAAATTTGTGACCGTGTGCATGCGGTGAGAAAATTGATAAATGGAACTGACTGAAACTAAGCAAATAGTGAGTGAACGAAAACTAAGTAAAGTAAGTTGAATAGTGTCGATACGTTAGGCAAAAATGTTGACATATGAGTTCATAGGTTAAAAAAAGGCCCATGGCCTGCTTAAAATAACCAATAATATTTCACATGGAATTTTCTGACAAATCTTCGATCATGCAGAAAATTCAAAACAACTCAAATTCAAAATTAAAACAAAATTATAAACACTAAGACTTGATTTTTTTCATCTAAAAATGAAATAGTCTTCGCGAATTGTAATTTTTTGTAGGGTCTTCAAAATGTTAAAAAACACAATGAAGGATCTCCCACATGTTCAAGAACATTTGAAAAAAAAATCGTAACCAGAATTGCGAGAACAACAAGAATCTGAAAACATAACAACACAGAAAGCAAGTGATCATCGAACCCCCTGGTTTTGCTCCTAGCCCTCTCACGATCCCATCGTTCTTCCACCGTTTTCGTGGTTTACCTTGAACGTACATGACGGGGAACACCAAATTTGTGCCTTGAAAAATAAAAAGCTGAAAAAACAACAAACGTACGCTCCCGGTAACAAGTGCGATTATGAGGAGCTATTCTTTTTTTTTTTTGTGTCCCGCTATTTGTGTATTTGCACTTTGATATACTTTAGCCAAGTTGATATCTTAGCTTCAGCTGGTGTAAACTGCAAAAATCCCTTCTTCGAAAGTGCTTTACCACCGCATTTGAATATTCATTTGACTCCAGCAGAACGATACAAATTCAAATTAGTTTTGGAATTTCCACTGTTCAACCACGTCCCGGTCAGGTTAGGTGTGGTCGCATTAACATTTAAATTAAACTTACCTAAACAATACTAGAATGATGCCTGCACTGCACAATCCGCGTTCTGCTCTCACTGGTAATTACACCACGTCTAAGTGGCAATCTTCGATTGCCATAGATATTTATTGGGAAACACTTCACTGGGAGGAAGAACCCCTTTCGCCTTTCAGCCGGAACGAACTTTCTTTCCCCTTATTTTCCTACGAGCGTTTAACAACTCTTTAATAACCCTACACTTACACGGGACGGAACTCGCCACAAGTGGCCGCTAAACCGAACGAAAGTGAAGATGATAATGACTTTGTGACCGGCGATGTAACCAACCAAGTCAGTAGCAGCGACCGTTCGATTCTCTCACCCAAATCCACCCATACCGACTTAAGTCTGGGTTGTATTCATATGAGTTGCTCGGGAAAAAGCAAAAACGTGTTCGGCGACGGCTCGATGGTGCGCGGTGGCGCGAGTAATTGAGCCGCGAACGCAATTATAGTCCCACTTTGTGTGCTGGTTGGGAGAATACCGCCGCGGCAATGACGTCGTGATTTCAGGAGAGCGATGCTATTTCACTGGGAGAGAATCAATCGGTCGGTCAGCTGCCGGCGACTGTCGATGGTCATTAAATTTTCATCGCTTCTGTTGTTTTGCTAGAAATTTGCACGTATTTACACACCTGACAGAACAGCCGAAGCGGTTTGTTCAGCAGAAGAGCATTTCGTTGTTTTGGTTCGGCGCGAACATTGTTTGTTGTGAGCTGGAGTGAATCCCGCTTGCTGCGACGGTTTCCGTTGAGCACAAATATTGATTGAAACGATAAGATGATTAAAATTGCTCTGGTTTTTTTTATTGTAGATGTATCTGCAGCCCGTAGTAAAAAATTCCGGTGTTTCAGACGCTGTAGCTTTTACTCACCAAAATTTGGTTGATGGATATTCAGTTAATAATTTATAACATGAACTAAAAAATTGCCTAAAGACTGAGCAGTTATAACATGTTATAAGCCTTTCTTGATGGGTCCTTCCTTAGCCCAGTCAGTAAAGGCGCAGCTACAAAGCAACACCTCGCTGGAGGTGGCTGGGTTCGATTCTCGGTCTGGTCTATGAATTTTTCGTTAAGGAAAAAATCTCAGCTCCCTGGGCAGAGGGTTGTATTGTATTTACCACACAATCATACTAATGCAAAAAATGGTACCTAGCATCGAAAGCTCTTAATTAATAACGGTGGAAGTGCATTAAGAACACTAAGTTGAGAGCTAGCAATAAGCTAATTGCGAAAGCAATAAGCTTGAAACGCTAAGAAAGAAAGAAGAAAGCCTATCTTGATGACGAACTTCTTGTTGAAATTATTTGACAACCTTTATAACATGTTATAACTCTGTAGTCTGGACAAGGCATTATCCAGCTTCTCATCAGCCTAAATTGTTCGATGGGTACATTTAAAGCATAACTGCAAGATGTTGAGATCAGGAGACTGTTCCACTGTTATCCTGAATGTTTGCACCAATCGAGTTTTCACAATTCCTTAAAGAATTATCAAATCCTCATTCTGATGTTCAATTTTTGTATTCATTTTTTTAATCTCTCTCTCGTCATCACAACCTTCTATTTACACATTCTCTCGAGACACATTCGAGCCAATGATTTGCACAACACCTCCTGCTGACTTCCGACTTGTGGTGTTTGCATTTGCAAACATCGTCTCCTCATTATTCCCTCGCTTCTCACTTCCAGCACATGGAAATATCCGGTAGTGGTTTCTGCTTGCACTTGTTGACCCATCCTTTCCAGTAGGAGAAACCTTGATCCTTGTGTATCTGCTTGGCACAATCAATGTCAGCGGATATATCATCGGTCAGGAATGCTGCAGCGAAGAGTGAATAAAATTCAGACATAAAGAAGGCAATTAATCAAACTAAACGATGTCTGGGAGATCGTCGCTCGTTTCTTGGAAACGATCAGCAGGAGCTTAGACTCCTACGGTGTTTGTTTTCCTAATTCTTGAACAAAATTCCCGCAACGCATAACGTTTGAACTCACCTTCACAGTTTCTGTTGCATTTTCCTCCTTTGCGCCCCGCACGGCACCACTCTTTGCTGTTGATCTATTTAAACTAATGAAAACAAAGGTTCATCATTTGAATAACTAAACGATCATTACCTGGAAGATGCCATAGCTTGTAGTCTGATTGTCCAATGTAACCTTCTTAGATGTATCACCGCCACTTTCGGAATTGACCATGCAGATCCCTGGAACAATCAGATGAGTTAAGAGATGCCTCGCTTAGATTTTCCTCAACTTACAATTCGAAATCAACGTCCGTGAAATCTGGTGACTATCCAGCAACTTTGCCAGGGCACATTTTTGGAACACCTTAGCCGTAATCGGTTCCGAATGCCAGGACAACAACAGCAATATCCAGCCAACTGTAACTGATTTTTTTCTGAACGCCATCTCCAAAACCTTCTTGCCAGCGAAAAGCAGCTCAGCAGACTGTTTGGCTGTTTGATTTTATTACCGTAATATTGAGCTGCAACAAAATCGTCAGAAAAGTGATAAACGACTGATGTACATCGCTTGTTTGAGTACTGGATAGACTCATTCCGCGATTGCGAAACGATTCACCCCGTTGACCCGCTGTCCTATTCGCCAGAGTTGATGCTGAAATGCATCGACGGTTGATAATGGATCGCTTCCCTATGCCGGTTATGACGAGTGTTTGTATTATTTCAATTATTCGTGGGAATTACGTTTTTTGATTAGTCTTCTTCTCGGAACGTTATCAGCTATAAGAGTGATCCGTTTTGTGGATTCGCCTGACTGCCAATGTAATTGATCTCAAAGAACGCTCCACTGCGTTGTTGATTATGTTGGAACCCTTTACACCAACTGCACTGATAGCCTTATTAGTACTAACCTTAAAACTTTAGACGCTGCCTCGCACCTCTTTAACAAAGCTCGTTCCAGACTAAACTGAGTACAAGGTGCTATTTTTAAAATCTATCGTGTTCGAATGATCTTGAACCGGTTGTCGGACCTGCTTCAGCGCACAACACACAAACACGTACACTCTGAAACAATCGCATCTAATAAAATAATGATGATAGTAATAATAATAATAAAAAAAAGCTGGAATCGCTACGTGGGGTGAGAACAAGCAATCCAACTTCGAGCATATGCGTTGATTAACCCGATGACCCGGGCTGGTAGTTTCAAGAACTCACATGAACACAAACGCCATGATAAAATGATGAATTTAAGAAATTTGAGCATCCGGAAACCTGATCAAAACTATGAAAACCAGTGTTATCTTGGATTCAGTATTTCAGTATTATATTTACAGGGTGAGTGGAAAGTCCTGTCAGTGCTTTTTAACATGTGTAACTTCGGATGGGTTGATCACTGACAGGTTTGAGACTTTTCTTTTAGAGTGAATTCAAATGTCAACACGGCTTACAAGTTTGTTTTGAATTCTCATTCCTTTGAGACTCCTGGTAATCATGGACCCGAAAAGGGAGCTCGTGATAAGTCTGTATTTGAAAAAATTTAGACCGTGTACCATTTTAAAGATATTTAAACCACTCGGAATAAACGAAAGATTCATCTTTCGCACCATCAAACGCTACACAGAAACCAGTTCTTGGAAAATATTAGGTGCGCAACTAAGTTCCCGCTGTTTAGCAATAGATGGCGCCAATAGTAAGTGCTGGTCGAAGGTTGTACATCTCAAGCGTCATGGACTAAGCTCAGACATATGGTAAACAAACCGCTTTGCCAAATCAGTGATTTTGGTTTAGTGTTATATATTTTGGTTGTTTGAAGATGTCTGATTTCGTGCCAAATAATCGTCATTTGCGGGAAGTGTTGATTTTCTTCTTTCATTCGAAGAAAACGGCGCCTGAAGCACATCGAGAGCTCCAAAAAGTTTACGGTGATGCTGCTCTGAGTGAAACAACGTGTCGTGATTGGTTTCGTCGCTTCAAAAACGGTGATTTCAGTGTTGATGATCGTCCGCGTGAAGGAAGGCCAAAAAACTTCGAAGACTCTGAATTGGAGGCATTGCTCGATGAGGATCCGTGTCAAACGCAAGAAGAGCTTGGTTCAGGATTAGGAGTTTCCCGCCAAGCCGTTTCTAAGCGATTAAAAAACCTCACCAAAGATTCTCTTTTTTCGTCTGTGAACAACTGCTCAAGCGGCGGGCTGCAAAATGGTGAGTAGACACCTAGGATGGAGCGTGCGTCCACGCAACATAGCTATGGTCCTCACAAGTTCCTACCTCATGCTTCCACGGGTCAAGAGATGACAAAGACCGCCAGCTAAGGGTTGCGTACTTAGCTGGTAGTGCAGCCTGGGCACTGTTGTCCTTCTGACTTCAGCTAGATTGAGGAGGTGCGTGCCGAGCGTCTGTCCACCAAGGAGGTGCGGCTCAAACAGCGTCTGTCCTGGCATCCAGCGGTTGAGTAAGAAACGCTGTATCGCGTCAACTATACATTAGGTGGCAGCGGCACCAAGGCGATGTAGGCAGCGTGACCCCGGTGAAGTAGCATGCTGAGATCTTACCCTACCACGAAAAATGGGAGTATTCTTTATACGGTATATAATTTCAGATCATCCATGGAATTCCCAAGTATTGTATAATAATTTTGAATTGTTTTCTTCCCCCGTGGCTATGATAATGCAAGTCCTTCTACAATTGCAGCAGGATCAGTAGACATGCAGACATTACAAATATAATTGTTATTATCATTTTATATTATAACATTCCTTCACAATATTATTCAATGCTATTTCCAGCTTCGCATTTGCATCGTTGTAAGTTTTGGCCCACCTAACTCACGTTGTGTATTTGAAAAGATAGGATGGTTTTTACATTTTTTTTATAGAGAGGATAATATACGACAAATTCTACAAAAAAAAAAAAAATTCGTCGTCCAAATTAGTTAATTCAAAAACTAACATTGTTTATGAGCCTACCTTTTCTATTTTACAGACATAAAGAATCATGTATGGGACCAGTAGGAAAAAAAGAGTTATCGGAGAATTTCCTGTCATTCATTTTTAATTTTTTTTTGTTTTGGATTTATTGAGTTTCCGTTTTTGGGCAGTAATCATACTCGTATGAAATTTATTTGCTTAAATTTTCTTTGCTATTTTGCTAGGATGCCAGGTGATCAACTTTATTTCATTATATCACGTTGGAATTTTCGCTTTTTTAGAGTTTCAATCATCTAACATCGCAGCGGAAGAGGCAAATAGTGGCATTTAATTATTATATGTACATTATGTAGTATTTCTTTACAACATCGTATTATTTCCATCATATCATGCCCTTCACATTTTCATACAACAAACCTGATTTAGGCGGTATCTGGCTTAAACACGAAATATCCCTTCAATTTATGACATCTAGCATTCCATATATGTCCAGTATATAACGCAGAAAATTACAGCTGTGGTAGGCTTTTGAAAATTACGGAATCTGTGGTAGGCTTTTGCCCTTATTGCTGAATGTATGTTTCATTTCCGGTTTACAAATGGACTTGTTACCAATTCTGAGCTGATCTGATTCATGCAGCGCTGTGTGCCATTTGGCTAGTGTTTGATTTTACATTTCAACCTTTGTCATTACTTGATCATAACTCACAATATCATTATATTTGGTAATATTGTTGTATTGATTTTACTTCAAAGATGATTAAAACATTACTGATTGTTTTTGCCCATTTATCTCTTAACTCCCTTCCACTTTAATCTTCCCATTCCTAACTCGGTAGCAATAACTATTAGGTCAGCAAAAATAAAAGCGGACAGCTATTATAAAATCAGCACCAAGTAGCAAATAGTGACCATGGCAACAGTAAATTAAAATGTATAAATGTTAGTTTTGTAAAATTGCAATAGATTTAATAAACTTTTTCAGGATACCTCAAATCAAAATTTTGTTGAAATGCTGCTATCGCTGAAAACGAACGAAAACGTGCTTAAGCGCGAACCACAGAACTCTACACTTTAACACTATACAACATTTCTTGCATTTCAGGATCAACCGAATGAAGATCATATATTATAGATACGAATGCTTGAAGTATTTTTCATTCACATTAATATATACACCATTATATAAATATTTCATGGGAATGGGAGGGACCATCAGGGCACCCGATTGAAGCACTCTGGATGGGGAGAGTGGGAATGCCAACTCCCCATTGCTAACAGTTTGTGAATAGAGGGTGGGCTCTTCTCCCCGCCCATTGGGGCATCCTCATGTTAGATAGCTTGCTCTTTTGACCAATTGTTCAATCTTGTTGTTGGAAGGAGATTCTTTATATCCCTGTGGATACGTATAAGTGATGTTGCATATCGATCCACCCAACCCCTTTTTGGCCCTTCATACAACGGCATGATTAGGATAATCAGTGGTTATTAAAGCTTGATCAAGTCTAACAGAGAGGAGAGCCCATTGCTGTCGGACTTAGTTTCCGTGCTACAATGGGTGGTAGTACAAATCATACACACATCATCATACAACTGCTCAAGCGGCAAAAAAGGAAGAGTTTTCTACATCGCATTGTGACGGGTGACGAAAAATGGATTCATTACAGTAACCCAAAACGGAAACATTCATGGGGACTGCCCGGGCATGCTTTAACATCGTCGCCTAGGCCGAATATTCACGCTGCGAAGGTTATGCTGTGTATTTGGTGGGACCAAGTTGGTGTTATTTATTATGAGCTGTTGAAACCAAACGAAACCATTACCGGGGAACGGTATCGAACTCAATTGATGCGATTGAGCCGAGCACTGCACGAAAAACGGCCACAATACGAGCACAGACACGAAAAAGTGATTCTTCAGCATGACAACGCTCGACCTCACGTTGCGAAACCCGTGAAAACCTACTTGGAAACGCTCAAATGGGAAGTCCTACCCCACCCATCATATTCTCCTGATATTGCACCGTCCGATTATTACTTGTTCCGTTTGATGGCACATGGTCTCACTGGTCAGCAATTCCACTCATATGATGACATCTCAAAATGGCTTGATTATTGGATAGCATCAAAAGACAAACAGTTCTATCGAAATGGTATTCGCGTTCTACCAGAAAGATGGGAAAAAGTCGTAGCTAGTGATGGGCAATACTTTGAATAATTCGTTTGTAACCTTTGTTTTCAAAATAAGTTCCCTTTTCACCAAAAAAACAGCGAGAACTTAGTTGCGCACCTAATACCTCCCAGATCTGACCATAAACGTACTGTCAGGTGTCCGGAGGCCATGAAACGAGTGAGAGAGCCAATTCGGCGGAATCTTGGTAAGTCTGGTTGAAAGATGGGAACTGGGAATGTCGCAGTCAACAATCAAGAATATTTTGGACTGAATCCATACTTAAAAAACTACAAGGGACAGCCCAATGAGGTTGTACGCAAAGTTGACGTAATGAATGTTATTACACTGATAGGCAAAATAAAATGCCCACCTCATCGTTTTTTTTCAATTTCTCTCATTTACTTGGTTCAAATTAAAGTAAACACACTGTATTTTTTTTATTATCTTATTTTTTATATTATTTTTAAGTTTCACTTATGGAATACTGAAAAAAGGAGTTTTACTTAAAGAAAAAAAAATCAATGCCAGGGTTGACAAAACTGGTGTTACCAATAAATATAATTATTTTGAAGCCCTGGGAAGAGTTAGATCCACAGCACCTAAAGAACCTGGTCGAGAGCATGTCGAAGCGCCTGCAGGAGGTCCTGAAGGCCAAAGAAGGACACATCAATTATTGAAATGCTTTTATTTTACTTTAATTTATGTTTTCTGTACCCTAAATGAAGTGGGCACTTTATTTTGTCACTGTTTTTTTTTTCAACACAAATTGATTTTTTTTTCTTTAAGTAAAACTCCTTTTTTTCAGTATTCCATAAGTGAAACTTAAAAAAAATATAAAAAATAAGATAATAAAAAAAATACAGTGTGTTTACTCTTATTTGAACCAAGTAAATGAGAGAAATTGAAAAAACGATAAGGTGGGCACTTTATTTTGCCTATCAGTGTATAACTTATTTGCAACTTTTTTCCATGAAATCTATACAACATTTTCGGAAGAAGATCATGATCGAGAGTATTTTGATTTTTTCCAAGAGTTTGCTAGTGATGTTAGTGTCAACAGCGTGAGTGTACTGGATATTAGAGAAGCATTGAATAAATTATATATATATATATTTATATATTTATCGAAAGGGTGTGGACCTGACGGGTATTCCACTCGTATTTTTGAAACACTTAGGGTTAAAATTTACAACTCCATTGTTTTGAATTTTCAATATGTTGCTTGAGTCCGGCATTTTTCCCAAATCATGGATCTAGTACCAAATATCTAGTACCAATATATAAAAGCAGCAAAAAATCTAACATACGCAATTACCGTGGAATTGCCATTATTTCATGCATTCCTAAGCTCTCTGAAGCAATAGCTAATGAAAAGCTATTCTATCAAATCAAAAACAGGATTACCAACAATCAACATGGGTTCTACAAAGGACGTTCAACTGATACAAATTCACTAGAATTCGTTAACTACACGTTGATTGCAATGGATCTATTATAAATGGTTTTCCCCCAACAAAAAAAAACCCACATGCCAAAATTTTTTCCCCCCCCCCCCCCCCCCCCCCCCCCCCCCCCAAACCACTTTTTTTTTTTTTACCCCCAAAATCACAAAAAAAAATGGGTTCATACCCAAAAATAACTTCTTATGTTTTAGGAAAAGTCAAGAAAATTAATCGTCAGTTATTTATTATTGAATTCAAGATCTTTTTTATACAAATGTAGCGTTTTCTTCATACTTTTAAGAAAAAATATGGATAAAATTATTCGTCACGGTTTCGAAGGAATTCTCGAACTTTTCCTGTAACACGGCTCATTAGGCGGCGCACACCTTCTTCGTCCATCGTTTAAGCTATCTTATTCCACCAGGTCTTCATCTGATTGATGTCTTTGACAACCTTTCCCTTTGCCTTGAGTCTCCTCTTCATAATTGCCCAGTATTTCTCAATAGGGCGGAACTGGGGGCAGTTGGGTGGGTTAAGGTTTTTCGGAACAACCTGGACCCCTTTCTCTGCATACCATTCTTGAACGACTTTGCTGTAATGACAGCTTGCCAAATCTGGCCAAAACATTACGGGATGGTCGTGGGATCGAATGAACGGCAAAATTCGTTTTTGGAGACACTCTTTTTGGTATAGTTCCGACGTCATTGTCTTATTTGTAACGGAAACTTTCGTTTTTTTGCCACAGCTGCAAATGCCCTGCCAAATCATGAATTTTCGTGCAAATTTGTCGGCAAAAACAAATTTAAATTTGGCTGGAATATCCCCCCGAGCCGTTGCCAAGTAAAATTTTTTACCTGGGATTTGCCCGAAGTCAGCCTTGACATAGGTTTCATCGTCCATCAGAAGACACCCGTCGAACTTGGTCAGCAACTGGTCGTATAGCTTCCGAGCACGGATTTTGGTCACTCTATTCTGTTTTATGGTCCGATTTGGCTGTTTGCTAGCTCGATACGACTTGATTCCTTCCCGGAGTCGAGTTCTCCTCACGGTACTATGGGCAGCACCGAATTTTCTGGCCAAATCACGGTCCGACAGATTGGGATTCCTCTTGATCGTCTTCAAAATCTTACCACGCAGTTTCCGGTCGACAATTCCACTCCGACGATTGGCTTGAGGCTTCCGAATCGTCGTCAATGTTTCTTTATACCGTTTGATAACGCGCCATACGGTATTTCTGGGCAATTTCAGCTGTTTAGCTAGCCTAGATGCAGACCACAATGGTTTTTCCAAATAACTGTGCACAATTTTTTCCCTTCTTTCGGCTTCCATGTTGATTGTTTACAAAGTATAGTCGATTTGCGGAATGTCAAAAATACATACGTGAAGCTGACACAATTCCCGACACGTGGGCGCCAAGAACTTCCAAATCCGTCCACCAGGAGCGCCACAATATGAGCAAAAGTTTGTTCCAATTCTAAATGAAGCAAGCCTTAAAAAAAAAAAAAAAAAAAAAAAAAAAAAAAAAAAAAAAAAAAAAAACAATTTAATCCCCCTCTTTTTAAAAACTCTTTTGAAAATGTACTCGAGATTTCTTTCTGAATCGGCAATACGCGCATTTGAAGTACATAGCTACAAAATGTTCACCCAATCTCAGCAAGCCGCTAAATTGAAGGAAAAGTGACACAACAGAAAATTTCATTCATCGTCGGATCGAACGAAAGTAAACTGATCATCAAGCATCAAAGTAGAAATGGATCCCAACCCTGAGCAGCAGACTCCATCCCCGAAACAAGACCAACCTGTGGCACAGCCAGTGCCAGATCAGGAAGGGAATGGCGAATATACGGAATTACCGGCACCAGAAACATCCAAACCCGAAGATCAACCGGAAAACCTTTCCTTCCCCGAAGATGCCACCGGCAGAGCCCGCCGAGGACGTCGTCGTGGTCATGGCAGCCGGTCCCGGTCCAGGTCCCGGATCCATTCCCGAACCCGTTCCCAATCCCGTTCAACAAGGCGTAGAAGTCGCAGCCGTCGCACCCGCTGAGGCGTTTGAAACTTGAAAATCTCAACATTTCAATAAATGATAAAATCGCCAGTTTCATGAAATTTGCTTGTGAGTTTTGTGTTATCAAAGCAGCTAAAAATCGTTAATTCACGGGGAAGTGGGTTCTTTGTTTTCTAATTAAGGTGGATGGATTCTGGCTTCTTCAACTTGGCCTGTTCTGCAAGTCGAATGACACACAGCCTCACTTGACTAGACTACAATTGTCGACTCGTTAAGTCAGAGCGACTCGCAGAATACATTAAAATATCATAAGTAGCAATTAAGGGAGTTCTGCTGGATGTCTGATAGAAACGTCTGATCAAGTAAGGGGGAAGGAACTATGCAAATTTATCAAATAATTATATCGAGGGTTATTCCGAGAGTCGAAGTGACGTTTGTCACATGGTGAGGTGAGAAATGTCACCATCAGTGACGTGACTCTCCATTTGTTTTATTCAGAGTCACGTCAGTATAAGTGACTTTTCTCACTTCACCAAGTGGCAAAAGTCACTTCGACTCTCGAAATAACCCTCAACAACACTTACAACACTCCATTTGAATTACCCAGAAGAGTCACGTCACTGCAGGAGACTTTTCTCACTTCACCAAGTGACAAAAGTCACTTCGACTCTCGGAATAACCCTCCCAAGTAACATTGCTAACACCATCCTGCTTTATTAAGTTTTATTAAAGTTTTATGAAAGCCACTTGAAATCAATTTGGTTTTATTATGGCACCAAGAGGTGTCATAATCAGGTCAGGTTTATGAGAACCCACACAGCTTGCTTACAACAATCTTAAAACCTTGTTTCTCAAATGCCATTTACTCCTATCAAAGGTTTTATTTCGACTTTATGAACTCGAAAAATGCTGTATTGAAATGCCGTTTTAAAGAAGCATAGAGGAGGTGTTGGTAGGCAAAACAGTTTTGAATGTAGTTTTATCAACAAAGCCGGGAGGCGGCTTTGGGTTGGAATAAAACTAAAATTGTTACTTGGGCTCACTATGTCCTAGCGAGAATTATTTATCTTCAAGCAGCTTTGAGTTTTATAACGGTTTAGTGAGAATTTCTTACATCAATATGCTTGCTTCTAGAAGAGTAGCCTTCTCTCTCCGCTAAATTGATTGCGCTCTCGTTATCACAGTCGAGCGTTACGGGAAGTTCGACACCGTGAGGGTTCTTGAAGGAAAACTTTCCACAAAGCAGCTTCTTGGATGGCAGAAGGTAGTGCCATGTATCCGGCTTCGGTAGTGGATAGTGCTACGGTGGACTGCTTCTTCGAGCTTCAAGAAACTGCACCTCCACTTTGCAGAAACACGAAGCCGGTAATGTAGCGCCGAGTATCCTTGGAAGTCCTGTTCCAAATCGGCCCGAAATACCAGCTTGTGGTCCTTCGTCCCTTTGAGGTATCTTAGAATTTGCTTAGCTGCCGTCCAGTGGGCGGATCCCGGATCGTGACTGAAGCTGCTGACCACACTCACTGCGTAGCTGATTAACTGATAAACTGTGAACGGAATACTTCTCATCCTTTCCTTCTCTTCTACAGATTCGGGTCTCATCGCATTCGTTAACATTTAGTTCTCATCCAGGGGTGTTGATACAGTATTGGACTCCTCTTTCCAGAAGCGCACTAACAGCTCATCGATGTACTGCTCCTGGTCTACGGCTACCATGCCGTTGGATCACGTAACCCGCAGCCCCAGTATCTGCTTGACCTGTCCTAGGTCTTCCATTTCGAATTCGGTACACAACTGCTGCTTTACTTCATCTACCAGTTCTTGGTCATTAGAAAAGATCAAGAAGTCGTCAACATAAACCGAAATGATGATCACTTTTCCGTTATCGAAGTTTTAGTAGACGCTCGAGTCATACTTCGATCGATGAAATCCAATCGCATTGAGTTTCTGATCCAGCATTCAATTCCAGACTCGGATAGCCTGCATTAAGCCATACAGAGCGTTCATCAGACAGCAAACCATCGTCGATGCTTGAACGTCCTGGAACCCTTCCGGCTGGTCCATGTAGATTTCTTCTCCGTGTAGCTCACCTTGCAGGAATGCAGTCACCGCATCCATTTGGTACACCAGAAGATCGTATTTCGCCTCCATAGCCAAGAGGTATCGTACGGTTGCTTACCACGCCACAGGAGAATACGTCGCATCGTAATCCATGCCTTTGACTTTTGAATATCCTTTTATGTATCACGATTCGAGCCTTGTGGAACCATCCGCATTCGTTTTCACATTGAACACCCACTTTTTCTTGAGTGCTTTTCGACCAGCTGGTAGATCAACAAGGCTCCACGTACCGTTATCACTTAATGAACCGTATTCGGACTTCAAAGCTTCGTCCCAAAAATTAGGGTCTGGGAAGCTCCAACGCCTGTTAGAATATCTGAGGCTCGGGATGAATCTGTGGAGTAGCTGATGACGGAAGCAGACCACTGCAAAACGAATTATTACTCCACTTGCCTCCGAATGGACGCTCGAGTTTTCGAGTTTTCATCCGATTGCCATCAAATTTTCAGGGATTGAGAAATAACTATTAAACTTCATTTTACCTTTTTAGTCGTATTTTATTTACAGTCCATACGCAAATGCCCGCACCTTGGCCTTAACCCCGGCCATAAGATTCTGCACAACCTGTGAATCAACCGTTTTTTGCATGTAAACCCATACTTTCTTCAGTTCCTCGACTGTCTTCACTACCTTAGGTCGTTTAAGAAGGTGCTGCTTCATAACCGCCCAGTACTTCTCGATGGGGCGGAGCTCCGGAGTGTTGGGAGGGTTGAACATTTTCGGCACGAAATTGACCTTATTGTCCGCATACCACTTCAGCACGTCCTTGGAGTAGTGGCATGAAGCCAAATCCGGCCAGAAGATTTTTGGGACGTTGTGGGCCTTCAGGAGAGGAAGCAGCCGCTTTTGGAGGCACTCTTTTATGTACACCTGTCCGTTCATCGTGTCCTGGGTCACGAAAGGTGCACTCCGCTTCCCGCACGTGCAGATGGCTTGCCAAACCAGGAATTTCTTCGCAAATTTGGACATCTTCCGAGTGCGGACATGCTCCGGAATGCTGAACTTATCCTTGGCCGTGAAAAACAGGTTGCCGGGGATCTGTTTGAAGTCGGCCTTCACATATGTTTCGTCGTCCATCATGCAGCATTCAACTTTCGTCAGCATGTTGAGGTACAACTTCCTGGCACGGGTTTTGGCGGATTTGTTCTGCTACTCGTCGCGATTAGGGGCCTTTTGTACCTTGAACGTTCGAAGCCCAGCCTTAGTTTTGGCCTTCTGGACAAAACTTCGGCTTAGGTGCAGCTTCTTAGCCACATCCCGAACGGAGGCGTTCGGATTTCGGTTGAAGGCCCCAACTACGCGGTTGTGATTTTTGGTGTTGTACGGAATACTTTTTCCTTCACTTCTGGGCTTCCGATCGGTGGTCAACCGTTCCTCGAACCGCTTAATCACTCGCGACACCGTGGAATTCGCGATTCCCAACGTTTTAGCGATGGAACGATGCGAGAGATCCTTATTCTCGTGATGAATGCGCAAGATTTTATCACGCACGAGCTGTTCTTTCGACTCCATTTCCGCGAGTTTTGATCACAGGACTTTAAAACTTGCAGGATGTAAATAATGCACTATGAACTAAATCCACCCAAATTTTCATTAAATTCTACCCAACGGTTAAAAAGTTAGAGCAATTTCATAGTGTGGCAATTTCATCGTGGACACCCTTTAGGACTACGTCTTTGTTTTCTATACTGGGGTACAATTCAAAAAAAAAATTCAATACCTAACATTGTTGATTTCGGACCAAATACTATTGAAAAATTCATAAATGTCAAAACTTGCCTTAAATAGTACATTAACTCCTTCAGGCATAAGGGGTCATATACAAGCCCAAAAGGATAATGACTGAATTAAAGTGTACACTGTCTTCGGAAAATTTGTTTTCTATCACTTTTTCTATATGAAAAATATAAACATAAAAAAACGAGTTGAGGGCCTAATTGACTACCTAGAACATCCTGAATTGGAAGATGTTCAGGAAGAAAAAGATAAATGCCTTATTAATAGTGTAGCGTTGTTTTAGAATATTGTACATGTGCATACGTATTATTAAGTTCTCGTTGATAAACGTTAACTATTTTTGTATCTTTCTGGGAGGTTTTAGATCAACCAAAATGTACTTGAGCTCAAAACTTCAGATCTACAGTTGTAACAGTAGCTTTTAGGTGGGGGTGACCCCGGCGTAGTGGTTAACATCCATACCTGTCACGCTTAAAGTCACGAGTTCAAATCTCACCCCCGGACAAGTTACGAAAATACCCAACAGAGGTATTTGAGTGACTTCGACAGGAGATGAACAAGCCCGAGGCTGAAAATCTCGATAATCAAGATAAAAAAAAAAAAAGTAGCTTTTAGGGCTATAAAATGCTAAGATATGTATTTAAACATATTGAATGAACCAGGAAGGTCAACAGTCATTATTTGATAACTTTATGATGTTCTAGATCATACAAACTGTCCTTGAGTTCAGAACTTAAGATCTACAGTAGTAACTATAGCTTTTTGGGCTACATAAAGTTACGCTACGTATTCAACCATATTCAGTGAATATTTTTGAACGTAAAAAAACATTATTACACAAACGGGGATGATCCATCCTGTCATCCAAACTGTTTTTGAGTTTAAAACATAAGATAAGATCTACAGTCTACAGTAGGTGCTTGGAGTGTGCAAAGTGATAATATGTATTTAACAATATTGATTGAAGAGTGTTGATGGCCAACATACATAATGCGACAATCTTGGGACATTCTAGGTACTCCAAACTGCCCTTAAGTTCAAAATACAAGATCTACAGTTGTAACAGTAGTTTTTTGAGCTATATAGGGTGATCATATGTATTCAAATATATCCAAGGAATATTTTGGAAGGTCAGTAGTCATTATTTTATAACTTTTAGATCTTCTAGGTAATCCAAACCGTCCTGGAGTTCAGAACTTGGAATCTATGGTAGTAACAGTAGATTTTTGGGCTATACAAAACTACGTCACGTATTCAATTATATTCAGTGAATATTTTCGAACGTAAAAATACACAAGAAGATAATCTTGGGATGATCTAGGTCATCCAAACTGTTTTGGCGTTCAGAAATAAAGATTCACAGTTGTAACAGTACATTTTACTCAATACAAATTTACAATAAATATTCAAACATATTCAATTAACATTCTTAAAGTCAAAAAACATTATAATGCAATATGACATATTTTAGGACATCCAAACTATCCTTGAGATCAGAACATGGGACCTACAGTTGTAGCAAAAGCTTTCTGGGCTATGCCAAGCTACGATGTGCATTGAAACATATTCATTGAATATTTTGGAAGAACATCAAACATTATGAGAAAATCTTCCGACGTTTTAGGCTATCCAAACTTTCCTGGAATTCCTGGAAAGTTTTGAATTGTAGCTTCAAATCTGCACTAAACAAAGTAACAATATGTATTTGACCAAATTAAGCGAGTCTTTTGGAAGGTCAACCGATATAATGAGATATCTTGGGATGTTCTAGGTCATCCACATTCTGTGAAGCTTCTGTAAGCTCACCAGTTATTATCAGATTATCTCGGGATGTTCAAGTTCATAAAAACTGACTTGAGTTCAGAACTTAAGATATACGGTAGTAACCGTAGCCTTTTGGACTATACCAAGCTATGATAAATATTCAAACATATTCAATGAATATTCTGAAACGTCCACAGACATCATATGATAACCCAGTAAGTTTCAGGTCATTCATTTGTATCAATAGCTTTATGGACTATACAAAGTTAAGTTAGTTTGTTTGGCATAGAATATCCCAAGATTATCTCATAATGTCAGTTTGTCTTCCAGGACATTCATTGAATATGTTTGAATACATATCATAACATTGTAAAGCGGATAAAGCTACTGTTACTACTGAAGATCTTAAGTTCTGAACTGTTGGGTAGTTTGAACGATCCAGAACATCTCAAAAAAATATTTACTACTTTTTTCAATCATTTCTATGTTATTGAGCACCAAATCAATCAGAATTCACCAAATTGCTTGTATAAATTTGGCCTGAAATGATTAATTCAACGAACATTGCATTGTACCATCTAAATGGATCGTAGTCCTATGTCATCATTTCGAACAACTCAATGGGGCTGTACCTTGTAGTTGTTTCCGACATTTTCGGTTCCGTTCTCGGTCCGCAAACATTTGATCATTTTGCCTGTTTGCTTCACCACGTACATTTTGAACTCCAAAAAAGCATCAAACGCATCTCCCTTGAGGAAGTACGTTTGAAGGTAATGAAGTATTTGCTTCCTCCTAGCGATGTCTTCTCCATCGGCCCACATACACTACCAGTCATAAGAACGGACTCGCTTGGAAAAGTATTGCAACACTCAACTTGAATATTGCATCACCTCAGAAAGTTTAGCATCACCCAAATACAGGTACATTAATGATACTCGAGACACCTAATATCGACAAAGGTGCGGTCTTGAGCAAAGTTGTTCAAAAGGTCGAGAGCATTCGAAAAATTGACCGTTTGTTTTTGAATTCCACCGCTACGTGGCGCTAGTGAGCATGCAAAATTGAGTATTTTCAACTTGTTCTATCTCGTCATTCTGATGAGATGGAAAGTTTTAGTCTTCGGCAAAGTTTTTCAGAAGGTCAAGGGCTTTCAAAAAATGGACCGCTTTGTTTGGAATTCCACCGGTACGTGGCACTAGTGACCATTTTCAACTTATTCTATCTCGTAATTCTGATAAGATAAAAAGTTCGAGTCTTCTGAAAAGGGCATCCGGATAGTGAAAAGTTTGGCTTAGAATTCCACCGCTACGTGGCGCTAGTGAGCATGCAGCATTGAGCATTTTAAAAATTGTTCTACCTCATGATTCTGATAAGATCGAATGTTATTGTCCTTGGCAAAATTATTCATAAGATCAAAGGCATCCGGTAGGTGGACCGTTTTGTTCGGAATTCCACCGCTACGTGGCGCTAGTGATCGTGCAAAATTGAACATTTTCAACATGCTCTATCTCGTGATTCTGATACGATAGAAAGTTCGAGTCTTAGGGAAAGTTTTTTAGAAGAGGTTATTTGGGCCTGATTCACTTCCTATTCAAGTGATTAAGGGCTGACTGACTTCTCATCCAAGTATTTATAGATTTTTTAGATCTGATTTATTTCGTATTCAAGTGATTGAGATCTGATTTTCTTAATATTCAAGATATTCAAGATTAATTTACCTCGAATTCAAGTAATTCAGGACTGACTCACAATACATTCGAGAAATACAGGTCCAATTGACTTCATATTAATGCGATAGGGGTCTTATTTATTTCATATTCATGTGAATCAAGGCTGATTTATTTCATTTTTAAATGATCCAGTCATATGTTAAGTGATTCAGGCCTGATTCACTTCATATTCAAGTGATTCAAGTCAGATCCACTTCACAAGGTTTAGGTGGTTTAGGTCTGGTTCACTTCATATTAATGTGATTAAGGTCTTATTCATGTCATTCAAGGCTGAATCACTTCATGTACAAGTTATTCAGGCCTGATTCACTTCATATTCAAGTGCTTCACTTCATATTTATATGATTCGGTTCAGATTAACTTCATATTCAAGTGATGCAGGACTCTCAAGTGATTTAGGATTAATTCGTCATTACTTCAAGTGATTTAGGTCTGGTTCACTTCATGTTCATGTGGTTATGTTCTTATTAATTTCATATTTATGTCATTCAAGGCTGATTAACTTCATATTCAAGTTATTCAGGTCTGGTTCACTTCATGTTCATGTGGTTATGTTCTTATTAATTTCATATTTATGTCATTCAAGGCTGATTAACTTCATATTCAAGTTATTCAGGTCTGATTCACTTCATATTCAAGTGATTCAAGGCTGACTCACTTCATATTCAAGTGATTCAGGCTTGATTTACTTCACATGATCAAATGATTCGGGCCTGGTTTTATTCATATTCAAGTAATTCATGACGGACTCACTTCAAATTCAAGTAATTCAGGACTGAATCACAACACATTCGAAGTCTGGTTCACTTCATAGTTAACTGGTGCAGGTCTAGTTTCGTCTCATATTCAAGTGAATCAAGGTTGGCTTAATTCCTGTTCAAGTGATTCAAGGATGACTCACTACATATTTTAGTCAGGGTTCGTTCAAGACTTGGACCAAAACGGAACGTTATCTGACATGGATTGGCCGCCGCAATCACCGGATCTAAATCCAATCGAACTGCTATGAGATAAGCTAGACCGGAATACGAGAAAAATGCGTCCCTAGAACCATAAACACTTGTGGAAGTGCCTACCAGGGATAAAAAGCGACTCAAATCTCTTTGAGTGCAGCACAGGCTGCTACGAGATAGCACATTAAATGTCAAAGAGACGTGAAAGTGCAGTCTGTACTCCCATGCACCGTGTCCAATCGTGCCGTGCGCTCAAAGCCGCACATCTCATCTCAAATTTACGCTCGTCTCTTTGGGCATTAACGATTGCACTCTCCCTTGTCGTCTCTGTGAAAACACAAGTGTGAAAAACAGACACGGCGGCACTCTAGATTGGACTTGCACAAATTTGTGTTTACTTCACATGTTTTCATAATGTTTTGTGCAACGAACTAAGGGCCCAATTATGTACGTAGAATCGAGCATTTTGTTAGACAACAGACAAACTTATAATTTCATGTACCATCCACGAGTAACTATGAAAATAATCATCTATGAGTAATGTAACGATATGCGAAGCAGGGTCTGGCAGAGCAAAAGGGTGTATAAATAAGTTTTAGAGTTTCCGTACAAAAACCTTTTGGAGTGCTAAAAAGTATTACGTAATTTTCAAACGGCCCGACTAGTTTGTGAATTAGGATTTTAATAAAATTTTCCCTCTATGAACTTCTCTATTTTGCACTGATCTGTGTATTTCGACAATCCCTGGTGCCTACAAACCGCTGGGAAGAAAATCTCTGACGATACATTGCGGAAATTCGATGACCGAATGCCGTTTTTGCATGCTTGAAAATGCTCAATTTTGCATGCTTACTAGCGCCATGTACTGGTGGAGTTCCGAACTAAATTATCCACTTTTTGAATGCCCTTGACCTTCTGAACAACTTTGCCAAAGAAAAATTATCTATCTTATCAGAATCACGAGATAGAACAAGTTGAAAATGCTCAATTTCGCATGCTCATTAGCGCCACGTAGCGTTTGAATTCCAAATCAAACTGTCCACCTTGACCTGCTTAACAACTTTGCCGAAGACGAAAACTTTCCATGTAATCAGAATTACGGGGTAGACCAAGTTGAAAATGCTCAATTTTCCATGCTCACTAGCGCCACCTTTCGAATGCCCTTGACCTTCTGAACAACTTCGCCGAAGACTACCTAGGTAACCAATAAGCATTAGCATATGCAGTAAATCAACCCTAAATCTGCATTTCAGCATTATATCGGCATCTTGGATGCTATCTGTTGTAAAGTTGCATTTCAAATGCTATTTAAATGCTTGTAGTCTGTAATAAACATTTCGAATGCGAAAATAGCATTAATGAAGCATTATCATAGCATTGCAGTAAAGCAGCCGGACATTGGGCCAAAAGTGACATTTATGTAGCATTTAAGGTCACTGAAATGCTTGATAGGCTGCCGTAAAGACGCTTTGGAACTGCTTATTGGTTACCTGGGTAGAACTATCTATCTTATCAGAATCACGAGATAGAACAAGTTGAAAATGCTCAGCTTCGTATGCTTACTAGCGCCTTGTAGTGGTGGAATTCCATACCAAACTGTCCACCATTCGGATGCCCTTGACCTGCTGAACAACTTTGCCGAAGTCGAAAACTTTCCATGTTATCAGAATCACGGGGTAGATCAAGTTAAAAATGCTCAATTTTCCATGCTCACTAGCGCCACATAACGGTGGAGTTCCGAACAGAATGGTGCACTTTTCGAATGCCCTTGACGTACTGAACAACTTTGCTGAAGACTAAGACTATCTATCTTATCAGAATCACGTGATAGAACAAGTTGAAAATGCTTCGTATGCTCACTAGCGCCATGTAGCGGTGGAATTTTGAAGCAAACTTTCCACCTCTCGGATGCCCTTAATCTTCTGAACTACTTTGCCAAGACTCGAACTTTCTATCTTACCAGAATAACAAGATAGAACAAGTTAAAAATGTTTAATTTTGCATGCTCACAAGCGCCACGTAGCGGTGGAATTCCGAACAAAACGGTCCACCTTTTTTTTTGTTGGGGCGTAGAACCACTGCGTCCACTGAGTTGAACTTTTGTGGTAAACGGTCTACCTTCCGGAAGACTTTGATCTTCTGTTCAAGACCGCACCTCTGCAGATAATCAGAGTACCGAGATATAGTATCATGGATGTACCTGTATTTAGGTGATGTTAAACTTTTTGAGGGGTTATGCAATATTTAACAGAGTGTTGCAATACTTTTCCTAGCGAGTCCGTACTTATGACTGGTAGTGTAGATCCCAATGAACCAAATTTAGTAGTTCCCTTGATTGCCTATCCACTGACTTGAAAAGTAGCTTTTAGTGTTTACCCTCCACACACTGGACACATGTTGGTATATCCACGAACTTCAAAATCCCACGGCAAACGGTTGACACTGTCCAAATTCAGGTGCCCGAATCGTCTGTGCCACAGCTCCAAGTTGTCTTCCGGATTCGCAACGTACGCCTTGGCTTCTTCGAACTGATTCAGCCTGTAGAGCCGTCCACCTCCGTACCAGTTGCAATGATGTCGCCAGTAGATCCGTTGACTACTTCACACGTGTCCTTCGAAAGGTTTATGCGATATCCCTTCTTGAAAATACGACTCACCGAGAGCAAGTTCACCGCTAGATCTGGAACGAATACGACATTAGCGATATCTAGAGTGCTGCACATATCTTCTACATCGGCATCCAGTTTGACACTGCCGATGGCTGGGATAGGAACTTCGGTTGAATACCCTACGAAAATGCTCTCCGAGACATCTTTCGCGTCTATTAACGCCTGCTCGCTTTTGCACACATGCCGTCCTGCTCCAGAACCGAAAATCCAGTCTCCAGTCTCTGGTTTCAGCGAAGCTTCGGTTTCTTGCCCGCCAACAACGCCGCTTGCTTCCCATGTAATCCCTTCTCCGGCTCTCCACTATTAACATTTACGACTTCTTCTTCTTCCACCCCCCCCCATTTTTCCAACTTTGCTCGTAGACATGATTTCGTCGACATACTCCTCAACTGACGAACAGTCTTCTAGCTCCAACCTGGTTAACTTCCGCAGCAAACTAATCTTCCGGCTACATTTAGATCAAAGCCTGGGAGTCTTCACAGAATCGTCTCCAAATCCTACAATCAAGGCCAGCCTCGTAGTCTGCGGAAGGTCCGCAGTCCCACCTTGCCCGTTACACGCCTCATGATCTTGAACCATTTTCACTGGGCTGTTGTCCTACATTCCTAAGACGTGCCCAACCCATAGTAATCGACCGATTTTTGCGGTGTGGACGATGGGAGATTCTTCCAACAACTCCTGCAATTCATGATTCATTTGCCGTTCCGCCTTCCATCTACACTTCACCGTAGACCGCTTGCGGCACTTTCCGTTCAAATACACCAAGGACGCGTAGTTGCCCCACAGGAATAGTATCGTGACGCGTTCAGGCAAAATCTGTTGGATTGACGCGTCCTTCGGAGCTCAAAGTACGCACGGTTTCCAGTTATAATGCATTTTAGAATCTCTCTGCTAATGTCGTTGTCAATGAGCCCAGATACAAGTATCAACCACCTCGATTTCATCGCCGTCGTTCTGAACTTGGGGTGGAAGGCTCTTGACGAATGTCGAGAGTCAAAGTAGATCTTGGTGAAATGATAAAAGTCAGGTCGTAGTAACGTGCCTCTCGATTTGATTTGCTCAGAAGAGTCACGTCACTGTGACTTTTACAACATTTCATTAACTGTATTGTCTTCAAATCAACTTTCCTTACTTGTTTAATTTTATCTAAGTTTATGTTTGATTTCTTTCAATTATTTGGATCTCGATCAGCCGGTCGATTTTCACCTTTATTTGGTTCGCTTAAAAACAATAAATGGCAAAAAAGCTATTCCAAATTGAAGAATTTAACTTTTTCCAAAATCAAGATCCATTTGTATTGATTTACACCTACAAATCCTAACCTAAAATTCTCGTTCTTTCTTCTTCTCCTTCGCAGTTTTCACATCATCCTCTGTCTAGTCCTGCTACAGCTGACCACGTCGTCCTGCGGAGCAGAATTCATGACAGCAGGCATTGCCGGTGGAGGCCCGAGAATTTCCATAAACACCCCCCATCAGGACCAAAGCTCTCCCTCGCCCTCGGCGACAGAGTCTACCGTACTTAGCATAGTTCCCAGCGATATTTTAGTCAATAGTAACAGTAGTGATAGCGATAGCAGTAATAATTCCACTAACCAAAGAACGAAAGCAGCGAGCGCCGATCAAGGCAGCGCCAAGGAAGCATTCCGAGTCACCTGGAGCAGTATGAAGTATGTCAACAAAGCGGAACTGGGGAAGAAGCGATTCGAGAAGAAGTCAGCCCTGGCCACGCAAGCGGTTGACTTGGGAGACTGGCAGTGTCCGAACATCACCCAAAATGGCAATCTGGAATGCGGATGTGACATGCCGCACACGCTGCGATGCCGAGGCGATCTTCATGGGCTGGAACTCATTGCCGAAGGATTGAGAGCTTCCCGATACTCCGTATCACTACTGGATTGCACTTTGAAAAATGTGACCGTTATCAGTGATGCGAATATTTTTGAAGGCGTGTCGCTACAGGGTCTTGTGATATCTTCGGGTGAGATTAAGCGAGTTAACAGGATGACTTTTGCTGGGATTAAGAACTCCCTTCAAACATTGGGATTACCAAACAACGCACTGACCGGTGTACCAATGCAATCGCTGGCAGCGCTGCCTCAACTCGATCGATTGGACCTATCGAACAACAGGATCAAAATAATTCAAAGCACCGACTTTATTTCAGTGTCAAAGCTCTCCTTCTTGGAACTGAGTGAAAATCAGATTTCATTTATTTCTCCCAAAAGTTTCGTTCCTATTCGAAATTTGATCCATCTAAAGCTGAATGGAAATCGTTTGGGAGAATCACCAGAAAGCATGAAAGCCTTGGAAGCATGTCTTAACCTCAGGGAATTGGATCTTCGATCCAACACCATTCGAGGCCCGCTGAAGAATACAACCCTGCCGATCATCAAAGGCCTTGAGATTCTAAAATTGGACAAAAACTCTATCACCAGCATTCAAAATGGCGCGCTCGAGCAACTATCAAAGTTGCAGATGCTGTCTCTACGCCACAATCAAATTGATGTCCTACAGGACCACGCCTTTTCCGGACTGGCCTCCCTGCAAGTTCTGGATCTTGGCCAAAATGGAATCGTCGCCATATCCGGATCATCACTGAAACACCTCCCGCGACTTATAGTTCTTGACCTAACCCACAACTTCCTACGAGCTCTAACGTCCGACATTGTAGCCCCTCTGCCTTCGCTAAAAGAACTCCGGCTTGATGGCAACGACATTTCCATCATTGCCCAGAACGCCCTCTACAATGCATCTTCACTTCACAGTCTTTCTCTGGAAAACAACCCCTTGGCATGTGACTGCTCGATGAAACCGTTCGTGGAATGGCTTTCCACCTCGAGGATTGCTTCACAGGACATCTTGGGAGCAGTATGTGCCACCCCACCTCATCTGGAGGGAGCTTCACTGCTGCAAGTAGCGATCGATTCCCTGAACTGTAATGTTGGCAACGGTGCAAAGGATACGACAGATCAGAGCACTTTCAAGACGATCGAGGTGATGCTGAAGCTGAAGAACAACATGTCCTACATTCGGGAGGTCAACGCGGATGTTCAACTCAAGGGAATCAACTTTACCGACGAGAGTGACGTCTTCCTGTACTGGAGGATGCAGACGGATGAGTACTCGTGTCGGTTCGTGTACGTGTTTCACGATGATGATCCGGAGAATATTCTGTATAATTCAGAGGTAGTTTGAGGGAAGGTTTGTGAGTTGAGCGAGGGTTTAATTTGCTATTGTTGTATTTCAGGTGTCATGCAATCAACTGCCAGAGCAGGCAAATGCAACGGAGTATGTTTTCCTAACGAAATTGGTGGGAGCCTATGATCTTCAGACCGAACTGAGGTAGGTAGTTTGTTTTGAAGAATGTCAGCTAGGTCCCGAGTTTCCAAACTTTACCGTATCTATAAGCATTCAAAAAGGGCTGCAAATAATCAAGTTATCGGAAAACGAATCCACCGGAGTCAAAATGTCAATTGTCAATTTTCAACACTGTTTGCTACAGGAGAACAAAGTAGGCTCATTGTTTTTTTTTTTGCTCGGATTACTTCTCGATACACTCGTTTGTATTTTTATAAAAATAAAACTGACAGAAATGAAAGCCAAAAACTCTACCCATAAATAAGTGTTCAATGGTAGTGCGATGCTTGCGGTTTTCTGTACCGCGTAATTTCAAAATTTCTAAGCGTTTTTGTACAATGCCGCTTTTGCCGAATGCGCTCATTCTGTCAAGCAAATTTCAGTGTATCGAAAAATTGAAGTTTGCCGCAATGTCGCTATGCCGCTATTCTGTGAATGGCCTTTCACAAACGGCACACATAACGCTTGCCCACAATAGATACGTTTGCGTTCCGTTGACGGAAGTTTGACAAAAAATAATCTACACTGAACCTAAACATCCTCCTTCTATCGAATGAATCCTCCGTCGGTTGATATCGAAACATTGAAATCGCATTTTCGAATGATAGATGCAGGCGGAGGACGATTTTCTAGAAATCAGATGATTATCCTTCTTATGTTAAACAACAAATAATACGCGAAGTGAAGTGACCTCCCGTTCAAATTCGAATGCACGCTGTATGAAAAATCGACATCCCAAAGAGGACTGCGTATTGCACTGGAAAAGCCCTAAAACGCAAATCATTTGAAATGAGGTTGACAAACATAACTAGAAAATAAGAAGAATGATTAGTAATTTCCATTTAATTCCAACTACTTTTATTGCTTATCTTGACAGATAATACGCGTATCTGTCAAGATAAGCAATAAAGGTAGTTGGAATTAAATGGAAATTACTAATCATTCTTCTTATTTTCTAGTTACAGGTATTCCACTAAACAGCTCACACTCTCCATAATTTGACAAACATTCCATTTTACATCATTCGCTATCAGAACTGGTACCATCACGAATAAAGACCGTGTAATTTCGTAGTTGCTACTCCATAACTGAACAGAACTAGTGTAATTACACAGAGAACCACATAGATGGAGCTAGGGAGTAGCTTTACATCTTCAATTTACAAGTTCACTAATTCAGGAACTTGTACATTGAGCTCAGGAACTTGTACTAATTCAGGAACTTATAACATTGGAGGAAGAAGGATGATTAGTTTGACAATCGTTGTTATTAGAGACCGTGATCAACACTGCATCTCTGCAATTGCCAAGGGAAGGATAGTTGTGTTAGTGAGGCCGGTTATTTTTAGATCATGGATTCGCTGTTGTAAGTGATGCGACCAATGAAAGAAAGCACAGTAGACTACTTTTAATTTTAAATCTAGTGGTGATAGAAAGAGGCAAGTGACAAATTGCAAAGAAGGGGGCGAGCCTGGCATTGAACTCCCGACCATCTGCTCAGTAAGCAGAACGGGTAACCACTGAACTACCCAGCCACGTCAAAACTGGTACCATCACAAATAAAGGATCGAAACCCGCTCGCTTCCTACGGACCTACGGAGTCACGGAAAAATATTTCCTGACTCCTTCAATGTTTGTGCTCCCGTTGCAATCTTTGCTCAACGGTTGCGGAAGTGTAATGTGAAATAAATTTATGTCGTTGAATTGTTTCAAATTATTCATAAATCGCTAATGATCTACACAGTTTTGAAAAAAAAACATCATATTACATTTGGTTGATTGTCATACGAAACATGGATGATCGTCATACGGATCTAACCATAAGACAACCATCCGATTTCCGAATGATTTTCGTTAAAGGGCGCAATCGAATTACTTTTCAGACAATCTTGGAATGAAGTTTGGGTTCAGTGTATGGGAGAACTGCCAAATTCACGCAATCGCATTCACAAGGTATCAATTGGAGTCCATCTAGGGTTACCATATTGTTCTAATCTGAAAAGAGTACATACTTATCTGGGGGAGAAAATAGTACAAAAGAGTACATGATTTGTTCGGAAAAAAATACACGGTGTTCAATAAGTTCGAATACAACTTTTCATCTTTGTGTAGGTGCGCACCATATGCATTCTGTGTATTGGTATCGGTGTCAGCTTTAGCCTCATATATAGGCTAAACGAGGCGCACGGTGTCGACTTGCTGTCATTTGTTGTTTGTTTACCACGCACGATGAAAGAGAACCGCGACGTCATAGAAAAGTTGTTTGCGAGAGGTGAGCGACCTGGCGACATATTCCGATGGTTGAAATCCCACGGGGTGAAGCGGAATTTCATCTAGTCCAAGGACCGTGCGAGATCCGGGCGGCCGCGTTCGGCGAGGACGCAAGAAGCCATCAAGGTGGTGAGGAAGCGAGTTCGTCGAAAAATGAACCACTCGATCCGGAAGACCGCTGCTGACCGCTGCTGACCTGGACCTGGGTTACAAGCCGTACAAGAAACGCAAGATTCACGGGGTAACGGAGGCTACAACGAAGACTGGACAGAGGCTGGACAGAGCCAAACTGATACTCTCGCGGCATGCAGGTCAGGAGTTCGTGTTCTCTGATGAGAAACTCTTTGTTTAGTAAACGCCGGACAATGTCCAAAATGATCGGCTATGAGCGCCGACGTTGGCCGGCATCTCCCCGTCCGACATAAACATCCCGCGGTTCCAGAGCGCCCCGTTGGTTATGGTTTGGAGGGCCGTTTCCAGGCGTGGAAAGTTCCCACTGGTGTTTATCGGTTATCGAGAAAAACGTGAAAATCAACGCAGCGTACTATGAGACCGAGGTTCTGGTAGTCCAAGCGTGGTTTCGGGAGAATTTGACTGATTTTCTCGATAAGACTTTGTGGCTTCCCAGCAATTCCTTAAGAATACATTCCATCTCCTCCTTAGATTTATTGGTTGGGAATTATGTTTTGAAGGATGATTCATTTAGCTTTGGACCGATCTTGTTGACCAATGCGCTGATACTTCCGGAGCCTTTGCCCCTTATGGCTCGAATGCAGTGATAACGGAAGCGGAAGAGCCCAATCTGACTAAACCTGCTTATCGGATAGAAAACCGATTAGATTCAAGTTGATTCCAATTGGGCATATCGACGTCATTTGCGACAACTGTCAAACTTGCCGTTTCCGTTCCGTTTCCGTCTACATTGCGTTTGGGCCTTTACTCCAAACACAGTGTACCCAGTTTTTGGTAGCTGCGGTTTAAGTTGATCGTTTTCAAAACTGGTTTGTTTCGAAATAGCGTGTAGTTTGCAACAATAGAAATTTTTATAAAATTTGGGTAGAAATAGACCACAACCTTTACTTACCTGTTCTATAGAAAAAATCATCTGAAAACTGATATAAAACTGGTGTGAAATTTTCGATTGATCCAAAATTTTGATGAAATGGACAATATGGATCACCTATATTAAGTTGCTCAAACAGGATTATTCCAGTATTCAGCTGCATCGATCCTGACGAGTAAGGATTGGTGGAGCAGCTTTGCCATAACTTGAACGAAGAGATCATGGAGGAAAAGGTTTATTTTCAAGAGAAAGTTCGTTTTCAGAACCAATGTAAACAAGCTGAGTGGCTATCCCGTATATAAATCCGAATTAGCTGAATCATGAGTTTTTCTTTAAAAAAAACACCTATTTGGACTCATATTGGTTTCGATAGGAATCAAATTGCGATGGATTTAATAAGATTCAATCTAACAAACAATTATCTGTTTTGAATCCCTCTCTTTCAGCTACAAATTCTGCCTCATCATGAAGGAAGACATCTCCAAAGACGAATACCTGGGTGCGTGCCAGGTGACAGTCCTTCCCGTGCCCTACCTAAACCGATCGAAAGGCAAATCCATCAAAAAGGAACTGTTTCCCGGCACTGTACCGGTTGGCCGAGAAAGTGACATATCCGATTGGAATCGAATCGCCGAACCCGTGGATCGACGGTATGACGACGACACCGACAACGGCAGTGATCAGGACTCGTACTACGACGAACTGCTGATGACGAGGATGGCCGACGATCCCGACTTGATGATCAATCGGATGCGCCTCGAGGAAGCGGCTGCTGCTCGGCTGCCCTCCGTCGGAGTCAGTAGAATAGTGCTGGAAGGTCTGGGGGCATTCATCGTGGTGACGAGCATGATGGCATTCATCTGGGGCTTTATCCGACTGAAAACCGGACAAAGCAATATGCCATCGATGAGCACGTGCTACACGGTCGACGACAGAAGAGGTCCGCTGCATGAGGTTGAGAGTCGGAGTAGGTACTTTAAATTGCAAGCGACGACCAGTTTATGATGGTTGATTGATAGTGCAAAAAAGAACAATCAACATTCCTAACCTGATGGAAGAATACCGTTCCGGAAATGTTACGACGGCCTATTTATTACTTAAAGTATGTAAAAATTGTTTGTATATATAGGTAGGATAGAAGGAAAACGATGATATATTTATGAGCTTAAAAATATCTGTTAGTTTGATAGTAGGGTTTGATCTGTGAAAACGTACTAATTGTTACTTACTACCATAGAGCTAACGCAAGATTTCAAAGTACACTTAACGTGCCATTAAAAGAGGGGTTTCAAATTTTGTTGTTGTAAATAATGACACCACCAATAAATGCATATTCTAAATCTAGAAGGCCGAATCACTTCCATCTCCGAAATATCCGCACTTCACTCCCATCAGAGAGTAAAAAGTCAAAACTTGCATGCAACTTTCATAGCTCATTGTGCTGTTCATCGTGAACTGAGTTGATCAACCAACGGCCTACTTTCAGGTTAAAATTCACACCGAAATTAAACCATAGTTGTACGTATATCACGAATCAATAAATTTATTGCACATGTGTCAACTATTAAATCTAAATAATCTTACAAAACAAAATTAAGTGAAATTAACATTCTTTATACCACAAAAAGCTTAGCTTCAATCGAAAGGACTAGGTATTCGTCATTGATGAGATAGTTTTAATCCGGCTGGCTCCACTTGGTGCAATCATCCCCGGTACGGCCGGAGCAGTTCCACTTCCCCTGCTTCCCCCACCGTTCACGTCCACAGGCGACGATGATGGTGGTGAAGGAGGCGGCACTATCATCTCCGGCACGAACGTTTCCACTTTGGGGTAGTGTGCCGGTAGCCGTATCACCTCGTCATACGATGGAGGTGGTTCTAGGGGTGCTGCAAAAAAAACCGTTAAAATTAGTTACATCGATTTTTGTTTTAGACGACAAGTTAAACTCACGAATATTACTGCCAGGATAGACGCTCCCATCGTCGCCGATGAAGGCGGCATTTGAGTGCGTGACGGCGTTCGTTGAAGACCGTGTCTGCCCGCCGCCTCCATAGCCATCGCTCGTTCCCAGACAGTCGTAAACCGTCCCGTACGGTGGCCGGTGGTGGTGGTGCTGAATGGCCATGATGTCGTATAAATTGGAACCAATCTGGACCACGTGAACCTGCTGGGCGGCTTCCTGTAGTTCGGCGAGGCGTTTCGCGCGAGCCTTTTTGCATTTCAGTATGACGATTAGAAGGGCCCACGCTAGGACTAGTATCAAGTACAGGAATATTATCATCGTGAAGGTCTGGAAGGAAAGTGGAAGATGAAATAGCAGAAATAGAATAAGGTAATGGTCATTCGTCAAAGTTTGATGTGGTTGATTAAAATTTTGTTCGAATCATTCACATAGGCATGCTAGCTTTGGGAGACTTTACCACACTAACGGGGTATAACTAAAAAAATAGAATTTTCTTTAAGGGCCGTAACAAAAAGACTTGTTTATAGAATGGAAAACATATTGATTTATTTTAAAGGCAAGTCTCTTTACTTTAAAAAAAATTAACATTTGAATACGGTCCGTCAGCTGTTGGACGAAGCTTTGTCCTGATGTTTGAACAGGAGCGTTGTACAGCTTCTTGATCGATTTGGCGAATGCATCTTTTGATTCTATTAATCAGTTGTGTGTGGTATAAGGAAGATAGATAGCCAACACTGCCAGTAACGTTCGTTACGTCCCTTAAATATAATCTACCTTGCACGCATACCCTTGGCACATCACTATCGCAGTAGTCACAGATTCATGATCAAGCATCTTCCCTTTTCGTGTCTGACAGTGAACGAGGTAAGATCGTCCTAGAATATAGTGCAGCCCGTTGGGTGATTCCTCAGTTCCGGGATATGCACATTGGCGATCCGACCAGGCTGCTGATTTTTCAATAGAAAACTGAAAAATATTGAATTATCTTATTTGTCCTGAGGAATCACCCATCGCATTGAAGAAAATTTCAGAAATTTGTGCGGCAAAATGAAGTTTTTGAAACAAACGTGAAAGTCGTGAAAAAACAATGGCTTCCAAGCGTCGCAACTTTAATTTCATTCCAAAATTGCTCAATAGGAAGGTAGTGGACACAATGAACCTCTTAAGATAAATGGTAATATGGCAGAGTTGTGCTGCCTCTTACGTTTCCCATAATGGCTACAGTTAATATTTTGCGGGTAGCTGCTCTTGAATGCGGCTCGAGATGACCGCAGGTTTGTTTTAAGAGCGGCTCGGGATGACCGCGATTGGATATTGGAAGAAGCTCGGGATGACCCTAATTTTGGAAGCGACTCGGATTGACCGTGATTTTGTTTTGAAAGTGGCTCAGAATGACCGTGATTAGTTCTTGGTTCTGATAAGATAACCACAATTTGGTTCTGTATTCGACTGGAGAGTTGTTTTTTTTTTATGTGTTGTCGGCGTTGACGGCTGTGAAATACCGGAAGGAAATGGAATATTTTCGAAGGTATCGGATGTCGTTGTAAAATGTGAGCGTTGCCAAATCCATACCACCGATTAGAAACGCATAGTTCAACATTCCGGCGGCCTACAGAAAAAAAGTGCGAGAACAAGGCTTCAAAATATAGAAACTAAAGGAATCATTGACCCCGAGAAATTCACCCCTAACTGGATAGCGGTTGCCATGGGCAATGGCGATTTCCGCCTACTTGTCAGCATGCGGCTACCGAGCGTGAACATTATGCTGTTGTTGGATGAAATTAGGATCAAACTTTATGAGACAAAGTTCTTTTTCAAAGCTTGATTTGATGAACGCCTTCTACCATCTAGAGCTTCATGAAAAATCATGCGACTTGACCACCTTTCTGTCTGAACACGACATGTTTAGGTTCACTCGTTTGATGTTTCGGGTGAATTAAGCCCCGGAAATTTTTCAACGGGAAATGTCGTAGATCCTAGAAGAAGGAGAACACAGTAGTATGACATATTGATTTTTGGGAAAACTTTAGAGGACCTTCATAAGACCGTTGTTCAAGTTCTTGAGATTTTGGGGGAAAACAATCTGACCATACATTCCGGCAAATGTGATTTTGACAAAAGCGTAATGCCTTAGAAGCAGTATGTGCGGTGGAGCATTTCGCTTATTTTTACTGGGACGACCATTCACACTTCGTACGGATGCACAGGGTTTCACATTCATCCTGAACAGGTCACGCGAAGACTCAAAGCGTGCCCCGAATCGAGCAAACGGTTGAGCTCTTAGACTCAGCTCATACAACTTTGAGGTGGAATATGTGCGGGGACGCGATAACATTGACGATCGTTCTTCCAGGTTATATATTGGTGATCTCATCTCCCTTCGATGATATGAGATTAAAATAATCAACAATTACAAAAAGTAACAGATGCCCTTGAACCCGGAATTTGGCTTCCGCACCTGAAGAATTTTGAAATTCCTGGCAGTGAACTAAGTTCGCGTGATAGATTGCTGATAACCTACGTCAGAAAACACACGAAGGCACACGAGGGCCATCCGTTGACAGCCAAATTAAAAAGTATTTTGAGACAACGAGTATGGTGGCCTGGCATTGCGAAAGACGCGGAACCATGGGTTAACTCGTGTACGATAGGTGCAACGAACGGTCAACCCGAAAGATCCACCCCCATGTAGCATTTTTTTTGCCCCTAATTCAGCTTGGGAGACAATTGCCATGGATTTTAATGGACCTTACAAAAATTCCGGTGGAATCTCGACATTGGTTATTGTTGATTATCGGTCCCGGTAGTTGTGGAAATAAGTCATTCAAAGGTATTTGTATTCTTATAGTTCGATTCAATTTTAGGTACGGGATTGCAAAACCAGTAAAGTCCACAAGTTTCGCGAATACAAAGAAGGTTTTGGATGCAGTTTTTGAGAAAGAAAGTATCCCAGAGTGCGTAAAATCGGATAACGACTCCCCCCCCCCCCCCCTTTTCAACGGCGATGAGTATAAACGATATTGCCTCGCATGTGGAATTACCCTAATATTTTCCACTCCTTTGCACCCTCAACAAAACGGACTAGCCAAGAGTTGTATGAAGCTAGTTAATAAAGCAATGACTGCTGCATCTACCAGTGGAACAAGCTTTGCGGAAGAAATGAACGCTGTGATTGACGCATATAATGCTGCTGCTCACTCTATCACAAGAATACCACCCGAGGAGGTGACGATGTAACAGAAAGTAAAACTCTGATTTGTCCTGGCAAATTTATGTTGGATAATGACCTGTTAAGTGCAAGCGATCGCAAAGCTAAAATGCAAGGTAAGAAACCTGGAAATAAAGTTGTGGTGGAGTGACATATCAGGGGCAAAGTGGAATCCCGATTACTTGGAAATTTACCCCGATGCAGTAGAAGAACGATATGTTTTAAGTGCCGAATCGGGCCAAATCCAAAAACCCTTAAACGGACTGTGTCGCAGACAAAAAAGGTCTATGATTGGAGACAAACCAACTCACAGAGAGGCAGCGGCGAATAAAATATCAAATCTGCTGAACTACCAGTGCCGGAACCTAAGATAAGAGACGATCAAGAGATTCGGCATTCCGCATGAAAGAAACGATCTCCAGCTCTCCTGAACAACTACGTTCATGTTGCGGAACAATAGTAGGTGATCTAAAAGTATTTTTAGGTTCAATCCTTTCTTGACTGGAGTAAACTCGATAACATGACGTTTCTGTATGTTGTTCTGGCAATGACCCACACGCTAAGATGAGAATACCTAAAATTAGGTATTTATTTTACCTAAAATTGGGTATTGTTGACAATACCCAAAATATCGGTAAAATTAAACGATAATAAACAGTAATTTTTAATGAAATTTGAGTATTATTGGACGTTATTATTTACCCGAAATTGAATATATTTTCAACACTGAAGCAACGCGGTCGCCATATTTTTCTAAGCGAAAACGTAATTAATTGTGTAATTAATCTTTCAATAAATGTCCTAATATTTGAAGCAATAACTTTTGTATTCTTCTTTTAAGATTCTAGCTCCGACGAGAATCCCGATGTGCAATTCGGCTTCACTCCGGAGCGAAAGAAGGAACGTGTGTGAACCCAAAATGTTGGGTTGATGCAGAAAAAATATTTCAGTAATGGAGGAATCCAGGTAACGCAAAAAAGAGGTTAAACGTCGTTGATGGCGCTCTTGAAAAAATCTTTTTCGAGCTGTCTAAGCAGAGTAATTGTTGATATAAAAAAAAGAGCAGATTATCGTCGATAATGACGATACTGACCAATTCCATACAGTTTGAAAAATGGCCAGAAAGTTATTATCAATTTCAGTTTTAGATACTACGATGTTTAACCTCACTTTAGCTTTACATGGATTACTCCATACTTTATTGATACTTATTTTTTGAATACAGAAAAAAAATTGAGATTTTTATACGTTTGAACATAAAATTTTGTTTCTCTTTAAGTTCCGAAATTGAAATACTTATCCGAATGTATTAATTGTTAAATTGTCTTTTTTGAATCATTTTGTAGAATATAACTACAAAATAATACCCAATTTTCTGTAAAATATAACGATAAAAACGGTAATTTTTAACGTTAATCTTCTTTCAATACTATTACCCAATATTAGGTAACCTCCCTAATAAACATGTACCGTATAGGAACGATATTAGAGATGGTATGACCATACCAGTTACAGTTGGGATGATACCCCGAATTGGTGGTTAGGCACTTCTTATGGTTGTTGTTTATGCGGGCTGTGTTTACGCATAGTTTTGGTATGTGCACTTTTGAACGATTATCGTTACTTTTTAACGATCTTTAGGTATTCTCCTCTTAGCGTGCAGATATTAGACAGACGTTGCGTGAAAGAGAGAAGTGAAATCAAGTGCAAAGCAAGGTCTCAAGACTGAAAAAGGGCTTAAGAAATTCCCCTTTTCTGGGTTTATTGACTATTGGAAACCCAACATTTTCTTTCTTTTCTTCTCTTTAGTGGAAGGGGGATGTGTGGTACAACGACGATAGATAGCCAACACTGCCAGTAACGTCCGTTACGTCCCTTAAATATAATCTACCTTGCACGCATACCCTTGGCACATCACTATCGTAGTAGTCATAGATTCATGACCAAGCATCTTCCCTTTTCGTGTCTGATAGTGAACGAGGTAAGATCGTCCTAGAATATAGTACAGCGCGTTGAGTGATTCCTTAGTTCCGGGATATTCACAAGTTGTTTACAGCCTTTGGCTCTCCAGTTGTTTTTGTACACCAGCAAACTCAAATATCCAAAGAAATCTTCAATCGGGCGACACTGGGACAAATTTGTTGGATTGCGTTTTTTTTTTTGTACATACGGGATGTTTTGGCTTTCCAAGAAGGCTTGTGTTTTTCTCGCATAATTCGACCGGCCAAAACACGTAATTTCCATCTGCATGATATGTTTGAAGAAATTAAATCAATATTTTCTTCAAATATTTTCTTCTAAAATAGCCAAACCACTGGGCTTGAGCCATGGTTTGAAAATTCCTCTCTAGTACTATGGAGCAATCTGAGTCCTTTCTTGTCCATTATTTTAGCCGATCTCCCACTACCACTCCTACGAGCTGTTCTCGAGGATGCCAGGATACGATAGATGGTTGAAACTGGAACTTTCTCGGTTTTAAAATGGTTCGCAGTGAACTTTTTCCCGTAATTTCTGTTCTTTTGATAGAACTGTACAACTCGCTCGCGTAATGCTTCTGCTTCGACGGCATTTTGAACACAGCTGAACAAGGTTGCCACATTTTTCTCATGGTCAATCTGTATTTTTACATCCAAAAATCTTTTTTATCTGTATCCGGCTGTTAAAAATCTGTAAAAAAAAAATCTGTATCGTATATTTAACTGCTGTTTGGTGCCCGTGCACTGGTTGAATAATAAAATTGCATGCATCGCATTTGAACCAAGTAGGGTACCGGGATGTAATGTTAGCCTAGCTCCTTTATTCGGCGTATGTGCCAAATATGTCATTAATTCAGCGTTAATCAACAAAATCCTGTTGCTGTCGATTGCGATTTATTTCGAAGCAATTGAGACATTATTTATCAATTTATAGTTGTTCACTTCCTCGTAATTTCCTTAACTTTTTAGACATCATGACTTCACTGGCTAAGCTGAACATTATCTACACAATCTTTGAATTATCTAAATTTGGCTTAATTAAACCTATAAACCGAGCAATGCACAGAAAATAGTCACACGTTATAAGTTCACATAGGCAAAACAACAATGATTTAACAAGAAAGCCGTAGACCCAATGTAAGAATCTTTTTTTTTCTATGTTCCCAACTATGGCCTGTTGTATGAATAGCGTAGTAAAATGTTCTTACTGGTAAAAAAATTAATAAAAATGTCTGAGTCTTATAAAATGATAATAAAAATGTCACAATCTGTGTACAGTAATTTATCATGTTTTGATCGCTAAATCATATGTGAAAATCACTTAAGTGTTTCTAAGCAGTCTGATTTAGTTTGATATGTGAAGATTGATGTTGGATACAGTTGGAACGTCTTAAATCAGAAAATCAGAAAAAAAATGTACGTAGACTACATTTAATCACAAATCTTTCAAGTGGGACGAAGTTGCATCCATGAATAGACCCAATTCGGTGCTTATAGACCGACATTACATCCATATTACTAGAATTTTTCTGATTTAATAAAATTAGCTGTATACCCCTTCATGATACATGCTATCAAATTACTCATTAAACATATCTAAACTAGTTAAATATCGCTTGCAACTCAAATACTTTATGAGTTATAATAAAAAATGTAAGCGATCGTTGCATATTAGGCTGTCAAGGGACATTTACCCTACTGTACGCGATTAGAAGCTTTGCTGCACTTATTTAATGACTTTTTGACCTAGCTATTAAGCTTATTTACCCTTTGGTTTTACTCATGAGCAGTAAGTAAGCCCACCTTTGATCGAGGGTTTAATTTAGCATAGAAAATAGACTTGACATATACACTCCAATAAATACTTCACGAACAAACTAAATGCCAATAATTTACATATTTTATCCTATTATAAATGTTTTGATATTAAAACAGTCTAATCTTGATAAAGAATGTATTGCTGCTTGTATGTCGACCTTGATCCTAATCAACTTGACTCCTAGCAAACATTTTGCAGATCATCCGAATAGAGACGGTAATATTAGTTAAATCAAGTTGGAGCTTACCACCATTGAAATAGATCACAGAATTCTGTGAAAAAACTTTCGGAAGTTGATCTTTATACGAAAACATTACATCCTGTGAAATCGATATATTTTACGAAAAGATTGGTGAAAACAAACAGCATTTTGGATAGTATGGTGAAATGACAATTTTTCACCGCATTATTTACTGTGATTTACTCAGTACTTCTGTAATTATAGTTGACAGTTTCAAGAATCTCATAATACACGCTGAAATCAACACTCGGTGGTAAATCATCCAAATATTTTCTTATCGTAGTTAATGATATTTCCAATCGATTCAATTCTTTAAAATATTTCGAATAACGAAGTGCTCCGCTTGAAGCAAAATAAATCATTATCCAAATCAGTTCGTTGGTTTTTATTGTTTTAATCAAACTGATTTTTATTATTTAAACCAAAAAAAAAAAAAATACCGAAAATCAGTGGATTATTCCAAGTGTGTAGCAATGTAAGAAAATATTCAATATAAAAGTAAAACAATATTTTGCGAACACTGGTAATATAATTTGGCTTTCAAGTGAACAACGTACGAAGATCAGATTGTATGCCATTTGGTGAGCTGAAATAGGTAGGAATAAAAGTACATGAATAAGAATATAAGTTCAATTTGTCCATTGCTTACCAAATCAAGATATGAATGAAAACGATCAAAATACAAATTTTATATTTGTTCTTGTTGTTGTTTATACTATACAATAACATTGTCTGACATCAAACTTTAGAATCAAAGTATACGAATCAGACATGAAGAGAAGTAGCCCATTCCAGTTAATTCTTGAGATAGATGCTGTCCACCGAGGGCGCTTGGATTAATCACTGGAAATTGTCCATCCTCCTTTCATCATTTAAGTCCTGCGTTTGCAGAATTTCTAGGGGTTTTATCAAGTTATTCAGTAGGATTAATAACAATAGCAAATTCGTACTAGACATATAAGAACACACATGTTGATTGTATAGATTGATGCTATACACCGAAGGTGACTTAAGCAATGCTTATGAAGTTCGAACACAGAATTGAAATGGATGCTGTCCACCAAGATTAATTTGATTGATGCCTTCTAAGCGGCCGTCTATTCCGGTATGTCTATGAATATCTGACACATTCTGTAGGCGGCTCAATGAGATTTCCAAATATGGTTATTCAAACACGATCATAAAATGCAACGAAAGAGACAATTTTTCAAAAATCTGTAAAAATCTGTATTTTTTCTAAAAATCTGTAGTCTGTGTGTACAGAATTCTGTATCCGAGATCTGTATGATTACAGATAAATCTGTATATGTGGCATCCCTGGGTGGAACAAAACAAAACATGCGATTATGTTGGAGAGACAGAGAGCATTGATTCACATAATCTCTCTTTTCTATGTGCACGTTTGTGGTTTGGTAAGAGAGAGTTAAAATAATTCTCATTTTTTAGTTATACCCCGTTAACCCGATTTCATTACCCCGAACGTCATTAAAGGTTGTACGGAATCAAATTGCACCACTTTTAAATGGCTGTAACTTTTTACCCGTTGGGTATTTTCTATTGAAATTTGGGTGGAATTAGTTTAATGTGTATTTGTTTACGCTGTGTAACTTTCACTAGCAGATGTGCAAGCGTCGCGAAGATGGAGTCGGGAGAACAGCAGCGGTGACATGGAAGCACTACACCCAGATGTTGACGAAACCACTTTGCCTCGTTATGTATGATGAGACGTATGTAAAAGTAGACTTCCGACAGCTTCCGGGGCTCCAGCTTTTCACTGCTCATTATAAATTCGATGTCTTTGAGGACGTTAGAAAGCAGAAGATGTCAACGTTTGCCAAAAACTATATGATTTGGCATGCAATTTGCTCGTTTGGAAAGCGGAGCACCCCATTCGTGACAACTGGCACGGTCAATGGGCAGGTGTACCTAAAAGAATGCCTCCAAAAGCGTCTACTGCCTCTTCTGAGGTCACACGATGGTCCTACGATTTTCTGGCAGGATTTAGCCTCGTGCCATTACTCGAAAGAGGCTTTGGAGCGGTTCAAGGCTAAGGAGGTCAATTTCGTGTCGAAGCATCTCAACCCCCCGAACGCACCGGAACTGCGGCCAATCGAAAAGTACTGGGCCATCATGAAGCAAGCACTTCGGAAGTATCCTAAGGAAGTGAAATCGGAGGAAGATATGAAGAAAAAATGGATTGCCACGCAAAAAAAAAATTGGTCCCAATGTTCTACAGAACCTTATGAGTAGTGTAAAGAAGAAGGTTCGTGCATTAGGATATGGAACTGAAATTGAATAACACAAACATTGGAAAATATTTATAACATGTTTTATTTTACTCCCTGAAAGTTTGATGATGATTGGTTGAACGGGCGAATTTTGCCGAATATTTGTGTGTGTCGCAATTTGATTCCATACACCCTTTACCCTGAATTCGACTACACCGAATGAGTCATTTCTCAAAAATTCTTAATGTTTCATATTATACAATACTATAAACAATTCACCTGTGTTATCGATCTTTGATTAATAATTCGATGTTACCGTCAGTACACAGTTTGAAAGAAACATGTTGTTTCCTGCGTTATCTAATGCACATACTACCATTATCAAAATATTTCCGGGATTTATTCAGGAAATTAAAAATACAAGATTATACATCAAAATCAATATTGTCCCCTTCAAAGTATTCCCTATCGACTGCAACGTGCTTATTTAGTGCTTGATTAAATCCTCGAAACCTTTCTAAAATTCGGTTTTCGGTATAGCCATCAAAGCCATCTTCCTCTTTTCCATAATCTCATCTCGGGCGCTAAAACGCGTTTCTTGAGGTGACCGAATAGGAAAAAGTCGCAGGGAGCCAAATCAGGTGTACTCGGTTGTGCTGAATGGTTTTCGTTTCGTTTTTAGTCAAATGTTCACTGATAACGATTGTACGACGGTGCGTTATCGTGGTGCAAGATCTACGAGTTTTTTGCCCACACAGGCGGTATTTTTTGCCCAAATCATTAGCCAAAACGTCTTGAACGAACCCAAAAGCAATTTCCAATTCCTCTGCCATCTCTCTTATGGCCAATTTGCATTCTACGGTCATTCATTCTTGAATTTTGTTTATGTTTTCTCCGGTTATCGATGTCGATAGCCTACCACTTCTCTCATCATCGTTCACCAACTCACGGCCACTGATGAACGACTGTTATCGAGTATCATTACCGAATCAAATTTCTAACATTTGCAATGTCGTCGCACCATTGAAACCGTTTTCAACGCAACATTTAATACTCGTTGTTGCAAATTCATTTCCATTTTGAAAATTGTACCTTATGTGCCCAACTAAGCACTCGCTGTTTTTTTTTGTTTTTTTTTTTTGATAAAAAAGTAACTTTATTATAAAAAAAAATGTTACCAATGAATCTTTCAATGTATTGCCCATCGTGATGCCGGCCAACTAAAATCTGTATCCACATTAATCCGGGTAGCTGAGAGTCTATGATGAAAAAGACTATGATTGATGTTTACATTTCATGTTTAGTATTCAAGATGCCGACGAAAGAAAAACAAGTGCGCGACCGAATTTTGTACGGGTTTACGGCAAATCCTGACTTGTCAATACGGGACCTTGCAATACGGGACCAATTTGCCTAAATCCAATGTTCACGATGTGCTCAAATCATTTTCGGAACGTTTGACGGTGGAGAGGAAACCGAGAAGTGACAAAAACATCCTGTCATGGACCGAAAGGTGAAAAGGATATTAACGAAAAACCCAAATCTCTCCATTCGAGCGGTGGCTCGTAAAATAGGGATGCCGCCTGGTTTTGTCCAAAAATCCGTTTGGGACTTAAGTCGTATAAAGTAAAAACAGTTCCAAATCGCAACGACAAACAGAACTTGGCAGCAAAATCACGAGCTCGACGTTTGTACTGCGAATATTTGACGAAGTTTTCATGCGTTGTTATGGACGATGAAACTTATGTCCTGGAGGATCAAGCAGCTTGCAGGGCTGGATTTTTATTCTGCTATGGCCAGAAATGCTACTGTTGAGCATTTCAGAACGAAGAAGGCATCGAAATTTCCCAAAAAATACCTTGTGTGGCAAGCAATTTGCACGTGTGGCAAAAAGAGTAAATCTTTCGTCACTACAGGCACAATCAACAAGGAGATCTATCAGAAAGAGTGTCTGTAGAAGCGATTGCTACCCTTTATCAAAAGTCACAAAGAAAAACCTTTGTTCTGGCCCGATTTGGCATCATGTCACTATGCTAAAACGGTGATGGAGTGGTACCAAGCAAATCAAGTGAACATTGTACCAAAAACCTCAAAACCGCCAAATTGCCCAGAGCTACGACCAATCGAGAGATATTGGGCTCTGATGAAGCGGAAGCTTTCTGGAAAGAAGCAAGGAATCAAAGACATCAAACACTTCCAGCAAATTTAGACAAAGACGGCTTCTACGATTTCTGAAGAGTCTGTACAAACCCTAATGGACGGAGTTAAGCGCAAAGTTCGAAAATTTTAGGCAAATACCGAATAACTACGTTTTGTCTTCACGAATTGTTAAAACACATCCCATGAATCTGAAATGAACAACTACGACGGAAATATAATGCGAATTTATGTTTTATTCATGTTTTGAGGTGTCCGGATTATTGCGGATACAGACCTTAGAAGCTTCAAAGATCAACTTGAGAGGTCAAAGGCTTCCAGGAAGTGGATAATATGATTCGGAATACAATCACTACGCGCTAGTGGGCATGTAAAAGAGTTAATTTATTTTAACGATTTTATATCAGTATAGGAGGTCTGACCTAGAAAGTTTAAATCTTCAGCAAAGATGTTCAGAAGGTCAAGGGCTACCAGAAGGTGGAAAGTATCATTCGGAATTTGGTCACTACGTGGCACCAGTGAGCATGTAAAGAAGAGCATCTTTAACAGGTTTATACGGTAATCCAGACCACCTTGAAAGATTGTACCATCAGAAAAGTTCTTTATAAGGCCAAGGACTTCGAAAAAGTTCGAAATTCTCTCTTTAAAGGCCGTTCACACCAAAATCTGGACAAAGTATTTATCCTGTTTCTTAGTCAAATCACTACGAAATGGAATAAAACTTGTTAAGTACATAACCAATACATAAACAAACGTGAATCACACACATTGTTTACAAAAGCGCATTCTGTATTCAATATGGCGTCGTCTGAACTCCTAAGTAACATTGCCAAAACCATCCTGCTTTATTAAGTTTTATTAGGGTTTTATAAAATATAGAGATCATTAAACTTCATTTTGACCCTTTTTTTAATCCTTATACATCCACATTGTTTCCCTAAAACTAGCAAAAAAAAATTTCATTAATACCGTGAGTTATGAAAATCACAAGCTGGCTCATACTATAAAATGATAAACTGTTGGATTTTTGGATCGCTCTTCCTAAAAATGATACTTATGGAAAAATAAAGACCAAAAATAAGCTTAAGAAGATTCAAAAGTAACGTGTATAATTTTTTTGAAGATTGATACCATCCTTTTTTCCCTGTAAGGCAGTTTTGTATTCTTAGAGCCTTAAACTCTTGGACCTCTTCATTTAAAATATTGACAATTTTCAAACGTTGCTCTATTGAATATTACTTAGTATAAAAGAAAAATCCGACAAATTTTGTTTTTTTTTATTTACTTTTTTTTCAATGGGATTACTATGTAAAAATATCTGGCAATACTGGAGTGACTACCGTATCAAAGCAAACATAAATTTATAAGAGGGCATCTCTTTCTGAGCTGGCAGGTCCTGTCCTAGCATTCCTCTTAATAAATATTTAATGAGGCTAGAAAATCATTATTAATCATTATATAATCATTATTGAAACAGCCAGAAAAAATGTCTAGGGCGTTATCAAAGTAACCAGTAGAATAACATAGACTGTTCCGAAAAATGTAAATACACTCTCTTTCTCAAATAAAAAAAAAACCTACTGCGATTTTTGATTATGTTATTCTCAAACATAGTAAATAACAATATTTTCTTTCCATCTTCATTTCAATTTGCTTGATTTTTCGTAGGGTGGGTGAGTTCTCTGACTTTTCCCTTAACACTACTCATAAGCTTCTGCACAATTTTTTCTCATCCCATTTTCACCACTTTTGGCCAATCTTTCTTAAATTTTTCAACACTATCCGCTGGTTTCATGTGTTTTCTCAGCTTCACCTTCGCCAAAGCCCAGAAAGTTTCGATGGGGCGAATCTCTGGGCAGTTTGGTGGATTCATCTCCTTTGGACAAATACGACATTGTAGGGCATATTTAGAGTAATGGCAGGAAGCAAGAGCAGGCCAAAAGATTGTAGGCTTGTTATGCCGTTTGATCAAGGGTAGTAACGTTTTTTGCAGACACTCCTTCAGGTAGATTTGACCATTCATTGTGTCTGTCGTAATGAATGGACGAGCTATTTTTCCACATCCGCATATGGCCTGCCACACCATTACCTTCTTGCCGAATTTTTCGGTGTAAATGGCTTTCACTGATCCAGGAACATCCTTTCCCTTCGGCGAGGTATAAAACAGTGGTCCCGGCAGAGTTTTATAAATGAGTTTTATGTAGGCTTCATCGTCCATGATAACACAGCCCAATTTTTTGGTCAGCAGTTTGTCGTACAGCTTTCGAGCCCTCGGTTTCACAGATTCAGCCTGTTTGGTGCTTCGTTTTGGCTGCTTCTGCTTCCCATTCTCTCCTTGGCATGCATAACATTAGCCGCATAAGAGTAACGTAAAGTTAACTCGTAAATGTTTTTGGAACATTTACGGTGTACTTTAAAATTCAAAAGATGCATTGGAAGTTGAATAAAGCAACCAGGATTGTAAAAGAGATTCCAAAACCTCACGTTATTCCAAATAAAATCAAACAATTTTCACTGAAAAAAATCGATGGAATTTAAAAGTGCATGCCTGACTATTGAATCTAATTACATTTCTTATCACATAATTTATGGTAACCTTCACGCTTGGTTGCATGCCATTCATAACGTGCCACCTTGTAGAACCGGACATGCTGTTTTGGAAAGCTAAAATACATAAATACTGCACTCCTCCTGATCCATACTAAACTGCAACGCTGGTTTTCAAGTTGATACCTCCCCAACCACACACCTCCATGGGCCGGCAAAATCCTCGCAAGGTCAGCCGAAATTGAAACAAACGCTTGCATGAATCTCTTGCTCCATGCAAATATAAAATAGTAATTTGCATATCACAAACCAGACTGCGGTCCGAACCGAACCGAACCGGACTGGACCGAGGAAAGAATGGAAGCATTAGCAACCGGCCGCAAACAAATCACCAGCAATCAAACCAACGGATCGAATCCTTTTGCCTCATTGCAGGCAAAGTAGAGCGGACTCCGCTTGTGGTTGTTGAGTCAGTTTATGTAACACGTAACATACCGTAGTATTGGTACGTCCGAGGAAGGACACTGGTCTTCTACTTCTGCTATACCATCGACGACGGCAATAAGTGACCTTTGGATGATGTGAAAAAAGGAACGAGTCTTTGCGCCGAAGGTTCCACTTATTACGCGTGCAGGATGCTATTCATAGATGTCAACTGAGCTACGATGGCATACGCAAGGACACGTGCATTTCCGTTCAATGCTCAATCATGGAACATCGAGAATTGATTGCAAAAAAACAACTATGGGAGAAAGTCACTGCGTGACTTGGCAGTTTGCGGCTTCCGCCGAACGCCTAGAATCGATTCAAGTGCTGCTAAATAAATACGTACCCTGATAATTATGCCTTTTTACTTTCCATGTGTTTGCCATCAACCGGGACATGCTCCACCACCGCTACAGACAGAACGAATCGCATAAATTATTCCACCTCGACAATAGTGGATCGATAAGCGGAAGGGAACAATCAGCCTAGCCCCTCCATCAAATCCGAATTTGATAATGTAGGCCTGGCCACTTCTCTGCCGCGTACGTCAGAATGGGTTCGAAGACCTCTCCTTAGCTGATCCTAATGTTTATCACCATCCTGATTAAGTATGTGTATTCTAGGCAATTCTACAGGGCCCTCCCCGGCCATGCGGACGTCGTAACGACAGTGCTGTGCTTTTTCTTTATATTAATTATGCTATTGGCGCGCTGCTTAGATCGGCTTATAGTAATCAGCTGATTTTTATTGCAGCTCATGACTCATTTTTACACCCCCGGTTTCGAATGGCAGTATCCAATCTCGATGGCTCGATGATTGATTGGACTGCATGGTTAGTTAATTCTAGTGACTGGCTAAACTGACAAGTTAATGCCTCCCAGGGCAGGTGGTTGTATGCGTGTGAGAGCTGCTTTCTTCCACGTTGGATAATAGTTGGATAAAACTATATAAAGGCTCTATTTACATGAACGTAATTTTTAAAAATTTCAAAAGCAGTTTTTAGACAAGGGATCGCGATCATATCGGATCGGATTTACCGCGAAATAATTCCGTATACATAGGAACCGTCAGTTTCGTCGCAGCGTCAATGAAATAAATGCATGCAAGTATAGTATAGGGGCCAAATTCTAAATTAAAGTTTGTTCAAAAAGATGGCATCCTGTACACTCTGTCCAGTTAGCTAAGCACCACCTATATTTTTGGGATAATTCAAACAACATTTAAGAAGATTAGACAGAACTACTGATGTTTTATTGAGTTCATCATGTAAAGGATGGAACGGTCAAAACTTGGTCGACTCAAATATGCCGCATTTTTTTTAATCGTGCATTCAAAAAACTTGAACACCCCTTATTTTGTAGGTGTATGCGTACGAAATGTTGACTGTATTTTGTTTTTGCCATTTTCTATTCAGTTGTCAAAATGGCATCGAAGCAAGAAGAGCAGCGTATCAAAATTGTGCACGTCCATAATCAAAAACCTAATTATTCCCACGCCGACTTGGCAAAATCACTTAACATTGCCAAATCAACCGTGACGAATGTTATAATACAAGTTCGGATAACGTCTGACAACTGCCAGGAAGCCGGGATCAGGAGGAAACCGAAACCAGGAAGCCACAGCGACCGGAAAAATAGTGGCCAGCATTTTCAAACGCAATCCCAAGCTTTCCATCAGAGATATCGGAAAGAAAATTGGGAAAGTCCTACACAACAGTGCAAAGAGCAAAGAAACAAGCCGGACTGTCAACATATAAGGTTACAGTGACACCAAATCGAGATGTTAAGCAGAACACAACAGCCAAATGAAGAGCACGTAAGTTGTACACGAGTTTGTTGACCAAGTTTGATTGCGTCGTAATGGACGATGGAATATGCGTCAAGGCTGATTTCAAGCAGCTCCCAGGTCAAGAGTACGGGAAAGTACGGCTACGGGAAAAGGTAAGGTTCAAGATAAGTTTAAGCAGAAAAAAAATGTCAAAGCTCCCTAAAAAATACCTGGTTTGGCAGGCGGATTGCACCTGTGGTCTAAAAAGCGAATGTTTCTTGACAATTGTCAACCAAGATATTTATATAAAGAAATGCTTGCAAAAACGCTTATTGCCTTTCTTGAAGAAACATAGTTGCTCCGTGCTGTTTTGGCTCGCCGGAACTTCGCCCAATTGAAAAATATTGAGCCAACGTAAAGAGAAACCTCAAGGGAACAGTTGTAAGTGAAAAAAAGTTCAAGGCAAATTGGCGTTCAGCAACAAATAAATTGGATATAACAGCGGTACAAAACTTGATGGAAGGTGCGAAACGTAAAGCCCGACAGTTCGCATTTGGAAAATCGGGAGCCTAATCAAATAATTTTCCTGTGTTTTATAGACGACGAACATCAAAAAGAAATAAAGATCGATCATTTCTATAATAAACTTATCAGTAGGGCACTCAATCATGTTTGACCAATTTTTGACAGTTCCACCCTTTATACATTATATTGTCGTCATATAGTTGCAACTTAGCTAATATACGTGTTTTTTAGAGTTTATTTGTTCAATTCTGCTCACAATTTAGCTGACATTATTAAATCATATATTTGTACAGGCTCAATCGAATCAACTTTACAGAGCCAAGTTTTCATATTTATATACATCAGTTATCTTAAAACTAAAGTTAGGGGGATAGAACCGATAACTCGCGGCCGTCTCGAGGTCAATAAGAATATCAATTTAACGGATGGGAAAATGAGCGGGAATTTGAAGTATGCTTTACATAACACATTTATTTTAAATTCTAAATTGGCAAAAAACTTATAACTATACAACTTTTGGATTTCTTTTGACTTGAACATTTTTGAGAAAGAGTGAAAAAAAACACAAAAACACAGATAAAAAAAATGTATACTAAACATACTTGTTAAACTAACTACAATCAAAGGCTAATGTTACTCAAAAACACATAAATGAGTTTCATAAACTCCAGATCACGTAGAGCCAAAATATCTCGAACCGGTACATTGGGTTGTCTACTTCGAGCCCGAGGGAATCATAAAGCTCAGATCTGACTCCACGATGCTCGGCACAAGACCAAATAATGTAATCTGCGTCCTGATAACTTTGTCCACATTCACAGAGATTGCTGTCACTCAACCCAACTCGGTATAAATGAGCGTTCAAAGAATAATGATTGTCAATTTAGCTTAGAACCTCTTCAGATTTAGATCAGTTTTCTGCGTGTTGAAAGCTGATAAAGCTCATAAACAGTGTATATAGCATGTCAATAATCAGCTGCCCTACCGTTCCTGTTAATAATTTGGAACATTCGGTTCGGCATGCTGTTCGCCAAGTTTTGGAAAACAGTCTTCTCAATATTTACCCATGCTTCAGAAATAGCCGATTTAAGTTCATTTACAGAGGCGTACTGCCTTCCTTCCGCATAAATCCTACGTACCATGATCCCCCAGAGGTTTTCCACAGGGTTTAGATTCGGGGACCGGGCTGGCCAGTCAAGCAGATCTATTTTATGGTCCTTCGTCCACTGTTTTGTTTTCTTGCTCGTGTGAATAACGACTGTTCCAGAAAGTATAAACACACTTTATTTTAACGATCACTTTGAAAATAATGAAACATTTCAACATGTTTTGGCTGCGTTCTTTTCTGAGTGACATAGCATCAAAAAAGTGCTCAGTTTTGTGGTACCTTTCAAAATGCGCGGTCTTACTCCGGAACAACGGAAAAGTATCGTGCACAAATGGTGCACTGTGAGCGGACTCTCCTTGAGAAAATTGGCCAAGGAAGAGGGTGTAAGCGTCGGAGCGGTACGATCTGCGATTCGAAGATATAGAGAACAGTGTACGTTTGAAGATGCGCCGAAGAGTGGTCGGAAATCCGGTCCTGTTAGTCCGGATATCGGTAAAAAGATCAGGGATGCCTACAAGCGAAAACCAGCGACTTCCGTTCGGGATGTTGCGAAAAAAACTAGGGACCTAGTCGAGTAACGTCATGCTTTCCAAAGAAAGACTTGGGCTAAAAACAAACCGGAAGCAGAAAAAACCCATAAGGAACCCAAAACAGGCCGCGTCCGTGAAACCACGGGCCCGCAAACTCTACGATTCGTTATTGTGTAAAAATTCTGGGTGTATGATAATGGACGATGAAACGTATGTGAAACTAGATTACAAAACGCTTCCCGGACCACAATTCTATACTGTAAGCAAAGACAAAGACATCCCCGAAACAGAGAAGGCAATTTTTACCGAAAAATTCGGTAAGTAGGTTATGGTTTGGCAGGCAATATGCGAGTGTGGTAAAACATCTAGTCCGTACATCACAACGGAGACGATGAACACTCAGAAATACGTTAAGGAATGTCTCCAGAAGCGATTATTGCCGATGATCAAGCAGCACGAAGGTCAAGTAGTGTTTTGGCCTGATTTGGCGTCATGTCATTACGCAAAGGACACTTTAGAGTGGTACAAAATTCAAAATGTATGTTTCGTGCCGAAAGAGATTGGCCAAAAGTTGTCAAAATGGTGGGAAGTACCACTGTGCAGAAGCTAATGGGTCATGTTCGAGGAAAAGTTAGGAGTCTTGGCTATGATTAAATATTTTGATTAAACGAGAGTAAAATATCATATAAAACACAAATGCAAATATGATTTGCCAAATAAAATTATTAAAACTAAAAAAAACATGACTTTTTTGTTATTTTGAAAGTGTGCTTATACTTTCTGAAACAGTCTATAGCAGCGTTGGCCGGCTGAAAAGTAAACTTTTTGCGCCGAAATCTACGCATGAAAGTTAGCAGACGTGTTTCCAGAACAGTGATGTAGTCCCTGCTATTCTTCTTGGACGAGGTAAAGCCGATTTCGAGTTTACCGGATGCAGAAAAACCGATCCATGTCATACATGAACCTCCTCCAAAGTTCCTGGTCGAAAAATCGCGAACACAACTGTGAGCTAAAAGTATTCAATGTTGTTTCAATGTAAATGTTTAAAAGTCAAATGCTAAAAAAGTGTATTTCGTAAAGCTGATTAAAGCTTATTTACGCTATTATCCAAAAAAAAAAAGTTTCTAACAAAACTAACAACATATTTCAGCTGAAAAAAACATTTTGTTAGCCTTAGCCCAACATTTCTTAGATCCTAATATCTCAAATGTATCTTAATATACCTCTCAGATATTCATAGGATATATACAAGGTGTATCTTATAGTGGTATCCGAGGGTTTTTTTTTAATAATTCTACGTCCTGTGAATATTTTGTAATAAATCTAGGGTTTTTTTTTTTTTCATTAGGGCGAATCTACAATTGAGAGATTCTCTCCGGGCTCGCTCTCTTTCATTCATAAACCAATAACCTTTACGTTTTTCAATCTACTATTTGTAGAGTATGCTAGACAGCACTGTTGTGTCTCGATCTGTACTAAAGAATCCCTCGAAAGTTTTATAATGGCGCTGTAATGAATACCCAAAAACCCCCAATTTTAACCAAAAAGAATTCCCTATCCCCCTTATTCTCCCCCCTCTCCCTCCACCCTAACCCCCCCTTTCTATCCATATCAACACACACTTTTCCCCCATATTTTTCCCCCTTCCCAACAAAAATATCTCCCCTTCCCTCCAAAACCCAAACCCCCCCCACAAAAAAATACACACACACACCCCCCCACCCCAACCGGTTTATTTTACCCCCCCCTACCCCCGCATCCCTTACCTTACCTTACCAATCAGACTAAGGTCGGTGTGGCCTCTGCTGTACACAGAAGTTGTTTCCATTGTGATCGATCCATGGCTGTTCCTCGCCAGCCTCGCTGTCTGCGGAGGGTCCGCAGGTCGCCTTCTACTTGATCGATTCACCTTGCTCGTTGCGCGCCTCTTCTTCTTGTACCTGTCGGTTCGTTTTCGAGAACCATTTTCACAGGACTGTCGTCCGACATTCTTACGACATGCCCAGCCCATCGTAGTCGACCGATTTTTGCGATGTGTACGATGGGATGTTCTCCCAGCAACTGGTGCAATTCGTGGTTCATTCGCCTCATCCACGTTCCGTCTTCCATCTGCACTCCACCGTAGGTCGTACGCAGCACCTTCCGTTCAAAGACTCCAAGGGCGCGTTGGTCCTCCACTAGCAATGTCCATGTTTCGTGGCCGTAGAGAACTACCGGTCTAATTAATGTCTTGTAGATGGTCAACTTTGTGGTTCGGCGAACGTTGTTCGATCTTAGCGTCCTTCGGAGTAAAAAATAGGCACGATTGCCAGCCATAATGCGCCTTTGTATTTCTCTGCTGGTATCGTTATCGGCGGTCACCAATGAGCCCAGATACACAAATTCGTCTACTACCTCGATTTCATCACCGTCGATCTGAACTCGTGCTAGGAGGCTAACATTGTCTTCTCGTGAGCCTCTTCCCTTCATGTATTTTTTTTTTCAACGCATTAATCACAAGCCCAATCTTACCAGCTTCAGCCTTAAGTCTGATGCACGTTTCCGCCATCGTCTCAAAATTACGTGCTACGACATCAACGTCGTCGGCGAAGCCAAATAGTTGGTCAGACTTCCTGAAAATCGTGCCACTCGTGTCTATCCCAGCTCTTCGAATCACACCCTCCAATGCAATGTTAAACAACAAACACGACAATCCATCACCTTGCCGTAAACCTCTCCGAGATTCGAAGGGACTCGAGAGCGTCCCTGATACTCGGACGACACACATCACTCGATCCCTCATTGCTTTGATCAACCGCGTCAGTTTTTCCGGAAATCCATATTCGTGCATGATTTGCCATAGCTGGTCTCGATCGATTGTATCATACGCTGATTTGAAGTCGATGAATAGATGATGTGTGGGCACGTTGTATTCGCGACATTTCTGCAGTACTTGCCGAATCGCGAAAATCTGGTCCGTAGTAGCGCGGGCACCCATGAATCCCGCTTTTCCCCCCCCCCCCCCCTTCACCGGCGCCCAATGGCACGCCGCCCCGCCCCCCACCCCCCCCCCTTTCCCCCCTTTTTTAAAAGCCCCACATCCCCCCCCCCCCCCCCCCCAAAACCCCCCCCCCCCCAAATCTTGGTAATTACCCAGTGCAGCGCTCTGGCCAGTGCTTCACCGCCGTATTTTAATAGCTCGCTTGGGAGTTGGCCAACACCAGCGGCTTTGTTGTTTTTCAACAGACAAATTTCCTCCTCAACTTCCTGAAGGGTTGGGGTCGGGGTCCTGTCATCTTCTGTGTGTGTTCCTAGATTTATTACCATGCCACTTTCGTTCGCTGTAACATTACCGTTCAGGTGCTCATCGAAGTACTGCTTCCACCATTCAATCACCTCACACTCTCCTGTGAGAAGGTTGCCATCCAGGTCTCTGCAAATATCAGCTTGTGGTACGTAGCCTTTGCGCGAGCTGTTTAACTTCTCGTAGAATTTGCGTGTGTCGTTAGCACGGTACAGTGCTTCCATTTCTTCGCGGTCTCGATCTTCCCTCTGGCGCTTTTTCCTTCGAAGAATAGAATTTTGTCTGTTCCGTGCCTGTCTATACCGATCCACATTCGCTCTCGTACGGTGTTGCAGCATTCTCGCCCGTGCTGCATTCTTCTCCTCTACTAACTGCTTGCATTCGCCATCAAACCAGTCATTTTTTCGATTCGGTGCAGAAGTACCTAGTGTCACTAATGCAGTGCTACCAATGGCGGTTCGAATATTTTTCCAGCCATCCTCAAGAGTAGCTGCGCCAAGCTGCTCTTCCGTTGGTAGGGCTGCATCTAGCTGTTGCGCGTATTCCTGGGCAACTTCGGTTTCCCGTAGTAGCTTAATGTTAGGTCGTGGCGTCCGAAATCGCAGCATCCCTACTGTTGGTTTAAATCGGTCCTCAAACTCGGTGTTTTAAACATACTTTTGTATTCTGCTGAAATAAACCACTTGTGAGTGGCCCCAACAGCATCCTTACTGTTGGTTTAAATCGGTACCAAAATTTGAATAGCTTGAATGTGCATCTCTGTACAGAGAATAAATCGGGAACATAGTTAAATATCTTATTCGCTGCCGAAGTCAGTTGAATTCAGCACACCGTTTACGAAAACGGATCCCGCTGCCAAACCAACCATTTTATCCAACATCCCAGTGATTTCTCGAGGAAGTGCAGAGGTGTTCTCGGCTTCCAATAAAGCGAGTATCACGTCATCATATTCCTACCCATTCCCTACTTGACCTGCATTCGGGCGAGGCCGGCGCCGGTATTGCCTTAGTTTGAGATCACCAGTTTTTACACATTGAGGATGTATGCTAGTCCCATCATCTTTTGGTTCTTTGTGTAACAACAGCTGATCTAGCAATAACGGAGTAGCAACCTCGGGTGGTCAATCATGCTCATGCTCATGCTCATGCTCATGCTCATGCTCAGTTGCTTTCAATATGAATAATATGTTTTCTTCTAATTCCAGGACTGCTCTACCACACTTGGGTCTTGAGTCAGCCGTGTACTATGTGTCATCTAAAAATGCTTGTATGACACGGCAGCTGTTTATGGATTGTTTTTATGAAGTTTGTTTCTAGGAACGCGTCGCCTTTATTATGTGCCCAACTTTCGGTAAAAGCCATCTTAGTATTGGACAATTGTTCAGCACAGTGCAGTGCTGACGACCGTAAAACTGCCGATGGTGCTATCTCTTCAATCTCTTGCCGCCGAATACTACAGCATTGCTACATCCAATGGACCAGAACGTTATACAAACTATCGTCAAAAATTGATGCGTGAAATTCTTGGGCGTCCTGGAGAATTTTATGACAAAGTCAAATCAACAAGAAGCTATGTTTCGGGTAGTTGAGGCGTGGAACACAGTACTGGCTTCTTCCATTGCTAAATCATGGAAAATATTGTATAGAGATACGGAGTTTGATGACATTCAGCTATCGGTTGTAAAAGAGCTCCTTCTTTCGATCCAGCATAAAATAATGGAACAAGATAATACCGTGCAGGAATAGGACGTGGAGTTTCATGCCATGGATGACGAGAGTATAGTTAACAGCGTTTTACATCCAAACACATTTTCCAACAATTGCATCGATACATTTTCGACGACGCAAGGTTCTATTTCATCAGAAATGGAACGACTTAAATATATACTGGCACTAATTAATGAACATTAAGCATTGAAAATTCACAAAATTGCCAAAGAAATTATTTTAATTTTTTTTTTTTTTATTCTTTTCTGCGATTTGTTTGGTTTCAATTGGAAAGATTTGAAATATTTGAAGACTTTTGTCATATGTATACTAGAAAATAAGAAGAATGATTAGTAATTTCCATTTAATTCCAACTACCTTTATTGCTTATCTTGACAGTTACGCGTATTTCGTCTACAATGTGCAGACTTCTTCAGTGTCGTGTACTAATACTCGACTGAAAGAAAACCTTCGCCACCTGCCGTATTTATCCTATTTTCTAAATACAAACACTTGTACCTACAGCTAAAGGGTGATACGGTCAAAATTTGGTCAAGGGAAAACGCGTGTAAATCGGTGAAATCGTTTATTTAAAAAATCATATTAAATTTCTTTTTCAAGTTCAATTAGTATAAAATTCAGGAAAAATATTCAGTTAGGCTTCCGCTTTTCCAAATCCGAATTGCCGGGCCTTACGCTTGAACCCTGCCATCAGATTTTGTACAGCCACCTTGTCCACCTTCTTCGCCGCAGAAAGCCAGTTTGCCTTGAACTGCTGCTCGTCCTTAGCAGTTTTTTTGGTCTTCTTTAGGTTCCGCTTGACAATAGCCCAGTATTTCTCAATTGGGCGGAGCTCTGGCGTGTTGGGAGGGTTCTTGTCCTTGGGAACCACCTGCACGTTGTTGGCGGCGTACCACTCCATGGCCTTTTTACCGTAATGGCAAGATGCCAAATCCGGCCAAAACAGTACGGAACAACCGTGTTTCTTCAGGAAAGGCAGCAGACGTTTATTCAAACACTCTTTCACGTAAATTTCTAGGTTGACAGTCCCGGAAGCTATGAAAATGCTGCTTTTCAAGCCACAGGTACAGATGGCTTGCCAAACCAGATATTTCTTTGCGAACTTTGACAGTTTCGTGTGCTTGAAAATATCTGCTACCTTTCCCCTTCCTTTTGCCGTATAAAACTCCTGTCCCGGAAGCTGCTTGTAGTCGGCTTTGACGTAGGTTTCGTCGTCCATTACCACGCAGTCAAACTTCGTCAGCATCGTCGTGTACAGCCTCCGGGATCGCGCTTTGGCCGTCGTATTTTGTTTATCATCGGTAACGGTTGATTTGGCAACTTTTAGCGATTTTGCCAACTTTGCGTGCGAGTAGCTCGGATTTTCGCGATGCGCGAGCAAAATTTTGATACGCTGCTCTTCTTGCTTGGACGGCATTTTGACAACTGAAGAGTGAATTCCAAAATCAAAATAGGAGCAACATTCTACACACACACACCTTCAAAATGAGGGGTGTTCAGGTTTGTTAAATGCAAAATTGAAAGAAATACGTCAAGTTGATATTGACCAAATTTTGACCGTATCGCCCTTTAACATTGTTGTACCTAACCTATCCTGAGTCCAAAACAAATGCTATGCTTGATATCTACCTCGCCTTTTCCTTATACCTAACCTGATTATTCCGTAGCAGCGGGTGTTCCACTGCGTCGGCTTTGATGTCGTTTAGGTATTAAGTTAAAGAGCCATGTGTACCCGTTACCTTGGTCTTTGTTTAGTAGATGTGTATACTGCTAGAACTAATTATTATGACGGAAAACTATCAGCTTATTATTGCGTTTATACTAATTGCCATTGCTTTATTTGAAAGTTTTACTGATCACTTTTGAATAATTGATAGTGTATAATCAATTTTTAATTGCTATTATAAGTTTTCTAGTGCGTTGTGTTATTTTTTCGTTGGCACAGTGTTTAGTAATGTAGTGGCAATTTCACATAATTTTAGTGCTATTTTTTTTTTCATTTTTATTAATGTTTTATTACGCTGCCTAAATGGAACCACTTTCCGTTGGCATAGAAGACGACTCTGAACAGCATGTTTCTTATGAATCTGTGTGTTTGGAATTGGCACTGTCATCCCTAGGGCAGAGAAAACCAGATTGCCATTGGAGAGACAGCTTTTCTCTTGAAATATCCTAGAGAAAATCGTCAATTCACAGAATACTGACACTTAAATTAAGACATACCTTGGCGGACATGCACTAATTACGTAAGGAAAATTTCTGGATTTTTCAATAAATTTCCTCAAAAAGTTCAATATGTTTCATTTGTCACCATAGGTTGTGTTCAGAATTAACATAATCTAAAAAGTTATTCATTTGTATAGTGAACTTCCAACATCGATCAAGCAACGAACCCCTATGCCCCCTCATTCCGTTTGACTTAGCTACTCTTAATAAAGCTCAAATGTTCACATTGCGATTAAAATATGTCATTCGTGCTTCAAATGAATCTTTACTTTTATATGCAAGTTAAATGCCGTTTTCCGCGAATACGCCCTTTTCAGTAATACAGATTTGCCTTGTTCACAAAAATTGAAACCAAAATCAGAACCTACAAAATCTCTATACATCATTTGATAAAATTATGCAATTTCCAAAAGTTAGAGGCAAATGAAGGTCAAAATAAATGTAAATGGATTTCTATCCCCGGACATGGCCCACTCTCTTGCGAGGAGGGAATACATCTAAAATGTTAGTAAAATTTCGAAGGTCATTACTAATGATTGCTCGCTAAAGGTGCGAAATGCGTAATAACACGACAAATTCAGCATCAATCTGCTTAACAGATGATAAGCAAGGGTAAATGGAAAGTTTTTTTTTTCATCGCAGATATTTGTGTACGCTTCTAGATGATTGGCTCATGTACCACCCTTAGGTTTGGACTGCTCATTAATTAAACAAAGAAAGGTTAAACGCGAGACCATTCCTATCTTGAACAAAAATGCGAATTTAACCCGTCGCAATCTTCAAACAGAACGGTACTCGTATATATGTACCTACGCACTCACTAGACCAAAACAAAAACCGGTCTATTCTAGAAGCCAATCAACACAATCGCCGCCAAACCTATCACCGTATCATCGCACTATCTGTTTTCAACTGCCTATTTACGATGACGGCAGCAGTGATAATTGCTTGAACCCTTTGTGACAAAAATATAATCTCTCTGTAAGCACTAATATCTCATCTTACCAATTTCCCCCGCTCTCATGTATAATGCATTTCCATCTAAGCCAAGGCTTGCAACGCTCAACGATGTATGTGCGCGATAGTAAACAGAAATAGCTCCCGTCTGCCGTCGTCGGTTCGTTTGGTTGGTGATAATGATGAATAAATGACGTCACTTTTCGAACTTGCTCTTCTGCGACTTTTAAAACTGCTTTATCACTGTGTAAATTGGGTTTGTTTGTTTTCCCAGCTTCTATTCCACTTCAATCGAAACCCACTATTAAGGACACTTGTTTCTTCTTGCTTACCCTTGTTCCAATTAAAACACTTCACCATCGGCAGTCGACATTTCAGTTCACAATCTGCCCTATTTGGGCCACGCCATCCACAAGGACATAAGAGCGTAATCAGCAATGCAAGATTAACCGCATTTCCGACTCGCGTGTTTCCATTTGTCTGACCACACCGAACTCCAAATGTCCCACTCCGTATCCCCATCACCACATCACCACCATCCCACTCGGGCAGGCGAGTCCTTGAGCTCGGCGAAGGATGATAAACTTTTTCAAAACTGTCACCGCGCGCGGTTGGTTCCACTGTTGCACCACCACTCACAGTTTGACGAAGATGTTTCCGATGACGACGGATTGACAAACAATAGATGGAACGGAGCTGAAACACGCAACGCGTTTTCCGCCTGCCAACAATGCCCTGCTCGTCTCACGTAGGTAAACAGCTATCAGCTTCTACTTCTACTATAAACTGAAGTTCAGGAAGTGAGGAGAAGGCACGTCACTATCGAAGAATGTCTCGTTCAAGACTGATGCGAATGAGGCGGCAGCGAAAAAATCCGAGCACTGTTACACTCGTTGTATGTATACTGAAATCCACAACACAACAGCGATTCGGGACGACCGACCGGCAACAATAGTCGAACAAAGTGACTTTCTGTTTGGAGCGGTTGTTCTGAATTGGAGTAGGGGGGTGGTTGGTTACCTGTATGTGAACTCTGTGTCGGACTTCACGTGCTTCACCGTCGTCGTGTGCATACTGAGCGACTTCATATCAGTCGTCAGTGGTGTACTAATTTGAATGTAGATTGCTCTTGGCTGGACTGACCGTCGGCTCGGTCATCGTCTCGCGCGATACTCTCGCTTTGCCTCTCGCCAATGATGATGAGTTTGGATGGAGGCTAGTAGGGTGGTACTGAAAATAATTAGAGAAACTTTGATACCTTGTTTACAATAGTGTTGGTTCAGCATTGCCATCAGAACTGCAATCAGCACCAGTGCCGGTAAAAATACATTCATCTGCTCTCAAATGAGCTGAAAATGAAACCAACCTTAACGGACAGACCAACTTTCTTCGTGAATTTGAATTTTGAAATGACAGCATTCTCTTAACCAGAGCAACCACTGAGTTTCGATGTCGTTATTTGGTTTTGTTCATTTGTCGATGGATGTTCATTATCGCCTGTGCTGTTGACAATATCAATATTGAATTTCATCTAGGTGGAAATGAATTTGAGAGTATCATATCAAGAAACAATATTTATTTCTTTTGATGTAGAACATGATTTGTAATTTTTTTAGGCTCAGATCGATAGGTTATAATTACTACAAGTAGTAATTATGATAATAGAGGGCAGTAAGACTCTGAAATTGAGACTATTCAAAATAATCATTTTGGTTGAATTGAAAATGAATTTTTGAAGGTACTAGTACTAGTAGTCATAGAAGCATAAAGAGTTGATTTGTTCATCGCCCTTGATTTTGACATCTGAGATTTTCTAAACAGAAAAAATTCATCTACACTGACTCGGAATGCTTATCATTGCGTATGATAGTAAGTGTTAAAAAAAACAGACACTGATTCAGCACAGATTGCAGTGTCTCCTTAACTCAACATACTGTACTGAGAAAAAAGATTGGTAAACGCAAACATATTCTAGTTTCATTTAACCGCAATTTCACGATGTATTGGGCACAAATATCATATTAGTTTCATTTGACTACCTAAAAAACAAACTAAAATTTTGAGTTATTGTTTCGGGAATTGAGCAGTTTAGTTCAACTGACATCCGTTTGAATTTACCATTATGTTGGTTGTTTCATTATGACAGCTACGAAATCAAACAGATTTGTTGATTGATTCTACCAACGCTTAGGGCATCTTCAGCGGCGGTCTATTTTTAGATCAACTTTATACCTGATTTGCATCAGCGAAGCTTGAATAGAACTAGTCAACTTTGCGTTCCCCGCACTGGTGTTGTATTTTTTGTTGTTAAACACGCCTGTCATCCTGTCGATCATTCAATGAGAGATCAGAAGTTTTTTTTTTCAGAGATCGCAGATTTTTTACAAACATTTTGCTATTGATTGGTTTGACCAAATAATTTTTAACGCCAGTAGTGCGTCGTTATCTGACGACAAGGAATACTTGTTCTTTCGTTTGGCTGAAGGTGAGTGTGTAAATGCATGCATTTCATTAAACCGATATTAGATAATGCTGATTTGTAGTTTGGCAGCGGATAAACAAGAGTCGAAACGGAGAGGGTCACGTCCTGGATGACGCTCCAACGTCGACCGTGATTTCCGTTACGGTCATCAGAAGCTGTTCCAGGACTACTTTAGCGACACGCAAACTTACAACGAGGAGCACTTTCTGCGTTTCCGCATGACAAGGGAGGTGTCCCTGGACATTATGCGACAACTAGAGTCAACTAGAGGCTTCTCCAAATTTTATCTGTATGAGCTATTTGCAAGTGCTTATCTATCCAATCAATCAATATCAATAAACCGATTGTTCACTTTGAAGAATTCATCACTTTTCATTTCCGAGCAATCTAAATACTATTCGGAATCTCGGAACCTCCGCATTTCGATCTAATCAGCGTTTTCCGGAAAATGCAGTGGCTGTAAAAAAAAACTAAGACAAGCATTCGTTATTTACAGTACTGGCAAGAAAAAAGTACACACTCATACGTTACATTTTCTTCGAAAGATTATATTTTAATCTTTATAGTTACAACAATGATTCCTTTGGACAAAAAGGAAGAAATAGTGCGAAGAACAATAAAACGTATATCAAACAAATTGAGAAGACTTATTGTTTCGGAGTAGTTCGAAATTCTTTTATTCTCTTATTTTCGCTTGTTAATAAAAAAGTTTACAGAGAAGAAGTATAACTCGGTAATCAAATTTAATCAAAACTGACTCTAACTCAGTACTTTGTGTGACCTCCTTTGGCACTGATGACTGCTTCCAGACGACGTGGCATGCTTTCGACGAGATTTCTCAAATAACGCTCGTCAATTGACTCCCAGCTCTCCTGTAGAGCTTCAAAGAGCAGGTTGTTGTTGGTAACATTGGTTTTGTCCATTTTTTAATCTAATATCGACCACAAATTCTCGATCGGATTCAAGTCCGGTGACTGGGGCGGCCATTCCAACACTTTGAAACGTGATCCACGGAAAAACGTTTGAGTTTTACGAGCCGTATGTTTTGGGTTGTTGTCTTGTTGATAGAGGAAGTCATGTTCGAGCCCAACCTTCAGCAAGGAAACCTCCAGATTTTCGGAGAGGATGTCGATATACTTGTCGGCCGTCATAATTCCTTCAATGCGGACCAATTCCCCAAATCCTGACCAAGCAAAACACCCCCACACCATAATGTTGCCTCCACCGTGCTTTACTGTTTTTCTTACATTTTTGTCGAGAAGTTCCTCGCCTGGTTTGATCCATACCCTCGGCCGTTGTTTGGTACCAAACAGCTCGAATTTGCTTTCGTCTGTCCAAAGAACCGCTTTCCAGAAGGAAATGGGCTTATCCGCATACTTTTTCGCAAATTCCAATCGTTTGATTCTATTACGATTCTATTGATGCGAGGACGGCGTACGGCAAACTTGTTCTTAAGCCCTTCTTGTTCCAATCGCAGGCGAACAGTTCTTGCGGATATATTTAGGGACAAGCTTTCTCTGATCACACGGCTTGTTTATTTCGGGTTACTTCTCGCTTCTCGTAGTATTCGAGCATCTTGTCTGACTGTTGTCAAACGATTTCTTCCTGGGCCACTTTTATCACTCACATTTCCCCGCTGTTGATATTTTTTTCAAAGCTTATGAACCGCAGAAAAGCTGACTCCGAACTTTTTCGTGATTTTCCTGTATGAGAGACCATTTTCACAATCTCTGACAATAAGTTTTCGCACTTGCAACGATATTTTCATGCTTTCGATGTACTTCAATCAACAAACTCGAAACTTTGCATCTATGACGCAAACACGATTATAAACGTTTGACACTTGCAATGGTTACGTCCAGTATCAGTGGACAAGAGGACAGTTTATCGATATGGTGTTGTCTGTAGTGATAAAAAATAATGTCACTGTGGTGTGTACTTTATTTTTGCCAGCTTAAACTGTTGAATATTTTCTTAGTATATCTACCACTGGTAAATGAAGCATGCCGTCCGCAAACTGACACATTCATTTATATACATATTGAATATCGATAATTTTCTTCAAACAAACTCATGTGCTAAACTTTATCATAGTCAACATAAAATCAATTTTCTAAAGGGTTTCACAGTGTGTACTTTTTTCTAGCCAGTACTGTAGGAATGAAACGAAAAGGCAATGCACTAGCACCGGGAGCAACTTGAGGTAATTATCAGCATCCGAGGCGAGCAACACAACTTGTTGTCCGCCGCCAGCATTACACGCAGCAAACACGGTTACTTTTCGGTTCACAAATATACCTCAGAATATACTCAATAAAATTAAGTTATTGTTTAGTATAAGCTGAAGTTTTACTCAATAACTGATAGTATCATGTAGCGTGTAGTGTTTTGGAACGGTATTTTTCTTGTTCCAAATTGCTGCAAGAATAGATCAAAACATATACCAGTTTTAAAATGATGCAAAATAGATCCAGTATAACACAAAATTTACAACACCGGTGCAGCGATGTTTTTGCGTTTGGTCTAAAAAATAAATCCAATCCACGTTTTGGATCGCCGTTGAAGATGCCCTTATAAAAAAAAAATATATAAAAAAAAAAAAATTTTTGAACAAACAAAAAAAAAACAAAAAAAAAAAAAAAAATACATTTTTCTATCACCCCCCTTTTTTCTTTAACAACAACACACAAAAAAAAAAAATATACATTAATTACTCCCCCAAAAAAAAACAAAAAAAATTAATGCTACCTTTCTTCTTTTTTCATTTTTTTTTTAAAAAAAAATAATAATTTTCCCCCCTTTTTTACCCCCCGGGCCCGACCGAAAAAAAAAAAACCCAAAAAAAAAATTTTTTTCCAACCAAAATTTTTTTTTATTTTTTTCCCACCAAAAAATAATTTTATTTTACCCCCCCCTTTGTTTAAACCAACCAAAAAATTTAATTTTTTTCCCTGAGCCACCCCACCCTTTGTTTTGGTAATAATAAACCCCTTTCAAGATGGGAACAACAAAAATATTAGTTTAGAACAACCATAATTTGCGTTGTATTATGGTAATATCTTTAGGTACACACAAACCACCTGTCTGTTTATTAAAACAACCAGTTATTTTTAGTTTGGATGTCAACAAACAAGTTTGTTGTTTCAAACGGGACTGTTTTTTGGTACAGCCGGCTCTCTTATAGGGAAAGTGCCACCATATTAATCTCATTGTTCCTTTATTCATCCTACGATGAATCAAACAATTGGGCAGTTGACGGATCGGTTTCGTTTTCTTATAATGTTTGCTTACGTTAAATAACTACAACAAACATTTCCAACTAATCCTGTCACGTGTATATCGTTTTATTTCAAGTAGGATGAATTGCAAAGTGATGACATTAATATAGGTACATCTTCCCTAGTATAAATTATATACTGCAGGAGGAATTCGAGAAGCAAATAGAAAGTGCACTAATTCTTACCTGAAGATTTTTTCATACAACTTCGTTGAGTTTCCAGAAGTTTACGATAGTGTTAATGCATATTGAGGCTATTTTAAATTCTAGTGACGTGATCACTCAATCTATTGCCCAAACGATATGGTTATATTCAATACAGAGCATTTCTCAATCGCGCATGAGTTGACAGTAATTTGAGATACGGGAGCATACAGTGATCCAGGACAAAAGTTTGAGTGGCAGAAAAGGTCATCCAGAAATGCTCGAATGATATGATAATTGCAGATACGTCTATAATGGATAACCAATAATCGTCGTCTTGAAGGACAATAGCCAGCCAGCACGGTTCTGGAAGATTAGAAGAATAAGCAAAACTTGCCCGAGAAAGGATGGGAATGTCTGAGTTGTTAGCTTGCAAAAACTTCAAGGTTCCCTCTGTCAAGCCAAGCCCGATGAGCTTAATTGAAGACTGAGATTTTCCAGCAGGAAGAATGTTCGTTTGATATCGAGCAAGTCCGGTCGTGATTTCAAATACCCTGCCCAAGCAGAAACAATGAAAAAGGCAATTGATAATTTCCTTATTCACTGATGAGTTAGTCACCGAATGAAAGTGCTCAAACTAAGAGAATTATTTTGTTCAATTTTAGTGAAAACTAGCAAAAAAAAAACTGACAGTAGAGAAAACAAGTCCGCTCGTGGCAAAAGCACACTTCGATCTCCGAAAATCAAATTTTAATTCTCGATGTCAACAGAAACCGATATCAACCGAAATTCAAGAGCGCAACTGAAGGTGGATTGAAACCCCGTACGATATCGTGGTGTCGGAGCCCCATCCAAGAAATAGAATAAGTCGATCGGCGCAGATCAAGCAAACGTAAGAATGAGTTGATCAGACATCGATTCAGACCACTTCAGACATCGATTCAGACCACTATCTGGTAATGGTCAAAGTGCGCCAAAGAGTTTCCGTTGTGAACAACATTCGATACCGACGCCCGTACCGGTATAATCTGGAGCGACTGAAGCTACTCGAAGTCCCAACTAATTACGCGCAAAGCCTTAAAGTAGCGTTTCCGGAAGAGGGAGAGCTAATCGAAGCCCATCTTGAGGACTGCTGGAGTACCGTCAAAGCAGTCATCAACAACGCAGCGGAAGTCATTTTAGAGTTCGAAAAAATGGAGCAGCTGAATCGTTCTCAAGATACGCGTAAATTCTACAAGAAGCTCGACGCATCCCGTAAAGGCTTCGTGCCGCGAGCCGAAATGACGGATGAACGTGAGGTTATTGAAAGGTGGAAGCAGCACTACGACGAACACATGACTGCCGCAGAGGCGGAATACCAAGACAGCAAGCAGGAGGAATTGCTTCATCGATATGGTGGACGAGGGTGACGTCCAACTTCCACGATACGTGAAGTTAAGGATGCTATCAAACAGGGAAGCATGGCATCGGAGCGGAACTTATAAAAATGGGCCCGGATAAGTTGGATCCTGATAGTCAGGATCTGAGATACAGTACAGCTACCGGAGGAGTGGAAAGAGGGAGTTATGTGCCCAATATACACATAGGGTAACAAGTTAGAATGCGAGAACTATCGAGCGATCACTACTCTCAACACAGCCTGCTAAGTGCTGTCCCAGATTATCTTCCGTCGTCTATCGCCGCTAGCAGGCAGATTTGTGGGAAGTTATCAAGCCGGTTTTGTGAACGGTCGATCGACAAGCTCGACAACTGCCCAAATCTTTACGTTGAAAGACGAAAAAGACTTCGACAAGGCGATGGTCTTTCCTGTTTCCTATTCAACATTGCGTTAGAAGGTGTTATGAAACGTGCGGACTTTAACATGCGGGGTACGATTTTCCGGCCAGTTTATCTGCTTCGCTGACGACGTGGACATTATCGGCAGAAGGTTCCAAGTGGTAGCTGAAACGTGAAGCGGAAAAGGTCGGATTGAAGGTGAATGCGTTGAAGACTAAGTATCTCTTGGCTGGAGGAACCGAGCGTGATAGAGCTCCATAGGAAGAACTGTGACAATCGATGGAGATGAGTTTGAGGTGGTGGATGAGTTTGTGTACCTCGGATTATTGATTACGTCGGATAACAACTGAATAGCATAGCATAGCATAGAATTTTCCGACCATACATAATCTAGGGTTGGCTATTGTAGAGACGATGGAAGCGCCAAAAGAGCTGCCTTGGGTGTGACAGGCTCTTCATGCAACGATCTCTTTGCACAACACCTGGCCAGATCCTTATGATCAGCAAGAGATGGGAGGGAAGTGTTGATTAGATGTCTTCTTAAGAAGATGCTGAGAACTCATGCTACCTTCATAGACATCTGGAGTTGCAAGTTGGATGGGATTGTGCGGGAGGCTTTCCTTGGCGAGAAAGCATACATATATAGGTCGTTGGGAGTGATGAATATATGACAAAATGTCGAACGGAAAGACAATTCAGATCGACCACTCTCATTTTTCCTAAACGACGACAATGTTCGATTTGTTCGCCAACTGCTTGTAGCCGGTACAAAAGAGCGCACGGCCGTGCCATTTAACGGTCGGTTTTGCTCAAATCACCTTCGAGCACGCCTAATTGTACTCCAATTCCCTGTGTTTTCGTCCAACTTTTCCAACTGCTGTAGATTGACCTTGATAGTTATACGGATGTTGTTCAGGGCATCAAATGATTCAAATCTCATTGCTGGAGCTGCAAACAGCTCCTTCAGGTGTTCTAAAAACTGTATCGAAGACAACTTATTCCCATATTTTTCTTTCAAATCGTATAAAAAAAATGATTTTTTACTCAAACGAATTGATGATTCTATATTGTATGGGATGGAACTTGAGCATTGTGAAGACCGGATGAAATTAATATTATTGTAACTTTTGCAACTTTCCATAGCCTAACATCGCGCACTTTCTGTGTATACCAGTAATGAATAATGTTGAATTTTTCCGCTGGGCTAACACGATCTTGCCGTTGTATTTGTGGCAGCTTATCTTCTAATGAAGTTGGTTTAGACGAGCGCGAAGATGTACCTTCCCCAAACAGCTGCGTAAAATAATCGTTAATATCAAATGAGTTTTTTGAAACCGGCGTTGTTTCTTCAGCAACCACGTTGCTTACTTCTTGTCCATGAACATTGATTTTGTTCCATAACTTGAGAACGTAACCCTAAAAAAAATAAAAAATAAATGTACTATCGCTTATCTATTTTTATTTTAAATATATTTGGTCAATAAATATATCGTATCTGTACTCGATATTACTATGTTTATAGAAACTTATTAACGTAAATCAATGCAGTAATTCATTTTGTCGCTTTTTTTTAAACAAAATGATTTTTCTCATGTTCTACACAAGTCATGCGTTATCTCAAACATCTATTGTGAAGATGATAAAAACTCTGAACCTACGGTTATATGAAATTAATGAAAGAAGAAACAAAAATAATGGAGAGAAGCATTACTATCTTGGGAGATTGAATGGTTAATGGCAATTTTACGTTACTGCTTTTTTTTCTAGGGCAGGGGCGAATAGTAAAACAAAAGCGGATGACATAATTTAATCCGTTTGAACCCCTATACCCAGTTTGATACAGATCTTTCGTTAGAGATAAGATACGATGTTTAAGTAAACTTGCAGTTTTACTTTGTTATACTTTGCTCTTGGACACACGTGCTTTCTCAAACAAATTGTTCAATAAGAATTATTAATCGAACTATTCTTAGTAGTAAAATATACTACTTACCACTATTTCAATTTTTTCCTCGCGCTTGAACAGTACTGATCCAGTATACATAAATCGTGGGTCGATATACAAAGCGGCCTTGTATGCGCCGTTGTCCATGAGCGTTTTTTGTCTTTTGTCCATCTATAGCAAAATTTTCTGTTGGCATCAGTTTGATTTCAATGCTTTCACTTGTCCATACGCTTTCAGCCATTCAAGATGAAAATGACTTACCGCCCAAACACAATGATAACGGAAACGGAACGGAAAAACGCAAGTTTGACAGTTGTTGTAAATGACTTCGATGTGTCCAATTAGAATCAGCTTGGATTTAGTCTGATTTCTTTCCGACAAGCAGGCTTACTCTGATCGGGCTTTGCCGTTTTCCGTTGCCGCTATCATTGTGTTTAGGCCATTATTGGACATTCCTCTTGTTGTGATTTTAATGACGCTTCGTACAATGGCTGGAAAGCATCTCGGTATTCTTCCAGGAACGGCCAGTAATTCGTTAGATCTAGCAAATAAATAATAATATTAATGTCAGATTGAACACAGCATTAATTTGATCAAAGTATGGCGTTCTTTTTTTTGATAACTGATGACTTGCTGACATTTTTGACGTATTTGAGTAATTTTATAACAACTTACCAAGATCTTCGTACTGTGATCCTGAATTCGAGAAAAAATTCCGGTGTTTTAGAAGAACGGATGCCATCGCATGATAGTTGTTCCACCGCGTTTTATTTGGGATGGGTGGTAATTGTGTTTGGGACAATTTGAAAGCTTTCTTGAACTCACTTTTCCTGTATGATTTCACAATTTTTATAATATGCTTGAGTGTCTCATCTTCCTTTTCTGATGCAAAAGTGACGTCGTTTACCACTAGATTGATGGTGTGTGCTCCGCAGCGTATACAATCTATTTTATGATCACTCAATGACTGTTCGTAAGCTTCCGTAATTTGTTAACAGTGAAAAAATGCATCGTCATCCTCTGGCACATCCCCGGAATCCTCAAGGGCTGCATTCGTCAACATCCGGTTGCTGAAATTCAATTTCTCCCAGAAGATCTACAGCTTTAACCACCTTTCTTCCATTATCCACTGTTACCGAGTATATTTGCCAACGCTTTATTCCGAATTTGTTGAGCAGCTCTTCTACCTTTTCTTTCAGATATTAAGCTGTATGCTTCCGGTGCAGTTCAATAACTCCTACAATGAAATGAAAGCGAGAGACGCAGGAAAACCATAAATTCGTTGACGAACGTTTGAAATAAATGCATAAAAAGTTGAGGGTTGAAAAATTGGAAAAAAAATCCATTATGAAATTAGTGTACGATACCTTACGAATTGTATCGTGTTATTGGTGAAAACTACTCCAAATTGAGTCGAATTCGACACAAGTGCTAAAAGTGAAACCACTCATAGACTGATTTAAACTGTGTGCAGAAATGGGTATGGATGTGGAAATTTGCATAAATAAGAGTGAAATTTACTCATATCTGCATTTAATCGCCTCATTCATAGGCCGAATTTTTGCATTTTTGAGTTGAATTTTACTAGTTTTTGGGTCGATTCAACTCAATTTTGAGTCGTTTTCAGCGGCCTTGTTGTAGCCCAGTAGAACAAAAGTACTTACCCAGGGATCTTCTTACTAATTTCAAGTCACGATAGTGTTGAATGCTTACAGCGAGTACGCTTCGGTTCATTTTGGATGTCGTATCCAGCTTCAAACTGATCATTGATTCCTTCACTTCCTCCCTTATAAAATTATCGATAGTTTCGCTTGTGTTAGAGACATGTTTCACAATGTTCTGTTTGTTAATGGTAACGTTTAGAGCCTCCAACAAAGGATCTACAATGTCCCGTACACCCTCCCATTCGACGGCGTTGAATGGGGCATTGTGACAAGTCACAATTGTTACTAGGCCACCCACAACTTTTTGCTTAGACACTCTTACAGTCACCACTTCTTCACCTTTAGTGCGTTTTTTACATCGAGCAGCGATTTTAACTTCGGAAATCTCCTTCCCCAACTTCAACACATTGTAACTCTCCGGATGAGAGTTCTTGATGTGGCGCAAGCAATTTGTCAACACAAACGTTTTTGGACTAAACTTACAATTAAGACCCAGGCTACAACAAAGATCCCCGTTCTCGGAACGAAATATGTTTCGAACTTTTTCGGACACATTTTCTTTGTCCTCTTTAACAACTGTAGAATCCATTTTTATTTTTCAAAACAACACAACGCAACAAAATGCACTGAGAAAATGCCACAAGGAACGGAAATTACTGATCGCTCGAATATTGGAAGCACAATTGCAAAAGCTTTGATAAAACGTATGCAATAAATAGGGGAATGTCGCTAAAAACGGACCATGGTTGAAAAGATGAACACTAGCTATTGCAAATCAAATTATTTTTAAGAACAAATTAATTATCTTATGATATTAAAACAACATGCATGAAATATTTTAGTTCATGTTAACAGAACAAAGTGAAATTTATTGCAAATCGTATGTTTTTCATTAAAACAGTAGGTATCCATCTTTACCCTATCACTCGTCAAAATTTTAGAGAGAAAGAGGGATAAAACTAAACATTGTCTCTTTTCGGTAGATGCAACATGTGACATTATTGAATTTATTTTTGTTGCATACAAAGCAACATACAAACAACGCCTTGTCTCTTGCCTACATAACAATCGGATGTTGTGAAACATTAATATCTTGATTCTACTCCCATGCAATTTGTCATTATTGTGTTGAGTATGCAACAATGATAAAGATACAATATTTTTTGTCCCAACATTGAAAAGTTAGGACAATGTCTTTATCATTCATGCATTCACGAATTTTGATTTTTTTACATTAAACATATATCTTATTTATTCTCTCCCCCCTCCCCCTCCCTCACCCCCCCACATTTTTCTTTTTATTTTTATACTTATCATCCACCTCCCTTTATTCGTGGTGTAACAACATCTATAACACAGTTGTCGTGTAGCAACTCTGGTGTTGGAGCCTAACAACGGTTGTTCAGATAATTAACAGCAATCGCAGCAAACGTTATCCTGTGCTGCGAGTAGAAAAGTTAGTTTATAAGTGATCGTCAAATAAAGCAGAAGCAAAACCAAACTCTCTTTAGTTCAAGACATCACAGTTTGGCGACGAGGAGCTAAAAAACCTAAAAGATTCCGCCATGAACGTGAAGCCACCGGAGTTCAACGTCGGAGATTCCTGGCCGCTTTACCAGGAACGGCTTGAAAGATTTTTCGTGGCGTACGAACTCAACGGCGAAGAGGACGGTGAGAGACAAGCTGCGTTCCTGCTTACGTCCGTTTCTATGGAAGTATATCAAACAATCAAGAAGCTGTGTTTCCCGGACAAACCAGAGAAGAAGACTTTTGCCCAGCTCTGCGAACTGTTACGCCAGCGGTTTACCCCTACGGTGGTGGTCTTTCGAGAGCGGTGCAGGTTTTTCGAAGCACGTCAAGGCGACAGTGAAACGGTTGTTGAATGGACCACCCGGTTGAAGAAGCTAGCGATGAATTGCGAATTCGGAGCTAATTTGAACGAGTTCATCAAGAATATGTTCGTCGTTGGATTACGCCGAGGCCCCATTTTCGAACGTATATCTGAAGAAGAAGTCACAGCAACGTTCGACGATCTTGTGAAGCTGGCGATGAAAAAAGAATCCACTCTTTTTCAACGTGGAATGCTGGAGGTTCATCGAATTCAGCCAGGAAACGAGAAGAAGAAGAAAGAAGATTTCAAGTGCTTTGCTTGCGGAAAAGGGGACCACGACTTCCGTAAGTGTCAGTACAAGACCTACATCAGCAAGATTTGCGGAAAGAAGGGGCATATAGCCAAGGTGTGCCCCTCGAAAGATTCATCATCAATAAAGAGTTCGGACGGAAAGAAGAGGAGTCCGAAGGTGAATCATCTGCGTTTGAATAAGGTAGATTTCCTTCCACCCGTTCTGCTGGAAATTTTTGTCAACCGGAAGCCGATTGATTTTGAAATGGATACCGGAAGTCCAGTCAACGCCATATCGAAGGGATTGTTTCTGAAGCTGTTTCTCGATGCGAAATTTAACACTGATGTCCGAGAAGAGTTCGTGTGCTACAACGGCAGCGGTTTTCGTGCGGTCGGAAAGTTCTTTGCCCAGATGAAGTACAAGCATCACGTTTCCATGGAGGAAATTTTCGTTTTTGATGGTGACCGACATCCATTGCTGGGACGACAGACCATGTCCAGCTGGGGTTTGAAGATTGACTTTTGTACGTTAGCTGTAACAGAAGACCACACGAAGAAGCTCGAGACGATTTTGAACAAGCATGAAGCTGTTTTCAACAGAGAACTGGGCTGTTTGAAGAACACGAAAGTGCATCTGCCATTGGTTGAAGAAGCGGTGCCGAAATTTTCCAAGCCCAGGAAAGTGCCCTTAGCCTTCAAGGAGAAGGTGGAAGTCGAATTGGATCGTTTGGAGCAGACTGGAATTATCACCAAAGCATCCACGGCGGTTGTGGAATGGGGAACACCGTTAGTACCCGTCCTGAAGAAGGATTCATCGATTAGACTCTGTGCTGACTATCGAGTTACAGTCAATCCGTTTTTGAAGGACGACCATCATCCATTGCCTATCATCGACGATATTTTGGCGGCATTACAAGGAGGCAAACACTTTTCGAAGAAAAATGCTTATTACCAATTGGAGGTCGAGGAAGATACACGGAAGCTTTTGCCGTGGAGCACGCATCGAGGAGTGTTCCTGATGAATCGTTTACCATTTGGCACGAAGACTGCCTGTTCTGTATTTCAAGCTACTTTGGAGAGGGTGTTGCAAGGTTGCCGTGGAACGGTTATTCATCTTGATTACGTGATGGTGACCGGATCTACCACGGAGGAACATTTGAAGAACCTGGACCAAGTCTTGCAGCGTTTAGAAGATGCCGAACTGCTGCTGAATAAACAGAAGTGCGAATTTTTCAAGGAAGAAGTGTAATTCCTCGGTCATTGCATCGACAAGGATGGTTTGCACAAGGATCCAGGTAAAGTGAAGGCCATTTTGGAGATGCAGAAACCATCGAACACCAAGAAGGTCCGATCTTTTGTGGGACTTGTTAATTACTACGCCAAATTTTGTCCCAATTTGGCACACAACCTGCAACCGCTGTACGACCTACTCAAGGATGGCGTCGAGTTTTCGTGGACCAAGAAGCGACAGTTGGCGTTCGAGAATACAAAGAAGCTCATCGCGGCAGATTCAGTGTTGGCGCATTACGATCGGGATCTTCCAATCAAGCTGTACTGTGATGCGTCGAATGCTGGAATCGGAGCAGTTATTACACATGTTTTTCCAAATAAAAGTGAGGGACCAATTTCGTTTGCATCAAGAGTCTATAAGAAGCACGAGAATAATTATTCAACGATAGATCGGGAGGCGTTGGCCATATACTACGGAGTCAACAAGTTCTACAGTTACTTCGCTGGACGTCATTTCATTCTCATGACCGATCACAAGCCGTTGATTGGTTTGTTCAGCACAAAAGGTGTTCCAGAAACAGCTGCGAGACGTTTTCAACGTTGGGCTGTATTTTTGACTAGTTTTAACTACGAGATCCAGCATGTGAAAGGAGTGGATAATATCCCAGCAGATTTTCTTTCCCGTTTTCCGTCAAACGACATCGAAGATGAAGATGGAGCCGACAGTGATTTTGCTGAGAAGGACCCGGCAAGTTTTTTGAATTTCTTGGAGTTGGAGACTCGTTCGTTGGTGGAGCGGAAACAATTGGTAGTCGAAAGTCGGCGTGACAAGATTATAAGCCATGTTGTGGATTTTTTGAAATCTGGCTGGCCATCAAACATCCTGGAGGAAGAGCTCAAGAAGTTTTATTCCAAACGAGAAGAGATGAGCGTTGAAGAAGGTGTCCTGCTATGGGGGTATCGCATCGTTGTTCCAGCCAAGTTACGGAAGAGCGTCCTGGCAGAGCTGCATTCGGTACACCAGGGAATCGTTAAGATGAAGAGCCTAGCTCGGTCATATTTTTGGTGGCCGTCTATGGACAAGGAAATTGAAGAGCTCGGAAGAAGATGCGAAACTTGTATCCAGTTGCGATCTGAGATAACCGATCCAATATCCCCGTGGAGACTTACCAATTCGCCTGGCGATCGTGTTCATATCGACCATTTCAAGTTCAGAGGTGCCGGGTATCTTGTGACGGCGGACAGTTTCAGCAAATGGATCGAGGTCTTCCCAGTGCGAACTTTGACATCGAAGGAGACAATTGAAAAGCTGTGTGAATACACATCTCGTTTTGGTTCCATTTCTACCCTGGTCTCCGACAATGGTACGGCGTTTTCCTCGGACGAGTGCAAGAAGTTCTGTCTGGACAGAGGAATCAGACATTTACGAACGGCACCGTATAGCCCGTGTTCCAGCAGAAAATGCGGTAAAAACAATTAAGGCGGCGTTATCGAAGCTATCTGCGGATTCGGAAAATCAAAGGAAGACCGTTGTTCAAAACTTGGAAAGGAGATGCGGATAAGATTCGATGCCTTGAAAGCGGATCCTGTAAGAAGACAGCGTGAAGCAAATGAAGATCGAAAACAGACTAGAGCTGTAGCATTCGGAGTTGGTGAAATCGTTTATGCCAGAGATTATCGTGATCCTAAGAAGCCAGCCTGGATGCGAGCAACGGTGATGAAGAAACATGGTGCGGTGTTGTACGAGTGCAATGTTGAAGGTTTAGGACACATCAAACGAAGGAGCCATCAACTGCTGAAATATCCCTACGACGATTTCGACAACGATCGTACCTGTACTTCAACTGCTGCTAGTAGCGAAGATGAGAATGCAGTCCCTGCTGCTAGAAGCGAAGAGAATGCAGTCCAAGATGCAGACGACTCAGGCGACGACTCAATTTACGGTGATGATTTTGCTGAAGAAGTTGAAGAATTGCCCCGAGTTGGTCAACGACAGGCCGACGGAACATACGTGACCAGATCGAGTCGAGTTGTACGACAACCACGTTACTAAGAGGGGGAGTAGTTGTGGTGTATCAACATCTATACCACAGTTGTCGTGTAGCAACTCTGGTGTTGGAGCCTAACAACGGTTGTTCAGATAATTAACAGCAAACGCAGCAAACGTTATCCTGTACTGCGAGTAGAAAAGTTAGTTTATAAGTGATCGTCAAATAAAGCCAACTCTCTTTAATTCAAGACACAAAAAAAAAAAAAAAACCCCGGGGGGTCCCCCCAAAACCCCCCTTGCCCCTTCAAAATAATTTTTCATTTTAATACCCCAAACAACCCCTTGGAAGGCCACAAACTAAAAAACCTCCAAATATTTGAAGAGACACCCTATCATCTCCGCTTTGAACTACTCTCACACTTTCAGCAGTTGATTATTCGTTTATGAGAAGAGCATACTGTGTATCATACGGGGGCAACTCGAATATGACGTCCAACTAAAGGGGGTTCTAAAACAGCATGGGAAATACAGTAAAATGAAAGCGGGGGTCTAGAATCGAAGGACGTGTTGTTCGAATTGCCCCCAACAACGGTGACTGTAGTTTGTACACATCGACCATAGGTGCAACTAGCAAAAGCCATTAGTACTAACGACAGAGAGAAAGCACCACGCTACCACTCCTAACCCCACACCACAAATTATGAGACCCTTTTTCCCGATACCTATAAACTATAGCACAATGGTGTCACCATGTGCGGTTTTCATTCTTATCAGCGGACGATCTGTTTTTATTATTTTCCTCCTACTTCGGTTTCAGCAGAAAGTGTGTAGTGAGACTGTTGGTGGTCATCCGTCCTCGAACTTGATGATGATGGACGAAAAAGAAGTTTGGAAGGGGAAATGTCGCTGATTGTTCGCTGGTTCAGCGCTTTGTCACTACCCTTAGTTTATGGTATTTGATGCTATGGAAGTGATTAAAAAAAACGGAGCTATGTATTAAGGTAGAACTTTAACTGCGTTTAGTAGTAGTTTTTTATATTTATGAATTGAAGTAACTGAGCATTGATTTTCTTTTGTTTGATATTTCAAGGTTACTGCTTATCACCATTAGATTATAAACGGGTTTCACCTAACTGTTTTAGATGCACTAAAACAGTTATTATTTGAGAGCATTCGCGGTCATAATCATCTTTGCAACGCTGGTAGGAAACCGGGGTCTTGCTTTGAAGCTGAGCGTTTAATAACCGGGCTAAGCCTCCCTTAGTTGATATTAGTCATCAGCAAAACATTTCACTCATTAACGATAGAACAATAGCGATTCTCATGGTGTCCATCTTTCCCTAGCTCCGTTGCCAATTGTTACTGTACTCTCTTGAGTTCGATTAACTTCCGAATTCAATAGAAATTAATAAACAAAGCAAAAAATAAGCAAAAGTCGACGACCTCAAGTGCTTCGGTTCATCTAATTTCGAAACATCGAATTAGAGAGAGCTGAGCAACCGCATAAATACTTCATGTTGAACAATGTACTGATAAGGAAGAGAAGTGTTTTTCAAGAGCTACTTCAATAATTGCTGGAAGTATCATCACTCTTGATGATAGTTCCCAGTAGGAATCCCTGAAGAATCCACGCTAAATCAAGTGCCTCCTTGCAAAAGCCAATATTTAGTATGTCAAAGCCATCACCCGTCAATTTGATTGTTTTGTCCAATCCTCGACACGTCAAAAAGGATCGCAATGCATTTTTCTTATCTGCTCCAACACAATACCGAGCCAGCAGAACTTGACATTCACGACAGGGTTCAAGATTATCGTTGAAGTTTCACGATATAAGAGGAATGCAATGAGTACCTTTGTTTCGGGTATAATCAGAATAAGATGGGGCCCAAATCTACTAACGGTCGGCGACAACTGTTGCTGCTGGTTATATTTAGCTTTTAGCTGTGCACTCGAGTACTACTTATTTCAATACGTACAAACACAATTGACCCAACGAAATCAACGCAATGTCATGATTGAGGTGGTGAGATAACAAAGCTGCCATAAGTGGGTCGTTTGGAGAAAATTGGTATGATAAACAATGTTTGGTAAGCACATCGGGTTATATTAATAACCATTCAGACAAGTTGGTTATGATAAGCGGTGTTGACAAAACTAATTCAATGAAAATCAATAAATCGATAAATAATTGATCACATTTGGAAAAATAGGGTAAAAGCATCCAGAATGAAGAAACAGAGGAAGAGATAGATTAAGTTTATCGTCACGATGCTCACTAGCAGATTCGATCGATTTAAAGATGCTAGTAGAAAAACCTAATTATTGAATATATTTAACAATTGTTTAGTGCTATCGAAGGTGAATTGATTCCATAACGTAGAGACTCCACAGAAAGAATAATGCTTTTTTTTATGAAGGTTTACTGGCGGGACTCTGAATAGAGTAGTAACCTCTACGCCAGGCCTTTGATGATATCGTTGCGTAAATTTAAGTGACCAGACGTCCCGCGTCCAAATGCGTCCCGCGAAATGTCCCGCGTTCGTCCTAAGCCAGCGAAATGTCCCGCGATTTGGTATTCATTAATATGCTTTTCGCTTTATCAAGGTCATGTCAAAGCTTCAACATAAGAGCATCTCCAGGCGTGTTGTAGTTCTAGATTCATTTTATATGTCAGTTATAAATTTTTCTCTTGGGAAAATATACAACAAACATACCCTGTCTTCAGCAGCAGTTCCAAATGTTGATCTAAACCTAAAGACTTGAATGTGTGTGTATAATTGATTCTCAAAACTTCTGTGGGCATATTCTTTGAATTCCTTAGGAATTCTCCTCAAATTTCCGCTGTAATTCCTCTCAAAACTCTTTTGGAATTTTCCTCAGAATTACTATCCCCTTCGAATTTATCTAGAAATCTCAGAAATTGTCTTTAATTTTCCTCAAAATTTCCTTAAATTTTTTTTTAGAATTCCGCTAGAATCATCCTCAAAATTCAGTTGCAATTCTTCAGTTGCAGTTCTCCTCAGAGTTCTTCTGCAATTCCGATAACGTTGTACACAAAAGCTCGTCTTTATTACAACTATTAAATGCAAGGCATACATCAGAATTCCTGTGGAATTTATCTTGGAATTACACTGAAATTCTCAAAATTCCACTCAAACTGTCTTCAGAAGTCCTGTGGAATTCTCCAGAAGTCCACTGGATCTCTAATCAAAATTTCTTACTAGAATTTATCTAATATTCTCCTCAGGATTCTTCTTAAATTCTCATCAGAATTCCTCTGGAATTCCTCTCAAAAGTATTTCTCTGGAATTTTCCCTCATAATTCCTTTGGGATTCATCTCAGAACTTCTCTGGAATTCCCCTTAATATTCGTCTAAATCATTTTACCTAATTTAAATATTTCATAATATGGATAAATTCTCGAAAAAAATTGAAAAACAAAGAAATAGGGAAATGATGGTAATAACAAAAAAATAGGGATATGATGGTCAGCGAGTTCCGACTTGTTGGTGCAACTTTATTAACGAAAAAGTAGAACATATACAATATTCAAACAGATGCACGTTGATTCAAAGTTTGACGTTTGACTTGATTCCAAAGACACTACAACAATGACAAAAAAAAAATATAACTTGGATGAAACGCGTTTCAAATTTGAACAAAAATAGAACAACGTAGTATCAACAATCAATGTGCAACTTGCGATTTGAAATTGGTTCACTGTTGTAGAACCCCTAGGTCCGAGGTATACCTTGCAGTCTGCACCTTGCAATAATTCTTGCGCTTTTCGGTACCTTCCGGTACTAGTATCTCGGTTGTTGTTTTGATTCACTATGTTATTTTGACACAACATTTGAGAATGTGTTGGTGTGAGCTATGTTGTTAGGGGCGAATCCTTGAGCTTGGGACCGAGCTTGGGACCGATGTGCTAGTACTGACTGAGCCAAGAAAAATATCGTATTTGTTCGGGACCTACTGGTCTTAGAGTTAGTCTATGGTAGTATTCCAGTTTTAAATTTCAACATGAAACTGTTCGAAATTATCCAACTAGAACGCCTTGCTGAAGTTGCCTTTGTTATAAATCCAGTTCTATTTTGTAACGACCATACACTCCTGGAGATGCCCTAAGCAATGTTAGTTCAAAGCACTGTTCACATCTTTTTTATATTGTCAAAAACTTGTGACATCTCTCTACACGGTAGGAACCGAAAACCCATTAATGGGTAAAATTTCACCCATTTTTTCAAACCTATACGCAGCTGTCAAAAAATGGGTAAATAAAAATAAACTAAAATGGGTAAAATATTACCCAATTCGATCATTTGTAAGTGAAAAATATATGGGTATTTTTTTCCCCATAAATGGGGATTGCAAATATTATAACATTTCTTTTGTTTGCCCCTGCAATTCACCACCCATCTTGCCTCTCATCGGTTTCCCAAAAGTGATTGTTTACTAATTGACCTCTTTCTTGCTCCGATTTGAACTCAATAATACGCTGGACAATGCATGCTTCTGGTAAGTAGATCTAGGTACTATAAATATATACGGTCAAAGCATAATTCTTTAGATTGCAGGTCTGAAACGTCCAGTGTCCGACTACGATGCCTTCATCCAAGATTACATTGATGAGCTCAAAACCCATGTCAAACTATTGCTTTAAAACGGGCCGTAAGAATCCGGTCCAATTTATTTGTAAATTGTATGGAAATAAACAAATAAAGCTTAAGTTTCATAAAATTGTTGCTTGTGTTTTTTCTTTATACGGTATAGGAATCAAAAACCCATTAATGGGTAAAATTTTACCCATATAACAAAAAAGAGAGTATCCATAAGCTTTATTTACCCATTATTGAGTACATCACGCAAATGTCAGATAATGGGTATTTGTTTACCCATTTTCCACAAAATTTCATTTTCTAAGATGAGTAAAATAATACTCATTTTTTGACATTTTTGTCATAAACCCATAAATGGGTAAATTGAGTTTACGCATTTAATGGGTTGACTCCCTTTTTGGGGAAATGGGTGAAATTTTACCCATTAATGGGCTTTTGATTCTTACCGTGTATGCGTTTGACAAGCTACCTCACGAACACTATCGTGTCATCAAGAAAGCCATCTTCCTATTCTTCATTAGTTGAAACAGCAGTTGTCCCTTTTCAACCTGCATAAGCGATGTGTTTGTGAAAAAGAGCTCGTGAGGATGATTAGTCAGTGTGTTTAATTTTTCAACCGACGCAAATCTGTCAAAAGTTATCCTTGTTTGTGTCAAGTGCAGCAAGACAGTGGCAACAGTTTAAGTAATTTCAGTGCGATATTACGAATTCTGCAAGGAAAACTTGAGAAATTGTTATTGATTGTGCAAGGTATGTACATTAAACTTGCTATTATGATATTTTGTTAAGAATACGGTTCTGTAGGCAATCTCTTAGCGACTTCAACCATGTCGAAAAAACGCCAGTGCTTGTTTTCGGACGACCTGAAAAAGGAATTTCCTTTCCTGGAAAAGGCGAAGACCGTCGGCAGCGTTTACTGTGAAACCTGCAGCAGCGAGTTTTCAATCGGATCAGGAGGTAAAACCGATGTTAAAAGGCACACGGCAACGGAGAAACATAAGTGCGCCCTAGGAGCGGCTGCCACATCGTCAAAAGTAAGCAACTTTTTTCGAAAAGGAGAATTCGGTTTTAAGGAACAGCAGCTTGCTCATGCTGAGGTTGTTTTTACCTATCACACCGTCATGCACAGTCAGTCATTCCGATCAATGGATTGCTCATCCAAGCTTGTTCGTGCGCTTTTCGAGCCAAAATTCTCTTGCGGTCGCACCAAAACAGAAGCGATTGCTAAAAATGTCCTGGCTCCATATTCTGTTGATCAGATTTCAACATGTATGGACTACATCAATGTTCTAACAATCTTCTCCGACGCTTCAAACCACAAGGAAACAAAGTTGTTCCCCTCTGTAATTAGATATTTTGACTACAAACGTGGAATTCAGAATTATGGAGAGTGTGAGCTGTTTAGTGGAATACCTGTAACTAGAAAATAAGAAGAATGATTAGTAATTTCCATTTAATTCCAACTACCTTTATTGCTTATCTTGACAGATACGCGTATTTCGTCAACAATGTGCAGACTTATTCAGTGTCGTGTACTACAGTCGAGTATTAGTACACGACACTGAATAAGTCTGCACATTGTAGACGAAATACGCGTATCTGTCAAGATAAGCAATAAAGGTAGTTGGAATTAAATGGAAATTACTAATCATTCTTCTTATTTTCTAGTGGAATTCAGGTTAAGTTGTTGGATTTTGTATCGCTTCCTGGCGAAACATCGGACATTATTGCGGAATCAATTTACGAAATTTTGTGCAAATACAAAATGCAGGGAAAGGTAGCGGAGACAACGCCAACACAAATTTTGGTGGTCTTCATAGAAAGGGTACGAACAACGTTTTTTTTTCTTTTAGCATTTCAAGCTTATTGCTTTCACAATTAGCTTATTGCTTGCTCTCAACTTAGTGTTCTAAATGCACTTCCACAGTTATTAATTGAGAGCTTTCGATGCCAAGTACCATTTATGCATTAGTATGATTGTGTGGCAAGTACAATCATACGCTATGCCCAGGGAGTCGAGAAATGTTCCTTTTAAGAAAAATTCCTAGACCAGACCGGGAATCGAACCCAGCCACCTCCAGCATAGTGTTGCTTTGTAGCTGCGCCTTTACCGACTGAGCTAAAGGAGGACCCGAACAACGTTTATTGCAAGCTAAAGGATCAACTACAGAGACCGATTTTGGGTTTGGGATGCGCTGCACATATTGTTCACAACCCAATTCAAGCGGCGGCAGATCAACTTCCCGTCGATATTGAGGGTATTATTGTTAAGATCTACAGTCATTTCTATATTTTCACGGTCAGGGTCGAGAAACTGAAAGGTTTTTGCGAGGAAGCAGAAGTAGCAGAAGCATGAAGATTTTGGGCTACAGTAAGACTCACTGGCTAGCTTTGATGCCAGCTATTGAACGAGTGTTAAAACTGTTCTCACCACTGAAATCTTACTTTTTGTCGATCGATCACAGTTCAAGAATTCTTCGCCAATTTTTTGAAGATGAGAGCTCTGAAATGTGTTTGTATTTCATGCATTTCGGTATTTGACAATACAGTAAAAAAAATTGAAGGTGACAACATCACACTTACAGAGGTTGCAGCTGAACTTGATGAACTCACGTTCAAACTACGTGAGAGAATCAGTACTCAGTTTCTACCACTAAGCTGGCTGGCCCAAGTCAACATTGTACAAGTCGAATATAATTAGTTTCTATCAGAAATGTATTGACTATCTTGAGGCTCGAGTTTCTCAGTTTGACGAGGTTATTTGTTTTAAGTGGGTGAACCTTAAAACCACCATTGATTGGCAGGCAGTACAAACGTGTTCCGCATATGTCCGTAAATTTGATGATTCGGGCAAATCGATTGATGCCGACAAAGAAGAAGCTGAGCTATTCGACGAAGTATCCTATGCAAAAAATATGTAAGTAATGAAAAAATTTCTCCGTGGAATGAAAATAAGACTGAAATCGAGGATAGGTGGATTGAGATCTTTAAACATTTTGAAGTGAATAACATTCCGTTTCAAAACTTTAAAAAAGTTGTAGAATTTGCGTTATGTTTGCCTGGTACAAATGCTGTAACGGAGATGGTATTTTCAGTCGTTAACAAAGTTTGGACCACGGAAAAATCTCAGTTGAGCGTCGATACACTGAAAGCGTTGTTGCAGGTTGGGTTTAATTTTCAGGACACATGCGAGGAATTCAGCAAAAATGTTGCCAAAGATGTTTCATTCCTACGTAAGGTACACGGCGCAGAAAAGTCTGTTTGACACGTACAGCATTGAATTAGATTTGTGATTCCTAAGGATGGATAAATGGATGTAAATAAAACCTGTGAAAAACTATGTTGACCATATACTTTTATAATTCCTCGAAATATCTTTTTGAGAAACACAAACTCCTCACCCCCCAAACCAACCCCCCTCACCGCTTCTATAAATCAATAATATGTCAAGCGTTGAAGCGCGAGCCATCTGGTCCCTTTAGTGTAAATCCTTTCGAATCATTTTGCCAGCCGTACACGGAAGATGTCGTCCACGAAGTCCTCGGAAGGAGCCACGTTTGGGAATTTTGAGTCCTTTCGTCTGTGTTTTTCAATTGTCTTTTTGTTAGGCAGTCTTGCGTTTGCAAGTTTAATACGGCATTTCATAATTTTCTCAGTGTTTTGTAGTTCAGTCCGTGAAGCGAATCATGTATGTGTTATGAGAGTCTCCGGAAGCAGTTTTCTCGAACCAAAAGTAAAAAGCTATTGTATAGTTTCTTGTGCGTTATAATGATATAAAATTATGTGCCGTTGTATCCAGCATCATCAACTTTCCCACGAGGCTGCAGATCATCGTTCCAATAGCATCCATCGCTTCATACATCTTTTCCACAAGAGTTCAGACTATCGCAGAATAGAAGTGCAGCGTAAACGTCTGGCCAGGCGACTCAGTAGATTCCCAGGCATCATCGACCAATGATTTAAGATCATCGACCAATGATGTATAACATAATTCCTTTTTGAAGCATTTCACAAGCCGTGCACGGATCATGTCGTCGTTTCGTCTTTTTGTTATTTATGTCATTTATGTGCTTTGAAAGTCTTTTTGAGCAGTTTTCTCGAATAAAAAAAAAGTTGTCATGATATCATTGTGTGAGAGAGATAGAGAGAGAGAGAGAGAGAGAGAGAGAGAGAGAGAGAGAGAGAGAGAGAGAGAGAGAGAGAGAGTATGAGAGACTTTCATCATAATAATTAAAAGGAAAAATAAATGAACGATTTCACCGATGTTTTGTTTCTTCTGTTCGGTTTGTTCCCTTGCCTTTGTGTTGATTGTTATCTTCAGATTTGTCTGCCTCGACGTATGCTGATTTCTAGGATCTTCAGATAGTTCCAATTCCAATTCGGCCATATCGTCCATTACCGATGCGTACTCTAAAACTTTATTTTTCGTCAAAATTTCGTTGCTAGAATCATAGGCGTAGCCAGGGGGGGGCAGGGGGGGTCGTTGCCCCCCCCCCCTAAGTTTTGATGTTATTTTTAGAATTTTATTATTTGTTTCAATATATTATTATTTATTTTTTATCTCTAGAAGGTTGCAAGGTAACTTGTTGCAATACAGTTGATGTTACTCCAATACTACTCAATTAAGTCACAATCAAGTCACTGTATCCAAATATGACGATTTTGTGTTGCTTGGGATGTTCGTCAGATTGCTCCTTTGCCTAAATAAAAAAGCCAAACTACGCGAAGTTGCCTCGATTTTGTAACAAGTTGTAGCAAAAAAGCGTAAAAAATTGACATCCATGAGAAAAAAGTTGTAATTATATAATAGTTTTTAAATAGTAACGAGTAACAATTTTATTACAATATTTTTCCTTTAACCTAAAACCCAACCTATGTAGCCTAAAGTATCTAAAAACCCCAAGCAGCACACAACAGTCAAAACTGGTTTCAGCAGCTCTATTGTGACTTAATTGAGTCACAGAGCAGTCACCTTTACTGGGTTGAAACAAATGTGCTACTAGGGAAATATCTCCTAATCTGTAATGTAAGCTATTAGATAAGCAATGATTGATTTTTTTCCCTGCTAGCTGAAAGTTGAAGAAGCTGCTCAATAAAATGTTCAGTTCTTGGTTAATCAAAAAACTGAATATTCAAACCTATGCTATAGCTTTCAGAAGCCAAATAATACTAGATTAAGAAACACAGTTGATAGTTAGAAAAAGTATCAACGAAAAATATTTATTTGAACTATTCATGGCATGGGTCAAACCGCACCGTTACCCCGCTTTCCCCGTTTTAGGGTACTGTAGTTTCGTATTATTGAGAATATATGTTGATCATATCTTACAGTTTGAGTCAGCGTGTGAGAAGCAGAACAGCAAGCTAGTCAGGGCGAGAAGTTGCAGTTGTCTTATCCTATTCAAATAATTTATCCGTTTTTATGAGCATGAGCAGGATAATGAGCATGATTGACCGCCCGAAGATGTTATTCCGTTACTGCCAGTTCAGCTGTTATTACTCAGAAGATCAACAGATGATGCAAACATGCTCAATGTGTAAAACTGGTGATCCCAAACTAAGGCAATACCGGCGCTGGCCTCGCCCGAATGCAGGTCAAATAAGGAAAGGGTAGGAATGCGTTAACGTTTATTTGGACGTTTTATTGGAAGCCGAGACCACCGCCGCACTTCCACGAGAAATCACTGGGATTTTGGATGACAAGATTGGGTGGCAGCAGGGTTCGTTTTGGTAAACAATAAGCTGAATTCACGCTTCGTTTAGTAAAATATTTAAATACTAGTACCGATTTCTGATTCGAACCGATTACAACAGTAAGGATGCTATTGGGGCCACACACAAAGTGTAATGGTGTTTTTTCATCGGAAAAACAAGGTGATTTTTTATAATGTTGGAAATCCGATTTGATCTGAGTTAAACCAATAATAAGGATGCTATTGGAGCCACTCACAAAGTGTGATGGAGGTTTTCCGTTAGGAAAACAAGGATAATTTTATGAACGCTTGAGAGACGCTTTATTGTTCTCTTACTGTGCTCACTCGATCACTCGTTACACCGAATTATAGATAACCGAAACAACACGAAACGCGCCATGCTCGATAGGATAATAGTGCGTAATAAAGCATCGACACAACCTTTCACAGCCGATGCTCGAACCAAACTCTTTTTTCGTAACTTACTATTTTTACTACTGTATTCTACAATCTATTGCACTGCTGTAACTAATAACTGTATCAATCAAGTTGAAGTGTCTAATGAACAATCTATGCTAATCCATTAAAAATTGAAATTTAGGGATTTCGTAAAAATAAGAGTCCGTAGATGCATGTTGTGCCTTCTGGTAACTTTATGTTTCTATTGATATCCATGCTCATCGGTTTAATACCAACCGGGAGAGACTTGGCCTTATACAAATGGATTTCATTATCTCCAGTCCGCTCAACCAATCGCAACGTTTTGTGATAGATTGGACGGATTATTATAATTTGAGATAACTCCATGCAGATGTCTTCCAAGTTTGGCAGATCGACAAGCAATCGGTGGAGAGTTTAGAGGAAGACCGGAAGAATAAGCGATGGTTCTGCGCGTGTTTATAAACAGAAGAACCTTCATTACAAAACGAATCATCGGGTAAAATACATACGGTCTTTTTTTTTTTTAATTATAAGCAGTCTAAAGCAGTTATTTGATTCATTTTATCCAGAAGAACCATAAATGGACATTCGAAAGTTTTTCAAAAGTAAGTATAATATTTTCCAGCATGTAATTAAAAAAAAACAAGCAAACAAAACAAAACGAATGTTTTTTCATGCAGCTGAAATAACCACGAATAGAAAAATATGCAAAATGGTTGTATTTCTCCAATTTGAACAACAATTTTAATGTAATTCAATGATACACCGTTTTGGTTTCATACTACTCATATACACATGATTGCTACATATACCATGTTTCGACAGAACGTGTTTCAGTTGGATCATATGAATTTCTTTTCGTCATTGATGAATAAAATTTCTTAAATTATTTACTAACTACTCGTGTGTTGAGAATGCAAGTAGCAACAATTCAGCACAAAAAACACAGCTTGCTTACATTTGTTACTTACGTCGTTTTAAAAGGTTCTGTTTGATGTTCCTGTTTAGAAAATATCAGATAAAATAATTATACTAAAGGTGAGCAAAGGGGACACAAACCATAAGCTATAAACCACCAAAACTCAAAATGTATGTTTGTTAAAAGCTAATCACTTATTATTTGAACAACCATTAAAAAAATATAATCTATTCAAACGGTGTGAGCATGGTGAGTAAAAAACGGTGTTTCTTCTGTGTTGCTTTGGGTGAGAGGGTCGCGGATGAAAAGTACATTTTCAGTACAAACTGCAAACAAATTCGGTGGTTATTCTATACAAAAATCCAACATGACCCGTTAAATGTTTGGCATTCAATGTGGTTTGATTTAAAAACATGGGAAAAATCGAAAGTTTTTAAAATCGTTTTTTTTTATTCCAGAACAAGCCTAGAATTGTTTAATCTTGTTGCAAGAATCGGACGGGTATTGTCAAATACTTTGGGTGAGAGTAGAGAAGATAATCCACAGGCATTCAGGCGTAATGTCACATAAATGGGGCTCCATTCCCGCTCCATCTGTCGGAACATGAAAATGGCCCTACTCTATTGGTCCACCGGGCGTTGTATTGTCCGTTAAGTGTCCGTTAATGTTAATTGTTCAGTATGTGCAACCACTGGTTGGAGACGATGTAATTCTCTCTCTCTCTCTCTCTCTCTCTCTCTCTCTCTCTCTCTCTCTCTCTCTCTCTCTCTCTCTCTCTCTCTAAAAAAAAACTCGCCCCCCCCCCCCCCTATTTGAAATCCTGGCTACGCCTATGGCTAGAATAACATAAGCAAAATCGCTTCACCTTAGAAGACCTCGAGACAAGTATAGTATCTAGGTTTACCAATCCCATTTTCATCTCATCACCCTTCGATTCGTGCTACTCGAAAACAAAAGATTGACGCATAACCATCGAATTACGTTTGTTTGGTTAAAAAAAAAAAAAGTTTGCTAAAAATCAAAAACAAGCAATCACTTTACTCACTAGGATGGTTAAAATATAATTATACCTAATTGATTCCAAATAAAGTTCTGATTTTTCTATCGAAAATTGCGCTATTTTTTTTATTGTGAACATCATACACAGTTTGAAAGAAATGTGTAACATTAGGTCTGTTCCATGGAAGATTGCAAACAAACGCTTGTTTTGGCTTGCAATTGAACGAGGGGAAGATAACTGTAAAATTTCATCGAAATGCGTTAATTCGGATTATCAAACGTTCAGCTGTTGAGAATTCGGTAAAATTTTACAGATTTATGTAAAATAAAACCCAAGTGTGTATGCTAACTTTCGTTCTTTTCCTTTAATACTCATCGTCTTGATGATCATCATATACCTACTAAATACCTACACTAAAATAAGTTGTTTACTAGAAGTTTGAGTAATATCTAAATCTGATCTTACTGTGTAGGGTAAGTAAAATTGTGAACAATGCGAAAAAAATGACCAGTCATCCAACAAAACGTAAACTGTTCTTAAATAAAATTTACTAATCAAGCTAACCAACCAACTTTTCGCCTATCTACTGCTATTGATTCAGCGATGTTTCCGCTATCATGACATTTGATTATCAAGTATCGATATGAACGTGTTTCAACCTGTATTGCGTCTGTTTCCTGTGATAACTCGTTTACGAGTGTTCAATTGATTGCTTGGGTAAATAATTTCGCAAATCAAATAACTTAGTATTTGGCAAACCAATTTGAATTTGGGGATTTTTTTCATTATCGTACAGGTTTGGGAAGATTTTATCTGAAATGTTATATCATATATGTTTGTTGTTTCAAACCAGACATTTCTTGACGATTCTGTGTACCTTGATTAATTAAATTTACTGATAAAAACGGAAATTTACTGATAATTATTTAAATTTACTGATAATTTACTGATAAGGACTGAAAACTAAGTCTTCAAATAACCACACTTAGGAATGTTACTTCAACGAATTTTATAAAATTGATATTAAATGAAACTCTGCATCCCAGTACATATTTTAACAATAATGTATAGTGTAATAATTTTTTTTTTTTTTTTTATTATACGTGTTCTTATTTCAAAAAACGACAGTACTTGATCGGTTCAACAAATAATGCCACATAATTAACCGAATGAATAGATTATAGTTAAACATATTAACGATTACTCTATAATCGACTAAATGAACCTTTTAGACATAACTCAACGGAAAGCGTCATTGAAGAACGAGAGAACAGGATCGCACCAGACGATAACCAACTTAAAAAACACATGTCTCCATAGAGTCTTGTTTCATGATGTCATGTTGCACTATTTGGCACTAGCTGAGGGCAATTTCACTTTATAAAACTATCATTTTGTGCAATTTTTTCGTAGTGCTTGGACAGAAAATGACTAGCATATGTTCAGAACCGGATTAAAATTACAATTCACTGAATGCCGATTCGAATTAACTAAATATGTATGCAATGTTTACTAAGCAGTACTCTGTAAGTTACTCTGGCAAATGGAGGATATGTCTCTCGTGCAGAACTCTATATGTCATCTTCAGTCGGGGGCGATTCACAGTCTGCTTGAGTATGTCTCACAGTCTGTCTTGAGTATGTTCGAGCTGCGCAGACATTGCACAAGGCTTCAACCAGAAAATAGTGTCATGACATTAGCTGATCTTCATGGTGTGAAAAACCTGTTGGCTATTTCACCACTCATAAGCACCTTTGGGGACATCCATAAATTATGTCACGCTTTTCCGTGAGCGGTGACTGACAATCCATATAAAACCGTGACACTTGATCAGTGATATGAAGTAATGAATAGACGATCCCTATCAAATAATGTCCGCTCTAAGACTGACGTGCTAACGTATGTATTAAAAAATTGACTGGAAATTGATGGCGATGAAAACAAAACTACAAACATAATTCAATTAAACAGATTATCCTTAAATCCTACGTTTATAAAGCCTTCTACAAAACAGCCATGGCTAATGAAAACATGAATGTCGGCTGCTTCTCCATTTTGGCTATGAAATTATTGAAGTAGATCCTCCGTTTGAGGTTCGCCCAAAACATGTCGCAGTTGAGGGACGTTGGGATGGTTAGTGGTCTTCGCTACAACCTTTATTTTTAGCCGACCTATCTCCTCCAGTGATATCTTGGCATAATGGTCCAATGGCAAGTCTGGCAATAGACCGTTATTATAAAATAAAAATGTCCATCCACACAAAGTAAAGGGCTCGATTCCTGAGGTCATTATGCATTTCTGGACCAATTTTATAAAAAATCCCTTGGATAAATCTCGAAAAATCTTGATTTGAGGTTTCCAGCTAAGAAATTTCATTATAAATAATCCATATTCAAATTACTCAATATCATTTTTTTAAAAAAACTCCAAAATCGTTCAAAAAGTGGTCCTGGTAGTTTTTAACCAGTATGTATGTGGTGACGTTGTTACATTTATAACTACCCCGTCGAAAATCCTCCCAATTTTCCCTCCGACTAAATAGGTTCGCGTCGGTACAATCGGCTGTCGAGTGTGCTTACTAATCGACCAATTGTTGTAACGACGCTTACGGGAATTTAACATTGCAATAAGCTAACGTGGCAGTATTTGAAATTGAACTACGATAATCGACAGAATCGGTTGATTTATCGGTTGATTTAAACATTTTAGTGTTTTGAGCTCCGACTTAATATGTTGATTAATCGGGGGATAAGTTGCTTTGAAGTTATGTGTTCAGTATCTCGACGCGTCAGCAGTTGGAATTGAGTTACCGAAAGTAACAAAATTAGTGTACTAATAGGTTTTCTATAAAACCTGGAAAATCAATTGAATAGGGTAACTAATCGGGTGATAAATGGCACTGTAATAGACCAACGAAATTGGTCGATACATTGGTTGTTTTGGAATAGTAATGGGGTGATGTAGAAATACTATAAATACACAGCGTGCCCTCTTACCGGAATGCGGAGGGTAGACGTAATCGGATGCTGGAACAACCTTCGAAATTGTGATCGCATTTGATCTGCGTTGATACACCTTTGGGATTGCCTCTGGAGCCGTCCTTGACTTTGATCTTGAATCTGTCCATGGGGTAGGAATTGAAGCTGATTTTGGATTGAGGACATGGGGACATGGAGAAAAGCAGCTACCATGACAAACTCTCTTAGGAATAAAAGCATGTTTAGGAGTTTCGAGAAGAGTAGACTGACGCTTAGGAACATCGAGATCTTCATCTCTTAGAATTTCCAGTAAGGCTCCGATAACCTCCACACTAAAATGGTATTGAGATACGAAATCGGCCAGACAATATTTCAAGTGAACTTTTGTCCTTTGAATTGCAGTCGAATTTGTCACGCAATCACTCTTTTCGAGTATCGTCAAGAACACTCCCAATAATTATTTCTTTATTATAGTCCGTTAAAGTACCAGCACTACTTTGATCTGCACCGTTTTCGTTCCACATCCTACATAGTTATTGGTCGTCAGTAATTTCCTTCATCGTGATATTCTTTGATGAAATAGCACCGTAACCATCTTCAGATTGCCCTTGTTTTAGAAATGCATCCTCCTCAGCATCACTCTCATTTAAATGCTATCGGTAAATTTCGTCATATTCTTTCATGTTCTGTTCCTTTTTCTTTTTTCTCCAAACACTTCAACAACTAGTAATTATAGCTACACTTTCTTACAGAATAAAATATAGAATAATCTAAAAATTTAACCCATTCAATGTTGTAACAGAATAAACATAAACACAATAACTCGCTGCATCTGATACTATTGTGTTGTTAAAAATATACTTAAGTCCATTCACGCAAAAACAAAACCAAATCAGTAAATAAATATTCCTATTGATTCGAGTCTTATACATCCCAATATAGTTCCAATATACTATTCAAACAACCGATATAATTTGGTACCAAATTACTTAGATTAAAATAGGTTTGATTCATCAATTAATATACCAACCAAATACCCCCACTGACACGAAGTAATTAAGTCGGTAGACTAATAAACCGACATCGAAGATACCCGATTTCGTCGGCCGATGGGGAAATTTCACAGCTGTCAAATTTTCTACGGGTTGCATTAATTAATAGTTTTATTAATTTATTATTTTATCCATCAAGATGGCAAATACATTCTGGGAAATCTTTGAGGGAAGCCGTCTATCTTCCAGAAAGTTTTCTCTAGTCCTGAATCGTTCAATAATCTACGTGCAGAAGTTTTGTTTTAGTTCAAGGGCGAGAACTGCGTACAAGATCTTCTTTCGCGTGATACTTCTTCATGAAGGCGGCAACTTCCGACCGACACTTCGTACTGCATAACTCAACGTTCACCGCAAGCTCCAAGAACAGCGGCTTGGCATTTTCTTCTCACTGATCGACAGCCACCTTCTTCTCGACTGAGGTTCCAGCGGAATGAAAAGCCGATTTTTACTGTTAATTAAAGAAATTCATAACCTTTATTCACGAGGTGTTCACACTTCGAGTTCTCTTTTGCGAATCACTAAAATGGCGCACACAGCTGAAGGCTGATGCTGCGCCCTCGCTCTGCAACCTTCTTCCGTCGCTACAAGTTAGCCCTTGCACAAGGTGCATATATTAGAAGGTGGCATGATCGTTGTTATACCAACACTCCTCCTCAACGAACATTGTCAACCTTTTACGACGATACCAGCATCCGTGCGAACTTTATTTGCTAGACTGAACTCATCGGTTTAGTGAGCACATCAGCCACCATAAATTCAGTTGAACAGTACTGCAATTAAGTACATGCACCATGCACATCGCTCAGCCATGTCCACCAGCAAGCTCCTGACTAGTTTCACTCAGCGCCGCATATTCGGATTCCAACGAAGATAGTGTAACGCAACTTTGCCTTCAACTAACCCGCGATACTGCTCCACCGGCATAGTGGAAAACGAAGCCTGTTGTTGATATTCTTGTACTAGCCGATTCATAATTTCTAAGTCCGATTAAATTTTCACCAGCGTCGGTGTACAACAATCTCCACTCTTTGAACCCAATATTGCTACACTAGCTGCTACATCCGCCCTAGCACACACTTATCGAACTGGTTTACGTACAGTCCATCGCAAAATTGAGTGCACGCACCTGCTAGTTCACATTTTTCTAACATTTCCAAGACAAATATCACTATGCATGAAAATTTGCCATGGAGTTCAATAAATTAATCTTGCAGCTAGTGATGGGTGCACACATAACATGCAAACTTTTACTCAGTTTTTTAGAATTGTCGAAAATATGATAAATGAGCCATTTTCAATGTCGCAAAATTGAGTGTCCACTTTTGTGTTCGTCAACATATTTCATTTTATGTATTTATCAATTGAAAATTTCCGTGATGTTTTATAACAGTGTCACTATGAGCATCTGTCAGCTGCTAGCAGAGTGGTCAAATTCATTGTTTACTGCAATTCAACTGAGTTCTAATCGAAATGGCTACAAAAAGAAAAGAAACGGATATTAATACGCGAACTCAGGTAATAAGTCTGTGCTGCCGTGGAAAATCATTGCGGGAAATTGCTGAAATCATTGGTAGACCACATTCGACAGTATTCAAAATTATCAAAAAGTGGAAATGCGAAGGGACTGTGAAAAATCTTGCTGGTAGAGGGCGAAAGCGTATTCTAACACCTGGAGATGAACGGCAAATTGTGAGAACATTACGAAAAAATCCTAGAACAAGCATTCCGAAATTGGCTGTGGAGGTTGCTGACAACATTAAAAGACCCGTTAGTGCCGATACCATCAGACGCGCGGCGCACAGACATAATTTGCATGGCCGAGTTGCTAGGAAAAAACCACTTCTCTCAAAAGCAAACATCAAAAAGCGGCTGGAATTCACAAAAGAACATGTGGACAAACCTCAGGATTTCTGGAACACAGTAATTTTCACCGATGAAACGAAAGTGAACTTGTTTGGATCGGATGGAAGGCAAATGGTGTGGAGAAAGCCAAGATCGGAGCTGCAATCACAAAATTTGTGCCCAACCGTTAAGCATGGAGGAGGAAGCGTAATGATGTGGGGCTCGATGGCGGCTAGTGGAACCGGCACTATGGAGTTTATAGAAACGACCATAGATAAAATGGGTTATCTCAACATCCTGAAACGAAATCTTCAACCTTCGGTGCAAAAATTGGGATTACCACGGGTTTATTACTTCCAGCAAGATAATGATCCCAAGCATATCTCCTACGTAGTACGTGAGTGGTTGCTCTATAATGTCCCGAAACAACTCAAAACTCCTCCCCAATCACCTGATTTAAATCCTATTGAGCATTTGTGGTGTGAGGTTAAGAATCGACTAAAAAATGTTAACCCAACAAATAAGAAGGATCTCAAATCGGCGATTCAGAACATTTGGGAGAATATTCCATCATCGGTGACTAAGAAGCTAGTGGAGTCGATGCCGCGTCGCTTACAAGCCGTGCTGGAGGCCAAGGGAGGACACACCAAATATTAAATAATTTGTTTTTTTTTATGTCTACGGGCATTTAAACTTGTTTTTATTAATAAAAAGTTGACTGTGCACTCAATTTTGCCAGGTGAGAATTGATGTTTTTTTTCTTTTTAATTTTTTTTTGTAATGAATTCATTTGTTATTGTTTTTATTTTGCCCACCAATCATATGGAAGAGAAATAAAGTTATAGTTAAACTATGATTGATGTCATTTAATTTCTTTTAATCCCTGAAAAACGTTACATTACTAATGAAACTATAGGTGTGCACTCAATTTTGCGACTGACTGTATATAGAAATATACCCATATTTGAATCTAGTTTAAAAAAAAATTACCTACATATGCGTGAAATTTATTTTAAATTGGTTACCTATAAGTGGGTGAACATTACCTATATTGTGGGTAAACATTACCTAGTTAACCATGTGTGCTCAAATATGCAGGGTTGTTACAGCAGCGCGGATTTCGCGAATTTCGCGGATTTCACGATTTTCGCGGATTTGGTGCGGATTTGTTCATAAAATTCGTTCTGGCGCGGATTTGGCGCGGATTCGTTCAACACCATATTGATATACCCACACAGAAACAAAAGCGTTCACGAAAATGAAAACGGACCGTGAACTAGTTCACGTTTTCAGGATTTTTACCTAAAAACGTGATTTAGTTCATGATTACGTGATTCAGTTCACGGTGTATTTTTGCTTTTGCTATTGAATCGGCGGATTTACTTTCTGCTGAAAATACGAAGTTTAATACCTAAGAATTCTAAATGGACTCAGGGACTTAAATTCTAAACTATTAAAAATCTAAGAAAGCATTTTATTATTTGTTTGCTAGTAGATATGTATTATAACCTTCATTTTTTTTAGGGCTGCTATCAAACAGTTTGGATATGTTGTTTCTGATTTGGCAAAGTATCTGTACTATTACTTTGTCGTTCCGTCGAAGTGGGAAGAATTCAAAGAAAGCTGCATCACCAAGCCGAAACGTTTCCAAAAGCATGTTGAAACCCGGTGGGCAACTCTCGGACCAGCTGCAGAAGTGGTTCTTTCAAACTACAACCACTTAGTTTCTTTGAAAAAGAAATTGCAAGGGCTGGCAAAACGGAGCTTTTATGAAGAAGAAATTTTGAAGATTTTACTGCTGCCAGATATCAAAGAGCAGGTTCTTTTTGTGATTGAATCTGCGGGAGAAACGGAAAAGTTGCTTAAGTATCTCGAAACGAATGAGTTTATTCTTTTCGATATTTATGATAGGATTCTCGTATTTTTGGTCACTATGATGTCAAGAGTTTACGATCCACAACAGATAACGGAAGCCATCAACAACAAAATGCTAATGGAAGAACATTTTCTTAAGTATATGGATGTAATTATTTACAAATCCATTCTTGACGCTGCAGGAAATCAACTTAAAACATCTCATTTCAATAAGCATTCTAAAGATCACACTAAGGCTTTCGTCTCGTATTTGTTTTCCAAAGATGTTCCGAATGAATTTGTTAGACTAGTCAGCAACTTCAAGGTTGGAAGGATCATAAATAAGGATTCCATCAAAGAAATCGTCCACTTAGTCGATGTTATTGATTTTAAATTAGACAAATCTAAAATTCACGAAGAACTAGTACTTGCAAGTGTCAAGTTGTCAACTAAAACGGTTGAATCGGAAACAGATTTGTAAGTACTTGATTTTTTATTCCAGGACGATAGTTTCTCTGAAATGAGAACATTGCTCAACATTGTAACTTGCGTATCTCATTCTAATGCAGAGGTCGAAAGAAAATTTTCACTATCGAAGCATGTGTTACCGGAAAACCGAACTAGGCTCAGTGAACAGCAGTTCAATAATCGTAAAAATATTTTGAGTGGCATGCATTTTTTTGAGAATGATATAACCAGATTTGTTGTTTCAAAGGACTTGATTTTGAAGGCGAAATTTGCGAAGCAATCTTACGAATCGAAACAGAAACAAAAGAAAGATTTTGAATTCGTGGAGGCAGAAAAAATAAGGAAAAAGCAAAGAAGGAAGCAAGGCACCAGATCAAAAAGCAAGAAGAAGTTGTAGGAATGAAAAGGAAGGCTAAAGAAGATATTTGTAATTTGATGGAAAAAGAAATCAGAGCTATGACATCCAATAATCCAGAAACATCATTCCTGAAAGTTCTTTTGAAACAAAAAGATAACATCCAGCAGGAGGAACAATCAGAAAGGGAAAAATTAGCTCATATGAAGGCTATTGAGAACAATTAAATGTTATGACGTATATGTTAAATAAATACGTACCTATCTTGATACACCATTGACAAAATATGAATCATTCTCTTTGACATGCTTTACATATCGGTTGTGTTCGAGTGCTTTCATCACTCACTCAAACGTCCTGTGCTCCTTTAGGGGTGGACTTGGCCAGCGTGGATCACATCTTGGGTCATTGGTTGTTTTTGTCTGAACATTTTCATTAAGTTGGTTATCGGTCAATTTATTTGACTTAGCTCATCGTGACTTATGTTTCTTCTTTACAGGTTTTATTTCACACTGAAGTTTTCAATTACATTCCTGTTTTGAACAATGCATCTAATTGGCTCAAAAACGCAGACAATCTTATTGTGGGGAACGGTTTTAGCTCCACCGAGACCCTATTCCAAGCGCTGGGTTTTTCTGAAGGAAATTAATCAAAAATCTACTTTTATTATTTGTAGCATACTGCCAAAAATGAGTGATGCATGTTATTGTTTACCCCCTGTTCGAAATGGGTTCGCCTAAAGGGTGATACGGTCAAAATTTGGTCAAGGGAAAACGCGTGTAAATCGGTGAAATCGTTTATTTAAAAAATCAAATTAAATTTCTTTTTCAAGTTCAATTAGTATAAAATTCAGGAAAAATATTCAGTTAGGCTTCCGCTTTTCCAAATCCGAATTGCCGGGCCTTACGCTTGACCCCTGCCATCAGATTTTGTGCAGCCACCTTGTCCACCTTCTTCGCCGCAGAAAGCCAGTTTGCCTTGAACTGCTGCTCGTCCTTAGCAGTTTTTTTGGTCTTCTTTAGGTTCCGCTTGGCAATAGCCCAGTATTTCTCAATTGGGCGGAGCTCTGGCGTGTTGGGAGGGTTCTTGTCCTTGGGAACCACCTGCACGTTGTTGGCGGCGTACCACTCCATGGCCTTTTTAACGTAATGGCAAGATGCCAAATCCGGCCAAAACAGTACGGAACAACCGTGTTTCTTCAGGAAAGGCAGCAGACGTTTATTCAAACACTCTTTCACGTAAATTTCTTGGTTGACAGTCCCGGAAGCTATGAAAATGCTGCTTTTCAAGCCACAGGTACAGATGGCTTGCCAAACCAGATATTTCTTTGCGAACTTTGACAATTTCGTGTGCTTGAAAATATCTGCTACCTTTCCCCTTCCTTTTGCCGTATAAAACTCCTGTCCCGGAAGCTGCTTGTAGTCGGCTTTGACGTAGGTTTCGTCGTCCATTACCACGCAGTCAAACTTCGTCAGCATCGTCGTGTACAGCCTCCGGGATCGCGCTTTGGCCGTCGTATTTTGTTTATCATCGCGATTTGGAGTCACTACCTTCTTGTAAGTCGATAGTCCGGCTCGTTTTTTGGCTCGATGCACGGTTGTAGACGATACACCCAGCTTATTTGCGGCATCTCGGAGAGATAGGTTAGGGTTTCGCTTGAAACTACCGGCAACTCTCTTTGTCGTCTCAGCGGCTTCCGGTTTTCGATTTCCCCCCGATCCAGACTTCCTGGCTGTCGACAAACGTTCCCCAAACACTTTAATTACATTTGTAACGGTTGATTTGGCAACTTTTAGCGATTTTGCCAACTTTGCGTGCGAGTAGCTCGGATTTTCGCGATGCGCGAGCAAAATTTTGATACGCTGCTCTTCTTGCTTGGACGGCATTTTGACAACTGAAGAGTGAATTCCAAAATCAAAATAGGAGCAACATTCTACACACACACACCTTCAAAATGAGGGGTGTTCAGGTTTTTTAAATGCAAAATCGAAAGAAATACGTCAAGTTGATATTGACCAAATTTTGACCGTATCGCCCTTTACTGATGAAGCCGTTCCCCATCCTATATATTTGATGCTTGATAAGTTATAGAACATTCGTGTGTGGATTGGATTTGAAGGCGCGGATTTGATTTTGAGCTCGCGCAGATTTGGCGCGGATTTGATTTTGAACTCGCGCGGATTTATTTTCAGACTTCTCGTAACAACCCTACATATATCAAGGCGGACACCAAACGAATCCCCGGCCTCGAGTTTTTTTTTGTCAGTACGTTCCGGAAAAGGAGGTTGCGGAAAAGTTCCGGAAGAGAAAGATGGACAAATTCGCGAAGAAGTACATGTTGTGGCAGGCGATCTGCGAGTGCGGACGGTACAGCAAGCCGTTCGTTACAACCGGCACCATAAACGGGCAGATTTATCGAGAGGAATGCTTGCAGAAGCGCTTGCTGCCCTTCCTCCGCTCTCACCGTGGTCCCACGCTGTTCTGACCGGATCTCGCTTCGTGCCATTACGCCAAGCCTGTAATGGATTGGTGCGAAACGAAGGGCGTTAATGTGGTCCCGAAGGAGGCGAACCCGCCAAATACACCAGAACTTCGTCCGATCGAAAAGTTTTGGGCGATAATGACGAAGAAGTTGAAGAAAAGCGTAAAACATTCACAACCGATGAAGCTTTGAAGAAAAACTGGGAGAAATTGTGTAAGGAAGATGGACAAAGATGTACAGCAACCGTTCGCTAACTGGGCTAAGTGCACAGCCCAGTTAGCGGATGCTGCTCGGTAACTGGGCTGACATTTCAAATGTAAATACATTTCGAGGGGGCTTTCGATCAGATTTCGGTTGTGATTTTTCATTGCACAATACATAAATTCAATAATGTTTGCATGCTTTATACGTGATTGCGATGTAGCTTAATATGTACCCCATTGTGCAAAATGTTTGACTAAGTTTGTATGGAATTACGACTCAATTTCGTGCAATTGAACAATTTTTCACTCCTCCACGAACTTTATATGCCTTTTACATGCCCCTTTCTGATTTTGACAACAAAATGTCAAATGCTGATTTTTGAAGTTTATTTGCTTTTTAGCGAACGCCCAGTTAAACAGCACCCAGTTAGTGAACAGTTGCTGTATTTTTAAAACATTTATGAAAATATAATACTTTTTTCATTTATGATTGATTAATAAGAAATGAAAAGTATGTATTAAGATAAGGAGAAATATAAACTAATAACTCTTAAATTCGTAAGAACATATTTCGCCAGACGACATTCTTTTTTGATTCTTTTAATAAGCTAGAATTGTGAAAGAAATTCGAGGAAACGGTACATTCGGGGATTAATAGTACATTCGGGTTAAAGTTTTTCGGGGAAACGGTACATTCGGGAAAACGTCATTCGGGAAACGTGCTTTCGGGGAACTGGTTTTCGGAGAAATGTCGAACAACCGTATTCTACCTTCCGCAATCCTCTCGATGACAGCTGAGTGTGTCTACGTTGACGGAGGGTGATTCGCCAAAGCGCGTTACGAGAACGGTATATTAATAATTATTAAAATAAATGACTACGTCACTGCTTTAAGTTATATGATATTAAGATTCCAAGTGTCCTATTTATATGAATATATAATATAATATATATTTCAACAGTTTGTACAACCCCATCGGGCTGTCCCTTTTACATTTTTCTCATTGAGAAAGAGGATGCAATGACAAACGAAAGTACGACGGAAGAATTTAACTTTAACTTCGCGGAATCTAATAGTTTAAATACATTTCAATATGCCCAGTGCCAGGGATATTTCGGGAGAGAAAAAAAAATCAAACGCACCGTTTCAAATTCACCTATTTTCTTGTAAAAATATCGTCCTTCTACCTCAGTATAATTAAAACAGAAAGCTATTCCATTCCTAATGATACTCAGCATTTCGCAACCTGCCCCTTGTCGCCCATTTCAGCAGCCCGGTTCCATTTTACAGCCGTTGTCGTAGTACTAAATTGATGAAAATACACTTCACCTGCAACAGCAGCGTCGTCCTAATGCACCATCCGCAGTCAATCACAATTGGTGGTTACATTTTGTAAAAGTTTTATAAATATTTACTTCCCTTCTTCACTAAAATATGTATCGTACGTGTTATATAAAACAGAGTCAAGTGGGGAGTTTCCTTTCCCCGCATATGATTTCTTCTGCCAACTAACTAGTTTGATCGTTGTTACCTAACGGTTGCTGGTGGGTTTACCTTGATTCCTCCATTGCTTACGTTAGCAGTTTCCGTAACATTGCATCTGGAAGACTTGCAAGAGCGTTCAGAATTTCTCTGAACAATGCAGCTGCACGAAAGCCTCCAACTGCCGAGGGATAGTTTCCTTGAAAGACACACGGTGCAACGCTATGCAACGGGCGGCCAAACATTTCAGATTGATTGCACGTGTCTCGTAGCTTTTGATGAATGTTCCCACCGAGTCTGCGCGATAGAAGACGAACATAACAATTGCGAAAATTAGATTGTGCATTTTTCATGATGGGAAATACCTACTTTGAACGCAAACCTGGGACGCCTTGAGACCATCGCAATTGACCGCGTCCAGGTGGATACCGGCATCGATAAACAGTTCGACTAGATCTTTCACTATGGACCTTACGTCGTTGTCCGACATTCTGATTACGGCAGTCTGTAGCTGAAAGTAAAGATGTTTGCATTTAGGAAACCATATTTCATTTTGTTCGTTATGGTGTTATACCGTGGAACAAAGCGTATGTAGCGGGGTGTTTCGATCGGCGTCTACTACAGATAACGACGCACCACATTTCAGCAGCAGCTTCACGGTGTCAACACACGGAAATCTGAAAAGACGGATGGATTGATATCATCTACAAACAATGAAGTCCACCCCACAAAGCTTACCTACAAATGTCATCCGTATGGAAATCGTCAACCGGCGTGACTCCATTCACTGACAGGTGCAGTAGAGACTGATCGTCTCTGAGCCGAACCGACAAATTGTTCAACCTGTAAACTAACCGATACACCTCCCTGAGATTATCCTCCGTAATATCCGCATTTCTCATTTTGATCAATTTGGTTATGATAGTAATCAGGTAAAGCACGGTTACAATGTTCAGTTCATACTCTTCAGCTATCACTTCCAGCAAATCCTTTTCGCCAGGACTAATCATTTTATATTGATTCAATGCCAGTTCGTCCACGCAAGCCTTCAACACATCGACTACATTGGCGAACCTCAGTGTAACATTAATCGACAGCATCTGCGAGAAGAGTTGCGCAAAACGAAGCAGATCTCGTTGAACTGAGAGAGAATTTTGCTGCTTCAAATACATTGCGTGAAGCCAAAGGCTTTCACAACGATCGAATCGACCATTGTCGGCACAAACCGCCCCGCGGAACACAATCGAATGAGCTACTTCCGGGCAATGCCGACCAAGGATGCGTTCCCGAATGGCTAGCGATTCCATATGCAGCGAATTGTGATTGTACCGGATGGCCTGGAGGTCATGCATGGTTTGACATTCGATCCAGTGTTCGTATGCCGGGACGGGAGGCAGGAGCGGTTTTCGAACGATGTCGGCACTGTCTTCGTATCTACGAAAAAGTGGAAATTGAACCTCAGGAAACCTTGCATGCTTCAAACAATAAACCTACCTCAACTCCATTGCCGAAATAAGATAGTGGAAAGCCTTCACCAAGCTGTAGTTATCCTTGTCATTCGCAAACGATGCTCCCATAAGTTCCAGTGCATCGATCTGCTCGTCCTTCGTTAACAGTCCCGGTCGATCCACAAACAACTGCACCACCGATTCTCGGGTTCTCTCCGCAGCACATATCACCGGAGTCATCCCGTATTCGTTTCTTTTGAAAACTCCCCCATAGTCTAGCAGAACCGTACAAACCTCACCGTGGCCACATTCCGCCGCATAATGCAGTGCTGTCGCCCCACAGTTTGCCTGTTCATTTGGCAAAGCGTCATGCTCCAACAAGTATTCTACCACATCGGCATGACCCTTGTACGAAGCAATCATCAAACAAGTATTATTGTACCCATTGGCCAGATTGATATCTGCGCCGTGATCGACCAAGTACCGGATAATGTCCAACCGCCCGTCGAAGCAAGCCGCCCGCACCGGCGTGGATACATTTTTCGTGTGGTGATTGATGTCGGCTCCGTGTTCAATCAAAAGTTTTACAATGTTCAGATGTCCTGCTCCGGCGGCCACCCACAGAGCGGAAGCACCCTCGATCAGATGACCATCGAACTTGACGCGGCCTTCTTTCTCCAAGTTCGGCTTCAGCTGGGTTAGCAGGATGTGAACCACGTCGAAGTGGCCGTTCATCGCAGCCACGATCAGAGGGGTGTAGAGCTGGCGCTCTTCTTCGCTGAATTCCTGAAACCGAAAAAAATAAAATCGCATGCGTTAGTCATCGGCTTTGAGTAGGTTGGATTGGCAATGTCACGCGTGATGCCAGACGGCGGAAAACTGCGAAGTCGGGTGAGTGTGAAAGTAATAAAAACTTGAAAATAACTGCTACTCTGAGATCGGGTGAGTAATATGCGTGAGAAATGGAAAAGGTGTGGGAGATGTGGCCAACCAACTGCATCTTGCAGAAATCTGGCTGGGTGAGAAGTTCATGAATAAGCAATGGCATTAGTTATGGGTGAGAATATGCATGGTGATGACAGATAATTTGCTTCCTGTTGGGAGGCGAAATTATGTGTGGTACTTAGGACACACTATTGATTTTAGTTTGGTAAAGGACACTATTGGACTGTTTTGGTAAAAGTTAATAATGAATTTCAACCGTTTTGCTTTGCGAGTGTATCAGCTAAAGCAATACGAAGTTGGTTGTGTGCTTAACTGGTTAAACTTCTACCTATATTCGCATGATATTCAGCCCGAGATACTGCGACCAAGATTTGAAAATATCATGATCCTAGTAGCCCTGAAAGGGCTACCTGATATCCTATCGAACTTTTCACAACATATCACAAGACACCGAAAAAAAAACTGCCACAACATGTTTTGTACATACCTATGTATCTCAGTTATTGAACATACCAAAACCCATTCAGTTAAAAATATCAAGAAGTAAATCTGGCAACTGTCGATGATCGATGATTATCTGGCTCGCTTGTAGCGTAGTGTGTGTGCTGTCTAAAGTGTGGCTTATATTGAGGCTTCCCCAAACTGCAGCGTTTTTTTTGCCGCTGCCGCAGCGAAATCGCCGCAATGAGATTACATGGCGGCTTATGAGAGCGCTCAAACCGACGCTATGCGTTTTTTAATCGCGTCGGTTTGTGCGCTCTCATAAGCCGCCATGTAATCTCATTGCGGCGATTTTTTCGCCGCGATTTCGCTGCGGCAGCGGCAAAAAAACGCTGCAGTTTTTCCCCCTTTGTTGAGAATCTCGAAGTTGCAATGCGATCAAATGAATCGTGAAGTTTTACTTGGGGCGCAAGAGATCTTAAGAGTTGCACTGTTCTGCTTCATTGACAATACAGTGGCCTGGCTTCTTTCTCGTTTGGGATTTTCTGTTGCAGTTTTCTTAAATAATAGCGCCTGAAGGAGCAAACAGTGAATTTTATTTGCAAGGAAAACCCAGAACGAGAGCTGTAAATCCTTTTTAAAGCAGTTAAAATGCGGAAAACAACCTTTATAATTAATGGAAACATTAAGTGAAGCGTCCTTGTAAGTGTGTTCGTTTGAGAGGCAAATGGCGAGTTTGTATTGGTGTATTGTGTTAGCTAACCTGGTTCTTAAAAACTACTAGATTACACTAAATTAATAATGTTTTGATTAATAATATATTCTTTAAAAAGTGAGAAAAAAATAAATCTACTCAGTGAACGTGCACAGAAAAGGGTAAGTCATGATGTATTACCGAAAATTGGCAAAAAGCATTTTTGTCAAGAAGAAGAAGAAAAAGAAGCAGGCAATCATCATCATTGAACAAATTCATAACGACTTCAGCCTTAAAGGGTTTTACGATGTGTACAAAAATATGCTTCTATTTTTTCATACATTTGTTCTTTAGTTATCAATGGTTTCCAAACAAGAGGAATAACGTAATAAAGGTGTACGGATATTGTCTCTTGACAGCCACAAACCATGGATCGGGGGGAAGTCGGAAGCCGATAGCCGCAGCGACGACAACAAGAGTAGCCAGCTGTTTCAAGCAGAACCCCAACCTCTCCGTCCGAGGTGTCATAAACAAGACGGAAGTGTCGTCTACAATCGTGCATCGGGCTGAAAAACGAGTCAGACTGTCGACTTATAAGAAGGTAGTTAGAGCATCATTAACGGTGGGCAACAGTAGCGCTGCTATTTCAGAAGCGCTGCAGCGCTCTCATTTTAGTTTAGCCACCCTTCTTCACATCGGTCGTTGCTATAGCGGTGATCAATTTAGTTACCCTATTCCGTACCAGTAGAAAGGTACAGAGAGACAAATTTGATAGTCAAGTTTACCATTATTGGGGGTTAGGATGACTATTGCAGTATAGTGACTTTGAACCGACTATGATCATGTTCAAAACGACCATTAAAACAGTTGATCCAACATTTTCCATAATGTCTTAATAGTCCTTGTTACCATGATCATAGTCAAGAATTCCATGAACGTGGTGAATTCGACCATTTTCTTGGTTATTGTAACCATTATATGCGATAGTCATCCTGATTGTCGGTATAACGATAGAATTTTTTTCAGAGTAGAAGTAAACATTTTGACAACATTGGTTCTTGAACGTCATCAACATCGTCGCCTTCAAGTGAAATATTTACCGAATAAACAAGTATTTTAAAGGTATTATACCATTTATCGTTTCATAATTATACAAGTTATCTTCCAACAATTATAAACTGAAGATAAAGTGTATCATATCGACGATATATGTTATGGTAAATCAAGATCTTACCATAACACTAATAGGTTGTTAAGTATCGTTACCATACAAAAAATTACTTTTTCTCAAACAAAATTTCCGGTGTATCATACAGTAAATAATTTGTGAATAATTTTTTTTTCTGCAGTCTTACTATAGGTGGTATCGTTCAATTCTGGTTATATCATAAAATATTTTTTTCAACCGTTTTACGATACACGTTAACATAATTTAATAATAAATACGATATAAAAAGATAATAGATATCGTTACAGTATAGTAATATTATATGAGAATTTAAATCATGATGATAACTGCTACAATCATGATACAATAATGACTAATACTTTTCCCGTATTTTTTCTCCCAATCCAAGTGATTAAAAACACACCTTTGATTGATGATGTTGATGTTGACTTGATGTTAACATGAGTCATTAGCCTGGGACACGGATATATGAAACAAAATTATTTTCGTTCCCTATTGATTTTTGGGAGCCTTTTGGTTCCTATAATAACTGTGAAAAATTTCAACTCGATCGGTGAAACTATATTTTAGCGCTCGCAGTTTTAATTTTCCATAGTATTTTATATGGGAAAATTTCCTTTTTAAAGAAATATCTGGCGAGGTGAACCGTTGTCTTCTAAAAATAAATCAATCCCTTAACTTGCTGGGAAATTTTTCAAAGAAACTTTTTTTAGAAGACCGCAAAGCGATCCGACGCTTGTGGAAAAAGTTATTAAGCTGAAACTGATTGCTATCCAATTGAACGGCTCATTAGACTGTTTTTTCTAGCAGCACAGTTCCTCCATGCTGAGTGAACATAAACAAAACACAGTGGTTGCTTCGCGCAGCCAGCAAATGGTTGTATTGATTTATTTTTCAAGGACAATGGATTACCTTGCCAGATTTTTATCTGTAAAAGTATGTTTTCCCATGGAAAATCCTATGTAAAATTAAAACCACTAGCGCTAAAATATAGTTTCACCAATCGAGCTGAAATTTTGCACAGTTATTACAGGGTCCAAAAGGCTTCCGAAAATCATTAGGGAACTGGAATTTAAATTGTGTCCCAGGCTAATGAGTCATACATTTTGTGATAAAACTAAAATTTACGTATTGTTAAAACAGTTTCCTGTTTTTTTTGTTTATTGTGACCACAATTCATATCTTTCCTTCGTTATATCATACAATGAATGAGCAAGGGATATACCATATGGCACTGTTAATTTCTTGTTTATGAAATCATTATCATATATAGAATACGCTATTTATGGTTGTTTAAAGTTTGAATGGTTTCTTACTTTCCACCAGCATTATACACGGATGATACGTATAATGGTGATTACAACATGAATGGAAAATGTATAATAATGATCATACAGCTAATGGTAATTTTCTATTCGGGAAGTCGAAAAGTTGGTTCAAAATCACTATACTGCAATAGTCATCATAACCCCCAATAATGGTAAAATTGACTATCAAATTCCTCTCTGTGTGACTTTACCAAATACCAACCGCTTCACGCGCTGCTATCGGGCTGCTAAATTTGGGCACCCGACTCTTCCCGAAAGCCTCGCTGCTAGTTTGGTAGCGCGTTTAGCAGCGACCGGTACGGTGGTGAGTGATGATAGAGCGCTGCTAAACGGGCTTCTATACCTCACCGTTAATGATGCTCTTACTGCAAATCGCGACGATAAACCAAACAGGATGGTCAAAACTAGGGTTACCATATTGTACTAATCTGAAAAGAGAACATGCATATCTCGTTTCCAATCATCTCATAACACTGCACACAATCCACTTGGTAACTGAATTTCACCATTATTAGAGCATCACTAACGGTGGGGTATAGAAGCCCGTTTAGCAGCGCTCTATCATCACTCACCACCATACCGGCCGCGCTACCAACAGCGAGGCTTTCGGGAAGAGTCGGGTGTTAAAATTTAGCAGCCCGATAGCAGCGTGTGAAGCGGTTGGTATTTGGTAAAGTCAGTGACCGTCCACCGATTTGTTGTGATTTTTTTTATCGTGCGTTTTATTTCGTGCGACGTGAAAAATAAAAATGGCTGGAAATATCTTGATGTCGGAGCGCTATCGGTGAAAAATAATAGTTTGACGGTGTTTTCGAGCAAATTCTAGCCTGAAACTTGGTGCCGTAGGTCGACATTTGTGTCGCGGATCCCTGAGTGGTGGAATATTGCAATTTTACCCAAGAAAAGCGGAGTTTTTCCAAGTTGAATACGGTACGGTGGTGTATTTGTATTTGACTCGTATTTCTGTTTCTCAGAAAGTGAAGTGATAGGTATGCAGCAAACTACAAACTAAAGGTAAATCCTATGAAGTACATGTTTTCGTTTAATATAAATAAGATATATTTGTATATTTTGCAGCTCCGAACATGCAGCTTTACAGATGGCAAAGGCCGGAAACCTGGAGGCTGGCAGAGGCAGCAATACTATCGAAGGAAAGAACACAGGCCATCAATCGGATGGTGAATCACTCCGTTATGTCAGTCGACATGTCAAAGCTCTCCGAAACCGCTAAAAAATACTACGAAATCGAACAAAAAAGAATTTTTGAGCAAATTACGGCGGAAAAACAAAGAGCAAGTATGCCCATGAGCGATGCTGAGGATAATGATAATGTCAGTAATCATGCTAATGATGTGGTTGAAGAAGGTACTGACGATGTTGCCGTAGATTATGCTGACGATGTTGCTGAAGATGAGGTTAACGATAATCAATTCGGTATGATGAAGTGTAACACTCTTAATATCGAGTTTGTTACTATGAATTATTAAACGAAATCATTTTATCATTTTTAAATCATTGTTTTATTTTATTTTTATTAAAAAAAACCAAAGGAATAAATGTGTGTGTGTGTGTGTGTGTGTGTGTGTGTGTGTGTGTGTGTGTGTGTGTGTGTGTGTGTGTGTGTGTGTGTGTGTGTGTGTTGTTTGTTTGTTTGTGCGCGTGTGTGTGTGGGGGGGGGGGGTGTTTATGTGTGTGTGTTTGTGTGTGGGTGAGAGAGAGAGAGAGAAAGAGAGAGAAAAAAAGAGAAATTAAGTGGAGGGGAGAATAACACAGAAAACTTCTCCATTTCTTCTTTTCGACTTTCACTTGAAGGCGACGATGTTGAGACGTTCAAGAACCAAGGTTGTCAAAATGTTTACTTCAACCTTTCACTCAGTAATTCGATCGACTGAGGCACCAAACGGTTTCGATCTTCCGATCAATAGTTGTTCGTGATGTTTAACAGACGTTCAACGTCCGCGTTATGGAGTCGCGAAAAAATATTGAGCGATCTTCAAAAGTTCTGTACAAGCACTACACTGAAAAAATATTTCACTTAGCTACTACTGGAAGCTCATTTAGATATTTTCCAATATTATAATAAGTGATTTTTACATGAATATCACATAGAAAAAGAAATTATACTTAACTAATCATTTACATTTCACTGGATACATAAGATTCACATGATTTTGCCAAGCATTTTCCACTTCCAGAATCACATGTGTAGGAACAACGGTTTGGTCTACTTGTGGGCTGCTTTTAGAATCATTACCGTTGGATTTGAAGAATGATGATATATTCAACAGCTGTCAAGCGAGGGGTAAAATAATTGAGGTAAAGAGGAGTACGCTTTTTTTCACTGAAAAAGAGTACATGTGCTCCAAAACGCAGTCGTGTGGTAACCCTAGTCAAAACACGATCTGGGAAGCTTTACATGACGATGCTGACGAAATTGGTGGTAACAGACGACAAAAGCCTCGTCAAGGCTAACAAGGCAACCGGAAAGTAAAAGGTGGCCGACATTTTCAAGCAAGTGAAACTGTTGAAGTTCGCTAAGAAATATCTGGTTCGGCAGGCTATCACTTTCATTGCAGCGGGAACCATCAACCAGGAAAATTTACGTGAACGAGTGTCTGGAAAAATGTCTGCTGCCTTTTTGAAGTAACACGATTGTTTCGTGCTATTACGGATAAAAAGCCATGGAGGCCGTTTGGGAGTTTTACCCAAAAACACAAACTCGCCCGACTCGCCACAGCTCCGCCCAATCGATAAATATATGGACCAATATTGAACCTGAACGGACGATAAATATATGGACCAATCGCCAAGTTGAACCTGAAAAAGACCCAATAACTGTTGGAATTGAGAAGGTCAAGAATGAAAAAGGTTACGCAAGTTTGGAAATGTTGCAAAAATCAACATCCTCAAATCATGCCCTTGAGTCCGCTCTCTCTTCTTTAGCATTTCAAGCTTATTGCTCTCGCAATTAGCTTATTGCTTGCTCTCAAATTAGTGTTCTAAATGCACTTCCACAGTTATTAATTGAGAGCTTTCGATGCCAAGTACCATTTGTGCATTAGTATGATTGTGTGGCAAGTACAATCATACCCTATGCCCAGGGAGTCGAGAAGTTTTCCTTAACGAAAAGTTCCTAGACCAGACCGGGAATCGAACCCAGCCACCTCCAGCATGGTGTTGCTTTGTATCTGCGCCTTTACCGAATGAGCTAAGGGAGTCCTCATATCTTCGAAATATGCAGGTTGAAACCTAAACAGATGTCTGTCTTTATGCGAATTCACCATCCCTTCTAACATACTTAAATAGATAAAGTGGGTGTTCCACCAGACTTCATTCATTGGTTCAAGGCGTACCTAACTAATCGAGAGCGAGAAAAAGGGCCAAAGTGCATTGCGGACGAGTTAATGATCTCACACTGACGAAAATTCGAGAGTATTCATTCGTTTTTCGAGATCACTTTTGGATGAAACATCTTAAATTATCCGCAGTGCATAGACTTAATTTCACCCGTGCACACGTTCACGATCTTGTGCACGAGTTCATCCGATGAAGCTTAGCGGTTTCTCATATACTGAAAATGAAGTCTTTTTCTTCTTGCCAACACCGCACCACTTAACTTTTACACGAATGAACACGTGCAATCGATCATTGATTATTACACCGATGAATTTCAGCTCATGCATTGACGAAAATTTGATAGAAAAGCTGTGCTTGAAAGTATGCATTTATGGTGAATTGCTGCTCCATATATTTTTTCCTATCATTTATCTCTCTCTCGTAAACTTACCTTGCTATTTCAAATTGATAAATCTCAATTGTTAGTGAATAAACATCGAATCGAACTCCATCAGATTGCTCACAGCAAGTAAGCATACAAACTGATGTGATGAATTATTCAATATCTAGTACAGATTCTGAGTTATATCAATTCTAAATTTTGAGATAATGGCTGCCGTCGAGAATGCTTCAGCGTAAGTCCTTATAGTACCATCATGTAACGTCAAGAAACTCGGTTAAGCATTGTTTTTGTTCGGCATTCTTACCAGCATATACTTTCATGATACTGTGTTCTATATGGCGCCAACCCGTTCATTATTCTTCTCTATACGTCGTTTTCACATACACCACCAAAAATGGTTCCAAGCACACGTCGTTCGAAAACTCCTAGTGTTTGTAAATTCTCCTCGAGCATTGTCCACGTCTCCCGACCGCAGAGAGCTACCAGTTTGATCGGCGTATTGTACATGATACACTTAGTTTGAGGGTGAATTGTGGAGCTCATAAGTTCCGGCAATAATGCACTCCGAATTAATCTGTCACAGTTTTTATCCAACGTCACCAATAAACCGAGGTATACAAATTTATCCACCACTTATACGAACTCAATCACATTCGGGTTATGCTACCAAAGGATACTTAGGCCAACGTTTTCTGCTTCTTCTTTCATCTTGGTGTGCTGATCAGCAATCAACTGGAACGTTCTTCCAGCAATATGCCCCTAGTCAGCAAAACAGATGAACTGGCTGGATTTATTGCAAATCGTACACCGCATGTTAAAGTCTGCTCGTTGCATAACACCATCTAAGGAAAACGAAGTTCTATGCGTGTTTCAAACGAGTCCTAAAGACTGGACTCGGAAAAAATGAGACACACAAAAATGATCACCAAAAAATCGTTTTAAATCGGATACTTCTCGAATTTTCAGGGATTAAATAACTATATATTAGCTATGTTTTGGCATAATTAATTTATTGAATTTCCTCCCCCACGCTGGATACTCGTACATTTCTCTTAACACTGCTCATGAGATCTTGGGCGAGGCTTTGTCCATCTTCCTTATACAATTTCTCCCAGTTTTTCTTCAAAGCTTCATCGGTTTTGAATGTGTTTCCGCTTTTCTTCAACTTCTTCTGCATTATCGCCCAAAACTTTTCGATCGGACGAAGTTCTGGTGTATTTGGCGGGTTCGCCTCCTTCTGGACCACATTAACGCCCTTCGCTTCGTACCAATCCATTACAGGCTTGGCGTAATGGCACGAAGCGAGATCCGGCCAGAACAGCGTGGGACCACGGTGAGAACGGAGGAAGGGCAGCAAGCGCTTCTGCAAGCATTCCTCTCGATAAATCTGCCCGTTTATGGTGCCGGTTGTAACGAACGGCTTGCTGTACCGTCCGCACTCGCAGATCGCCTGCCACAACAGGTACTTCTTCGCGAATTTGTCCATCCTTCTCTTCCGAAACTTTTCCGGAACCTCCATGCGGGACGTACCGACATAAAACTCGAGGCCGGGGATTTGTTTGGTGTCCGCCTTGATATATGTCTCGTCGTCCATGACGAGACAGCCTGGCTTGACCAGCCACTCACGGTACAGCTTCCGCGCACGCAACTTGGCCACCGTGTTTTGCTTGTCAGTCCGGTTTGGCGCCTTCCTGACATTAAAAACACGTAGCCCAGCCCGCTTCATGGTCTGCTGAACGAACCACTTCGACGAATTGATCTTTTTGGCCACGTCTCGGGTGGAAAGGTTTTTCAATAGCTAACCTTAAATTAGACGATGTAAAGCTTTCAATTTCCACGGAAGTATTTAGGGGTAACTTAAGATAACAAACTTTACTGGAACAAACACATTGAACAACAAATAGCGAAAGCGACAAGTGCTTTCTGGTCTGTAAAAGAACGTTTGGGAAACAATGGGGTCTGAAGCCGAATATGATTCATTGGATTCCTATTCGACTATAGTTAAACCTAAGGTCACCTACGCTTCACTTATCTGGTGGCCAAAAACCAAACAGAAAACGGCACAGATCAAATTGAACAAGCTGCGAAGGCTTGCCACCATTTCTATAACTGGAGCAATACGTAGCGCTCCATCTATAGCTCTTGAATCTCTACTTAATCTTCTTCCTCTAAATCAATTTATTGAACTGGATGCATTTAAAAGTGCTCTAAGGCTCAAATGGTCCATAAATTTCTTCGATGGGGATCTTATTGGACACCTGAGTATCACAAAAGAGTTTCAACTAAGTCCACAAATACTGTTGAATGAGGACTGTATGCAGAGAATAAACTACTTTAACCACAATTTCCATGTTCATGACGTGACTCGTCTGGATTGGCAGGCAGGAGGGCCGAATATTCGGCCCGGATCATTAGTCTTTTATACTGATGACTCTAAACAAGACAGTATGGTAGGTGCTGGAATAACTGGCCCTGGAATTAACTTTTCGGTGTCCATGGGAAAATGGCTCACGGTATTTCAGGCTGAAAGATATGCTTTCCTAGAATGTGCAGCAATCTGTATTAGAAGCAATTACAAAAATGCAAATATATGCATCTGTTCAGATAGTCAAGCAGCGCTAAATGCTTTAAAATCAAACGTCAAAACTAGTTTGGGAATACTCAAAATTATTGCAACAACTGTTAACCTATACTGGGTTCCTGGGCATTGCGGAATCGATGGAAATAAAAAAGCTGACGAATTGGCAAAAAAAAAGGATCAACCACAAAATTCATTGGTCCCGAGCCCTTTTTTGGCTTATCTTCTTGTGCTCTTAAAATGGAGCTTAAGCTCTGGGAGAAAACGAAGGTACAGTACAACTGGAACAAGACCTTAAATGCCCGGCAATCAAAACGTTTTATAAAGCCACGCGCTTGTCATACTTATAGGTTACTAAATCTATCGAAACGTGATCTGAGTTTATACACAGGTTTAATAACAGGAGACTGTCCTAGTGAGTATCACCTAAAGCTCATTGGTAAGCTAAATGAAGATATGAAAGCTCTGAACATTTACTGTATGACTGCGTTGCACTATGCCATAAAAGATGCAGATTTCTTGACAAAGGTATTATGGAGCCTTGGGAATTCTGAGTTGTTAGCCCCAAAAGGGCAATAAATTTCATAAGGAATATATTACCTAGTTGAGATCATTGCCTATAATAGTAGTGGTAGTTACTCAGAATAGTGACTCACCATTGCAATTTGGCATACATAAAAAGAGGACTCATCACAATAGAACAATTAATGGTCGCGGTGGTATCATGTCCCCAATACAGGAAAAAAAACTGCCAGTTGCGACCTATCGAGCGATATTGGGCTCTCGTGTAGAGAGAACTCTCTCAATATAAACAACAAACTACAACTATAGAAAATTGGACAAAAAGCAGCTAAATCGGTTGCAGAGAAGTCTGCACAGACCCTAATGGCTGAAGTAAACTCAAAAGTTTGTAGTTTCTTCATGCAGCCTAATTAAGTAACTGTAATTAGTTTTAAGATGACTCATAATGCACAATTAAATGAATAAAAAATGCACCTTGGATTGAACTAACAGCAAATTTGTTATATTTCAAGTTTAATCTGTCCAGATTTTGTCGCGAACAAGCCTCAGTTCATTTTAAGCACATAATTTAACTACGTATGCTAAAAGCATGTAATGCAAAAAAATGTGAATTTTTCCGATTGAATACTCAAATTCTGTGAATTCTGTTCAATCGAACGAGTGTTATTTGCGTTCAAAAACCTTCCACTTTAGCGTAACGTTCTGATTTTTCAATATTTTTAAAATGTCATCCGGTTTAGGAAAGAGAAACGTAGTTCTAGTTTAAAATTTAATTTCCATTCGCACACAGAGCGTGTTGGCAGAATATAATATTTAAGCAATCAGTTGGATTCCTTTTTGGACATGACAAAATGCTGAAAGCTGGTTGAATTATAACTAATCGTATCCTAATTTCGCTAATTTGTTCTATACCTCAAAAGATAATCAAAATAAAAGTAGGGGACTAGGTAAAAAACTACACACGAAGAACAAGATCAAATTCCGCTGCATCTTCGCCACGGAGCGCGACAACGACATTTCCGAATTAATACTGCGTAGTGTAACCTTTTTCCCAGAATTGCGAATTTCACGTTTGTTTGCTCTCAATAAAATAAAGCATCGCGGGGTGACTCAAATTCATCCGCCCACGAAATAGAAAACACCGAAAGAGGTGTAATCAAAATCCGCTCACCGACGAAAGCGACAACAATTATATTTACCAACACAGGCATCGAAGGAGGTGGTGAATAATGTCACGGAACGTTCTTCCTTATTATGTATACTTTTTTCTTGCAGTCGTCTGTCTCAGAGTGGCAGCCAACATCCCGGATATTTATTCCCTGTGCTCGAAAAATGGCATCCGGATGAGTTGCTTACACGCTCGTGCGCTCGCAAACTGGCCGTTGAAGATTTTCCTTTCTCTGTTCATAGTTTACCACAACAACATCAGGAATAGGTTTAATGGTCGAACGGGCCTGTCTCTGTTCGAGGAATATTATGGGATTTACAAACATCTTAAAGGCCAGATTAGCCGCAACAGAGCGGGAGAGCACAAGGTTGAAGGGCGAGCTTTGAACTGGATTTGCGTGTGTATGTTTCACGTAGCTCTAAATACGGTGCTTGTTGTCATTATTTTTAGCTGGAATGTTTAAAAATAGTGATGAGAACCATTGGCAACGGATCATCAACCGAATAAATGATAAATAATATGGGCTGATTTGAGCGTTGAAGACCGCGCTACCTACTTTTGAATATAATGGATGGTGGAATTTGGTTTTGCGTCGGGTGGAGACGCATGGTGAATCAGCTCTTTTGAATACGAAAGCGGGCTTTGTGAATCATAAGCATCTCCCGGATGGATATCTATAATTTGGAAACGATATTGAAGTCCTGCGAAACATCCATATCAGTAAATACAAATTGCAGATTTTCACATTTTCACCAACAACGCGATGTCAGTATCAACTGGCATAGCAAAGATATGGATTTCACTTGCATCAATGCCACTACGCAACTGACATTACACGGAGGTGTGACCTACTAGGATGTTAAATCCTCAACCAAATGATTGATACAAAATGTATAAGTAAAGGCTGACTAAAATTTAATTTGATACGCACAAAAAGACCAGAAATTCGTGATTCAATAAGTTTAAAAAGTCCATTAATAGTTGCAGTACAGTACTATTATTAAAACTTCAAAGTTTCAGCATTAGATGGTAACATTTCTTCAGTTCAAACAAAATCCTGAACCTTCCTCTTGATGGAGCTCATCAGCGCCCGCACAGTGCAAACGGACACGGAATCAGCGCATTTCTTCCATTTTGCCCGCATTTGCTGGATGTCCTTTGACTGCCCCACCGCTTCGTCGAAGTCGCTGCTTTGACATTGCCCAGTATTTTTCGATTGGACGAAATTCCGGGCAATTCGGTGGATTCATTAGCTTGAGGACAAAATCGATCTTGTTGGCAGCATACCAATCCATACCAACTAATCGGGCCAAAAGATAAATAGGGTGTCCGAATATTATCCGTACAACTCAATGGTGTTAAAGCTATCTTTTATTGTTGGATGAAAATATCAATATGTATTGTTTGTTATAGCAATATGTTTGCAATATATTTTGTATCCACGATGGCCGTGAGTTCTTCGACAGATATTTGTTCCCAAACCTTTTAAAGAGACGATTTTAGATGTTCTAGTGATTTATGTGGTGTACTGCAGGCTCTTGATTTCAAGATGAACCATACCGAATAGTCCATCGGATTCAAATCCGGTGAGTTAGAAGGCCATTCATCTTTCGTTAAAAAGCTTGGGAAAATGCGTTCGCAAAGACTAATAGTTTTTTTTTTGCCCCACGAGCCAGCGCCCAGTCTTGTTGAAAAATCCATTCATTTTTGCCGAAATGCTGCGATGCCCAAGAAGCTACTGTGTCAGTAAATAGCTTCTGATAAACCGCTTCATCCACTTGGCGATGAAGATCAAAGGTGTTTTTGTCGGAATGAGTTATTCCAGCCCAAGCCATGACAGAAGCGGGATGATGACTCCTTGATATACTTCCACAATTTTTGGAAGCAGCAGGAAGCAACTGCCGATCATTTTGGTGGTTGTGATGCTGCTCGATTGTGAAAACTTTTTCATCGCACTGACCGATAGCGGCCTCGGATAAGCGGTTCAGGAGAACCTTAGCTTTTCTCAACTGGTATGCTTTCATGGTGTCATTCAAGTAGTGATTTTGCACAGTTTATATGACTGAAGCTTCAAATCGTCATGAACTATGGCTCCAACGGAACTGGAGAGTGGATGATGGCTACACCTATAGTGAGCACCTGGCGGTTCGCTATAGCATCACCCACAGCGCTAGGCAGCGCGCAGAGGGAGGAGCACCCACTCCGTTCGTCCGCAGATGGAAGACGTCATACTTCGATAAAAAAAATATTTAAAGAGGCACTATGTCCCCGCTCATAGACTGAGCGATACCCATGATCCTCGCGGTGATCAACTCGCACTTCTTACACGAGTGTGCTACGCAACCATGCCCAAAAAGGTCAAACCTAGGGATGGAAGGTTGCCGTTTACTGGTGGACAGAGAAGATCGCCGACCTCCGGAGAACCTGCCACCGAGCTAGAAGGAGGATGCAAAGAGCGCGGTCGGACTTTGAATGAAGGGTGCTAGCCACCGCTAAGGCTGCACTCAAGAAATAAATAAAGGCCAGCAGACGAGCCCGCTTTGAGGATCTGTGCTCGAATGCCAACGCGACCCCATGGGGTGAAGCCTATCGGGTGGTAATGGCTAAAACCAAGGGCACGACAGCTCCAACCGAGCAATCACCAGAGCTATTACAGGTAATCATAAGGGGACTCTTTCCGAGCCACGACCAGAAACCCTGGCCTCCTATGATGTACAATGGCACCGCGGACGAAAGGGACGAAGCGACCGTTACAAAGCAAACGAGGAAATCATTGCGATAGGCAAATCGCTGAAAGAAAATAAAGCGCCAAGACCTGACGGTATACCGAACCTGGCCATCAAGACGGCCATTTCACTAGCGCCCGGAATGTTCAGGGCGGCTATGCAAAGATGTCTGGACGAGGGCGTCTTCCCGGGCGCCTGGGAAATCCAGACTCTAGTATTGCTACCGAAGACTGGGATGCCACCAGACCTATATGCCTGTTGGATACAGCGGGTAAAGTGCTCGAAAGGGTTATTCTTAACAGACTAACCAAATACACGGAGGGTGTAGGCGGTCTGTCTAAAAACCAGTTCGGCTTCCGTAAAGGGAAGTCAACGGTGGATGCAATCCTGTCCGTCACCAAGACGGCCGAAGTGGCAATCCAGCGCAAGAGGCGAGGTGTCCCGCATGATGTCGAATAGACCAGCGGTACAGGGGAGCAAGCGCAGGCACCTGGCAAGCGTCCTCTTGTATATAATGAGGTATGGCGGGCCGCCATGGGCCACCGCCCTGAGTACTAAGAGCTACCTCGGTAAGCTCGAAAGTACTCACAGGCTAATGTGTCTGAGAGTGGTCAGCGCATAGCGCACAGTGTCACGCGACGCGGTATGCGTTTAAGCGGGGAAGAAAAGAGGATACAGAGTGCTTCGAGCAAAGGGGCACAAGAGGTATTCGCAAGACCACCAGAGTTACATCGATGGCCAGGTGGCAGATGGAGTGGAATAATGCCACCAAAGGGCGGGGGACTCACCGACTAATTCCGGAAATATCTGGGTGGGTCGAACGGCGTCATGGGGAGGTAACCTTTTACTTGACACAGATACTGTCAGGCCATGGCTGCTTCAGACAGTATCTGCAAAAGTACGGGCACAACGAGAAAATATTGTGTCCCGTATGCGCGGAAGCGGACGAAACTGCAGAACATGTGTTCTTCGTTTGCCCTCGCTTTAACGACGCGAGGAACGGCATGATGGCCGTGAGCGGTTGGGACACGACTCCGGACAATCTTGTTCAGAGATTATGTCAAGAACAGGACACTTGGGACGCGGTAAAAACGGCGGCCTCCCAGATTGTCATAGAGCTACAGGACAAGCGGCGAAATGACCAGCGACAGGCCAGAGGGATCAACTAACTACTAAAGCCCTAAGTATTAGGTGCGCAACTAAGGTCCCGCTGTTTAGCAATAGATGGCGCCAGTAGTAAGTGCTGGTCGAATGTTGTACATCTCAAGCGTCATAAACCAAGCTCAGACATATGGTAAACAAACCGCTTTGCCAAATCAGTGATTTTGGTTTAGTGTTATATATTTTGGTTGTTTGAAGATGTCTGATTTCGTGCCAAATAATCGTCATTTGCGGGAAGTGTTGATTTTCTTCTTTAATTCGAAGAAAACGGCGGCTGAAGTACATCGAGAGCTCCAAAAAGTGTACGGTGATGCTGCTCTGAGTGAAACAACGTGTCGTGATTGGTTTCGTCGCTTCAAAAACGGTGATTTCAGTGTTGATGATCGTCTGGAAGTCTGTGAAGGAAGGCCAAAAAACTTCGAAGACTCTGAATTGGATTCATTTCTCGATGAGGATCCGTGTCAAACGCAAGAAGAGCTTGGTTCAGGATTAGGAGTATCCCGCCAAGCCGTTTCTAAGCGATTGCATGCGTTGGGAATGATTCAAAAGCAAGGAACTTGGGTTCCTTACGATTTGAAGCCAAGAGATGTTGAGCGTCGTTTTTTCGTCTGTGAACAACTGCTCCAGCGGCGAAAAAGGAAGAGTTTTCTACATCGCATTGTGACGGGTGACGAAAAATGGATTCATTACAGTAACCCAAAACGGAAACATTCATGGGGACTGCCCGGGCATGCTTCAACATCGTCGCCTAGGCCGAATATTCACGCTGCGAAGGTTATGCTGTGTATTTGGTGGGACCAAGTTGGTGTTATTTATTATGAGCTGTTGAAACCAAACGTAACCATTACCGGGGAACGGTATCGAACTCAATTGATGCGATTGAGCCGAGCACTGCACGAAAAACGGCCACAATACGAGCACAGACACGAAATAGTGATTCTTCAGCATGACAACGCTCGACCTCACGTTACGAAACCCGTGAAAACCTAAACGCTCAAATGGGAAGTCCTACCCCACTTGCCATATTCTCCTGATATTGCACCGTCCGATTATTACTTGTTCCGTTCGATGGCACATGGTCTCACTGGTCAGCAATTCCACTCATATGATTACATCTCAAAATGGCTTGATTCTTGGATAGCATCAAAAGACGAACAGTTCTATCGAAATGGTATTCACGTTCTACCAGAAAGATGGGAAAAAGTCGTAGCTGGTGATGGGCAATACTTTGAATAATTCGTTTGTAACCTTTGTTTTCAAAATAAAGTTCCTTTTTCACCAAAAAACAGCGAGAACTTAGTTGCGCACCTAATAGTTAGACATAAGCGGGTGCTTAACGCACAATCAAATCAAATCCAAACTGACGGACGAATATCACCGTCGTTTGGAGCGTGAGGGTGTTAGTGCCGGTTCGAAATCGGAAAAAGCAATGCGGTCGGTCGACAACAAACCGAAAGAGTCTCGCGTGTGGCAAGCGTCCGGATCATCTGCGGCGCGATTGCCGAAATTTCAAGGCGCAAAAGGCAGAAAGTGCGGATAAAGAAGAAAAACAAGGTCTTAAAGCAATAGCCGCTCAAGGCGACGAAAGAAGTGTAGCCTTTACCGTCAGTGACAGTGTACGTTCGTCATCGTGGGTCATTGACAGTGGGGCTTCTACCCACATGACCAGAAACGCGAAATTTTCGACACGCTGAGTGAATTCTCCGGTGGCTTCATTACGCTCGCCAACGAACAAAAGACGAAGATCCTTGGAGAGGGCAGTGGACTGATTAATGGTGTGGACGGTTCGGGTAATCTGGTGAAGATTGACATGAAGAGTGTGAAGTTCGTTCCGGGACTGTCGACAAACCTGATATCAGTGGTCAAGTTAGCGGAAAAGAAACTTGCAGTGAGTCTCGACGGTGAAGGCTGTCGGATTGCAGATGCAGGAGGAGATGTCGTGGCGACAAGTTATCGCTACGGTGGTCTGTACCATCTTTGCACAGCGGAAACTACTAACAAGGCTGCAGCTGGTGAACATCACGAGTACTGCCAGCATCAGAGGCACCGGAGATTTGGCCACAGGGACTGGGCAGCGGCTGAGCGACTCTTCAAAGAAAACCCAGCAACTGGCATCAAGGTATGTGACTGTGGCATGCGCCTTGTTTGTAAATGTTGTCTCGAGGGAAAATCCGCTGGGCAGCCTTTTCCCCCGGTGACGGAGCGTAAATCCAAACGAATTCTCGACATCTTGCATACCGATTTGTGTGGGCCGATGAAAACCACGACCCCGAGCGGCAATCGATACGTCATGCACTAGATTGACGACTATAGCCGCTTCACGGTGACCTATTTGTTGAAGCACAAATCATAAGGGATTACGTTCGATGGGCGCAAAATATGTTCGGCCGGAAGCCTGGAGCTATTCGTTCCGACGGAGGGGGCGAGTTTTGCAACAATCAGCTGAAGAGCTTCTATCGCGCCGAGGGAATCATGCCGCAGTACACGACACCGTACACTCCCCCAGCAGAACGATGTGGCCGAGAGGAAGAATCGGTCCATCACGGAGATGGCCACATGTATGTTAATCGATTCGGGCATGGATAAGTGCTACTGGGGAGAGGCGGTGCTGACCGCAACCTATTTGCAAAATCGTTTGCCTTCGAGAAGTGTACCAACGACTCCCTAAGAGCTGTGGTGGGGACGCAAGCCGGATCAGAGGCCTATGTTCACGAACCGGATCAGAAGCGGGGAAAGATGGACAGCAAGTCGAAGAAACTCCGTTTCGTAGGTTATTCGATGGACCATAAAGCCTACAGGTTTGTGGATTGCGATACTGATCTCATCACCCTCAGTCGCGACGCACGTTTCGTCGAGCTGGGGAATGGTACATCGTCGGTCGATATTCCGTTGAAGGCTGGCGCCTGCGGAAGGCAGAGAGCAACCGCGGAGGAGGAGACAGATCCACTGAAGCTCGAAGATGAGAAGCACCTTATCCCGGAAGCAGAAGCAGAGGTCGACGAGGAAGAGCCTGTTCAGGCGGAACCTGTTCGTCGTTCGCAGCTTCAGACGCGTGGCGTAGCACCACGGAAACTTCGTTCTCGATTACGCCGTCGGGAACATGGCATGTGCTTTGGAGGAATCGATCAACGTACAGTAGGCGCTGGACATCGAAGAATGGCGACGAGATTGACTCCCACAAGCGCAACCAGACGTGGGAACTCGTTTCATTGCCGAAAGGACGGAAAGTCGTAGGATCACGCTGGGTCTACAAGATGAAACGAGGAAAAGCCCCGTTTCCCAAATGAATTTCAGGACTTTTCCTCCTCACGCGTATGCAACGTTTCGTACACTGTTGGCTGTTGCATCTGTTGTATTAGATACACCCTGTTAGTTTAAGTTTCTTATGTACCACCCTAATGCGAACAACAATAAACGAGTGCAATTCAGACAGCCAAAACAACAACACGTTCACTCGAAAACATGGTGTCAGAAGTGGGATTTTTTCAAGAGCAATCGCGTGAAAATCGGAGTTCTTTCGTAGGAAGACCAAGAAAGAGTGCACCCGAAAGCTATTCGTGAACGGTCAGTGGTGATCGCTCCGGTATTCCGATAAATTTTAGTTTTTTCTTCACTCGCGTCGCTTTCACTGACATAACCTCGAAATGACAAACATTCCGGTTCCCGCACCACTGAGACTGGATGGAGACAATGAAGAAGCCATAAACATCTTCAAACTCCAATGGAAATACTATGCCCTAGCCACGGAGCTGGCGAAGAAGCCTGCAGCACAACAGGTAGCGACGTTAATGGCCGTCATAGGAACAGATGCAGTGATGCTGATTGACGAGCTTACGCTGACTGAGGAGCAAAAGGCGTCGTCGGACGCAATTCTGGAGGAGGTACGTAAACACTTGGTTCCGGAGAGAGACGTTCGAGTGGAAAGAGCGGAGTTCAATACGATGTGCCAACTAGACGGTGAAAAAGTCGAAGATTTCGTGAAAAGGATGAAAAAAAAAGTGAAGAAATGTGGCTACGAAGCAGCCCAGCAGGAGGAAGTACTGAAAGACCGGTTGATCGCTGGCATCGGAAACCATCAGATGCGAAAGGAACTTCTCAAAGCGGGGAATATATCGGTAGCCGAAATGGTGAAGAAGGTAAAGGATCACCAAGAGATCGAAGAACTGGCCAAGAAGTACGAAAGGATGGCGCCAAGTCGAGAAGGACCCGGAGATACCTTCAAAGTGACGACCACCAAGAAGATGGAGAAGCAGTGCCGATACTGTGGAGGAGAACATGTTCCTGAGAAGAAGAAATGTCCTGCCTTCGGAAAAAAGTGCCTAGAATGTGGTAGAAAGAATCATTTTAAGATTGTTTGCTGGAAGAAAAATAAAAAGAAGCCGACCAAAAAATACGTTCGTCGAGTAGTAGACAGCTCGGGAGATTCCGAAGACTCCGATACCGAGGAGGAATGTGAATTTGTGGACATTGCGAAAGTCGACGACAACAGTTTGAAAGATGCTGGCAAGATAATGGTTCAACTTAAAGTGATCGTGGCAGCAAACAAAGCAAAACCGCTACAAATCCAGGTTGACACAGGAGCACGGGTCAACGTGATGTGCTATAAAGATTTGAAGCAGCTGATATCGGAACCTAAACTGAGCCACACGAACATCAAACTGAGATGCTATTCCGGAAAAGTTATTGCGCCGAAGGGGAAAATTGACCTGCTGATTAAGCTGAAGGACGGAACCAAGAGATTGACATTTGTTGTGGTCAGGAAAGCTAGACCACCGCTGTTATCATCGCAGTCAGCAATGGATTTAGGCATCATCCAGGTACACGACTTGTACAGCCTCAGCACCCTTCAGCAGGAATGCGATCAGATATTGAGTAAGTACAAAGACGTGTTCGAAGGTGATGGCAAATTCGATGGAAAGTTTAAAATCGAAATCAACGATTCTATTACAGCGGTCCAGCAGAAGCCCCGACGCATTCCCCTGGCATATCTTCCAGAATTAAAGGCCAAAATCAGTGATCTTGAGAAGAAAGGAATAGTAGAACCGGTGAACAGACACATGGACTGGCTGTGCAACTTGGTGCTAGTAAAAAGAGGCAGCAAATTACGTCTGTGCTTGGATCCAGCAGAGTTGAATCGAGCAGTGAAGCGAGTGAACCATCAAATTCCTACTATAGAAGAGATGCTGCCGGATTTTTCGAAGGCTAAAATCTTCACTGTACTTGATGCCAAGAACGGCTTCTGGCATTTGGAGCTGGATGAGCAAAGCGCGGATTTAACGGCATTCTGGACACCCATGGGCGTATATCGCTGGAAGCGGATGCCGTTTGGAATATCGTCGGCACCGGAAATATATCAGAAGGCACAACAGCAGGTGATTTCGGGTCTACGTGGAGTACGCTGTCTCGCAGACGACATCATCGTGTTTGGTTGCGGTGACACCATAGAAGAAGCGATGCTGGATCACAATCGAAATCTAGAGGCAGCGATGCTGAGATTCCGCGAGCGACGGTTGAAGCTGAATCACTCCAAAGCAAAAGTGGCACTTTCATCGGTGCCGTTCTTTGGTCATGTTTTGACAGATAAAGGAGTGAAACCAGATCCTAGCAAGATTTCGGCAGTGCTAAGGATTCCAGAACCCATGGATAAGAAGCAACTCATGACATTTCTAGGACTGATAACGTATCTGGGTCGCTTCATGCCTATGCTAGCAGATGTAAGCGCTCCGCTGAGAAGGTTGACTCGAGAAGCCGTCGAATACGTTTGGGACACAGAAGCTGCGGATGCATTTGAGCAGATTAAGCGTTTAGTTACCCAAACACCCATACTTAGATACTACGATCCATCGGAGCCAGTGACGATCCAGTGCGATGCAAGTCAACTCGGAGTTGGCTGTGTTTTGCTGCAAGATGAGAGGCCAGTAGCGTACGCATCGAGGACACTAACAAAAACGGAAAGGAACTATGCGTCAATCGAGCGTGAGTGCCTAGCGATCGTATTTGCGTGCAAGCGACACGATCAGTATGTGGCCGGACGGAAAGTGTTGATTGAGACCGACCACAAACCGCTAGAGGATATCTTCAGGAAGCCAATTACCGAAGCAGCTCTAAGACTCCAAAAGATGAGGATGACCTTGCAGAGGTACGATATCGAAGTGCGTTACAAGAAAGGAAGCGAGATGTATATTGCAGATTTGCTGTCCAGAACTGCCACTGAGAAGCCAACAAATAATCTTGACGAGGATGTGCTACAGATGGAGAAGGTGGATGCTGCGTTTGATGCAATAGCAAGCACGAACGTAGTGGAGCTAATCAATCTTTCAGACGAACGGTTCGAAGAAATAGCCGCAGAAACTAAAAAGGACCAAACTCTATGCAACCTGATGAGAGTCCTAATGGAAGGCTGGCCAGAAAGGAAGGAAGAATTGAATGACGAATTGCTGCCATATCGAACATTCCAGAACGAGCTAACAACGTTCCGAGGAGTAATTTTCAAGGGAGACCGAATTTTGGTACCAAAATGTCTCCGGAAGAAGCTGATTGAAAAGTTGCACGTGGCACATCTGTGAATCGACTATACGTTGCGTGCAGCTAGAGAGTCATTATTTTGGCCAGGAATGGCCGATCAGATTAGCAACTACGTGCGAAACTGCGAGGTGTGCATGGAATTTAGCGCCAGTCAGTGCAAGCCTCCGATGACGACGCACGAAATACCGGAGTATCCGTTCCAGCGAGTGAATATTGATCTGGGGGAAATCAAGCAGGAAGGGAAGAAGATTATCATGATGGTTACGGCAGACAGTTTTTCGGACTTCATCGAAGTAGATTTCATCAGCGACATGAAGACAAAGACCATCGTCACTTCTTGCAAGCCTAACTTTGCGATACATGGGACACCACAAGTGGTGGTTACTGACAATGGGCCCCAGTTTGACAATGACGAATGGAGTAAGTTTGCCAAAGATTGGAGTTTCAAGCACGTGACATCATCACCATACCACGCCCAAGGAAATGGGAAAGCGGAATCAGCGGTCAAATCTATGAAGCAGCTGTTTAAAAAGTGCACTAAAAGCGAAACTGTTTTTTGGCAAGCATTACAGCAGCATCGCAACACACCGAATGCAGTTGGTACCAGTCCCAATCAACGAATTTTCTCCAGAAATACACGTGGTGCAGTGCCTGTCATCACAAATAAGTTGCAGCCACAACAAGCATCGCGTGTCGAGGAACGGATTGCACACAAGAGAAAAGTGGTCAAGGCAAGCTACGACAAAAGTGCGAAGACCCTTCCAGACTTGCAAGTTGGTGACAATGTGATTATTCAGCGAAGGCCAGATTTGAGCAAGCAATGGGAACAAGCTACGTTGGTTCGCAAATGGCCAGACCAGTCTTGCGAAGTACAAACTAAGGATGGCGGAGTCTACAGACGAAGTGCGGTACATGTTAAACCTGGGAGAAGCCACGCGTCTGAACACATACAAAGCGAGGAGCCCGCGAAGGAACCAACCTCAACTCAAAAGCAAACGGTGTTCGAAAGACGTGATTACAACAAAAATGGGCCAAGCAGTGACAAGGTCGGTGGAACATCATCCTCAGAAGGTACATCGCAAACAACATTAGTATCCGAGAGACATCAGAGCATCGACGAACAGCAGAAACTGCCCTCAACATCCGAGACTCGACCGAGGAGGGAGATCAGAAAGCCAGCGAAATTTTCAGATTATACTATGTAGCTTCATTTGGTATTTCTCGTATTTTATTTTTATATTAACTTTTTGAAAAGGGGAGATGTTGTATTAGATACACCCTGTTAGTTTAAGTTTCTTATGTACCACCATAATGCGAACAACAATAAACGAGTATACTTCAGACAGCCAAAACAACAACACGTTCACTCGAAAACAGCAGGGGGGGGGGGGGCGGGGAGCCCACACCCACCCCCCCCCCCCCCCCCCCTTTTTTTTGGCCTCCCCCCCCCCCCCCCCCCGCCCCCCCTCACCAAGAAAAAAAAACAACGCCCCCAACCCCAAACGAACAATTAACGGGTGCCCCCCCCCGCCCCCCCCCGGCCCCAAGCGGCCCCACAATGTGCCGCCCAAGCCGCACTTCAAACAATCAACGGCCCCCCCCTCCCTATATGTGCGGGATTGTGGTGGTACCAAGGTGTTCTTACTACTATACGTCGACGACATGCTTCTTGCGTCGGCGTGCTTCGGTGAATTAGACGCGGTAACGGATGAATTGAAGAAGGAATTCGAGGTTACCTGCCTCGGGGATATTCGCCATTTTCTCGGCATGGAAATTCGCCGCGAAAAGAATGTGTACGCAATCCGGCTGCGGACCTACATCAACCGCCTGCTCGAGGAACATGGTATGAGCGAAGCAAAGCTATCGCCAACAGCGCGGCCGTTCTCTGAAGGAAGTTTGCTGCACCCACGGAGCAGGACTGGGTGGCGGCGAAAAGAGTGATGCGGTATCTGAAAGGGACGATCAGCTGTAGCCTACGTTTGGGTGGCGAAGGTCAAGAGTTGCTGGGCATTTCGGACGCCGACTGGGCCGGCGGCTTGACTAGCCACAGGTCGACATCGGGATTCGCCTTCATGTTTTGCGGATTTTCGCGGACAAGCAAGCGTGACCCTTTCGTCGATGGAGGCGGAGTATGTTGCCCTCAGCGAGGGCTTCGAGGAGGTGGTTTGGCTGAGGCAACTGCTGATGGACTTCGGTATAGAACAGGACCATGACGATTAACATCATTACCAAAAGCACATTTCCCGCGTACAGTTCAATATTCTGTTTCTCCCTGTTTTAAGTTAGCTCCCGTGTTTTATTCCACCTCGGACGTATCGTCGTCACTATTGCAGTACACACGTGTAAAACAGAAAATATTCTAAAAGTTAGTCGGTGAATTACAAAAAAAAACTACGGAAATAAAGAGGGTAAAATTACGGAACATTATCATTTATCCGATTACAATGCTGAATTGAACGGCATAACGTGTCCGTTATTCTGAAGGATGAAAGCAATGACGGGAAGAGTCTCACCGAACCTCTTCTAGTATCCGACAGTAGTTAATGAAAAAAATGGTAATCAAGCACTGAAACTTGCAGGCCATCGTAGCCAGAGACGAGCCCAGCAGTTCATGGCGGCGGAGCATCAACAAAGAAAACAAACACTCGACTGAAATCTATCAAAGTTTGTGTACCTACCATCATCGCCCGAAGACAATGAGAACAGTCAACAGGAAATGTGATTGTTTTTTATTCCACTTTAGCTCGGTACTGAGGCGCCTTTATCCCGTGTAGTAATTTCACAACTTAACGGTTGCCCCCTTTTACAAAGCTTATAAACACGATACAGGATAATCGATTCGCCTTAAGCACTGCTGATCTGCCTGTTGTGCAGGCAAATTCTCATGATCAATTTAAATTACGTTCTACGACCTAGGAGATGCAACAATGACCTACATTCACACTGTGTGCACCACATGCTCTCCCGTATTTTTTGAGGACATCAAGAAAATTATCGAAAAATTCAATAATCGGTAAACATAACCGTCAGTTTATCTGCGTCGCAAAAACGTCCTAAATGTGGAGAAACTACAAACATCCGTTGAAACGAGATGATGTTACTTTCACTTAAATCACCTAAAACCTATAAATTCCGCACGCAAATTTACCACAGCTGTTAGAAACCATCAAGTTTGCCATTCTGCGTTCGTCTTGTTGTTTATAGCAGCAATCTATCAACACGCGTCTTTGTTGCCCGGTAGAAAATTCATATGGGCACGTCACATTTGCGTATAGTATTTGCGTTTTCTTTCGCACATTTTTCCCTCCATTCTCGTCTCTGTTTTCTTTGAAAGCACTTTGATGCGCTTCAAATGGAAAACAGCTGTTTGCGGATTAGCGCAAAAGAAACAAAGTCCCTGACCCGCTGAGAACGTTAAAACAAACTCGGTTTTAACTTCGATCCTCACATCCCACATTTAGGGAAAAACTACCCGGAAAAAAGGTGCATCAAAAAATGTAACCCAGATCAAACGTGACTCAAACAGCCCGAGTGCTTTCGAGTGTTGGCGATCGTTGATCTCGGAATCCGACCTTCGTAAACTGTGACGGATTATGTTAGCTGAACTTCCTTCCGTCACCCTACTACAACGGGCCGTAGTATACTACTATACTAGGACAGCAGTCAGACACAATAATTTATAACGAAAGGCGAAGAAAAACACCCTCAAGCTAGATCATGGGGTTTTCTCATGACGAATTTTTATATTTAAACCCCAACGAGAAATTACACTACATTTGAACGTGTGCATCCACTGACGGAGTTGGAAAGGGTTCGGGACAGGGGATATTTAATTGCAATGTATCGATCCTGCTATTCCTAGACCTAGCATTGCCTATGCCAAGTTGAAAATGAGAGAAGAGTGTGTATATTTTTTTATAGTTCATTAACAGCGTCGCGGTTTACACCAAGCGTTGAGAGAGAGCACCGTGTGTGTACAAAGAATTCTGCTGAAGCTATGCAGTGCTGCTAACAAGTTTAATCTCATACTTTAATCGGGATTTCTAAATTTGTTTATCAGCTACGAAGATGGATAGCCGTTGAAATCACTTCGTTTCTTTTCCCAGCAACGTCCAAAGCAACTGACCACACTGAATGGTTACGTTTATTTGCCAAATCTAATGCGAATCTACAAAGACAGCACCTTTACACCGCATCTTCTTGATGCTTCTCGAATTCGGAACAGCGCTAACCAAATACGGTAAGCCGCAGCAGCACTCACCTGATCGACGATGGCCTTCCGATCGTGCTCGCAGCTGATATCCTTTAGCGTGGCCAACAACAGCCTGGCGAATCCATCTTTGCAGGCAAAATAAACCCGATGCACCAGCGACAGCTTGTTAAACTCCCGACCCCGTTCCGGGCTGGTCGGAATTACCTCCTTGGTCATTTCGTCCTCCATGCACCTCACACGTTCACAATTGTTTGTTCAAATCTCCAGGATTTGTTCTTCAGTTCCCGTTGCCGAATTTTCTCACTTCCAATGTTACGAAATGATTCCGCCGTAGGAATTTTTCCTACCGAACTTCACACACGCGCGGATTTTGCGACTCGAATCAGTGTGTAACACAGCAAGATTTTCTTTCTCTCGCTTGACGATGCTGGGGCGGAAAACTGCGAAAACTGATTTTCCTTCTCTCCGTACCGTCGTCGTCGGAGCCCCGAATGTTTGCTTCTTTCGCTAGCTACGGACCAACTGAGTATAAAATACAGACTGCGACTGGCGGACGACGCACGACACTCGCCGTTCGCGCAAATAATGTGAATATTTTCGTGCAAAATAAAACACCCACACAGAACCCGTGCTCGGTCGCGGTGGGGTGCAAGCACATCCGTCAACAACACGGGTTCCTCCCTATAACTGCCGGCCGCGGAGTGAGAGTCGCAACGGGGTGCCCCGAAAGAATCGGTGACGGGTGAAGAGGAGCACTTTCCTTTCCGTAGAAGTCGTATCCTACCGATATGGTTTTGCAAAACGCAAAAGCGTTTGGAAAGCGGAGAATGTATCAAAACAAAACATATGTTTAATGCGGACGCGTGACATCTTGAGACTGTTGTTTTGACGTTTAGGAAGTAGGCGGCGAGTTATCTCTGTGCGGTGTATGCTCAATGTCTCTTTCCGGGAAAATGAAAGCAGTTTAAAGAGATAGATTTATATTTTCTACCGGAATAATAAATTACAATACACACCAAATCCTAATTTTGATATTCAGTAAAAACCAAATTTACGGTTTTGATCACCCAACAATTCTAGAAGAAACAGCTGAATAGCTTCTCCAAATTTGTTTGAACAAGCACCGATGTTTGTTGGGCAATTAAATAGAATTTCTACTGAATGATCTGTAGAATTTCTCCAATTTATAGATATCCGTTAAAGAAATACAAGTTTTCAGCAATTCGTATGCAAATATTACTGAACATTTCTATTTATTTTACAGATCTCGAGCAATTCATGGTAAGGGCCTAAAAGCCATTTGTAAAGAATGACTGTATATGTCGATTTCTGTTGAATCTCAAATAACTCTGGTGAAATGAAACCAGCATCTGGTGGAACTATGTTGGTTCTACCATATGGAGTAGCTGAATATAGTGGGATTCTCGTGATTCGTGAGAGATCAACGTTTGAAGACATTGTTTACAAATGGCTTTTACCCTTGCGCTGAACTGGCCGGCTTGACGTGCCGCAAGGGCTCAGTAGGGATCAAGGCCCGAAGCTAAGAGTCAGTTCCATTGTGGTTATATCACATTTATTAGCAGAGCAGCACATCGAAATTTTAGGTTCATTATTCTTTATATGCTATACAATTTCAGATCATCCATGGATATCCCAAGTTTTGTAAAATAATTTAAAATCAATTTTTTTTCTGGTGGCCATGATACATTATCTAAGCTTTCAGGTTCATGGTGGATGTGCGGGTCCGTATACAATTGCAGCAGGACCACAATCTGCAGACATGTAAATACAAATGAAATTATTATCATTTTATATTATAACATTCTTTCACTACATTTTGTATGCTATTTTATAAGTCATTTTCAGCTTCGCATTTATGCATCCTTGTCAGTTATAGTTCATCTAACCTACGTTATGTATTTGAAAAGATAGGAAGATTTTTAATGTTTTTTTTTTAGAAAGGATCATATTCGAAAAAATCTACTTAAAAAAAGCTCTTTCCTTCTTCATCAAAAATAAATATCAATTCAAAACCTAACAGTTTACAATCATTCATTTCCTATTCCACAGACATAAAGAATCATTTATGGGTCCAGATGAACAAGAGCTATCGAAATATTCAATTTTTAATTTTTTTTATTTTAGTTTTATTAAGATTCAGTTTTTTGGATTCATACTCATATGAAATTTATATCGCCTTATTATTAGCTGTTTTCAGTTTTCCAATATTATCATGATATTAATACACATTTAATTTTTATTTTCAGTAACATACCAGTAGATGTCAGATATATCTTTTTACCTACGTTTATTATTTTCTCTGACTATTATTGTGAAAACAAATTCTAATCTTACTAGATCTTAATCCAATAGAAACTGCAACAGTAGAAGTCTTTCGATGAGTGGATGGTCAGCTTAGTTACGGATGTATGTATTCTACTATAGTTTACTGGCCTACTGGTATTATTATTTTATATTATAACGTCAGTTTATTATTTTATGTTATGATATTAAATGATGTGACATAATTGCATTTAAATTCATTTAATTAAAATCACTATTTCCGATAAAACTCACTACAAAAATTATTGCAAGGAAACGGAACAGCACATCGAAATTTTAGGTTTACTATTCTATTGTTATATAATTTCAGATCATCCATGGATATCCCAAGTTTTATGAGATAATTTTGAATCAATTTTTTTTCTCGCAGCTACATTGTCTAAACTTTCAGGTCCACAAATGGAATTGTTATTATCATTCTTATATTCATTCACTATATTATTTGTCATTATAATATTCATTCACTATATTTTTTATAATTATAATATTAATTCACTATATTTTAAATATTACTATATGAAATTGCATATATATTGGGAAGGGAGGGAGCATCAGGGTATCACTCAAGCTGGAATTGGACAATGGAGTGGTATGACAACCGGCGTCTAGGAGGGAACAAACAGTATCATTTTCTTTATCCTACCGATTCGATTGTGATGCTGTGAATTCTACTCCAACAGTTTCAGTGAGAGTGACGCGCCCTTCTTAACAAGCCATCCCGTAGAAAGCTTAATAAGTATTGCGAATTGGGTTATTCGATTTGTTGGATCGTATCGTTGGAAGGAGAATCTTATGTTCCCGCGGGTTTCGCGTAAGTGTCTCTGCTTACGGGTCCGCCCCACCGTTTTTGGCCCTTCATACAGCGTTACTGTGAATGCAACCCGGTAACTCAATTTGATCTTGCTATTAAGTGGAGCTGCATACATGACAAGGTCTTAGAAGGGATGGTGGCTACCTTACATACACACATACATGTGTGGATTTTTGCGATAAATCGATAGGAACTATCCAAAACACTCAATAATAGAGACACTTATCTCATTTCATTCACACACACCCCACCACACAACACACATGTAAAAAAAAAAACACCCCCACCAATATCACACATTTTTTTATAACCTAACTTATACTTATACCCCAAACAGCACAAAAAAATAAATTTAATAACATAAAAAATTCACAAAATATAACAACAATATATCACACACAATATATCCTCCTCTTAGCTCTTTATTAATTAACTCCACCGATTTCACCAATAAAATCTTTAAAATTTCCAACCCCCTCTTATTTGCCTACATTTCTAGATGAAATAGTCAATAGGTCGAAAGTAACATTTGTAAACAATGACTTCTAGCGTCTTTTTCTGGGATCTGCTTGCTCCCACTAACAAAATAGCACCAGAAACAGATACAGGGAGTTATTACCTTCCTGTCGGTAGTGGATATAGATGTTAGCAACCATGCATTTCCAGGAAATTTCCGTTTTAAGTCATTGTTTTCAATTGTTACTTTCGACCTTTTGTCGATTTTGTCTAGATTTATGGAAAGTAGCTTATAGCGAATTCGTTTTTGATTCAGTTCCAACCTGGATCGAGTATCAAAATTGGGTTGACTTGTTGTGTGTTACACGTCGGTGTATTTTCCTTTATTTGTAACTAGTATCGGGTTGAGGTTTACGCTGACAATAAGTTCGGGTATCGCAGGTTCGAACTGGTTTCAACCTAGGTTCAAGGACGAAACGGTTATTTGAGAAGGAAGTTGATATTTATTTGAGGAAGTTGGTATGACGTCCCAAAAACATCCTATAAGCATCTCAACAACAATTTTAATTGAAGCTTCATTATTGCATTTCAACCACTTTAAGCTATGATAGCATCATATCAACCTAATCAGAGCATCATAGTAACTCTCTCAGTGAATAATAAATATTAAAATAGATAGATAAAAAATGTTTGAAACATGTTAAAAGTTTGCTCGAATAAACATCATGTATTCAACAGCATCTAAATAACAACGTTGGTATATTTACGAATACTGTCACTTGAAGCGCGAATAAATACCACAATACCATATTAATATAAAACCTTACATTTATTTTTTTTGTTTTTTGTTTTTATTTATAAATTAAAAGATATACAAACAACCTCCTTTTTTTTTTACTTGACTCGATTTGTTTTTCTTTTCTTCAAGTTTTTTTTATACAAGTTTTTTATTTTTACTTTCTTACAATGTTTTTTTTGTTACTTGGGTACCCGCATAATCACAAACCATTCCTGGACCATTTCCCTTATTGTTGACGACCGTTTCCGTTATTGTTACGACATTTACCCTTATAGTTGACAACTATAAACTAACAATCTCCTATAAAGTTTTAACAATATGTCAGATGGTAAAAGGCCAAATAACAATATGCTGAATAGGCGGTTAAGTTAGGTTACCATAAAAAAATGGCAATTTTCACGAACAAAATTTTTGCTGTACTCTATGCCAAAAAGTTGGTATATAATCCAGACCGAGTGCAGACAATAAAAAACCTTTCAATGACAATATGGCATACATTAACAATATGTGTTAATGTAGAGGTTGTATGGTGAAAATGAGATTAAACTATTTGATAACAATAACATAAAATGTGATAATATATCTTACATTCGAAATACAGTTTTGACTATATAGCAAATTGTTTTTCGTTATGCGGTCCAACACCACACCTCTTCCCACTCCCACCCTCCAACTCTTCAATTTCCCCTTCCTTTACCTTCCCCCCCTCTCCTTTCCCTTTATCCCCCACCCCAACTGAACCCCCACTAGACCACCCTGCTTTCCCTCCCCCCACCGTTTTATTTTTTGTTATCCCCCCCCACCCCCTCCCCCCTCACCTCCACCCCCCTTTTTTTTTTTTCCCCCTTTTTTCTTAACCTTTTTTCCCTTTTTTTTCCCCATATTTTTTTCCTGCCAGTAGTGCGTCATTGGTAGACGACTAGGATGACTGTTTCTTCTTCTTTTTTTCCTTTTTTCCTTTTTCCCTTCTCTTTTTCCTTTTTTTTCCTTTCCTTCTTTTTTTCCTCCCCCGTTTTTTCCCTTTTCTCTTTTTTTTTTTTTTGTCCCCCTCTCCCCCTCCCCCCCCCCCCCCCCTCTTTCGTTTGGCTGAAGGTGAGTGTGTGTGCATTTAATTTAAACAATATTTGATAATGTTGATTTGTATTTTAGCATCGGAAAAACAAGAGTCGAATCGGAGAGGGTCACGTCCTGGAAGACGTCCTAACGTCAACCGTGATTTCCGTTTCGGTCACCAGAAGCTGTTCCAGGACTACTTTTGTGACACGCCAAACTACGACGAGAAGCACTTTCTGCGTCGTTACCGTATGCCAAGGGAGATGTTCCTGGACATTATGCGACAACTAGAGTCATCTGATGACTTTTTTCAGCTAAGTTGCGATGCAGCTGGAAAAGTCGGCCTGAGCCCGTTACAAAAAGGCACTGCAGCCTTACGGATGTTGGCGTACGGTTCCTCAGCTAGAATTGTTTTATTTCAATCGATCGTGTATACACGTTTACCAACATATCAAAATTTGCATAGAACAATCATGTTGATTCCAACCAAGGTGAGTACTCACCTTGACTCCCACCATGTCTGAAATCAATGGACTCTCATTCCCCAACTGATCTTGTGCACCGAGCAGGTTCATTTGTCGTTTAGGTCGTCACCGACATCAGGGCAAAATCGGTTCTAATCTACTAACAGCGCTTGTTTTTTTTTCAGTTAACACAACAATGCTCCCACTATAACGGCAAATGTTTGATTATTTTCGTAAGTTTGTTTTCATTTCTGGAGTAAAAAAATTGTCGAGTACTTAAAATATAATTGTTTATTTGTTAAACCATCTCACTGATGCATCCAATTTGTACCCAAGGTTTTCAGAAAGGTACAAAATCAGCAACAAATTTCGATAACGGATTTGCCTCCGGTAACTCATTCTAGTACCGTCCGCAAAACAAAGAGGTTCTAACGGCGAATTCGATTGGATCTTTGATCACATGCAGTTTGGAGAAAAACGTTTCGCTGATTAACATCACTTCAAAATTAACAAGCAGAAGATCGACATCTACCAGGAGGTTCATCCGAAGCGTAAAATTATCAAAAGTTCAAGTATACCGGTTGCTAGTAGCTGAATAGCTGGAAACAGTTTATAAATTGAGAAAATTTAGTGAATTCCTTCGAAAAACGTGGTAAGTGTTAACAATTTTCTTTTAACGCTAATTATTCGCCATTGCAACTGTGATAACGGAAGTGGATGTTCCGTCCCAGCTAGACAAAATGGTGACCGGAATCGAAGCAAGTAAAACGGAGGAGACGGAATTCGAAGTGGTGGAGGACGAAAGCTGCTCAGAAGAGAGCGACGCCGGTCCAGCCGGAGCCCTCTCGTCCAAATTCGATCGAACGGATGTCTCCATCAATACGAATCCCCTCCCGTACGGGAAGTACACCCTAATTGGCATCGACATTGATACGACTGGTCGTAGACTGATCGATGAAATAGTTCAGATCTCCGCATATACTCCGGAACACCAGTACTCGCAGTACATTATGCCGTTGATGAACCTGAATCCGGCCGCCCGGCAGCGTCACCAGGTTCGCGTCATCACGGTCGGGTTTTTCCGCATGTTGAAGAGCATGCAAACTTATCGGGTCGTAAAAACAAAGACGGAAATTTCGGCTCTGAACGAATTTATCGACTGGATCGAGGCACGGTACCGGGAGGACGAAGGTTCCGAGGGTGTCGTCATGATATACCATGAACAGCGCAAGTTTGTACCGTACATGCTGATCGAGGCAATGAAAAAGTATAACCTGTTGGATCGGTTCACCGGGACGGTGAAATCGTTTGTTAACGGGTTTAAATTGGCCGAGGAGAAGTGCAGCAAGACGATCAAGTTCTTCTCGATCCGCCAGCTGGCCAACCTGGTGTTGGACAAGAACGAGGCAAAGGAAGGGTTCGAAGGAAACGCGGCATATCGAGCCCGGTTGGCCTACCAAATTGCACGCCGATTGTCTAGAGGTTAGTGGAACCATTTTGTATCAGCTATTGTGTTTGTTCTCGTGTATTGTGTTTTGAAATGGTATTGTTCAAGATGAAAGCGTTTGTTCATGCATACAATTTGGTTCCTTTCATTTAGAAGACAAGGCTGCTAGCAATGACTGTCCTCAGACAGCCGAGTGTGTAGAGAGCCAAGGCGAAGAAGAAACCGAGGATGGAGAAACATGCACACAATCTGAGGCTGCTGACGAGAACGACAATCCGAACCTGAACAAAACCGATGACGATCGACATCAGACCGATGTGGACGCGGTCACTGGTCAGGTGACGACAGTTCCGGAACCGCAACCCCGCTCTCGGCCTACCACCGAAGCCGAGCGCGAACAGATGTGCTTGACCCTTTGCGATCTGGCCTCACCGATTACGTGCGAAATTTCCGAACTGGATGAGCAGGAGAACATTCTGGTCCGCCAGAACTCGCTCCGACCGGTGTTTTTGCAGTACTTTAAGACGACCATCTACCATAGGTAATCTACCTGTTAGTCAATGAATGGCGAAGTGAGTGATGGTGTTAATTTTAACTTCTTTCTCAGAGTAAAGGCTGTAACGTACCGAAGAGTACTGGCCGAGCATGGACACGACCTTGCCACGCTGCAGCAGATTTGGACCAACAACAAGCGCGAGGGTTTGGAGGAAGTGGTTGCCAGCATCACCGAGCTGAAGGAGGACGAAAGGACCGAGCTTTCCGAACTGCTTGACTGTCACTTCGATCCGGACAAGCAACAGCTGAAACCGGTCATAACGCGCGCGCGCCAACGATCGACCCGGGGTGAGTAATGAGAATTTTGATTTTGATTTTGAATTTCGCAAATGGGATTAAGATTCAGCTTTTGCATCTTAGTATAAAATTTTGAAAAGGTGTAAGATTAGATCAGGGTTATAAGCACATCTCAATCTCGTTGTGGAAGTAAATTGTTCGCCATTTTGAACTAAATTGACTTATAGATTTGAATAAATCTGTAGCGAGATTTCAATAAATCAATGCTGTAGATTGTTTTCGAATCTAAGCGAATTTTCTGCTTGAGTTTGAGATTTTTTCGGGATTTCGATTGAATAAAGCGTAGAATTCCTAGCAAGTTTTACTCATTATTATAAGCAACGATTCTGATAAGTTGCTCAAATTTTGCTCGCCGTTTTGAGCAAACCCGCCGGGTTAGGATTCAGATCGTATTTTGATCAAGATTGTATATCAGGATCGCATATTGCTAATGATTAACAGCAAATAATAAGCCGGCTGTGAGAATGCTTCTAATGGATAAAAATTGTTTACCAAATTGTTAATAATTATGCTCTACATAGCATTGATTTGTCATTTCTTTTAAGCACAGAAAAGGAAATGTGCTTTCTTACAAATTATGTTCTTCTTTTTTTTTTTTTTTTCCGCCCCCGTTTTCTCCGCCCCATAGAATGTTTGTGGGTTACACACAAAAAAACAATTTAAAACCATAAAAAGCCACCCAAAAAAAAAAAAAAAAAAAAAAAACAACAATAAATGAACGATACATAATAAACCTAATACAAAAAAAAAAACAGTTTTTCTTTCTTTTAAAAAATACACGATAAAAATTAAGAGAAATAAAAATTTTTAAAAAAAAATATAAAAAAAACTTTTTTTCCCCCAAACCCGAAAAAAAAACACAAACCCCAAACTCAATTTAAAACACATGGGCCCCTTTTTTTTTCCCCCCCACCTTCAATTTTTTTTAATGACCCCCACGTGTTGAGGCTTTTCTTTACCCAGAAATTATAAGAGTCCTTTGGGATAAGGCTTGTTATAATATCATTTTGTGTTGAGGCCTTTGTTTATTTTTTTCAACAACAGAAGGTAACAAAACCGTTTCTAAGTTAAGATGAGAAATCTTCGTGGAAATCTGGAAACCGTAAGAAGAATTTTAATGCAATCGACGAACATTAATAAAGTTTCGTCGAACGAAGAACTTCATCATCAGATTCGTGATTTGGCACATCAAAGTCTGGAAGAGCGGTTAATTTTTCTATTTGAATTCGACGGAACGAGATTACGATGCCTGCTGTCAATGAAATGAGCATCAAACGAGGAAAAAACATACATTTAAAAAGGCGCTATGAAAAGTGTTCAGTTCGTGTCAATCATAAGGCCTTTGAAACAAAGGCCTCATCATAATTAATGCATGTGCTTGTGATAGGCCCTTTTTATAATTGAAATATTTTTTCAACAAATTTAGGTATTTTTTTCAAATTTAACTATGATGCAAAAGATGCTCATGATCTATTGAATAAAACTAATAAACGATTTGTTTACATTTCGGTGTTAGGCCCTTTTCAATTGTTGGTCTTGATTATTTTTTTTCTTCTTCTTGGGGTTTTTGTGTATTTTCTTCTTGTTTTTTTTTAATGTGCCACTCCTCTTTTTTTATTTTTTCTCTTTATATATGAGGCGCACAATGACAACACGCGCGCGCGCGTCTCTCTCTCCTTTTTTTTTTCTTTATATTTCTTTGTCTCCGCGCCACAGCCCCCTCTTTTTTTCCCCCCCCCTCCCGCTTCCCGTTCTCCCCCCCCCCCCCCTCCTCTTTTCCCACGGTGTCCCCCCCTTCCGCCCCCCCGGATATTTTCTTCACTTTACCGCACTGCTCCTTCTCTTGACGACGCAATTTCGGCTGAACTCCGATCTTTCCGCTTGGGACAGGAAGCCATCAGGTGTCCCACTTCCTTGCAGATGATGCATTTGTCCTTGTTGGCTTGGTAAAATATGTTTCCCTTCCGGCTGGCAAAGTGCAGCGATGACGGGGTTTCCTGCTTCACATCCATGTACGCACCGCGCACACCAGTGTAGACGGGTATGCCCAGCTACGGCGGAAACTTCTCCCGCACGATGCGTTTTACATGTCCATATTTTGACAACACAGTAACGATCCCCTGGTTAGGAACCTCTGGTGGGAGATCGTATACTCGCACATAGCAGATGTGATCCTGGGCATGCGACATGTGCACTCTAACCTTTTCTCCATTCCCATAATGAAACATAAGTTCATCCGAGTTGGCGGTCAACGAGTGTAACATCGACTGCTCGGACTTGAACTTGACGAGAAGGGACTTTTTATCTGCTATCCCATATGCCGCTTCAATTTCATCAAGCTCCGCATCCAAGCATTTCACGAAATTTGCAACTTCGCCTAAGGCTGGTTTATCCGCTCCATTGCCGAAGGTAAATCGCACAGCATTTTTCAACTCGCACATTTCTGCTACCACAAAAGCGACCGGGTTGATGAAACAAGAACAATGCAAATTGAATACAACGCCGTAGAGAAGAAGGCTATCGCGCGAATGAACAAAACAACCGTCCCAGGCGAAAGCAGAAACAGAACTGATTTTTTTTTTTTTTTTTAAATTTATTTTACGTCGGCCTATTTCCTCACATGGTGACAATCACCGACGCCAGGAAGACGACTCCACCACCTGGACCCTACCTAATGACTCATGAATATGAACCGGGACCAATGGCTTTACTTCCCTTCCGAAGGAAGACAGAACTGAAATTATGTTCTATTACTTTCTGAAGGACTTTGTAATCCTTCGGGTTTATTCTACAAGTCGAATGATTCGAAACGAGTCGCTCTAACTTGACGTGTCGACAATTTCCGAATCGATTCTCCATTTGATAGCGAAACTAGATGGACATTCGTGATCGGGTACCTTTGGACTGCTCAAAATTCTTGAATTATCACCCAGAAGTATGTAAACACCATTCCAAGGACCAACAAGGCGATTTGAACACTTCGAAATACTCTTGAATCGGTTCCGGTAGAGCCCTTAAAATGACACTTTTAGAACTTCATGTACTGGTAGCACGTCGTCCAGAAATACATTCAATTTATGCCCATGCCCAGGCCAATAAGGGGATTTGACCAGTTCCAAATACTCTGGCACAGGACATGAGTTCAAGTTCAAAACGCACTCTTTCAAAATCTTTAGTATTGGTATCATTCGATGGCTAAAAATTCATGATTTTCACCCAGACATACATAAACATCATGCCATGGACAAAACAAGGGGTCTTGGCCACTTCCGGATACTCTGGAATCGGTTTCTGTAGGGTCCTAAACGAACACTGCCCATTTGTTGGTGCATCTCATGATGCGTATGTATTTCTGGGTGAAAAATCATGAATATTGAGCCATCGAACGTTTCCACTAAATGAGGTTCTAAAAATATCCGTTTTTGGCCCTGCCGAAACCGGTTCCAGAGTATTCAGATGTGGCCACATCTCTTGTTGGTTTTTGACTAGATGATGGCTAGAGATGACTAGAGTATTTGTGGGTAAAAAATCATGAATATTGAGCGATCAAACAGTACCAATAAATGAGGTTCTGAAAGTGTCCTTATTGGACCTACCGGAACCGGTTTCACAGTATCCGGATGAGGCAAAATTCCCTTGTTAGTCCATGGCATGATGTTGTTTGTGTCATCATGTCGAACGGTACTAGTACATGAGGTTCTGGAAATGTCCGATTTGGATCCTACTGGATCCGATACCAGAGTATCAGGAAGTGGCCAAATCCTCTTGTTGGTCCCTGACGAGTGAAATGACTTTGAAGTAAAAAAAAGCCCTTCGGTAGAACGGTACCCCCCCCCCCCCCCCCCTTTTTTAGTATACCTGGTAGGGTTCACATCGAGCAGGTACACGACGTTGGCGCGTCGACCGACGCTGTATCAACTCTTCAGGATCAGGTTGTCTGTTGGGCTTACGCACTCGACGCGGTTGAATTTCTGGTTCCATTTGCCCTCGCAAGAACTCTTCCTCTGGAACCGCATTTGGATTCGATGAATTCAATCCCCAGGTGCCTAGCAGAATATCGAGAGAGATGGACCGATCCATTCTAGTTGCCTTTGGCGCTCCGCTTTCGTAGAGTTCCCGCAGTTGGTTGCTGTGGAATTGACGTTCCGGAAACCAAACGTTGTACATTACTTGACCCACTCGTTCCACGACAACTCCAGGTACCCATGTCCAATCATTGCCTTGGTGCACTTGGGCGTACACTTGGTCCTGAACATCGAAAGACTTCTGCTTGGCTCCGTGTTTCTTGTCGAACTGTTGGTTTTGCTTGAGGTTGGTGTCCTTGCGGAATTTGCTTGATGGGGGTGATGTCCGCAACGGTCTTTCCAGCAGCACTTCAGCGGGGGATTTACCTTCTGGGACACTGTGACAGGGTGTTGAAATGTAACAGAGCAGGAAAGTGTCTAATGCTTCGTCTAACGTTTCCTCTCCGGCCTGAATTTTCTTGACGGTCCTTTTAAAGGTATCTACGAACCTTTCCACCTGTCCATTGCTTTGTGGGTGAAATGGTGCAGTTTTAAGGTGCATGATACCATTCGACTCGCAGAATCGCTCGAATGTGTCACTCGTTAGCTGTGTTCCGTTGTCGGATACTAGTACTTCCGGCATTCCAAAGCGGCTGCAAATCTGGCGTAGGATTTCGATGGTAGCTGACGTCGTGATTCGCTTTGTAGGTACTACCTCGGGCCACTTGGACAGAGAATCCACTAACAGGAGATAGTATGTTCCATTGATCGGCCCCGCAAAATCTACGTGAACCCTTTGACATGGTTTTTCGGGGATGGGCCACGACTCTAGCTTCGTCTTGGTATCAGTCTTCGCGACGGAGGCACATTCCGAACAGGATCGGACCAGGGCGGTGACGTGTTCCTCGATGTTCGGCCAATAGACGTAGTTTCTTGCTAGTGACCGCATGCGCTCGACACCCGGGTGCCCTTTGTGAAGTTGCTGCAGTACCTTTTGTTGAAGCTTCCTCGGTACCACAAAGATTCTCGGCGTGCGAAGAACCGTACATCAGAACTTTTCCATCGAGATGCGCTGTCGAGACTAAACGAGACAGCAAGATTCTCGGCGTTGCGACAAGAAAATCATCTCTGGAGGTCCTCCAGAGATGATTTTCTTGTCGCTAGGCCAACCGTTTATGACATATTTGAGGACTTGCTGCAACTTCTCGTCTCGTTTAGTCTCGACTGCTATCATTTTGTATGACACTGGGAGATATTCGATGGATTGGCTGACGGATGTCGCAGATCACCTGTTTCACCTCGAGCGACGCTATTACGTAGTCCTCATCTGGCTTAATGTGGCTGTTGATCAGACGGGATAGTATGTCTGCGTATCTGAAGTGATCCGTGGATACATACTCGATTTGGAAATAATAGAGTAGCATGGTGAGTGCCCACCTCTGCAGGCGGTTTGCGGTGTACGATGGAATCCCTCGTTTTGACCCGAAAATGGCCAAAAGGGGCTTGTGGTCCGTCTGCAGGATGAAGTGTCTGCCGTAGATCATTCTATGGAACTTAGTAACGGCATATACGAGGCCCAATGCCCCTTTCTCAACCTGACTGTAGCGGGACTCGGCTGGGGTCAAGCTTCGGGGTGCATGGTCTACAGCCTTTTCCGATCCATCTGGGAACCGATGAGCAATGCGAGCGCCGATGCCCACATTCGATGCGTCCGCTGACACCACCATCGTAAGGCGAGGATTATAGTGAATCCAGAAGTTGACCCAGGTACTTTACCTGACGCATGAAGAATCGGCACTTCTCGAACTTCAAAGTAAATCCATACTCTTGGATGCGCTGCAAAACTAGATGAAGATTTTGTCTGTGTTCCTCCATATTTCGACCACCCACCAGGATGTCATCGAGGTAAGGCGACGTTCATTCGATTCCGGCCAGCATCGTGTCCATGATTTGTTGGAACGCTCCCGGTGCGCTCTTGATTCCGGGTGAAAGTCGATTGAATTGGTACAGTCCCTTGTGTGTGTTGCGACTTTCCTTGTCAACTGGGACTTGTAGGTAAGCGTTGGATAGGTCGACATGGCTAAACACGGTGCAGTTTGCCATTCGATTGAAAATATCCTCCGGAAGTGGAAGAGGATAGTTGTGCGACTCCAGTACGCTGTTCAATCCGGTTGAGAAGTCGGCACATATGCGGACGGAGCGGTCAGGCTTGCGTACTACTACAATCGGTGCTGCCCAATCTGCATACGTAACCGGTGTGACCCAGGGCTTCCAGGCGCTTCAGTTCGTCTTCGACGACCGCTTCCATTCCGTACGATACCGGTCACTTAGGCTTAAATACCGGCCGGCTCCTTGAGCGTGAAATGTACTTGCGTTTTTATACAGAGGCCCATGCGTTCCGTGAAAACGTCTGGAAACATGGCCCTCAGCTCGGCGATCTGCTGGTCTTCTTGTTTGGCACCGACCAGCTTGCAGAAGGACGAAAGCGGAACGTCCCACACGCCAAACTCGTCCAACAAGTCTGCGCCTAAAACATTCAAGGAAAGGTTAGCATTACAAACGTAACAGGTACCTTCCCGTTGTGTACCGCCGATGGTGATGGAGGCTCGAAACATTGCATCGACCGCGAGCCTGCTACCGGAAGCTGTCTGCACTTGACAGTCGGGCGGTGACGTCTGGGGAGCCCCGACTTTGATCCAATTTTGCTTGGAGATAATGGTTATGTCAGAGCCGGAATCCAGTTGAAGGTTGACTGGCACTCCGTTGATGTTTGTTTCCACGTACCGCCGGCTTCGTTTCACGTCCTTTACTACCGGGATCTTTTTTGAGTGCCTTGATTTGTCCTGCTGCTTCTCACTGTTGGACTTCGGACGCTGCTTGAAGCACCCGCAGTAGTCTTCCTTGTGGCCCGTTCGACCACAGTCCCGGCACTGTGAACATCCTTGAAATTGCATTGACTGGAGAAATGCATACCGCCACAACACCAGCAAGGCGTTTTCGGAGCATCGCCTTTGTTTTTGTTGTTCAAGTTTCCCTTTTTGCGATTGTTCGGAGAATGGGATCTGTAGGCGTTTGTAGCGGCGACAGTGGATGTCGAAGGTTGACCCTCGATGAGCACCGTATCTTGCATCAGATTTATGAGGCTTTTGCACTCCTCGACTACTTTCTCCTGTGTGATGTCGTTCGCTTCGTTGATCTTCGACAGCAGGCGCATCCGGATGTCCGAGTCCTTAGAAGATTTGAGCCCACACACGAATATCAGGCATTTAAACTGCTCCTCCTTTCGCTGTTGCAGCTTAAAGTCGACGCACGCTCGATTTACTTTGCAGGAGTAACTGAGTCCTCATTCTCGTCCTTTGTTGTCTGGAGGCACTGATATCGACGATGAAAAGTGGATACTGGCGTGCCGAAAATCGTCTTCAGCTTGGCAACGGTCTCCTCAAACAAGAATTCTTTCGAGAGTATAGGTAGAATGAATGATGTATACCTTTCGTGTGCGGCGGGACTCAGCTTTCTGAGCAGCAATCGAACTTTTGCGTCGTCCTTGAGCTGGGCCGCGTCCTTTTCGAAGAGGTCTGCATACCGCGAGAACCAAGCGCCGAAGGAACATCCTTTCTCCATGTCGTAAACGAACTCGGTGATATTCGTCGCTAAGGAATCGAGGATATATTCGTTCCGATTCGTATTGTGCACGCTTCCCTGGATAGCCGACACCTGTTCTGAAAGGCGCGTCATCAGCACATTCTGATTGTTGAGGATCTTGAGAATTGTCTCCTTGAATGGCTGATCATGGTTCTGCTGCGATGGCGGATTCGACATCTTTTGATTGTTTGACACACGCGGTTTCAACGTGTCGCGATATTTTCGGTATTTTATAGCGAAAAATCCACCGACACGCGTTTCACCGGATTCGTCGCCACTTTGTTACATTGTGGATATATAAAAAACAAAAAAATATTTTTTTTTCCCCCAAAAAAAAAAAAAAAAAAAAAAAATGGGTGAAACAGCACTGTTGCTTGCAAGATCGCGGTTGCCTTACTGATGACGTCGGAAATCGCTGAACATGATGCAATCTTTGATAATCGAAAAAAATTCTCGCCGGCAATGGAACGTCTTGAGACTTGGATCGGTGATTTGCTTGCCTGCTGGCCAGCCAGTATTTATGTGCTGGATAACCGTCTGAAACAGCTTATCTTCCTTCGTGGCCGAACGAACCATCTCGAACGTGACCGGAAGGTTGCTGAACGAGTCACATAAGACGTTGTCCAACTCCTCTTCGATGCCGACTGCAGCAACTACGAATTCTTCATCTGGTTTCTCATGACTGTCGATCAACCGGGAGAGAACGTCTGCATGTCCAAACTGATCTCTGGAGACGATTGGCTGTGCGGAGTGGAATTCCTTTCTTGGATCCGAATACCTTCACGAGCGGTGGTTGATGATCGGTCTAAAATGGCGATCCAACAGTATGCGGCGAAATTTGATCACGGCAAACCCCAGAGTGAGTGCTTCTTTCTCCACTTGACTGTAGTTTTATTCGGATGCCGTCAGTGTCCTTGAAGCGCGAGCGATGGCTTTGATTTGTCCATCTGGAAACTGATGCATGACAACGGCACCTATTCCTGTTTTCGAGGCGTCCCCCTGCTACGACAATATCCAAAGCAGGATTGTAATGAGTCAGCAGCAGGTCCGATTGAAGCACTTTCTTGATGTTGATGCAAGATTATTGAGACTGTTGACTCCAGACGAGTTGGTTGTCTTTCTTCAATAGATTGTCCAACGGTCGTCGTAATTGGTGCATTTCTCTGACAGACTTGCCGTAAAAATTAACAGCTCCCAGGAACGATCTGACTTGACTGACCTCAGTAGGTCGGGGTACCTGGGTAATAGCGCTGATATTTGCTCGATTGGTCAATCGTAGATTGAAGTCAAATTCCTGAAGACGGCTGAAGGGTGCGTTCAGTGTTCGATCGTGGTCCGTTCCTTCTTGCAGTGTGGATGATGGAGTCGTCCAGAAAAGATTCTACTCCTTCAATGCCAGCGATTAGGCTGCTCATCAGTTGTTGAAATGCGCCGGGTGCAGATTTTACTCCTGGGGCCAACCGATTGAACTCGAACAGATCTCGATGTGTGTTGATAGTCAGGAGCTTTTTCGAACCGTCGTCAACCTCAACTTGTAAGTAGGCCTCGGATAGATCGATGACACTGAAAATCTTGCTACCAGCCAGTTTGCTGAATGGTGGGGTTCCAGAACAGCGTTCAGTCCGGTCGAATAATCAGCGCAAATTCGTACCTTTCCACCCGGCTTCTTCACTACGACGATCGGTGCTGCCCGCAAGGAAAAATCGACTGGAGTGATGATGTCGAGCCTCTGTAGACGGTCCAACTCCTCGTCGGACTCGTCACACGGACGGAGATGAGCGGGTTGTTCCACAGCTCGAATGCTTCGATGAAATCCAGTCCGAGTAGATTCAAGCCCTTCACTGCAGCGGCATAGCAGGTACCATTCCTGGATTCTTCGTTGATGGACATGCTGCATTGAAATTCTCCCTTCAGCGGAAGTGCAGCCCCTTGAAGCAGTGTTCGCACGCTGGAAAGTGTTGTTGATTGATGGTGAGCCAAGCTTCTTCAACGTTTGAACGGAGTCGATGGTGATGTCTGAACAACAGTGCAACTGCAGGTTCGCCGGTTTGTCGATGATGAGCACATTGACGTACTTCCGGCTAGGTACTCCTACTATGTGGACGGAAAGGATGTAGTTGGATTATGATTGACGCTTGCCGATTCTGCCTTCGTTTGCTTGTTGAATCCTGATCTGGATGCGGATTTTGCTTTCGTATGCTTGTTGAAGCATCCACAATAGGATTGCAGAGATGGCTTGAAAATGGGCACGTCTTTTTCGCTTGATTGTTGAGAACCAGGATACTTCTGCTGCTTTAGTTGCTGAACTGCCTGGACCGATTAAGATAGCTGCTTCTTCTCCACCAGTACCGTGTCGTGTTTGAATTTCAACAGGCGCTGGCATTCGATGACTAAACTCTCGGGATTGACCGTTGCCGCAGTGTATGCATCCAGTTTTGACAGTAATCTGGTCCGAACGTCCGCAACTTTGGATGATTGAAAATGAGCCCCTTGAACTGGTCGATGGTCAGCTTGTTGAGCTCGAAGTCCTCACAATGGCGATTGACAATGCCGGCGTAGGTGAGGTAGTCGTCTGCTTGATTCTTCACAATTCGGATGCAATCGTACCGTTGGCTGAATTGAGACTTGTGGTGTACGAAAGGTGCGAGGTGTCCAGGCCCTTGATGAGGATCCATAACTGCCTTTCGCAGCAAGTTACTGACAATAAGCTCGCTTTGCCTTCTGTATGAGCATCTTCAGGTTCGCCCGTACTTTTTGAAGGTCGAGGTGATTCGCCGTTTCTCTCGTTTGCTCTTGTAGGCCTCGTTAATGTCAACGGTCAACCTGCGCTTCCGATAGTTCGCTTCTTTGTCTTTGACGATTTTGTCGATGAAGCTGTCCTCGATGATGGTCTGCATTTTTAAGGGGTTGTAGATATATTGGGGCTTCAGTTGGTTGATTAGCTCCGCTGCTTTCTCGTTGTTCTCGCGTTTTATTTTCTCTGGGTGACCGCGAACGATGCTTCCTATTTCGATGACTATGGAAAGATGATTCTTGTGGAACTACTTGCCTTGGTTGCTACTCCAGCTGTCGCTAGAGAGAGAGATCGATCGCTGTGCTACTTCTGTTGACCGTGGACATGCAGCGTGCCGTCGTTTAGGTGAATGAACATGGACGATTCTAAGATGTAATAGAGAAGATTTCCTTTAGGGCAGTTAGATGAGCCAGGGTCCCAGCTTCTGTGATGGCTGTCCTTCGGTGAGAATTTCACCGTTAAGTTGATCGAGTGCTTCGAACAGTTCCTTTATTTTTCCTCTAGTTTCTCCGAGGCCATGAGGGGGGGTACGTTATCGGAGATAAGGGAGAGTGGAGAAAGCCCTTTCTTTATTTTAATTCCTACTGCTTCGAAAGGTTGAAGGTCCAAGATCCAGCAGAATTCCTACAACTCCGTATCCCTGATTTCGTCTCGCGGTTTCCAGTCTGAAGTGTGATAGCTTGAAGCTCTTTTCCTCACCGAGCCAGATTTCCTGCAGGAGGGCCACGCCCACCGAATTTTCCATGAGGAAGTGATAGAGCTCTTCGCGGGTTTCGACAGGGCGAAGACTTAGGATTTTTAGTTTCTTACACTTCACTGTAGTGCACTGTGTTGGTTCTCGTGGATTCTTCTTGGGGCTGGTGCCTCTCGATGATCGATTGGATATCTCCGCTCTCGATGAGTAGCTGGTCTCTGTCCAGTTGTGTTCTTACGACAATCTTTTGTAGCAGGTTTCTCAACTCCCCTACCCATCGTTTGTATCGTTCCATTCTAAGTAAATTATTGCGGCCGCCTTGTGATGAATCGCTCGATATCAGTTGCCTTGAGGGGGTTCTTCTGGCATCTTCACGGTTTGTTTCCCGGGAACGGGAAGTTCGTTTAAAGGGTTGTCCTACATCAAATTGCATCACGGAAAAAAACGCTGTAGAAAATTACCTAGTTGACCGATCCTTTTCAAACTTTCAGACAATAAGATATAACCCATTAGTAAGCTTTTGGCATATTTATTTCATTCAACTTCAATACCATAACCGTAAGCTCGCACCTTACGCTTAACTCCTCTCATTAACTTCTGTACAACATCTGGCTGCAGCTTCTTCTGTACGGAAACCCACTTTGTCTTCATGTCTTCCGAAGATTTGACCTCTTGGGATGCCTCCGTAGTGCCTGCTTCATAAGAGCCCAGTATTTTTCGATGGGCCTTAGTTCCGGTGCGTTTGGCGGGTTCGTGTCCTTGGGTACGAAAGTGATCCCGTTGGCTTCGTACCACTCCTGGACAACATTTGAATAGTGGCACGAAGCTAGATCCGGCCAGAAGATCGTATGGCCCTCATTTTGCTTCAACAGAGAAAGCAGACGCTTCTGTAGACACTCCTTGAGGTAGATCTCCCCGTTTACAGTCCCGGTAGTCACGAAGGGAATACTCCGTTCGCCACATGAGCAGACGCTTGCAAAATCATGTATTTCTTGGCAAACTTTGCAAGTTTCTGCATCCTTACTTCCTCCGGAACATTAAACTTGTGCTGGGCGTTGAAGAACAGTAGCCCCGGAAGCTGCCGGAAGTCCACCTTGACGTAAGTCGCATCATCCATGATGAGACAATGAGGCTTCACCAGCATATGGGTGTACAGTTTCCAGGCCCGTGACGATCCCACCGTATATTGCCGTTCGTCACGATTTCCTCTCCCGGTCCTTGGCTCTCTGAACGAAAGACTTGTGCAGATTCAACTTTATGGCTACATCCCTGACCGAAGCATTGGAATTCCGCTTAAACGCATTCACGACACGTTTGTGATCCTGATCACTAATTGAACATCCATTTTTATCGCATTTCTCCTTCCGTGCGATGCTCAGAGTTTCGTAGTAACGTTCAATCCACACGACTCACCGTTGACTGCACGATTCCGAGTTGTTTTCCGATGTCCGGATGAGAGAGTTGAGGATTTTCCAGGTACTTGCGCAAAATCAATTCGCGAGGTTGGTTTTCGAGTGACGCCATTTTTTCCAATTTTCGAAAAACTGACAGCGATAAAAATACAACAATAAAAACTCTGAACTACTTCTACCCAAATTTTCAAGAGAAAATACCCAATGGGTAATTTTCTACAGCGTTTTTTTTTCGTGATGCAATTCGATGTGGGACACCCTTTAGGATAGTGTCGTTAGCTGCTTTCGAGCATTGGGAAAGCACCCTCTGTCTCTTCGTATCCTAACTGCTCTAGGATGTCGAAGCGATTTTGTAGTTTCGGGAAGTGTGATTCTGTTTGGACGAACGTAAGCTGTCTTTCCCTCATAATTCGCCGATCTTCACGTGTATCTGGGCACTCGCGATTGTTTGCTTCGGGTTGGAGCTTACAGTTCGGGCATTACGCGCCAAAATTGAGAGATGGCTCCCTCCACACGTAGCGCATCTTGCTCGGCACATGCAGAACAGAACGTCGCTCTTTGTCCGAATTTCCATCAGTTTTCTTGCATTGGCAGAGGGGGGAAATGTAAAGCTCGGGTCTGAAGTTGCACCCGAAGATATTCAGCCATTTCGGTACCTACGCTCCTTTCACGACCACCTTGATGTTCATCGTCTCCAGAAGTTCTACATTCCTACCCCGTCGTTTGATGCGCTGTACCTTGGGTACTCGATGCACTGCTTCTATGTTCTGCTCCATCTCTTCTTCTTCAAAACTAGTGGGGACATCTCTAATGAAGATTACGGAGTGGTCCATCCTGAGGGTTATTCCGAGAGTCGAAGTGACGTTTGTCACTTGGTGAAGTGAGAAAAGTCACCTGCAGTGACGTGAGTCTTCTGGGTAAATCAAATGGAGAGTCACGTCACTGCAGCTGACTTTTCTCACTTCACCAAGTGACAAACGTCATTTCGACTCTCGAAATAACCCTCAAATGCATCGGTGTTTACCTTGCATCGAAACTTACCTAATTTGCTGATTTCCGAGAATAGGTGGAACACCTTATCCCTTGGAAACTTCCCGACTAGAGTGGGGATAGAGTTTCTCGATGTCGATCAATTCGTGAATTGCCGTTGTTGCTTGGGCCTGTGCAGCATTGCTTGTACCATCCTCGGTTTGTTGCTCCGTAGCATCGCTTGCAGTTTCTCCATTTTTCCTGTTCAGACAGATTTTTGTCGTAGAATTTGTTTGAAAATAAGAAATAGTTTTTACTTGCAGACACAATTATTTCGCTAAAAGCTTGACGTTCGCAGCCGCAGGCCGACGAATAGAGGTTAGATAGCCAAGAGGGTTTCAAATAGGGAAGATGTGTACCTATATTAATCTCATCACTTTGCAATTTATCCTACTTGAAATAAAACGATATACACGTGACAGAATTAGTTAGTAATGTTTGTTGTAGTTATTTAACGTAAGCAAACATTATTAGAAAACGAAACCGATCCTTCAACTGCCCAATTGTTTGATTCATCGTAGGATGCATGCTACGCTTCCGCACTGAATTTGACGACAAAAAAATCATAGTAAATGAGACAACCTTTGAATACAGCATGAGGTTAGCAATAAGTCACTCCAATCGATCCTAACAACCTGTTTTCCAATCGTTGTTTGTTATAAGTTCATATTCAGCTACGATATTTTACCACTGAACCACTTTTTCTCTTTCCCACAGGTCGTACGTTCTTCGGCAACAAGGGCAGCAACTCATCGGGCAATGGTAATTACAATAACAACGGAAACGGCAAGGAGAACCGTAAAGCCATGAATGGTGGTCGCAACAACAATTACCAACAGCAACATAACGATGAGAACGGCAACTACCATGCCAAAAACAACAACAACAATAACAACAACAGTCACAACAACAACAACCAATCGCCGCCGTCCCCGACCGATGGTGGTGGTGGTGGTAACAACAGGAAGTTCCGTCCGCGCCAGCAGAGACGCCGCCGCAACCAGAATCAGAGCCGCCCGAACGGCAACCAACAGAACATGAACCAACCGCCGATCATTCAGGCCAACGCCTGAAAAGTGCGTTCGCTTGCTCTCAGGTCCACACGTACCGGGGATGTACGGGGAAATATCTTGAAAAACTGAAAATTAATTGAATTGAATTCCTAATGTTTCGTAGTCATGTAAGTGCTGATGATGATGATGATAAATAATGCAAGCAGATGTTAGTCGAGAAAGAGGTTGAAGCCGATTGCTGACAAGAAATGATCAGCTGTCGATTTATGGGAAGCTCCGTTTCAGAAGATTCCCGATATCTATTGTATTGTGAGCAAAAGCCTACGCTAGAGTTTAGGGGGTGATATTAGTTAATAACTAATCGTACGTTTTAAATAGCTAAGGCTTTTTCTACTTTTATAACATTACATTATTGTAATCCCACTATAATTTTTTATATTTACAATTTGCTCGTGTTTAAGCGCGAAATTTGCTCTTGGAAATGGTTTTGAATTATTTTTTTTTATATATAACAGCAAATCGGTTGCTCCAGTCTCGGGTTCTCTATTGGCAGAGGTGAATCGATGGATTCTAGGAAGTAAGCGCGCGCTTCCAGAAGTTAAATTAGTTCTCGTCTGCTTGAAGCAGATCCCGAATTGGGTAAAACACGGTTTTCATTCACCCATTAAAATAATATACTGAAGATTGTGACCTTGATTGAAATGTAACGGAAAGCGAGGCATGTAAGATGCGTGTGTGTTTGCCTAGAAGCAGCAGCTAGATACGAGAAGATGGAGTTAAGGCAGTTTTGATTTCGAGTTTATACAACAAACACACATAAGGAAAACTTTTCCGAAAAAAAAACTATCTAATTTACTATGTTATTAATGGATAAGATCTTGAATATTGTTAAAATGATTTGGATTTGTTCGTTTATGAAATGCAAGGCTTTGAATATCTGCGATGTTCGAGGCGCTTGTTCAACTCAAAATAAAGAGCGATAAAGCAAAATAAAACCTCCCTTCTTTCTTTCTTATTGATTACAATTTCAATGCTTTTTACTGTAAATTTTATTTCTAGATAGATATTTCCTGCGACAAAAAATTCAACCCTTATTTCTATAGCTTGTTAACCAACCCAAGAAAAAAAAAACTGGTTTCCTAAATCAACTGGGAATCCACCCAAGCTCAGTCTTCATCTTTTATACAACTTTCCACCAGTTGTCGCAAGTTGGGATTCTCCATGGCGGCTGCTATCCGTTCCTTATCGTTAATCTGCTTGTTAACTGAAACGTTCATTGTTGTCAGGGCTCAATTAGCAATTATCTCATTTTATTAGATAGCTGTTCACTCGGCTACTTACTTTCTTCCTCAGTCGAGTGGGCTCCCTTCTTGATGTAGATGTCCAGCTTAAGGTTGTGATGGATGTTGCGTTGGACCTTCACTCGGATGCACAGTCCAATTAGCGTGGCCAAAGAGCAGTGCGGTACGGTTGGGTTGAATTCTATCCGGACCACGTAGACATTGCCTTCGGTTGGTTCCTGTACGAAGATTCCCTCCTCATAGACCACCTTCAAGTCTTCCAGAGTGTTGGGCTTCTCCGGGTCCCGGATGGTACGGAGGAAATCTGTGGGCAAAAAAAAAACCAACCTTCAATTACAACCCGAACCAATCCACCCCTCAAATTCACCTTACCGTAGATCGTATCTCTCAGATCATCCACACTGCGGTAACCGAGCTGTGATAAGGTCGGCGATGGGGTAACTTCTTTCGTCGGGGTGTTATTGCGTGAGGAATTGGATGATACACCGAGATCCTCGGATGTTTTCCTACGGAAGAACGACAACATTGTGCAACTGACCGGAAAAGTTATCTAATTTGAAAGAAATTGAATATTATTTTTATTCGACTGAATGAAAATACAGGAGATGAAATCGCGACGAATCACAACTGCGACGAATGTTATCAACCTCTTTGTTTTGATCGTGTGAAGTTGCTTTCTTTCGAAATGTCAAAGCAAAAAACAAGCCGCCCGGTCACCAACTAAGTAGCCGCCGCATACACTTCGAACGAGGGTTCAGTTACCGGGATATTACACACTTAGAAAATTTTACAGTATTCGGTGTTTTTACCGAACTTTCAACAGCTGAACCGGTAATCCGGTTTACCGGATTTCGGTGAAATTTTACAGTATTCCGGTAAAAAAATTACCGGAACTTGTCAAATTTTAGCGAACTCCGTTAAATCGGATTACCGAACGTTCAGCCGTTGAAAGTTCGGTAAAAAATTACCGAATACTGTAACATTTTCTAAGTGTGTAGGAAAGAATGAATGAAGTTCATTTACCATCTTTGCTTTACTATTGATTCTCCACGATAATTTATAGAAACTACAGTTCGGGTCAAATCAGCTGTTGATAATATTTTGTTTGTTGAATGTCCAACGTGCTTGCAAGTGTTAAATGAATCCTGTGTTTAAATTAACATTGTACATAGAGAGAATTACAACGAACAACTTAACCTTACACCCAGTGGACCAGTATGAACGTTTTGCAAGAAGTTCCATTGGCTTTAGCGGGAATCGAACCCTCACTTCATGTCAATCGCTTAAACGACGGTTGACGCCGCTAAGCACTTGACCACGAAGAAGATGTGGGCGACTAATTTGGCAATTTTCTCCGGGACGCGGCTTTTTAAGCATCGCAATGTTGAACGTGGGTGCGTGGTAATGAAAATTTCGATGAGCTCAAGAGAAATTTCAATCAAACATAATCTTTTGTCGGTAAACTGATTTGATCGTCCTAACAAGGACGAATTTTAGTTGTTTACGGAGGGAACATGGTTCGCGATTGAAATTATCAGTCTTCTAGGGCTGCAGGACGTTTGGCAGGACACCACTCTGTGAAATGGTCACACTGGAGAAAAGTTATTTTTTCGGATCCTTGTCGTTGCGGATGGCCAGCTGCAGATGACGTAGGATGATTCTGGTCTTCTTGTTTTCACGGGCGACGTTTTTTACCAACGTGCTCGCCGAACACGTCTGCCGCATACGGATGCACAGCGAGAACTGATGGGGTCGGTCGTCCCAACATATTTCATAATCGCTGGCACGGTAACTGTGGCAGTATGAACCAATCAGAGCGTCTAGACATTTTTCTTTTAAGTACTACTACTTTTTAATTAGTTTAAACAAATGTAACGAATTAAGTTAGCATCAGGGATTCAGCTTTGATGTTCTATCTTTCGAATTAAATACGTATCATAAAATTTATGTGGGCCAGAGAGGAGGTATTATCGTTCAAAATCTCCAAGCGCGCCTAACGCTTTCGATTTCAAATATTTTAGAACGGCGCCCCTATACAGGAATAGAAAAGAGAGACGTAAGTCCTACGTCAAAAATCTTGTAGTAAAAACTACCATTTTACCCGACTATGCCTGTTTTCAAAACTACCATGAAATTTCAGTCAAATTTACTACGTTTATGGTGCAACCTTCAACATTTCTGGTATTTTTGACAGACCTCATATTGCTATCAAGCGCTTAATGGTTGATCTTATCGCAAACATGGTAAAATCAAGGCATTCATAGTCAGGTGAAAAATGTTGGTGTTTGCCAGGATGTGGTGTTTGTGACTCTATCTCAGATGCAGGATTTTTTTTGTTTTGCTTTTGTACGATGTGCGCACGCTTCTTGGCACGCTTAGTAGATAGAAAGAAGATTTTAAAGATTTTGATGAAGATTTTAAAGATTTACTGCAAAAAGATGCAGCACGATGCAAGTTGATGGATTAAGATTCACAAGCTGAAACAAGATTGATTCGCTAGCGTGAGATTCTTCGATCATCAGCTCGTGGAACGGCTGTGGCGGCGAAGCAAGGTATGAAAGTCCAACAATTCGACGTCAAGACAGCGTTTTTGTATGGAAATCTCGACGAAGAAATATACCTTCGTCAACCTCCAGGATTCGTCGTACAAGGGAAAGAAGCAAAAGTTTACAAGTTGCGAAAAAGTTTATATGGCCTGAAGCAAGCGGCCAGATCGTGGAACGGCGTACTGCATGCCTCTACAAGCAAAAGGAAAACAATCGTTGGTGCTATGTACTGGTGTATGTCGACGACTTGATTGTAGCGTGCAAGGATGGAAAGGTCATAGACCGGTGTATTAACGTTCTGCGGAAGAAATTCAACATCAGCTCGCTAGGTGAAATCCAGTGGAACTTGGGCATCAACATAAAGCGTGATGAGGATGGCAATTTCTTTATCAACCAGAAGCAGTACATCGGCGAGATTGTGCGTTCGTGTGGTTTGGAAGATGCCAAGGATTCGAAAATTCCATTGGACCCAGGATATTGGAAGCAGGACCCTGGTTCACCTCTGCCAAACAACGTAGAGTATCAGAAGCTGTTGGGGCAGCTCCTTTACGTTTCGGTAAATTCAAGGCCGGATATTTCTGCAGCGGTGTCAATCCTGAGCCGCAAAACGAGCAAACTATCTCAGAGTGACTGGCAGGAACTGAAGCGTGTTGCACGATACTTGAAGGGAACGTGTGACTACTGGTTGCGTGCTAGTGACAACATTCGTCAAACTGGTTTGATTGGCTACTCGGATGCTGACTGGGCGGAGTGCAAAGAGGACCGAAATTCCAATAGCGGTTTGGTGATCCAATTCAACGGTGGTACGATTAGCTGGGCATGCAGGAAGCAGTCATGTGTTTCACTGTCCACTGCAGAAGTGGAATTTGTGGCTTTGACGGAAGCTACACAGGAAATGCTGTGGCTAAAACGTCTGCTTGGTGACTTCGGTGAAGAACATTAAAATCCGGTGTTGTTCGAGGACAACCAAAGCGCCCTGAAGATGCTGGACATCGGCAAGTTCAGCAACAGAACGAAACACATTGCTACCTAGTTTCACTTCGTAAAGGACATCAAATGCTCTGGTGAGGTTCATTTCGTTTATTGTCCGACAGAAGAGATGGTGGCAGATTTGCTCACCAAACCCCTTGGAGGAACCAAATTGGCGATGATGAGAACCATGTGTGGATTAGAGTTCCAGCATTGAGGAGGAGTGTTCGTTATTTATATCACAGCAACGCTGAAAGATCCCGATCATAGTAGTCTACCTATGAAAATTATACAATTTAGTTACTCTAGAAATAAACCTGTTAACGTCAAGACGTGTTCTTCTTTACTCTCAAATCTGAAAATCAACAGGATAAGCTCGGATTCCGAGGGTTATCGCTGCCATCAAAAAGAAAGATTAGGGCTAATCCAGTGCCCGTTTAATGAGGCAAATTGCGAAGGAACACAGGATCAGCGTCTTAACGGCACGGAAAATCGAAAAGAAAGATTGCGGGGAAAAAAACACACCCCCCCCCCCCCCCAAAACCCCCCCCCAAAACCCTCCCCCCCTTCCCCCCCCCCCACCCCCCTTTTTCCCCCAAACGGCCCCCTTGGAACTCCCCTTCTTTAACCACAATCATCATATGGTTTAATTTTGTCTACATAAACCGGTCGTGGGTTAAACAGGTTGGTAAATGACTGGACAATGCGTACCATTGGTACTTCGCGTACCTGCAGGTATAAAATAGATCCTACTGCGATCCTTAGCCTCTTGTTCAGTAACTCCTATCCCTACCTCCCCGTGGTGCCGACTGGGGTATGAGTAACCATAGGAAAGATCGGGTTACCAACCCCGGTGGGACCATGGTCATATGCTGACAGGGAAGGGGGGACTGCCCTCTTCAAAGGGCGCAGTCTATCTGAGCGTCTGTTCTCCATGTTAGGAGCGGCTGATCATCGTCCTCGTGCCAGCGTGGGACTCTAAACAGTGCTGTGCACGATGGTCCTCCGGCGAGACAGGGGGTTGGGGAAGGCCCAACAAGCCGCCCCTAAAAAAATCAATGTTACAAATAATACAGAAGTTAATACGGACCGGAACAATCGACAAAGACCTAGGCGACGAATTAAGGACTACGATTGGAAACTCGGTGGCGCTCACCGGCTGGCTACAAATCATCACCGGCTTGGGCAACCGACTGCCTAGTACACCACTGCATTTTCAATGGCTGCCTAGCAACGGTTGCCTAGCCAAGGGCTTGCTAGCAACAGCCTCAGAGCAATCAGCTAGCTCACCACTGGTTGGTCGCCAGTGCACCTTTTGTGGCATGTTCCACCACCTGCTACGTTGGCGCTTTCCGCTCCGCACTGCAGGTTTCATGCCATCGGGGTTGCCTTCATTGCCAGCTGCTGATCCTTGATGGCATGATGATCTGCCCAGCTCCAGTACTGCGACACTAATGAGTAAAATTGCGAAGGTGTACCCATTTTATATCGTTTGAGAGAGAGAGAAAGGGAGAGAGAGAGAGAGAGAAGGGGGAGAGAGAGAGAGAGAGGGGAGAGAGAGAGAGAGAGAGGAGAGAGAGAAAGGGAGAGAGAGAGAGAGAGAGAAAGGGGGAGAGAGAGAGAGAAAGAGGGAGAGAGAGAGAGAGGGGGAGAGATAGAGAGAGAAAGGGGGAGAGAGAGAGAGAGAAAGGGGGAGAGAGAGAGAAAGAGAGAGAAGAAAGGGAGAGAGAGAGAGAGAAAGGGGGAGAGAGAGAGACAGAAAGGGGAGAGAGAGAGACAGAAAGGGGGAGAGAGAGAGAGAGAGAGAGAGAGAGAGAAAGGGGAGAGAGAGAGAGAGAGAGAGAGAGAGAGAGACAGAAAGGGGAGAGAGAGAGGAGAGAAAGAGAGAGTCTCAATGCATATTGTATTATTAGACTATTTTATAACGACTAAATGTAAGTATAATGATGATGATGAAAATTTAAAATTTCAATTTCAATCTCAATTACCATTTCAGTGAGCGAGATAAGGCGCTATAACCTTGGCAACTATTGCCAGGCTTTTGGTTCAAATGCCAAGAGCTCACCCATAGGCTAAAGGAGCATAAACTAATCTTTCTAGCATCTATGCTCCCAACGAGATAGTACAAACTATCACACTGTTTAACTCTACATGGAAGCGTTTGGTACGGGAGGTCCACGCTTTCTTCTTTCCCTTGATTCAGAGTAGTAGAGCGATTTTAGATCTTTCTGGAATCGTTCTATTTCTTCGAATCCTCTTTGCGGCACACACTACGCAGTTGGCCTGGCCGATGACAAGAAAAATGATGTATTCAAGTAACCATCATTTTCCAGGATGCCTTCAAGAATTGGCTGCGTTAGTGTGAGATTAGATTAGATTAGATGGGGTGAAAAAACTTTTTTCAAGCCTTATTTATATAAACAATCAATCAACACCCCCTCTATACTAATACAAACAAAAAAAAAAAAAAAAAATATTAAATATACATTACTACTTTCCCCCCCCACCTCTCCCCCCACCCCCCCCGGGCTGTCCCTTATAGTTTTTTTTAATACCCGAGGAAGGTTAATACTAAAAATTTCACAACTCACAATCAAAACTGAAAACAAACTGCGCCATTTGCGAGAATTTTCCTATATTTTCGTCGTCTTTCTCAAATATTGTAGATTCTTCATTAAAATACTGCCGAATGCAAAATTGACAAAGATCGAAACAAACTTCAAATCAATTGAATTCTAAACAATAAGGTTATAAAATAGATAGGTTCGCCCCGAAATGTCTTTTGTTCCAGAACATCTGAACCCATCATAAAAGTGTGTTTTTGTGTATGCTTCATATGATTATTGTAAAGTGTAAAATAAGAAAATATAACAGATAAATAATATCTTAAGGCTAGTTGTCTCCCTTGGAATAAGGATAAGGAAATATATTTTTCTGTAGACACACCATCGAATATGTTACATCTTGGCGTCGGGGGCGAATTTGCTGCACCTAGTTTCCTGTTCTGACGCAATGGCGCCTTTGTTGGCTCAGAATCGAGTGCTCAAAATTACCATGTACAGCTGACCACAGTACGTTTGATTTCATAGACCATATACCTGTTGTGCAAGTGTCAGTGTGCAATTGGTTGCTGTTTGTAAAGATTATGTATAATTTGTGAAATATAAACGTTTTTCAATAATTGTGCCACATGAACTAGAAGAAAACTGACTTTTAATAAACGAAAAATATATATGCTTCATTCGATAAGGAATGGTATAATGTAAATAATTGTAATAAGGACATAATTAATAACCCACTTGGGGGTAATTGCCAGGATAAATAATAGCATAGAATCGAATGTTATCCATCAAGTTTTCAAAACACAAATATTCTACCATTAGATATCAGTTTCCGTTAGTTATGTGCTATTTTATGCCTACGATACTCGTTCTACCTAATACAATCAATAATTCGGACAACGGATTTTTGTTAGGTTTCAAGAGAATTGCGCACCGAATGACCGAATATTGACCGTTGTGCTTGTGTTGTAGAAGAATAAACCGAAAACGAAGGGTAAGTGGTGGACGATTCTATCAGTTGACTGCCGGTGGTGCACCATCGTTGTTTGGGCCCTTCAAGAAGTAATAATTTTGCGTTAAATTTCAGTGAAAAATAGGGGCTGCTTCTGTTTACTCACCCCATTCGAGGGCGGCAGAGCTTTGTTGAGATCGTTCCGCCTACGGAGCGATGCTGGCCGCATTACGTATAATATCACAGCAAAAATCATGAACAGCATCAGCATGAAGAAGTTATCACCGACGCCCTGGTTCGGTCCATTGGGCACTGGTTGAGTAATGCGAATGAAATGGGGGGGTTAAGCAATCTGTCATTTAAAATTTGGGATTTCGGGAACTTACAGTCGATGCACTCGTTGTCCGTGCAGTAGGACTGGCCGTTTCGCAGCTGAAAGTTGGGCGATCGGTTAGATGAGGTTATGCATTGGGATTTTTTTTATTGGTACTTACAATCGACAGTAACCGACGCATGGCCATCTCGTGGCTCCAAATGCATTCACATCCATCGAATTCGTCACTCATTTTGGCTTACTAGCTTGGAAGATTTAGCGAGAAAACTAGAAAGGAGCACCTGGTGAAGAAATAAGACAGTTGAACATTATTAATTATTAACTACGGTCCAAGGGAATGTTGTCTAGTTTTGAAAACATGGTTAACTAGTCATTTTGAGTTTCTATTCAATAGCCATTGAACTTGAATCACTAATATTCCTCGCAGTCTTCTTCATGATGATGTTGAGATCGAAGTAATTCTGATGTATTGAAGTATACCATGATAATTAGAAGTAAAATATAATAAACTTGGTCATTCCACTATCGTTACTCAACCTATCAAGACGTGTTTCAATTCCGATAGGGTATGGTCCCAGCCGAACGGGCATAACCAGAATCTAGTTTTAATCGAAGATTTTTCAACCAGTACGGTTTTTCAAGAAGATTTTCTCGGAAGATGAGCACCGGACAAGGAGATGCTGCGGCTTTGGATCGCCGAGTCTTGCGGACGGTTGGAAGCAGTGCAGCCCTGCAGATTGAGAAACCCAAGGGAAGAGAACATTACGTCACGTGGAGGTTCTCGATGAAGATCCCTCATCCGGGAAGGTACGTCGAGCGCGGAGGAGCCGCGAGAAGGTGAATGAAGACACGAAGCTCAGGGCGTTGGCCACTATTGGTCTTAGTTTGGAGAAGACTATAATGTTTGTAAAAAAGCTGATTCTTTCATTAAATCATGGGACCGTAATAATAAAACGTGTTTTAACAAGTGTCGTGGCCAAAGTACTAATCCTCCAATGAATCCATCCTAAGGCTTGCTTCATTTAGAATTGGAACAAACTTTTGCTCATATTGTGGCGCTCCTGGTGGACGGATTTGGAAGTTCTTGGCGCCCACGTGTCGGGAATTTTGTCAGCTTCACGTATGTATTTTTGACATTCCGCAAATCGACTGTACTTTGTAAACAATCAACATGGAAGCCGAAAGAAGGGAAAAAATGGTGCACAGTTATTTGGAAAATCCATTGTGGTCTGCATCTAGGCTAGCTAAACAGCTGAAATTGCCCAGAAATACCCTATGGCACGTTATCAAACGGTATAAGGAAACATTGACGACGATTCGGAAGCCTCAAGCCAATCGTCGGAGTGGAACTGTCGACCGGAAACTGCGTGGTAAGATTTTGAAGACGATTAAGAGGAATCCCAATCTGTCGGACCGTGATTTGGCCAGAAAATTCGGTGCTGCCCATAGTACCGTGAGGAGAACTCGACTCCGGGAAGGAATCAAGTCGTATCGAGCTAGCAAACAGCCAAATCGGACCATAAAACAGAATAGTGTGGCCAAAATCCGTGCTCGGAAGCTATACGACCAGGTGCTGACCAAGTTCGACGGGTGTCTTCTGATGGACGATGAAACCTATGTCAAGGCTGACTTCGGGCAAATCCCAGGTCAAAAATTTTACTTGGCAACGGCTCGGGGGGATGTTCCAGCCAAATTTAAATTTGTTTTTGCCGACAAATTTGCACGAAAATTCATGATTTGGCAGGGCATTTGCAGCTGTGGCAAAAAACGAAAGTTTTCGTTACAAATAAGACAATGACGTCGGAACTATACCAAAAAGAGTGTCTCCAAAAACGAATTTTGCCGTTCATTCGATCCCACGACCATCCCGTAATGTTTTGGCCAGATTTGGCAAGCTGTCATTACAGCAAAGTCGTTCAAGAATGGTATGCAGAGAAAGGGGTCCAGGTTGTTCCGAAAAACCTTAACCCACCCAACTGCCCCTAGTTCCGCCCTATTGAGAAATACTGGGCAATCATGAAGAGGAGACTCAAGCCAAGGGAAAGGTTGTCAAAGACATCAATCAGATGAAGACCTGGTGGAATAAGATAGCTAAAACGATGGACGAAGAAGGTGTGCGCTGCCTAATGAGCCGTGTTACAGGAAAAATTCGAGAATTCCTTCGAAACCGTGACGAATAATTTTATCCGTATTTTTTCTTAAAAGTATGAAGAAAACGCTACATTTGTATAAAAAAGGATCTTGAATTCAATAATAAATAACTGAAATACAGGCAATTGTTTTTGTTCCAATTCTATCTGAAGCAAGCTTTATTCGTGTACAATACTTTAAACTTAAGCTATGCTCTCTCTACTCTCTCATTTAAAGTATAGACACTGTATATGCTGTATATAGACCGGACAACGCAAAATCATACAATCTGCCAACCCTGAAAAATTTCTTAAATTTGAGCAATTGATCTAACTTGTATTTGTACAAACTTGAAGTAAACAGCGCAATAGGCTAAAAAAAAAAGATTCGGTTTCGATATTGGTAGTTTGTTTTGATTCCGTTTGATCATCATTCATTAAAAAGCATAGTGAAAAGTGCCGTGTAAAAAATGAATTGTTTGGAGTGAAATTGTGGCAATAACTCGCGATGTGAAGTGAATTCTGTGGGTTTCTTCCGGTTTCCAAAGAAAGATAATACAAGGCAGAAATGGCTTGCATTCTGCGGCCTTTCGGCAGATTTTCAGATTCTAGGAAGCCATAGGCTGTGCAGTGTAAATACAAAATACTATAATTTGTTTTCTCCATTACTAATTATAACAAATATATCCAGTTACATTTTCTTGCTAGTGATCTCTACTTCGATATGAACGGAAAGACTCGAAAAGTCCAGGATGCTGTTCCGTTTTATGACAATGTCACGCAGTTGAGTACCAGGAAGAGAAAGAGAAGTAGCTTCGAAGATTTTAAATTGGCTGGAATCTGATCATCTGTGTGGGGGTGGAGAAACCGGCATGAACCAAAACAAAAGGAAGATATTGGTATCAACGAAACGCAAGATTTGATTCCCTTGGAGGGCAACGGCAGTGTGGCGGAATATCTGGAGTACGAGTTCTTAGAGGAAACTGGCGATGATTGCAATGGAGGATCTTTTTTGGGAATTGCGACAGTGGAAAATGAACACCTGGACCAGACTGAATGCAAGCTATAGAGAGGAAATACGTTTATCAACTTCGGCCGAAAGCTCCAATTTTCAGTTCGGGTCCGGTCCTGTAAACGATCCGAACAAAGCGTTACTGAGGTAAGTGTCAATATTATACACGGTGTTCAATAAGTTCGGATACACTTTCAAAATTTGTTAAAAAAATGAAAACATGTTTTTTTATTTTTTGGATTTATGTTATTGAAAGCTATGTTTACAAGGAACGTTTACAACATTTCTCTTGGAATGACCCCCCTTTGTACTCCTTAACGAGCTTCAAACGTTTCTCGAACGCGTCGCAGGCGGCACGCACGGACTGCATGGGCATTTCGTCCCAGATTTTGAGAATTACCGTCTTGAAATGATCCAAAGTGCTGACCTTGTATTCGTTCAGCTTCGCCATCATATAGGACCAAACAAAAAAGTCGAGAGGATTCAAGTCCGGGGAGCTGGGAGGCCACAAAGTTTTGTCCAGAAAGTCGGTTAAATTGTCCCGACACCAGGCTTGAACCACATTTGCCGTATGGGCTGGTGCACCGTCCTGCTGGAACACGTAGTGCTCATCGCCGTAGAGGCTTCGGAGACTGGGGGCAACAACCTTTTCCAAAACCTCAGTTTTGTAGTACGCCGCGTTGATTTTGACGTTTTTTTTTCAATGAACACCAAGGGTAGCTTACCACGTTTGCATACTGCCCCCCAAACCATCACCGACGCGGCACTTTGGAACCGAGGGATGTTTATATTGGATTCAGGAATGCTGTCCCTCGATGGCGCCCACACCCGGTCATTTTGCACATTGTGCGGCTGCTGCAGCACGAACAGTTTCTCGTCCGAAAAAACAAACTCCTGACCAGCGTGCCGAGAGAGGATCCTCTTAGCTCGATCCAACCGCTTTTTGCTGGTAGCCTCCGAAACGCCATGGACCTTACGTTTTTTGTAAGGCCTGAAACCAAGGTCCTTGGTGAGTATGGTGTGAGCGGTTCCAATGGAAACGTTGAGATCTGCAGCCGTTTTCCGGATTGAGCGGTTCTTTTTGCGCCGAATTCGCTCCCTCACGATCTTGATGACCCGTGGCGTCCTCGCTGAACGCGGCCGACCGGATCTCGCACGTGGGGGGTCCCCGGGTCCCCCTGGTGGTGTGGCCGTTCCGCTTGCCCCCTCCGTTTCCCCCCCGGTTTCCCCCGGGGCCCCCCCCCCCCCCACCCTTATTTCGCCCCCGCTCTCTTTCCCCCCGCGCCCCACCCCCCCCCACCCCCCGAAGTCCCCCCCGCCCCTCCCGTGCGTTGAATGAGCTAAAGCTGCCCCCCTACCCCCGCGAATATGTACATGGCGCCTACCCCCGCCATGATGAAAACTTGTATTCGAACTTATTGAACACCGTGTAGAACTCATAGAGGATTTTAAGACAAACCGTATGTTATTTTACAGGGAACTTCACAGCCTCCACGATTTTGATCTGCTGGAACCAGATAAAATTGGCGGAGATGGAGAACATGACATTTTCGATGGAATTCCTGACGCGATTACCTTTGTTGTTGTTGAATTTTGTTCATTTTTAGTAATCCAAACGGTAATAAATAATACACCGAAAATACTTACATTTACTGAATATGGAAGTAGAAAATCCCTTATTTGTTCATAATTGGCTTTTGTCAAAACAACACTTGATCACAATACTTGCTCTTTTAAAGTGAATCAAAAGTTGACAGTCCGTTTGGCTGCATTTTTTGACAGGTCGTTTGGCTGCATAAGACAATTGTTGTCCGGTCTATATACAGTGTCTATAATTTAAAGCAGACATTCTCTGAGGTGACTGACTATTTGACCGAATCTATCGAAAGGGCTTTTTACGGTACACCATAACAAAGACCAACTACAGTTTGGTGCTGGGCTCGAAGGAAGCGAAAGAGACTTGTGACAAACTGAAAAAGACTTTCCAAGATGACGGCATTTACCGGCGAATCAGTTTGCTGCAGCAGCTCACTTCGATTCGGCTAGAAAATTTTCCGAGTCGTACGTGGATGCCACGGTTTCCACGAGCCACAAACTGGCGGAGAAGAATTTTGCTGTTTTTTTTAACCAGTTTATTTATTTATACGGCTCAATCGCGTTAGCTTTACGGAGTCAAATGCAATGTTTGTGGGTTACACACAAAAAAAAACTAATTTTTTAAACAAATTATGATTCTTCTTCTTTCTTGGGGGCGATTTTATGTTAGCTTCTTCTTGTTCTTTCGCAATTCTAGCCGACTCTTTTTGTTTACTGATTCCCGTTGACATGAATGCCGCGAACTGCAACAACGCACGATCGCGGGTATCCAACTCCTTCAGTTCAGCAATACGTATTTCGGTGTCCACCGGCATGATGACAGATTCCTCCGTTTTATCTTGCAGCACCTCTAGCGTATCCAATTCTCTCTCACCTTCAGTTTCTGATCCTCCGGTGGCTGTACCTCCAGTTACTGCACATCCGGACGTTTTCTTCAGCTTACCGCTTTGCTGCTTTTCTTGACTTTACACTTTCGGCTGACTCCGATTCTGCCGCTTGGGACAGGAAGCCATCAGGTGTCCCTCTTCCTTGCAGATAAAGCATTTGTTCTTGTTGCCTTGGTAGTATATGTTTCCCTTCCGGCTGGCAAAGTGCAGCGATGACGGTATTTCCTGCTTCACATCCATGTACGCGCCCCGCACACCAGTGTAGGCCGGTATGCCCAGCTCCGCCGGAAACTTCTCCCGCACGATACGTTTTACGCGTCCATATTTGGACAACACAGTAACGATCTCCTGGTCAGGAACCTCCGGTGGGAGATCGTATATTCGCACATAGCAGATGTGATCCTGGGCATGCGACATGTGCACTTTAACCTTTTTTCCATTTCCATAATGGAACATCAGTTCATCCGAGTTGGCGGTCAACGCGTGCAACATCGACCGCTCAGACTTGAACTTGACGAGAAGGGATTTTTCATCTGCAATCCGATATGCAGCTTCAATTTCATCAAGCTCTACATCCAAGCCTTTGACCAAATTTTGCCACTTCGCCTAAGACTGGTTTATCTGCTCCATTGCCGAAGGTAAATCGCACAGTATTTTTCAACTCGCACATTGCTGCTGAAACAAAAGCGACCGGGTTGATGAAACAAGAACAATGCAAATTTATTTCAATGCCGCAGAGAAGAAGGCTATCGCGCGAGAAAGATGAATTTTGCCGTTAGCAACGATTGATTTCCTCGTTGCTATTGATGGGACTGCCGAAGTATTACGCTTCCATGGTGATGGATGGGCATGGAAGCATCCGGTCAAGTCACCGAAACAGGACGGAAGAACAGCAGCGATGTGGGAGCGTTTAACAGCGGCGAGCAGCACCACAGGCATCGCAAGAGCGGCGGAACGAGCAAGGCCAAGGACGATTCCTGTTTCAACCCGAACAAGACCGGTCATTACGCTGCAAATTGTCCGGATCCTTCGAGGCGCGGCAAAGGTCGTGCGATGTGCGTAGTTTCTGCTATCGGTGATGTGCAGCAGGAAAAATTGTACTTCGACTCCGGAGCAACCATCCACATGGCGCGTGTGGAAAAAAAAAATAAACAAAAACCCAGAGGAGAACAACAGGGTGGCCACTCAATTTTCATTTTCAAATTCCCGGTTTTTTCCCGGTTTTCTCGGACCAAATGTTAAAAATTTCCCGGTTTAAGACTGATTTACAGGTCGTGAAAAGCGTCACGGTATATGCGCGCCTGTGTGTTTTAAATGAAGCCCGGGATTTTAATTTCCCGTGGCGGCTATTAAGTCTACACAAAAAATACAGTCTTCTTGAAGTGTAAACCCAACCACGGGATTTACTCTGGAAAATAAAATTCATCTCTACACACTACTTCTTCGGCGGGAACAAAACATTTCCATTTGTTTTTGTGCGGGTTTTGCAAGTTTGAATTCGAATAAAAAATAAAAATAAAATGTCAAAAGGAGAGCCGAGTTCCGAAACAGTTTTTTTTTTCGATATTGATGTGCTCGAAGATTTGATGGTTTTGACAGTCAGTATGAACAGCAACACAGGAAGAGAGCTTTTGCAATAAAAAAAAAAAAGAAACGCGTAGCCAAAACGACAAAACGGGATAAGGAGATTGACACTTACGCTTTGCGAAGAAATTTCGAAACATCCTTGCTTGTGCCAAATAACAAGCAAGGAGAATTCCAACAAGATAGCTAAATATGCCATTTGGCAACAAATCAGTAGTACTATTTGATTTAAAGCCGTTTTCGCTTATTGTGGTAATGCTACACTGGTATAGCGCTTCTTATAATCTAAGAGAAAAGGCTGTCGAAATACGATGAGTGTTAATTCGCAAATAAAACTGTTGGAATTGGGCGACGAATATGAGCTCAGTATCGCCAACAAAGGGAAAAAGTGAACGAGAGAGATTAATATTAGGTTTTCTGGTATCTAATCCCCTTTCTTTCAAACGCATAGGACGAATATATTTTGTTTCCATAGGGAAACGTTTGCCTGACCGCAAGTCCTATACTTTCTATGCGCTTGAAAGAGAAAAGAGATTAGACGTCAGAACACACGTTGCTACACACTTCGCGAATGAGCCAAGATATTCATAGAAGGTAAATCAATTGACACACTCAAAAATTTCACAGATCGTTATGGATGAACACGCTCAAATAGGAATAACTAGAGGTCGATGATAATCACACACAACCTAAAAATTATGAATAATCATGTGAACATAAATTCCCGGTTTTTCCCGGTTTCTCCCGGTTTTTCAGAATTCCCGGTTTTCCCGGTTTCCCCCCTGGAACAAGGCCTACACGGTCACCGATATGACGATCTGGCACCCGAGGAAGCAAGGCATGGCGAAACTCCAACATCTGGCGGATGGAATCCACTTCAGGAACACCAATGATTTGGAATACGTGGCGTGTATCCAAGGTTAGCACTCACGTGATTCGTTTCCCTTGTAGGGAGAGTCGTGCCAAGGACAAGCTGGAGTTGGTGGACATGGATCTGTGCGGACCTTTTAAAGTTCCCACGATTAGCGGAAGCAGATATTTCATGAGCTTCATCGATGATGCGTGAAGAAAGGTGTTCTTTTACACGCTGGTGACGAAAGAACAAGCACTGGAAGCATACGAGGAGTTAAAGATTACGGCGGAGCATCAAAACGGGGCGGAAGTTGATAATCCTACACTGATAAAAAAAGCAATGACAATATCTATGTGTCCCACACATGAATTTTTGCAGTTTGATAAACAAATGATATCTATTTGTAACCACACATACTTCCTATGTGTACAAATAACCATTATGTGTGGCCACACATACTTTTCATTTGCCACATAAACTTCATTTGTGTATCTCAGAGCGTTCTGTTTATGTGTGAACAAATGACTGTTATGTGGAATTTTAAATGGATTTTTGCCAATAAATATGTGTGGATTTTTACCCGTGTACGCAGCGACAACTGACGTGAGCATGTCAATTCAAAGTTTGGCGTGCGTTAAATCGAAGACTACTTTATCATACCAGCTTGCCCTACCAGGCAAGTACAACTCGTTGACGAACATTGCATCCTCTGATAACATTTCAACTCTCAGCCGTACGACGTCACGGACGCAGTTTTGTACATCGCCCAGCTCATCTATCAACTTTTACCGCACCCGGAAGGCACCTCTTCCAGCACATTGGAAACCGCTGAGCTCCCCATCACAGTCGAGTCCATCCAGCCTGCGCTCGATAGATCTTCCGATCAGAATAGTCTACTCCCTGATACTGTTGAAACTCTGAGAAATCACAAAATATCGGCTGCCGGAAGTGACCGATTTCGGGTTTATTACCAGAACGTTAGGGGTTTACGAACAAAAATCGATGAAGTTTTCCTTGCTGTAAATGAATCGCATAACGATGTCATTGTTTTCACAGAAACGTGGTTAAATGAACACATTTTCTGAGATTTTTTTCCGAACCATGTGACGCGTTTAGGTTTCCAAATTGAGTGCACACAATGTTTTGCGCATCTCTTCTTATTCCGAAGCCAACTCTGTAACCACTTGATCGATTGCGATGAAACTTGCCGCAGCTATTTAAGCTATTTTTTACTCACAAATAAAGGCGTTACAAACAAATAAGTGGCTCGTTATTTATTTTTTTCGGATGCAATTTGTTCAATGAACAGAGAGACGCCCTTGTTGAAGATAGAGACGTGTAGCTTCGAAATTCTGCTTCAACAAATAATCCTATCGTTTCCTTCGCTCCTAACTTGCTATGAACCATACGAACGTTTCACAAACTCCATCTTCGACTTTCAAATGGATTAGTGCCATTTAGTATCTTTCACACGTGTCGTAAATTGTTCGTTTCGCACGTATCACTATTGCCCGCAAATCAACAAAAATTTCGCGTTATAGGGGTAGAGCCACACATGTGTTCATCATGTACAAAACATCAAATCGATTGGATTGAATATGGCTGAAGTAGTGCTTCACCATATTGAGCCCATAACGTATTGGTCTGAGCTAGTAGGTTTAATTAATAACCCAGTAGACACCGTGATCATACCTAGAAGCTTCTCTCATTTAATTTTGTGCTTCTGAGAATAAGTACACTGATATGTGCGGTTGATTTCAACAATTTCAATCCTCTCTCCAAAGAAACAACTGCGACGAAATATCAGAGGATGGACGGATTCATTTAGTACTAGTATGAGTCATTCAATAACTCATTTGACAAGCAAATCTGAAAATATGATATATGATATGATTGTTTTGTTCTCTCCAATCTATATAAGAGTGTAATGTTAAGCATATACTGAAGTCTTACCGCAGATTTAAGTTTAAAAACACTATTCTGTTTGACAAAGGTGTAGGAAAACCCAAGCGCTACGAGCTTCATCATACACCATATTTTGATATTCAGCTTCTGAAATGTGCTATCGACAAACGAGCTAAACTCATATTAAATGTCGTCCTATCCTTGCCTCTGGAAAGCACATCATCTCCATTTCCATCAATTTTAAAGAACAGCTTCTCTGTGGGAAATCTTGTGGATCCTGTCCTGCGGTTGGTTGTTGTTGTGGTGCTGGAGCTTTGGAAGCTGTTATCACAGGAGAATACTCTTGCAGTTCGTCTAATGGATAGTCGGTACCTGTTGAACCACATTTTATAACCTCCAACAGCTAAGCCACGATCTTCATGACTTGAGCCCTTTCTTGCCCGGTTTTTGGGTCATGACTATGATGTTTACCATCGTTGCGATCGCTGTCTTAAAAACTCTTGTCTTTGCTGTGTTCTTGTTGTGGTGAATAAGAAGCTCTAACATAAAGTAATCGAAAACGATGTAGAGAGTAGTTTTAAATTGGTATTTGTATCCCATGCACTAAATATTTGGCGAAACCAAACTGCCTCGACTTGATAATAAATTGTCAACTTAAAAGTTGTATTTAAAAATAAAAGAAAAACAAATTACCTAAAACTAATCAAGAATAATTTATAAACTTCCACTACAACCGGATTTACTCCTTTAAAACGAAACTCAATAGCCAACAGGCACAACTATCTATTCGGCTGTTAAATTCGGTATTCTCGGTTCAACCATCATTCCCTGTGAATTTAAACTTCATTCCAAAGTCTTCCAGAGGTACCCGAGCGATGCCTGTGATATGTAGTTCCGTAATGTAAACATATTACGTGGTTTTCCAGCATTCGCTGCCCGAGCAGCTGAACAGCAACAAACAGAACCTGCACACCATCATAGTGCCGCCGTGTACCGAACAATATTAAGTATAGCAAGAGTTGTTACTTGTTACTTTCTGATAGGAGCGATGTACACAGAAATTACACCCACACAGCGTGTAATTTTGATAACAGTCACCAAACTAGGCAATAAATACCGGAATACTACCTTCTCAAAACTCTAACGATCGTCGATTTTGTGGAAAAGATTATGTCACTCAAGTATGAGTTTGATTAATACACACTAATGCACTGGACGTCCGGGAAGATAGTGGCGATGATGGTGAAAGCCACCCAAAACCCAGATGTACCGCAATGTGTTTCAATGTTGAATTTGCGACATAGAAGACCAACCTCAACCTTGCAGCTGGTCGCCTTATCAAAATATTTATGTAGTCACAACGGACAATGAGAAGTCCCCGCTCACGAACATATTTTGCTAATGTGGCAAAAATAGTGTACTTTTTTTTTTGCGCTAATATAGCACACTGGGATATTGAGCACAACAACACAAAGACACTTTTTGCATGGGGTGTGTAAATAAACAGTGCGCCAGAGGTTTTCCCCTGTTTGGTTGCGTTGTTCTAGTTTTTCCGCATTTCCCAACATCACTTTACTTACCGAGATGGGTTACAAGATGTGTATTTTCCGCACAAAAGATAGAATGAACGTAGGAAGGTGACGAATTCGTTTTGGTTTAATTTCGACGGATCGTGTGCGACAAGAAATTTCAAACCCTTCCACTTTTCTCGCCAGCCTGAAACTGATTAGTATGGTTGTGTGGTGATGAAGTTGACGGAATAAGTGAGTGGTCGATGGCTGATGCAGGCTAAAGTGGCGTACGTGGTAGAATGTCAAATCAGAAGGGAACTCACAATGGCACTCGCACAGCCAGGGTTGCCATGTATTCTGGGCGATTGTTTTCCTGAGAATAATAGAATTATTTATAATATATCGCATTTCCTCAAAACTCCCCGCGGCCTACCCTTATAAATTTCGTATGGTAATTTTTCTTAACGACCCATTTGGGGTATCACCCAAACCATTAAAGAAATGGTTGGAGGATTATTGATTTCGTTTCGTGTAAGATAATATTGTATCAGGGTATGCCAATAGAAAGGAACGACTGTGCTTTCATAAAACACCTAAAACACCACGCTGAGGTGATCTGTCATCACGTCATACAAACGTTGTTGTTGTTGTGCATTCTGAACCAATCAGCGGTTAAGCTGATATGTTGTGATAAATTCAATTCTGATTGTTGTCTAATAGCATAGACTAACTCTAAGACCAGTAGGTTCCGAACAAATACGATTTTTTGCTTGGCTCAGTCAGTACTAGTACATCGGTCCCAAGCTCGGTCCCAAGCTTAATAATACGCCCCTAATAGTGAAATCACACGAACACACTCTCATATATTCTGTCAAAAAAAAAACAGCAAATCAAAACAAAGGCGCAAATATGTATAGTTAGGTGCTGGCCTCAAAGTGTACTTCGGACCAAGGGGTTCTACACCAGTGAACCAATTTCAAATCGCTAGTTGCATATTGATTGTTGCTAATAGTGCCAAGATGTTGTACATGCCGGAACGGGCGTATCAGGCGTCCACAAAGTGCCGAACGATGTCCGTTTTCGACGCAGCGGGGTGCCGTTCTTTGAACGCGCACACTTCTGAGCGGAGTTACTTCACTGTATTTGCCATCATGCTTAGAGTTCGACTGATAGACAGAGCTGGTAAATCTCACGGCCATCATGTGATGAAGAAAAAACAGGCCATCTCACTGTCACGAAAAGAAATGAACTATCATGAGCTTTCTTGTCAATCTCACACCATTCTGCAGTCATGAGATTTTTTCACATACGATTTTGATTCACAAATTTCTAATTATTTTTCTTGAAATTAGCCAAGCAATAATATGTTATCGATAATGTGGAAATTTTATTTGAACTTTTGTGATGAAACTTACAATTATATTCATAAATGTGCTTGTAATAGCGATGACCAAAAGACTATCACGTGCTGTCATGACGAAAAAATCGATGAGATTTAGAAGAAAATCTTCGCCATCGTTTTCTCACCCGATGAGATTTTCAGACGTATTTCGGTAAAAATCGTTGGTCATTTTTCATTGAAAATGACATTTGCCAGCCCTGCTGATAGAGCTGTCAAATTTTGTCTGCTGACTCGTGATTTACTATGATTGATGAAGCATGGGTAGTTTCGTCAGTACGGGTGAAGGTAAACCCATGAAAAATCGGCAATTTTTATCCATTTTTTTAAATGCAAACGTTAATCAGAAATGTTGGTTTGATGTATCAATCAATTGATTCCTTCTGTGGCTTGCTTTCAACAACAAATAAAAATAATTTAAATTAACAATGAAGCAAAACAGGTGAGGCGATTTCGCTTATATAATTCTAGGAACCCAGTTTTGAAGAAAACGCAGCTTTTAGAGTGGGCACCGACAATGGGCGATGTATTTTTCAACTCAACAGAGCAAACAGAAGATGAAAGCCAAACAAACTACTCAAATCACAACAGCGCAAATAATAACGATACATTATCATATAGAAGTGATCACGGAAATAGACTAAAAACAGCCCTAGAATATAAAGTACGACCCGCATATTAGTGGCAAAACTGCATATGGAAAAACATTGAGAGGAGTGGAATTCATATCGCAGAATGGCACGAAGCGGCTTCAGACAAACAGAAGATAAAGAAATTCACTAACTACAAAAGCTAAAGAAAGCATGAAGAAATAACGAAGATTAGTAAAACTCCTTATTAAACTTATAAACGTGACACTGACAAACTAAGTAACAAACAGACAAAAAGACGACACGGCACCATACAAAACAGTTGACATGAGCATGACTGAGAGAAAGGGAAAGCAAACTTGAAAATGTAATACCTTTTCAGGCAGTGTCAACAGCGTCTCTATGGACGACATGATCCTTGCACGGCTTATGAAATGCTTCAAAAGGACTTAAGCTATATCATTCTAACGCACAAGGTACAATACAATAACTTTTTATTTTTGGTTCGAGAAAACTGCTCCGGAAGACTGACAGAGCATATTAAATGACACACCAACGGACCAACCTACAAAAGAAAAACGAAATTTGGAAACGCCTTATTAAACTTATAAAAGTAACACTGACTAACAAAATACCAATGTTATCTTAGTCTAACGTTATCATACCGCCTACGTGCCACCTATGTCCTAAATATGACAATAAAACAAAATCAGTCAGTTAAAACAAGGTGTTATGAAAATCGCAGAAGTTAACACAAGAAAAAGAAACATTAAGATTTACATTTTTGTTTTTCTTTTCTGTTTATTATTTGTTGTGTTGTCCTCTTATGTGACTGGTTATTTCAATCAGTTGATCACCAGGTGATCTAAGTGATCCTAAAGTGGTCAATTGAGTCATAAAAGAATCAAAAAAGCTCCGAATGTAGTCTCAATGTTCAGACGTTACTAACAAGTTGCTCACGAAGTGAACATAGCAAACATAACAAAAAAAAAACGTAGACCCAAGGTTTAGTGTTTGTGTTTTTTTTATTTCGTATGTCCCGTCTCAGTAATTAACTTAATAGATGGTTGTTGGTAATAGTTGATAAAGAGGTGCAGGAGGTGGCTGCTGTTTATTATATTATGGCGCATCAAAACAACAACCGAAGAAAAAAAAAAAATGTTGAATTATTTTTAATTATTTCATGAATGAATGATAAACAAACGATAAACGTCAATCACGTGAGTGTAACAAATTATTTTTTTTTTTTTGGTTTGTTGAATTTTGGGTTAGAGTAGAGAGAAGAGAGCAAAAGGACTAAATAAAAAAAATTATTTAAAAAAAACCGTACAAAGACTGCATTTAGTAATAAATCCATCGAATGGGACGAAGTTTCATCCATGAATAGACCCAATTTGGTGCTTATAAAAAGAGTGGTGTATCTTTTCGTGATACATACTACCAAATGTCTTATCAAACTTATCTTATCAAGTGTATAACTAATTGACAGCTTCAAAACTTTATGAGTTATAATAAAAAATGTAAACGATCGTTGCATAATAGGCCGAGTCAAGGGACACATACCCTAACAAACCGACAATTCAAGAAACAGACGAAAGGACTCAAGAAACTCAAACGTGGCTCCTTCTGAATCATTTGCAACAGCGTCTTCTTGGACGTCATGTTCCGTGTACGGCTGGCAAAATGATTCGAAAGGATTTACGCAACGATATCATCAAAGGCCTGGCGTAGAGGTTCCTACTCTATTAAGAGCCCCTAAACCTTCAGTAAACCTTCAACAAATATGAAATGCGTATGAAATCAAATAATCACTTGCTATAGCATATATGTTTTATGCATAAAAATTACAGCGAAACTCACCAAACGCATCGCCACCAACAACCAAGTCAATTACTTCGATTTTATCACGAATATCTTGTTCACTTTATAGAGTCCACTGATGATTTCTTGAGCAATTAGTAATGATGGCAAATGAAATTATTTTAAAGCAGTGCAGCCATAGATGCTGATTCTTTCTCTCCATATCTATATGTATGAGTATGTATTGGACTCTGGAGTGAGATTTTATGTAGTCAACCTCGGAGAGATCTAGAGCACTAAAATTTCGCTCGTCAGTTACCGCCAGTAAAGAGTGATTGTATCTCACCATTTCATTGACAGAATTGAACATGAGGAAACAGTGTGATGAACAATGTACAGGGGATGATCAAAAAGGAGAAGACTAGCAAAATTTTGTCCAGATTCAAAGTGATACAGTTCGGTGAATAATTAACCGATTTTGATGAAACTAGAAGCGTTCGACGGAGAATTTATTCTACTTTTAGCATGTTTATTCAAAATTTGATTTGACTTCCGGAAATTGGAGATATAACGAATACTTTGAGGTAATGTAAAATGTGCTAAATTTCTGCAGCTCGTTATTTTTTATGTTACTTGAAATCGAAAATATTATATTTTTCTCAGAAACAATAATTCATTACAAGTCTGTCAGTGGTTAAAAATCGCGAATCGGCCCATAAACAACCGAGATATGGCTATTTCCGTAAAATGTAGTTTTTTACCCAATTGCCTGACACTTCTTATGTTGAAAAACTCCTTTTTAATTTATCTGTAACTCTGCGTACCCTTAACCAAATTAGATGCAACTTTTTCCATACGATCACAAATTTATCCTTATTTTTGGAAGAGTAGCGGACATATCGTTATTTTCCGTAGTTCCGGATTAATTATCGGGAATCGTGAAGGAAGTACCCTACCAGTGTAATGGCCAGAGTTAGAACTGTATCAAACCTGGCTTGCGACATATCAAACTTCATGATTTTACAAACCAATACCACTGGTAGTCAACCTGAGAGTATTCTTTCACATTGGCCTCACCTGGTGACGTTCCGGATTCCGGGTTCCCCCAGGGAAGTGGCCAGATTTCGAATGATGTCAAACCCTGGCTTGCGACACATCAAACTTCATGATTTTACAAAAAAATACCGCTGGTGGTCAACCTGAGAGTATTCTTTCACATTGGCCACACCTGGTGACGTTCCAGATTCCGGGTTCCCCCAGGGAAGTAGCCAGATTTCGAATGATGTCAAACCCTGGCTTGCGACACCCCCCAGGGAAGTGGCTGGATTTAGAACGATGTCCAACCTGGCTAGCAACACATCAAACTTCATGATTTTACAAACCAATACCACTGGTGGCGAATCTGAGGTTTCTATTGTGGGCATCAGGATTCAATGGCAATTTATTCAAACATGGTTTCGAAAATATATAAAAGTTCGGATATGCTAACAATAATTCAGTTATTTTGATTAGATAGATCGTTTATGCTTTTCTATTATTTCTTCCTAGGAGCAAAGATTCCGAGTGGTGTTAAAATATTGTTTAAGTTTATGCCTCGGACATTGTAAAGTCAACGGTTTCCCAGTGTTGATTGTAAGAGGCCATCATTCGATTTAGTGGCCCAAATTTTGCATAATTTGTGCGATGATGGTTTATGGAAAATAAATTTCGATTTCTTAGTTGTCGAGTAGGCGCATGGAAATTTAATTTTGACAAAAGTACTGCTGAGTCAATGCGCTGCGAAACAATATCGTTTACAAATGAAACCATTTCATATATACGGCGCTCTTTTGATGTCTGGATGTTTATAAGCATGCAGCGTGCTTCATATGATGGAAGAGGAAATGAAGTCCAACCTAGTTTACGAAGGGCATATAATAAAAATGGCTTTTGTACCGATTCTATTCTTCCTTCGTGCGTGATTGAAAAAGGAGACCATACAATCCCCCACCCGTCCCCAACCTTTTTTTTGCCCCCCCCCGCCCAGCCCCCCCATGGTCCCCACCACCGCCCCCCCCACCTCCCCAATTGTGGGGCCAAATACCTTGGGACCAAACCACCACTATTATTATTCCCGGAGGCCGAAACCAATTTTTTCCAGTCCTCCAGGTTTTTCGGCCTTGGGGTCTCCACCTTGACCCATTTAAAATCGCTAGTTGCACATTGATTGTTGATACAATGCTGCAATATTCCAGTATTGACCTCACATAGGCAACATAAAGTGTTTTAATTGTATAGGGGTCCTGAAAGTTATAGCAAAATCGCTTGATGAAGCCTAACATATTGTTTGCCCTGTGAATTATTGTGTTGTAATGGTCAATGAATGTAAATTTGGAATCTAAGATAATTCCTAAATCCCTAACTCTTTCACTTCTTTCTACATTCTGATTTCCTAATGCAATTGCAATGTTTGATGATGTTCTTTTTCTGCTAAATGATATTAAGTTACATTTTTTTACATTCAATTCCAATAGGCTTCTTTTACACCATGTGTAGAAAAATTGTATTTCATTCCGGAATACATTGATATCTTCTTCATTCCTAATCTCCAGAAAGGGCTTCATGTCGTCGGCATATGTTAGAACATTAATTTTTTTGAGAATGATGGGAATGTCGGTTACGTACAGAATAAAAAGAAGAGGTCCTAAATGAGAACCTTGAGGGACACCTGAAGTGACTTGAATAGGATTCGATTTCTTTCCGTTAAGTTTTATTATTTGTTGGCGATTTCTTAAGTATGACTCAAGCCATTTTAGAAGTCCTGCCTCAATTCCCATTTTTTGCAATTTAAAGAGTAACATTGGTATGTCAATGCGGTCAAATGCCTTGCTAAAGTCTGTATAAAGAGCTTCTACTTGGTATCCATTATCCATCGCATTTAATGAGTAGTCTATGGATTCAAGCAAATTTGTTGACCTTTAAAGAAGCCGTGTTGCTTGTCAGTTATTCTAATTTTGATTTGTTGAAATAATTTTTCGTTGACAATTGCCTCGAAAAGTTTTGGAATGCATGAGATAATGGCTATACCACGATAATTACGTACATCTGATTTCCTTCCAGATTTAAAAATAGGGACTAAAAATGAGTTTTTCAACATTTTTGGGAAGATTCCAGATTTTGATGACATATGAAAAATCTAGAACAGTGGAGCAGTAAGTTCCATTGCTAGATTTTTCATAAATACTGGAGGAATTCCGTCTGGTCCAGGGCCTTTCGAGGCGTTTAAATTATTTAGAGCCTGTAAAATATCCTGCACTTGAAGCTGATTGACGCCAATGTCCCTTGGCAATTCTGGATAAACTGCAAAGTAATCGCGATCGCGATCTTCTTCAGAAAATGTTGTATAGATTTCTTGAAAAAAATTGCAAATAGGTTACAATTTTCCCCTGAGCTATTCCCAACATTTCCTTCAAAATGCATTTTTGAGGGAAAACTGTTGGATTTTAATTTCATTTTTACGTAATTAAAAAAGTTCTTTGGGCAAGATTTTATTTCAAGCTCTGTTTTTGAATTATATACTTCAAATGCATTATTGGTTGCAAAATTCAATTGATCGCATTTGTCCAAATAGTTCGCTAAATTCTCACTGTTATTTTGTTATTTTTTGTAGGTTTTATGAGCTTTTTGCTTGCGATTGATTAGATGTTGTATTTTTCTGTTATACCAGATTGGATATTTAGTATTTCTGTGACGTCGTTTTTTCTTCAGAGGTATTTCTTGTGAAATAATTTCTGTTAAAATTTTGTAAAAGACGTCTACAGCAGTTTCGACATTTCCTTCATTCCTTAAAATTATTTGCCAATCTACATTGCTTAATTTCAGTTTAATGTTTTCATAATTCGCTAATTGGTATTCAACGACTTCCTCGTATTCGCAGTTGTTGGGCTTTTGGTATTCATGTACGAATAAAGAGTATTTGAGTGCTGTGTGAAACGCTTCATTTTTCCACAATGGAGTTAATGATTCGGTCACACAGAAGTCTTCATAAATATTCGTAAATAAAAAGTCCAAATAACAATTTTGTTGATTTTTTATGGGAATTCCAAACAAAATGGCCCACCTTTTGAATTCCATTGACCTTCTGAACAACTTTACCGATGACTAGAACTTTCCATCTTATCAGAATCACGAGATAGAACAAATTGAAAATGTCCAATGTTCCATGCTCCCTAGCGCCACGTAGCGATGAAATTCCAAAACGGTCCACCTTTTGAATGCCACTGACTTTCTGAACAACTTTGCTGAAGACCGCACCTTTGCAGATATTAAGGGTCTCGAGATATAGCATCATGCATGTACCTGTATTTAGGTGATGCTAAACTTTTTGGGGGGTGATGCAATATTCAACTGAGTGTTGCAATACTTTTCCAAGCGAGTCCGTACTTATGACTGGTAGTGTAGGTACTTTGGCATGATAGATCACACAGCCACAACAACATTGCGCGCCTGGACGTAGACTCTGCTACGGTCATGTCTGATTGTTGCACTACGATCATAATTAGATCGTTTTCTAGAGCTATTTTCACCTGTTATCTGTCTGCAGCTCGTAGTTGTATCCATCTATGAAGTGGCATTAGTCATATGACCTTACAATTGATACACATGCATGGAAGATAAGGGAAGCTCTCTATCAACTATTTGGGTGCGCTCAGAGTATTTAATTTGGAGCATGCGCAAAATTCTAGCCCGGCTCTCCTGTTGCTCATACTATGGTCGTCTTGCGCAAGTGAATGTGGATGCGGTATTTTACATAGTGAACCTTCATCGACTAAACGGATGTAGGCACACAATCGCAGCCCGGTCTTATTTATTCAGTTCGCAATCAGCCTCGAAGATGTCCGTCAGCCTTTCGCAGTCGCTGTCGCCAAATCGTTTGCTGGACTTGAGTCTGGACGATAAGCAACGTTTTCTGGACTCGTTCGATTACGTTCTCACCGATTGCGATGGTAAATATCGTTCAGTGGTAAATGCTTTAAAATTGACTAGAATTACGCTCCGCAGGTGTCGTTTGGAACCTGTACGGACCGATCGAAGGCGTTGGCAAGGCGATCAGTGCACTGAAAGGCACCGGCAAGCATCTGGTCTATGTTTCCAACAACAGCGTTCGAACATTAGAAAATTACAAGGAACAAGTGCGAAAGCTGGGACACGAAGTGGATGAGGCGGATTTGGTTCATCCAGTCGTCAGTGTTATTAGTTATTTGCAGTCCATAAAATTTCAAGGTTTGATTTACGCTATATGCGCTGAACCGTTCCTAGCTACGATACGAGATGCGGGTTATGATGTTATTCACGGTGTAGGTTCTGCATTCTTTTTAAAGGAATGACCGATAATAATAATAATAGTGCAACATTTACTCTAGCCGATTGAGCCACAGCCCGAGTCACTTCGTCATATCATTCCAGTGATTCACGATAAGAAACCCGTTAAGGCGGTGATAGTAGATTACGATTTCAATTGTAGTCATACGAAGCTACTGCGAGCTGAACTTTATTTGAAGACCGATCCAGAGTGTCTGCTGATTGCCGGAGCGACGGATCGCAGTATATCCATTACGCAGCAATTTGAAGTTATCGGGTCTGGTCATTATGTGGACGTTCTGGAGAAAGCAACTGGACGAGAGGCAATCGTATTGGGTAAACCGGGAGCTCAACTTGGCAAGCAGTTGAAGGAACAGTACGGTATTAAGGATGCCAAGCGGGTGCTATTTGTAGGTGATATGATTGCACAGGATGTGGCGTTTGGAAAGGTGGTTGGATTTCAGACACTGCTGGTTCTGACCGGTGGAGCCAAGAAGCTGGATATTGAGAACCTAACGAAGGAAAACTACGTGCCCGATTATTATTCGGAGAGCTTTGCAGATTTGGGTAAGGTAGTGGAGGAAGTGCTTGATGCGAAGACTAAAGCTAGTTTGTAAATAAATTGTGATGCGTTGGTTAATTTTGTTGTTGTTTTTTTTTAACTAGTTCATTTATTTGGCAGGCTCAATTGCGTTAGCTTTACGGAGCCGATAATTCATTGTTTTGACATAGACTACGTCTTACGGGAAGGGTAGGGTGTTAATTGAAAATCTAAAAATAAGCGACCGTCACGAAATTTTGTTACAAATTATACGCTAATAACTTAATAAATGCTCAATAAATTTTCAAGATGTTTACATCCATCGATTGGAAATTTTCCCGCGTATCAATTCAATTCAAACATTATTCGTTAACAATTTCAAGCTATTGAAAATAACCAAAATATGTGGTGATGTCTTATAATGCCGATTTTTCAGAGGAAATTTACTAAATGCACTCAATTTTACTATCACAGATTTGTAAGCAAATGTAATGTAAGCAAGGGAGGTCTCATGTGCAGCAGTGAACGATATAAAAGGGGTACACCTTCGCAAATTTATTCACTAGTGTCGCATTACTGGAGCTGGGCAGACCAACGAACCATCGAGGATAAGCAGCTGGCGATGGCATGAGCTCTGAAGGCAACCTCGATGGCACGAAGCCTCTAGTGCGGAGCGGCAAAGCGCCAATGTGGATTTGGCAGCAGGTGGTGGCACGTACCATAGAAGGTGCAGTGGCGACCAACCAGTGGACAGGTAGCTGATTGCGCTGCAGCCTGTTGCTAGAAAGCCCTTGGCTAGGCAACCGTTGCTAGGCAGCCACTAAATTGCAGTGGTGTGCTAGGCAACCGGTTGCCCAAGCTGGTGATGATTTGTTGCCAGCCGGTGGGCGCCACCACGAGGAGCTAAATAAGTTGCCTGAGTGTGTGTTATACTTTCGGTAGCCATCTTTATTTATAGCGCAACGTGCACGGCAGCATTGTGAAAAGACCGACAAGAATTCAATTCTTATGCGGATTATTCAAAATCCGTCCTTTTTAGGACGCCCAATCCAATGTTGAGAGAGTTTGTTTAATTTGAATTTCTCATACCAATTGACAGAAAACGGTGGCTAAAACAATTGTAGATGTCTCTTCGTTGGATCCCTTTAGCATTGTGCATAATTTATAAATGGCTGCCGTCATGAAAAATTAAAACGTCTTATGGCAAGGGTAAGGTGTCAATTGAAAATCTAAAAATTAGCGACCGTCACGAAATATCGTTACAAATTAAACGCTAATATCTTAATGAATGCTTGATAGATTTTCCAGATGTTTACACCAATCGGTTGGAAATTTTCCCGAGTATCAATTCAACTATCGAACAATATCCGTTAAAAATTTCAAACTATTGAAAATAACGAAAATAAAAGGTGATGTCTAATTATCTCGTTTGCAGGCTAAATTTACTAAATAAACAGTAGTTTCCTATCACAGATTTCAAATGTGAGTAAGGGATGTCTCATATGCAACAGTAAACGTTATAAAACGGGTACACCTTCGCAAATTTTCTCATTCGTGTTGTAGTACTGGAGCTGTGCGTAACAACGAGCCATTATGGATTGGCAGCTGGCGATGGCATGTACCCTGAAGGGTGCATTCGGCAGTGCTGAGCAGCAAGGCGCCAATGTGGATGTGGCAGCTGACGGTGGCAAGTACCATAGAAGGTGCACTGGCGACCAACCATTGGAGATTGCGCTGATTGCGCTGCAGGCTGTTGCTAGCAAGCTGTTGGCTAGGCAACCGTTGCTAGGCAGCCATAAATTATGAAATGGTTTGCTAAAGGGCGAACACGAAATTATTGCGACACATTCAACAGGGCATAACTTTTTACCATTGGGTAAAAATCAACCAAATTTTGCACACTTTCTCATTGATGTGTATTGTTTACATTCTTTTTAAACTCGAAGTCGTGTTTTTCGATTCAACGAAAATGGAGGTGAACCAACGCGAGTCGAGAGAACAAATTCTTTCCAAACACCTGGAATTTCCTGACCTGTCGCACCGGCAGTTGGGAAAAATGTTGAACATTCACCATTCAACCGTCTCCAGAGTGTTGAAGCGGTTCCAGGAGCGGTTGACGTTGGACCACGGCAAAGGAGCTGGAAGAAAACCGGGACCGGAGAACAAAAAGACGGAGGGAAAGGTGAAGCGGATGATTAAAGCAAATCCCAACGTCTCAAGCCGTGATTTGGCTAAAAAGATCGGCATGTCGCAGAGCTACGTCCAGAATGCAACGAAGAGAGCTGGACTACATACATACAAGGTACAGAACTTCCCAAACCGCGATGAGCGGCAACAATTGACGGCTAAAACTTGGGCACGGAAGCTCTACGAGAAGATGCTGACAAAATATGGCTGCTGTGTGATGGACGACGAAACGTATATAAAAGCCGATTTTAAGCAAATCCGGGGTTGGAGTTTTTCCCCGGCAAGAGCAAGTTCTATGTGGACGACAAATTTAAGAAGAAGAAAATGTCGAAGTTCGCCTCCAAATATCTCATTTGGCAGGCCATCTGCTCTTGCGGACTGAGGAGTGAGCCTTTCGTGACAAAGGACACAGTAAATGGCGAGATCTACAAATCTGAGTGCCTCGAGAAGCACCTTTTGCCGTTCTTGCAGCAGCACGACGAAGCTCCGCTATTTTGGCCAGATTTGGCATCATGCCACTATTCTAAAAGTGTCCTGGAGTGGTATGAGGCCAATTCTGTCCATTTTGTTCCAAAGGACATGAATCCGCCAAACTGTCCGGAGCTGCGCCCGGTGGAGCAGTACTGGGCAATGATGAAGCGGGAACTTCGGAAGAGCAAGAAGACAGTCAAAGACGAGAATGACATGTTAAGAAAATGGAAAAAAAAATGAGAAACTGGTACCGGATGACACTGTTAAAGCTTGTATTACACTGTTTGTCCAATAGCCAAATATTTGGCATAGGCAGCTAGACAGCTGACAGATATCATAGATGTTTGTCAGATGCCTATCTGCCTATGACAAATATTTGGCTATTGGACAAACAGTGTAATACAAGCTTAATTTTGGTAAGGCGCAACGTGCAACGAGTGAAATAACCTGATTCATCAAAAGACCGAGAAGGTTTGAATTCAAATGCGGACCATTTCGAATCCGTCCTTTTCAGGACGATGAATTCAGTTTCGAGAGAGTTTGTGTGATTTGAATTTATCTAAAATTACTTTCCAAGTTCTAACCAATTGGAAGACAGTGGTGGCTATAATAATTTGCATACCTTGAGAATTGTGTACAATTTACGAATGGCTGCCGTCACAAAAAATAGAAACACCGGACGCTGATAATTCGATCGTTTCTTGATTGATTTATTTATTAAGATATTTGTAAGATTGCCATTTTATTTATGCAAATATATATTTGAAATATATTTGTTGGTGTTTCGGTAAACATCAAGAAATTTCTAATCACGACAACGTTTTGATTCTTCACCAAATGCTTTCTAAATAGTGTACAAAAGAATTTTCTAACATAATTACTATCTAATGCTGGTCTAACGATCTATTTGGACCACACCTACACTTTTTGATCAGACTACGCCTTACGGCAAGGGTAGAGGTAAATGAAAATTTGAAAATAACTGAAACAGTTAACGCTAATAGCTTAATCATTTCTCGATAGATTTTCGAGATTTTTGCTTCAATCAGTTGAACATTTAAGCAACAAAAAAAAAAAAAAAAAAATTAATTGTTGACTTTGAATTCCCAAACAGACCCTGAACAATCTATAACGCGATAAGGATAATGGTTTCCAGCTGGTCTATCATATCAACACAATTACTACAGCCAGCATCACCGGTGCCTTTCATCATACCAACATTCAAATCAACCGGCAGTTCCTTCTCAGGGCTGCCAAATAATAACTAAGAAGCGAATCAAGCGAATGTTCTTACATACTCACTCACTTTCTTATGCTAACCCAACGTCCCAATAGAACAGTACCTGAGTACTAATCAAACGATTAAACGAAGTCTACGTCAAGCGGTCGTGTGTTATACACAACCTCAATTGATTTTTTTGATATAATGAATGACTCAATACTAGCGTTAGTATGACTTGCATCGTTTACTCGCGGTTTACCCGAGGTTAAAAGGGGTGACATTTGTTTTGGGATGGATTGGACAGAGAAACTTGGAAATTTCTCATTAGATAGTTGTCGCCAGCACTTTAACGATGTGCGGTATGGTCTGGGCTCCCTTTTTGTGTTCGGCCGGTTGTGGCTACAATTGGGCGACGATGAGACTCCTCAGATAATGGAACAAAACAAACACAAACTAATAAATAAAGAAAAAAAAAACACAAGCAGATTAAACTCTTATACTAGACATTTGGAGAAATACATAAATCGATTGCATATAACACAGATCACGATATCTCAACATATCCCTCATAGAAACACAAGGTTGTCTTCCTTGGGCCTCTAGGGTGTTCAAAAGTCGTGTTCTGGCGGCGTAATTATCCGTGCATTGCCAGACTGCGTTATCGATGTCATCATAACCGTTTCCACAGCGGCAAAGATTGCTGTCCACTACTTTAATTCGATAGAGGTGTGCATCTAACTGGTAGTGATTGGACATAAGTCTACTCATCACACGGATGAAATCACGGCTAACGTGCAGGTCCTTAAACCACGTCCTCGATGAAACAATAGGAATGATGGAATGTAACAGCCGTCCTAGATTTCCGGTGTCCCAATCGGTTTGCCAACTCGAAAAGGTACTCTGACGTACCAAATGGTAAAAATCATCGTGTGATATTTGTCTATCATACAAATAGCCTTCCTGGGCGCCCACCTTTGCGAGCCAGTCCGCTTTCTCATTGCCTGGGATTGAGCAATGTGAAGGGACCCATACAAAAGGTGGTCAACTATGATCTTTCGACCAGTACACTCATCTGTACTCTTAGTTTTGAAAAGAAATAAGATGAATGTCTGCTAGGTTTTATCGACCGAAGAGCCTCAATCGAGCTGAGGCTGTCCGAGAAGATGAAGTAATTGTCTGCAGGCATGTTGGAAATCACCCGCAAAGCGAAGTTAATTGCTTCCAGCAACATATACAGAACAAGGTTCCCAAAGTTAGTGGAAGGCGCTAGAGTTTTCACTGAAGACACCGAAGCCAGTGGATCCATTGAGGCGTGATCCATCAGTGAAAACCCTTTTTTCAGAATTGACGTCATGGCACTTTTCAGTAAAAATACGCGGAATCATAATAGAACGAAGTTGATCCCATGAGACGCTTACGAATCTGGTCCTTTCCTTCCAGTGTTTTCGATAGCGGGATGCAGTGGGTCGTCAGGTTCGACATCGACCGATGTTGGTTGGAGGGGGAGGAAATCCAATAGGAGACCCTTTCCAGGTCTACGGATTACTACACGACCTTAGCATAGGCCCCGATACCACAAGGCCTAATTTCGTGGACCTTTTTGGTCCAAAGGTATCTCAGGTACGCATGCACTTTCTTCGATGGGTAATTAAACTTATGCGCGGTTTAATTAGACGAACACATATAAAACGGAATTTGATTGACTTAACACAACAAATGGACGAATCCAGGTTGAAAAAAGAAGAAGACACCGAGTGGTGATAAATCTGACAGCTCCCATGTTAAAGTATAGGACGAAACTTTTAAAATGCTTCTAGAAAATTCAAATGAAATTCTAATTAAAAGCGGTTTGTTGTATGATGTAAGAAAAATCCAAAACTACTCAATAAAGACATTTTCAGAAAAATAAAAATAAAATTAAAATAATGCCCCTATTGTGCAGTTTTGGATTTTTCTTACATCATACAACAAACCGCTTTTAATTAAAATTTCATTTGAATTTTCTAGAAGCATTTTAAAATGTTCGTCCTATACTTTAACATGGGAGCTGTCAGATTTATCACCACTCGGTGTCTTCTTCTTTTTTCAAGTTGGATTCCTCTAAGCCCCCAACACACCACAACCAAGCACCCCCCCATAGACAATTGGTTTGTCCCAAGAGAAGCACGGGTCGGTTCGCGCACACACAACCACTTCGCCCGCGACAACCCCACCCACCCCCCACCAAGATAGGTTTCCGAATTTTCCAAGGTCCTCCATTCCCGCTGTGAGCCTCTTAAAGAACACCCCCCCCAGCACTTTTTTGCGCCCTTTCCCCCAAAACAATTATAATTTCTTTTGATGTAAAAGTTGTAAAGAAGGGGGCTGGGGCATGAGCCTTGGGGTAGACCCATGTAACTAGTTCTGGAAGTTGTCTTTGTCCAAGTGAAAAGTTCATTTGCTTTTCTGACAACAAATTGTACAAAAAATTATTTAAAACTCCGGGAAGTCCAAATCTCTGCAGATTTTCTGACTGAATGACTGAATGAAAACTGAATCAAAAGCCCCCTTAATGTCCAGGAATACTGAAGAAAATTGCTCCTTGTGCGCAAACGCCAGTTGAATATCTGAGGAAAGCAGCGCTAGACAATCGATTGTTTCTTTGCTCTTACGGAACCCAAACTGTGTATTTGATAGCAAGTTATTCGACTCGACCCAGTGATCGAGCCTTCGAAGGATCATTTTCTCCAACAATTTCCTAATGCACGAAAGCATAGCAATCGGACGGTATGAATTATGATTTGACGCTGGTATACCGGGCTTTTGAATAGCTATCACTTTGAGCTGTCTCCACTCAGGCGGTTTTTGCGATATCTGGGAGATTTTTCAAAAGATCGAATTTTATGATATCACATCCGGGTGATGAGTAGGTCATCTCTTATTTTGTAAAAAATGGGAAAGTCCAGAATTCCACCTCTTGAAATGTTCATCTTGACTAGAAAATAAACCTACCTAAATTTAAAGACCGTACGTTGACGTTAAGTTGTACCCTAACGGACCTAAACAAATGGTAGTACGGGTGACCACCCACGCGGTGACAAGCACGCTACTGTAGTGTACGGTCGTTAGGAATCAATAAGTCACTAAATGGAAACGGTCTTGCAGGTCGACCGACATCAGTGTCTTCAGGTTGATAACATTTTATGTATGTTTTTGTATTATCAATGTTGTTTGGGACACTATATTTTCAAAACACCAGTTTTTAGGTACACAAACAGGTCATCATATGTACAAAACGGTTTAAAAAGTAAGTGTAGGGAAGCCAATTCAGTGTTTTTATTCAACAAAGTTATCCAACAAAGTTTCTAAGAGATGTCTTCTGTTTATTTGGAAGTTTCTTTCGGAAATCTTCCACATTGAGCAGCAGGTTTTGAAAGTCGTTTTCTTTTTTGGTCACATTCCTGTAATAGTCTTGCATCTGTTTGATAGCTCTCTCTGCGTGATCGTTTACCACTCTAAAATGATTTATTATTTCTTCTCCTTTCTGGTACTCCTTGTTCAAACATCAATTCCATTCATTTACTGATTCATCAAAAAAGCTGGTATCAATACCCAAAACTTTAAAGTATTAGTTGTAGCCAGCTCGTCCTGCGAAATCAAGTTCAGCTCAGCGAGAGACTTTCCGTTTTTTTTCATCCTAAGTTGAACATAACACTTGGTTTAGATTAGTTATCATATTTCAATATAATAAGATGCAAAGATTTACGTGTATTGACACTAGCAGTGTCAAACGACATTGCTGTCAGGATGACAGTAGCAGAATCTGTGCTGACCATTACTGCATCAAGAGCTTGGGATAATTCCGGGGTTACGACATGTATGTTCCTCTTTGTGAGCTTTGTTTGAAATGGCGATGCTTCGCTTCTCCATCTGTATCCTCAGAGCTTTCACTGGATGATTCGAATTCTATGACGTTGTCTACAGTTGTATTTGAAAAATAAACATACACATTGATTTTATTATATTAAAAAAATATTACCAATGCTCGACTGAGCTTGACTCTTCGTTCGACGTGCTTCCAAAAGCTTTTGCTTTTCCTTCATACTCTGTTATTGTCTGCTTCTGTGTTTTGGCAGCAAGAACACCATCGATACCAGAAATCGAACTTACATGGTGGCCTTCTTTTTGGTCCTTCAGAAACATGATATTTTCACGTAAAGCTTGCTTAACTGCTTAATCCGTCTCTCTTTGAACCTTTTTTTTTCCACTTCCGGTATCGCCATACTCTTTGCAATATCGAAAAGTTGGTCAAGCTTAGTGCAAAATCGAACCTCTTTTTCGATTTGCGCCTTGCTACTTTTCCGTGATGTATGCTTACATATTGCTGATAACTCGACATGAAGTGATTCGACTTTCGCAATACACTTTATTTCCTGAATGATCGGTATTTCTGTTTTTTGCCAAAAGCATAACACTTGCTTAACGGCGTTCCGAGCACTAGCTCTGACAGGAACGCCTGCTGCTGCTGCTGCTGCTAATGAGTTCGCGGTTGGATTAAAACTAGTTATTCGCATGTAGTAGTAGTAAAATTCTTGTTTATTTTGCATTCTTTGTCTTATATACTAATTTACAATTTTCAAGCGTTTCAGCCCAATTGGCTCTTTAGCTTTGTTTAGTGTGTTTTATGTGTTTTATGTGTTTTGTTTGTTTTAGGTTTTTTAAATTTATTTTTAGATCAGCCCTTGGGGCATTGTTAGTTAAATTTGAAAACCTACTTAACCTACAACTACAACTACAATTTGAAACGCCTAAGGGTGGGGAACCAGATTCCGGATGATCTGGTGATCCGATGTCAGACAGCGTGCCCTGTACCGATTGATAGACTCACTAAAGCGATCATGGAACATTTTTATCTCGGCCAGACGGTGGACCTCAGATGTTCTTGTCCTCAGAGGGGTGTTCAGGATCATCCTGAGGAACTTATTTTGAACACGCTGAAGCTTCAGGTGATGTGTTTTTGCGCAACTTTCCCAGATTGGCATGCCGTACTCGATGACTGGAAGTATGATCTGCTTGTAGACAGCAAGCTTGTTTTTCAGGGATAATGTGGACCTTCTGTTGATCAATGGGTACAGTAGCTTCAACAGAACGTTACACTTTGTGACAGTTTTGTCAACCTGCTCCCTGAAAACAAGCTTGCTGTCTATGGTGACGCCAAGATAGACAGCTGATTTTGCCCATTCCACCGTTGTGTTGTTTAGGCTAATTTTACAATCCTCAGGCGAAACAAGTCTGGGAGAACTGGAGTATGGGAAGAGGATGACCTGGGTCTTCGCCGCGTTGATACAGATCTTCCATTCGGTAAAGTATTCTGACAGAACATTCAGCGCTCTTGTTATCCTACCATTGTGGACGACTGATGTATCATCGACGAACAACGACAGAGAGCCATTTTCAGGGAGCGGGGGTATGTCCGAAGTGAATAGGTTGAACAAAAGTAGAGTAGTATACTTCCCTGCGGAACACCGGCGGAGATCTCTTGTGCATTGGCAACTGCACTTTGCAGCGAAACACGGAATGTCCTGTCCGACAGATAATTTTTAATTATCTTCACCAGGAAGATAGGCAGATTGTATCTTTTTAGCTTAAACACCAGGCCATCGTGCCACACGTTATCGACGGCCTTCTCGATATCGAGAAATGCCATGGCAGATGATTTCGCAACAGACTTGTTCCGCTTGAGGATGTTGGTTACTCGGTTAAGTTGGTGCATTGTTGAGCGACCGCGTCGGAATCCGAACTGCTCGTCGAGCAAGATGTTAAGCTCGTCGGCAAACGAGAGAAGTCGACGGTGGATCGCTTTATAAAACAGTTTCAATACTCCTGAGAGAAGGCTCCCAATCCCCCCTTTTCGGTTCCCCCACCACAAGAGTGCCCCGCGAGCCTTAACACCCTCGTCCATGCCATGCCGTGCCAACCAGACTAAGGCCGGTGTGGCCTCTGCTGTACACAGAAGTTGTTTCCATTGTAATCGGTCCATGGCTGTTCCTCGCCAGCCTCGCTGTCTGCGGAGGGTCCGCAGGTCGCCTTCTACTTGATCGATCCACCTTGCTCATTGCGCGCCTCTTCTTCTTGTACCTGTTGGTTCGTTTTCGAGAACCATTTTCACAGGGCTGTCGTCCGACATTCTTACGACATGCCCAGCCCATCGTAGTCGACCAATTTTTGCGATGTGTACGATGGGAGGTTCTCCCAGCAACTGGTGCAATTCGTGGTTCATTCGCCTCCTCCACGTTCCGTCTTCCATCTGCACTCCACCGTAGATCGTACGCAGCACCTTCCGTTCAAAGACTCCAAGGGCACGTTGGTCCTCCACTAGCAATGTCCATGTTTCGTGGCCGTAGAGAACTACCGGTCTAATTAATGTCTTGTAGATGGTCAACTTTGTGGTTCGGCGAACTTTGTTCGATCTTAGCGTCCTTCGGAGTCCAAAGTAGGCACGATTGCCAGCCATAATGCGCCTTTGTATTTCTCTGCTGGTGTCGTTATCGGTGGTCACCAATGAGCCCAGATACACAAATTCGTCTACTACCTCTAAATCATCACCGTCGATCTGAACTCGTGCTAGGAGGCTTACATTGTCTTCTCGTGAGCCTCTTCCCTTCATGTATTTTGTTTTTAACGCATTAATCACAAGCCCAATCCTACCAGCTTCAGCCTTAAGTCTGATGTACGTTTCCGCCATCGTCTCAAAGTTACGTGCTACGATATCAACGTCGTCAGCGAAGCCAAATAGTTGGACAGACTTCCTGAAGATCGTGCCACTCGTGTCTATCCCAGCTCTTCGAATCACACCCTCCAATGCAATGTTAAACAACAAACACGACAATCCATCACCTTGCCGTAACCCTCTCCGAGATTCGAAGGGACTCGAGAGCGTCCCTGATACTCGGACGACACACATCACTCGATCCATCGTTGCGTCAGTTTTTCCGGAAATCCATATTCGTGCATGATTTTCCATAGCTGGTCTCGATCGATTGAATCATACGCTGATTTGAAGTCGATGAAAAGATGATGTGTGGGCACGTTGTATTCGCGACATTTCTGCAGTACTTGCCGAATCGCGAAAATCTGGTCCGTAGTAGCGCGGGCACCCATGAATACCGCTTGGTATTGCCCCACGAACTCCTTTGCAATTGGTGACAGGCGGCGGCATAACATTTGGGAGAGCAACTTGTAGGCGGCGCTCAGTAGCGTGATCGCACGATAATTGCAGCAATCCAGCTTGTCGCCCTTTTTATAGATGGGACACACTATTCCTTCCATCCAATCCTCCGGTGAACATTCCTCCTCCCAAATCTTGGTAATTACCCAGTGCAGCGCTCTGGCCAGTGCTTCACCACCGTATTTTAATAGCTCGCTTGGGAGTTGGTCAACACCAGCAGCTTTGTTGTTTTTCAACAGACCAATTTCCTCCTCAACTTCCTGAAGGGTTGGGGTCGGGGTCCTGTCATCTTCTGTGCGTGTTCCTAGATTTATTACCGTGCCACTTTCGTTCGCTGTAACATTACCGTTCAGGTGCTCGTCGAAGGTGAACACCATCGCCCGATGGTTATTGAACTGGGGGCTCAATTGCTTGAGCTCCAATTTCATGATGTTATCGAAACCTGGGGCCTTCATGTTCTTTGAGCCTTTGATATAAGTCAAGAATTCGTCAGCTGAGATCTCCAACTCCTCTGTGAAGTCATTTGGGCTTATATGGATGTTAGTAATAAGCGGCGCTAACGGCAGCTTCGTGTGGACTGGTGATGTTATATCCGAGATTGTGGGATCCTTAGAGCCATTGTTGTCTAGTGAGATCAACGGTGGAATGAGTCTTGGTTTAGTTTTTAAAATTTTTGTCAACTTCCAGAACGACTTTGCACAATCTGGGAGAGAGGAGGTGGATTGTCCTTTTTCGGTACAAATGGTATGTTTTGCTCAGTTAGCCAATCTAATGTTTTTTTCGCGTAATGATAGCTTGCAAGATCCGGCCAAAACATGATTTCGTCGTCAGCGTGATATTTGTTGATGAATTGCTTCAATTTCGGCAAGCATTGGCTGATATACACGTCAGAATTGACAGCTTTGGCCTTGTTTGGGCGTATCAAAGGCGCCGAGATACCCTTCGATGATATGGCTGCCCACACTAACACCTTTGGCTCATATTTCGATTTGCTGGCATATTTAACATCGTCTGGTGTTGTTTTAATGTTAGCAGTATAGAAACCATCGTTGCCACTCAATTCATGGCGCGAAAACGTGAAGTAAGATTCATCATCCAAAATTATGCACTTTCCATTTGCAAAATGCTCGCGACGAAGTGCACGGCAGCATTTTGGTATTTTTTCGAGTTGTTGCTGTGTATATTTTGGTGCACGCTGACGTTTCCGATAGATTACGTTATGTTTTCTCAAAATCCGATGTACTGTCATGTTTGAAACCTGAAATTTTCGTGCTAATTTGCGTGTTGATTGGCCAACCTTGTTTCCAGCGCTTGACAGCAGTTTTTCCGTTGTTCTGGCACTCAATTTTGTTGGGCGACCACCTTTCTTTTTATTTTCCGGTTCTTTACCATCACGACAATCTTTCAAAACACGGTATATTGTTGATTTTGATATTGGCTCGTCTTTGAACTCGCTCAAAATTTCACTTGTACTAAGCCGTCCAAAAAGGTTGGCGACTTGTGCTCGTAAATCCCGCTTGTACGACATTTTTAATGGAATCTACTGCGCAATTTGAGTTTGACAGTTCAGTAGGAACACAGATGAACGTGACAAGTACATTGGTTGACATCTGTGTGTTTGTTAATGCTGTCAAATAAACGCCTGAGAGTATTCCCAGGACTTATGTTACACATGTTAGTACGGCCCGAAGCCAAATGTTGTATTTCAAAAAGATGGGGCTCCATGCCACACCTCGAATCGCACTCAGAAGTGGTTGCAGGAACATCTTCCGTTCTGGGGGAAGGATTTGTGGGCGTTATCCAGCCTCCATCTTAATCCGCTGGATTACTCAGTATGAAAATTTTCAATATTACCAATTTTGATATTCCGAAAATTCCGGAAATATTAATTATTACCTGAGAATTATTTGTAGAGCCAGTGCGATGTTCTCAAATTCTTTTAGGACCTTTTTCAAAACTTCATTTTGCGTATTGATTTTCAATTTCGGAGCTCTAGAATACTAGGTAAAGCTAAACATTATCTTGCTGATTATCTTACTGATATTTTTTTTTTGTTTTCTTACTAAGCTGGCTAGCATTTCCTACAAATGAGGCATTTTGCAAAGGTGCACCCATCATATATCGTTCACTGCTGCATATGAGACCTCCCTTACACACATTTGAAATCTGTGTTTGGAAAATACTTAACATTTAGTAAACGTTGTCTGCAAATCAGAATTATAAGACTTCACCTTTTATTTGCGCTATTTTCTTTAGTTAGAAATTATGAAAGAATAATGGTTGATAATATAATTGATACGCGTAATTTCCAACCAATTGATGTAGACATCTTGACAATCTATCGAGGAATAATTGAGTTATTAGCGTTTCACGTGCTTCAATATTTCGTGACGGTTGCTATTTTAAAATTTTTTTTTTTTTGCTCGCGGACCGTTTAGTTTTCGAGAGCTGTCAAGTTTTTCTCTCGTTGCACAGTGATTGTGATTTTTCAAACTTAATTTATTTTCGAAAGTGTTTTTTTATGTGTGATTTTCATTGTGCACTTGTGAGCGATTGTTTGAAATACTAGTCGTATTCGATGAAGCTGCGCTGGTTCGCCACCGTGTTTCTGACATTATTTTATGCCATGTACGTTTTTAAAAAGGGTATCTTGAACTTCTCGAACTCTTTTAAAACATTATTCATGTCATCATTTGACCTGTAGAACACCATAATCCTAGCTACAGGATAATTTGGAAAGCACTAAATATCTCAATCGAGGCAGAAGATCTTCAAGGTCTTAAGGAGTGTATCGAAAAGTAGTTATAAACTTCCAAATAATAAAATAGGCATGAAAACATGGTTAAAATTAACATACTATTTCAGTTTATTATAGCTTAACATGTTTACAAAAGATCCAAACGGAAAAACTAGTCATCATGTTCATTTCTGTAGAATGCCCGTACCTTTGATTTGACACCTGCCATCAAATTCTGCACAGTGACCTTTGTGCACTTCCTGGATGCCGCTGCCCAATTTTTCTTAAAATCGGTCATGTTTTGGGACACTATACCATCCTTCTTAAATATACGCTTGACTATTGCCCAATAGCGTTCGATCGGTCGCAACTGGGGACAGTTTGGTGGGTTGATGTCTTTTTCTACGAACTTGATGTTATTCTCCGTCAGCCACTGTAGAGTGGATTTGGCGTAATGTGCCGATGCCAAATCTGGCCAGAAGAGAGGAGGGGACTGGTGCTTTCTATACAATGGTAGCAACCTGTTCTTCAAACATTCCTTTTGATAAATCTCAGCATTTATAGTTCCTTTTGTATAGAAAATTGAAGAACGCAAGCCACATGTGCAAATAGCTTGCCAAATGAGCACCTTCTGGCCGAATTTCTCCATCGCAACAGTCGTATCTGCGGTTGGCACACGTTCCCCAACAGATTTAGTATAAAACTGCGGCCCCGGTAGCGTTCTTGAATCTTCTTTAACGTATGTTTCGTCATCCATCAAAATGCACTGGTCGACATTGTCCAAAATGCAGCTGTACAGCTTTCGAGCCCTGGTTTTGGCACGAGACTTTTGTTCCGGAGTTTGTTTGGGCACTTTCTGCTTTTTGTACGTCTTCAAGTCATTCCTGCGCTTGATTCGTTGAATCATTCCGATGATGGTCCTGAACTTCTTGGCTAGATCGCGAGTAGAGGCAGATTTGTTCCGTTGAATATAATCCACAACTTTTTGGTCCAAATCGGGGTTGCTGGAGCCGGGTTTCCGGCCACTTCTTGGTAAATCCTTGAGGGAGCACTCCTTACCAAACTTTTCGATGATGCGTTTTACACTTGCCGGGTGAACATTTACTCTTTTCGCAATCTGGTTGTAAGTAACACCCTTTTCGGTGCACCAAGTGTGCAGAATTTTCTTTTTAGTCTCAAATTCAATTCGCGACATTTTGAATACAACTTTATCAACGGAAATGAATGAACCGAATAATCATTTTTGACATGTAAACAAAGCAAATGGCGCTTACACGCTAAAAATATATACAGTAGTTTATGCGTAATAACGCATCGAATGTTTATAACTACTTTTCGATACACTCCTTATCTTCAGAATACTTTGGAGAGCATTTAATATATTATTGAAAAGATTAGATTAAGTACATGTTGAATCCTGGTGAGTGTGAGCTTTATAGTGGAATACCTGTAACTAGGAATTGAGAAGAAAATTAGTAATTTTCATTTAATTCCAACTATCTTTATTGCTTTTTTTTTTTTTGACAGATACGCGTATTTCGTCTACAATATGCAGAATTCTTCAGTGTCGTGTACCAATACGGAGTCGAGTATTAGTACACGACCCTGAATAAGTCTACACATTGTAGACGAAATACGCGTATCTGTTAAGATAAGCGATAAAGGTAGTTGGAATTAAATGGAAATTACTAATCTTTCTTTTTATCATTTTATCATCAGAAGAATTTGGAAAGGATTAAATATCTTATTGAAACGACTCGATGATGGGCATGTTGTCAGAAGGCTGTCTTAAACTTGCCGTACGTGAGACGAGAATTTATAATTATCATAGAACCTTCAGGAAAATTATTGATGACTTCATTGAGCTTGTAGATCGACAAGATCGGAACTCCAGAATACTGTTCTAAATGGAGATCTACAAATATCCTATTGACGTAATTTCATGATATGTATGTTGCCAAAAGCCTATCTTGAATTTCTCGAACATGTACATATTTTTAGGAAATTATTGAAGCTCTATTGAGCCTTCAAAAGGCCAAGATCTTAACTCCAGGACAGTTTAGAGAGCATTGCATATCTTATCGTAACCATTCTTAGATGTACAAGTCATCATATATCTATTAAGGGCACTGATGTTGTCTCTTATAAGTCGGGAACAAGCGTATCAATCCACATTGAGTCAATAGACCATTAAGATCCTAAATTCAGAGCATTTTTGAGAACTTAGAAGGCATCAGGATTTCAAAAAGACGTTTAATCATCAATTTAGACATCAAAAAGACGTTTTGTCATCACCAGATTGATACAATCCATGCCAAATAATGCAGAATAATGCACTGCAACGGGGGCATGTTTCTCTTGAGCACCAAGACCATCATTCCGGGAGCTACATTGGCTGTACGCTTCTAGTTCTTTTTTCTAAGTTGCAAGCTGCTAAGGTAGTCACGACTCCAGGCTCTCCAAAAGTGTTCTCTCAAGTTCTGCAGATGCCAGACGCAAAAAAAAAACCGCATTAGAAACTACAATTTTGAGGGTTAAATTAAGCGCAAACACCAACAATTTTCACTTGACTATAAAGTCGGGTAATATGGTAGTTTTTACTACAAGTTTTTTTTTATGCACCATTTATTCAAACGGTTTGCTTGGACTTCTTCGTAGGGCGACTCTTGAATGACAATGAGCAAGACGTCCTATCAGAGCAGGCGTTATCACTTTTGAGCCACTGGGATCCACGGTCGTGAAAAAAATACACAGTTTTGAAGAAAATCGCAGCTTTTAGAGTGCATATCAGCAATGGACGATGTATTGCGTCACCACGAGGAAGTTTTGCTGAAAAAGAAAAGAAAATTCAAGAAAAACCCGCAAACTGGATAGAAAATCCTGTCAGATACTATCGAAACAATCCACGAAACGGGAGAACTTGTCAACAGGTAGAACGAGAGAAGTAGCTTTCAAGAAGAAGTAATTTCAAGCTAAGCAGGTATTATGATAGATACCATTTCCCATTTTTTTTAAATCAAATCCGGGTACTGACCATGTTTAGAGGCTACCTTGTTTACCAACAGCAGCCGGGCGGTCGATCTCAATGTTTCCTGGGATCCCACAGTGGCCGGTGATCCATGCGATGGTCGTTCCGGGAGGGGCGAGTCGAAAAATCGCCTGGATCAATGGGTGGGATGGACTTTCTGATCTGAGGGCCGCAACCACACTAGCAGAGTCAGTGAAGATTACCAGCGGTTGATTCGAAGGAAGAAAACAGGCAATTAGAACAGCAACGGCTTCGGCGGAGAATGTAAAGCACTGGGAATAGTGGCAGAGTCCTAGCCCAGAGATGCCGATTCCTACTCTGTCATGCCTGAGCCGTCAGTATAACGGATGCAGTGTCTACTGTACCTTCGGATAATGTGTTCCTTGAATAGCTTTGAGACCGCAATAGGAGCCTGCCCTGAAAGCCTTTTGGAACCTATAGTCGAATCGGACATTTGACCGGTTCCAACTCCTGGCTCCAGACCAGTGAATCCTAGCCACTCGGGGGAGCTCCTGGTTGGCGAGTCTAGAGAGGAGTTGGTTTTCCTCTCCAAGGAGCACCACTCCTCTATCAGAAACGACTGTCTTCTCGAGGAACCCAACGGTTCGTTTGATGGCGGTGATGTAATGATGGAAAGGAAGGACGCCAGCTTTAATGCATGCGGCAACGGAAGGATTCGATGGAAGGAGTTCGGATGTTAATCGGATGGCGAAATGGTATGAAGGGTTACGTTTTTCCAGCAGAGTTGCTCTAGCCAAAGAGGTTAGCTCGATGCCGTACGTGAGACGAGAATGTATAATAGCGGAAGCGACGCGAAGTCTCGTGGTCCGATTACTACAGTCCCGGTGGCGTCCAGAGAGAGTACGTAGGAGATTTAGCCGCATGCGGCAGCTAGATTTCACCTCATCGAAGTGTGGACGTTAGGGAACGGTCGATCCGTACCCCTATGATTTTTACTGAAGATTTGATTTGTCTATCACCATGGACAATCGGTGATGGAAGTGAACGGTGTTTTTGTTGGCATACGTGCATGAACTACCATTATCACAATGTCGTCTGCGCATACAAAAATGAAAATTCCGGCGAGTAGGTTGTGAAAGATGCTGTTCATACGGACAAGAAAAAGAGTAACTGCAATCACCGTGCCTTGTGGTTGCTTCTTCGCTGAATTTGCCAGAGCGGTGGTTCGCAATGGTTGCCAACCTAGAAAATCCGGTTTCGAAGAAACCCTTCCAGAAAATACATAATAAAGAATGTGCACACCAAAAAGTAGTCAACGGGAAATTAGTGGCATTAAATGGAAAATATGAGAAAATCAAAAGTAAATCATTTATTTAAGACTTCATAAAAATACAAATATAAAACATATACAGTTAAGTCAATTTGACCTGTTATATCCAAATGCCCGCACCTTTCGTTTGACACCTTCCATCAGTTTTTGCACAGTGTCATCCGTCACCAATTTTGCAGCTTTCTGCCAGTTACGCCTGAAGCTTTTCTCATCAATTGCTACGCTATTCGTTTTTCGAAGATTCCTCTTGACCAGAGCCCAATACTTTTCGATCGGACGGAGTTCTGACGAATTTGGCGGATTGCAATAATTTGGGACAATATTTACACCATTAGCAATGTACCAATCCTTAGCCAGTTTTCCATAGTGGCAAGATGCCAGGTCAGGCCAGAACAGCACCGAACCGTTGTGTTCCCGAATGAACGGCAACAGTCGTTTATTCAGACACTCTTTTACGTAAATTTGTCCATTTAGAGTGCCAGTCGTGATGAAGATGTCGCTTCTGAGACCGCATCCACATATTGCCTGCCATACGAGGTATTTTTTTGGGAACTTCGACAATTTTTTTTGCTTAAAACGATCAGCAACATTTCCTCTTTGCAACGAGGTATAAAACTGTAGTCCCGGTATCTGCTTAAAGTCAGCTTTGCAATATGTTTCGTCGTCCAATATTATGCAGTCGTATTCCTTCAGTATAGTGTCATATAATTTTCTCGATCGAGATTTTGCGCTCTTGTTCTGGCTGTCGTTACGATTTGGAGCAACACCGACTTTGAATGATTTCAAGCCTGCACTTTTCTTCACTTTCTGGACGAACGATGGAGACATTTTCACTTTTTTCGCCACATCACGAACGGAGATATTCGGGTTCTTCTTAAATTCTTTAATCACTTTCTTCCTCTCCGCGACGAAACAAGAATCATGGTTACCTCCGGAACTGACCTTTCTCTTTAAAGTTAAGCGCTGCTGAAAGTTGTTTAGCACTTTAGTAACCGTCGATTTTGCGATTTTTAATGACTTGGCAATATCGCCGTGCGACATATCTGGATTTTCCACTCTTTTGTGCAAAATTGCTTCGCGCACGCGTTCTTGATTCGACGCCATTTTACTGAATAAAGGTTACTGTAGCCAAACGACGTCTTCATCATAGCACACATACATTAATATTCATGTAGTAGTGATCGGATTAGCAAAGCGTACACGGAGAAGACTGCATTAGGGCATTTCCGACGACTACTTTTTGGTGTGCACATTCTTTATGGCCTTTTAGACCCCAATTGATGAGTTGCTCAAGTACTAGGCTTTGGCTAGGTTGAGGGAAGCGATTTTGACATGATTGCATAGCATCATCCAGTGCTTGACCAAGGGTGCCGAGGTATGTATTTGTGACAAAACCTGGACGGAAGACGTCTTGCCGATTGTCGAGAAGACCGTTAGAATTGAGGTAACTGACAAGCCGACGGTTGATCATCCGCTCCATTATCTTTGAATCGCAACAGGTTAGGGAAATGGGTCGATAATCTTCTGGTGATTGACCCGTTTTGCCAGTTTCCTTAATGGGGACGACTAAGATGTGATTCCAGGACGACGGGAATGTGCTTGGGGTCCAATGGTGGTTTAAGAGCTTCAGTAAAGTGACTCTTCCAGCGGGTGGTAGGTTCCATAGTAGAGGGTATCCGATATCGTCAGGACCCGCGGGGTTTCCCTTTGCTCGGGACAGAGCAAATGTTAATTCTTTCATCTGGAAAGGTTGGTTGGTTTCGAGTGAATAATGTTCAAGCGGAATGGATATGTCCGCGATGGAGTTGCCTGGACGGGTTATTTTTCGGCGGAAGTCGTCCGGGTAACTAGAGATGAGATCGCAGCAAGCCATGCTTTTAAACTGACGTGTTTTGTTTCTGCTGCGTCGTTATCGCAAAAAAAAAATCAAAAAATAATTCGTAAATCAACTTAAACAAACAGTGAAATCATAAAATGGATGGTGTGATAGTCGGTAGTATTTCCCCGTTTTTTTGTTTGTTTTTTTTTGTGCTTCGCCCCACTCCCGGAGGAAGAGTTATATTAGCTTAGCTTTGTTTGTTGATTAAATTAGAGTATTTTTCCGTTTTGTCGAGAGTGAATTGATGATGATAAGCAGTTTTGAAGTCGATATAGAGTCGCCTCATAACGGCGGATTTTGATTATTAGCAGAGTGTGGAGGAAAAAAAAGAAAACCAGTGAAATGAAGAAAACGGCCATTTGCTGGTCAGAAGCAACGAACGAAGCTAACGCGCATGCGATCGTGAGTGGCTGACATGTAATTTCGGATACACTCACCACGTGGTGTACAGTAGGAGAGCTGTGATTTTTTTTTTCTTTTCTTACACAGTGATTGTGATTTTTCAAGTTCAATTTCTTCTCGAAAGTGTTTTTTACCTGTGATTTTCATTGGATTGCATTTGTGCTTGAAGTGCTAATTGTATTCGTGCTGTTCCATTCAAAATGAATGATGTGAAAATATTTGCCAATTAGCGGAATGCTACTTCTGTAGGGACATAAAATACATCCTTTAGCATCACAGGGTAGCCTCTCAAATGAAGACTGTACATCAGCAAGAAATTCCGGTGAGATCTATCGGATTATAACTAAATTTGAACGATACTGCTAAATACGTGCCATCCTCAAAACAATATGATTTGATGATGGAAGTGTACACACAATACTAATATCCATTTGATGTTTGTACTGTGTTTATGCGGGGCTTGTTGTAAGTGAAAGTGACGTCGGAATGGAAGTGAGTAGCCAGGCGTTTTGAACTGGGTCACGGAACTCAACAGAGCTATCACCTTCCAACTCCCGGGCTAAAAATGTTTGTCGTGTCGACAATAGTTCGTCTAACTGCAAACATTTTTCTTCCATAAAAACACTGCCGGACGGTGGGCGTTGGATTGTAAACATACACAAGCCGTCCGGGTATCTAGATATTGCCGATTAACTGTAGAAATGCTCGCCCAAAGAGTTGGCAACCGACATAGGATCGACGCCGGAGCAACCATTATTGTAATTCCTTGCTGTTTCCGTTTCCCACTAAGTGAATTTACTCTCCTCCAGAGCTCGCTAGCTATCTGGTTGGGGCCAATTCCGTTGATGAAGTCTGTCCAACAGGCGCTTTTGGCGGATCTTACGATATACCAGGTCTTGGACTGGTTTTAGGGATGCATGTTTTGGCAGCCCCTTGTGCACTAATAGTGTATCCCGCAAAATTCAGATCGGTAGAAATGTTACGAAGCCTATTCAACATGCAAGGTCAAGACCTCAAGAACTCAGACTGGTGACTTGGCGCCATGCCCCATTCATCAAAAAATAGAGGCTATTCATAAGCCACGTAGACTTTTCTGTTCTGGGGGGAGGGGGGTGTCTGGTCAGAGTGTACGCTCCATACAAAATTTCAAAAAAATGTATGGAAAAAAGTCTACGAGGGAGGAGGGGGGTTTGAGATTTTCAAAAATGAGTCTAAGTGGTTTATGAATAATCCCATAGAATAAAATAAAAAGTAACACGAGATCTAGTATATCCTTTGCATCACTACAAGTGGCATTAGAAGATCATTTCAGTTTATATGGATATTTAATTGAATAGAAATTCGTATCTCACAAACCAAAATTATGAGAAAGAGTACCAAGGATTAGATTCAATCTTCTCTGTGATAAGTCTTCAAATTTTCGCCGTAAAAAACACTGAACCAAAAACAAACCTACCTCATCACGCTTCTGTCGAACGGTGGCACAGCCTTCCACGATGATATAGAAATCATTGCCCGGCTCGCCTTGCCTCACGATCGTTTCACCATCCTCGAATGTAACCGGTTCAAGTGCATCCGCTACGGTGAGCCGTTCCCATTTGTCTAAGCTCTCTGCAATGGAAATCAACACGATTAATTCTATTTCCCACCACAGCATGTGAATCTATCACACTCACCCAAAATCGACACCCGCGATAGGAACTCTTCGTACATCTTCCGCTTCCGGATGGTGGATCCCATCAGAATACGCCGGTAGCTGTCCCGATCGATGCCCCACAGTTTGACGTCGGTTTTGGCACGTACCGTTGCGGCTCGCGGGGTTCCGTAGATCAGCGCCAGTTCACCGAAGCTTCCGCCCTCGCTAATTGTCGTTACCAGCTCGTTATTTACGAAAACCTGTGTGGCACGTGTGTGATGAAAAAGAAGAAGAAAAAGACAAACATGTAATTAGAAGCGCACCAAGAGATAGCATAATGATTACAGTGCGGAAAGTTCTACTTAGTGTTGTAATGGAAATGGCGAGGAGGCGGAAACAATATTATGATGGATTGCATGTACTCCGTCGTCGTGTTCATAAACTTTCCAGGATAATTGCTCGTTGCAGTCCACGTGTGTTCGAGAAAGTTTGTAAACATAGTTTCCTATTTGTTTTAATTAATGTCAAGAAGTTATGGACTGTTCAGTTTCAATCATCATCTCACATGGAAATAATTTTGTTGAAATGTTTCATTCGCGATAGGAAGGACTGTCGAAATTTCCCAATTGAACAGTTGCGCCAATCAATTCAGCCATGTGCGGGGTGTAATTGATGCGCCGAAGAGCATTTGGGGGGCTACGAAAAACGAGCAATACAATATTTCTCCTTCGCTGTCGGTTTACAAATTTGATTGGGGAAGGTAAATAAACAAACAAGATGTTCGAAGTTGAAGAAAGGAACACCTCATAAACGTGTTTTTTTTTATGACGCGATCCACTAGAGCAGTTGCTGATGGGTTGAAGATTCCCAATTGGCAGCCGGTCTATTTTGAGAGAATTTATGCATTTGTTGATTATCCTGTTTGTTGCGGTACGATCGACGGATCGATGGATAACAAAATTCAACCAGTGCGCCGGGAAATTTGATGTGTTTGTATACAGTTGTTTTAAATACCACTGATGACTTTTGATTCTCTATGCGAGACTGATTAAATAGAAGGTTGTATATTTGGTGTTTTTCTGTTTCCTTTGAAACATTATTATATTTATGATGTAATCTTTCATTTAATTGAATTTAATTAAATTAAATATTAATTTCAATGTCATAACTCTTTTTTATCCCTGACAGATATGCTTGTTACGTCGACCATGTGTAAAGTGATAGGTTATGCTCATCAATCAGCATAACCAAGGAGCCGATCTTGAACTCGTTCACTCCAAGGCACAGTGCGTTGAATATATGGGGATGGGGGACAAAAATCAAAACTGGATAATATAGTCACTTTAGCACATTGGTGTAAAAGGGAAAGTTACACGTGATTATGAGAGCTGCAATTTGCATAAATGTCATACGATATACACATAATCGCAAAACTTTCTCATGCGCCAATTTATTTGTTTAATAATAAAGAAACGTACTTTTTTCAGATAAGTTGCTTATAATGACATGAAGTGTTGTTTGCAAATATGACACATTTTATTCGTTATCACAAAAGTGACTTATATACCATTATGTTGAAAAATCATAAAAAAGTACGTTCTTTTTCTCTTCTATTACAAAATTTGAATTAAATATCAACCATCGCATTTAAAACTTATTTATTCATACATAAACAGAGAAAAATTCAAATTTAGAAAAATATCATGGAAATTTTCTTTTCACTTCTGCTCCGATTGCTCCGCAGCGCTTCCAACTTCATCTTCGGTAAATGTCTCTTCGGCGTACGAGCTTGCATTCTTCAAAACATCCATACATCCATCTTCTGCTTCTTGGTATGAAACTGCAGAGTCTTCTCTACCATTTTTAGATGAACACGTCTTTCGATTGAGGGATACAAAAGGATCTGAATTCAAGAGCAACGATCTCATTAAATTTTCATTGGTATTAATTCTTGACGATTTCCTTGTGTGATTCAGTCGGGGTTTCCTTATGATTTTATGAGTTGCTTCCGGAGCTGCTTCAGAAAGTTCACCAACGGGTAACTCAAACATTTAAATAATGTTGGCGCTATGAATCAGCTCTTGAAGATCTACCGTGGCTGATGTTTCAGTAACCGTAAGTTGTTTTGGGATGGTTTTATTCTTGGCTTGTTTTAATGCGTATAGACTTGGAAAACAATCTTTATGCAAAGCGTTTACAACGTCTCGAAGAGCAATATACTTCCGTTCTGACAGATCTAAATCAACAAATAGGGCTAGAGCTTCTAGAGCTTGAGCAGGACTCAAGCATTTGTTTCCAACCTCCACCGGAATGGAAGAATTCGCAGAAACGTTTGCCGCAAAAGCTAGCTCTTCTGGGGCGTTTTTTGAAACTAGTTCTGCAACTCGTCGTTTTTTGGTTTTAGAACAATTTCAAATTCTTTCTGAGGACGTCCACGAGATGGGGTTTTATTGAAATTATCATCATCATTCTCATCATGTCAAGGGAACACAACTGATGACTGCAACCAACCATCAACGATCTCATTAAATTTTCATTGGTATTAATTCTTGACGATTTCCTTGTGTGATTCAGTCGGGGTTTCCTTATGATTTTATGAGTTGCTTCCGGAGCTGCTTCAGAAAGTTCGCCAACGGGTAACTCAAACATTAAAATAATGTTGGCGCTATGAATCAGCAGTTTATGCACGGTCAAGGGCATGTAGTACCAGCTATAAAGAGATAAATTTTGATCTCTTGTTTCCTGCAACAATGTTCGGTATTTCGGAACGTCAATCTCTTTTCCGCTGGCAACTACCCTTGAGGTTGTAGCAAATTTTATTATTAGACTTCCGTCAATTCCCGTGATAGCAGCACTTATTTTAGGTTCAGAAAAAAAATTTACGCGCTGTGTTACCGTCGTTAGACGTACCGTATCCTGGCTTGGGCTTATCGACGATTAATCCCATTTGAGCTTTGAACTGGTTCTGAATTCTTTTCTTGCATTCTTCAAAAGTTTTCTTATTTGCTTTTCCACGAACCTGCCAGGTTTGAAATGGCAACCTTTAAAAAAAAAAATGGTACACTTGATTTATAGAAAAAGGGAATAACAAACCTATTAGCAATATGAAGAAGACACTCAAACGTCTTAATCCAACAGTGCAGAACTAATAACCCATATCTAAAGTTGGCTGTATTTTCAGGTTTTTGATCAACTTTTGAATTGTTCATGTCATTTGGGGTGGCACCACATATGCAACATTTTGCTGCTGCTTTTTAGTGTGACAACGTGCTACATGCTTTTCCATCGAGCATTGTGAAAAGGAACTCAAAACATACGTGAAGGTCAATACCGTTTACTGATGTTTCAAATGGGACTAATCCATTGATATGGGATTCCACAGCCGCTTGTTCATTAAGAATAATAATTGAATCCACTTTAGCAAATATAAACCTTGTGGTCTACAGAAATGTGTAGAGCCTGGCCGAGGGTCATGCCACAAAGTTTCTCCTGTTTCTGCATTAATTAGTTTGATAGGAACCATAGCAATTAGGAACAAGAATTCGTCGGTTGCATTCGCACTTGAAAATTTTTGTTTATAAATGCTATGACCAGAGCTACCATCCATGCCCCATTTGCTAATCAATTTTGCCTTTGTGGGATGAGTTATCTGCAAGACCTCAGCAATTCCGTTTACTTTTAGATTAAGCAGCTCTTGAAGATCTACCGTGGCTGATGTTTCTGTAACCGTAAGTTGTTTTGGCATGGTTTTATTCTTGGCTTGTTTTAATGCGTATGGACTTGGAAAACAATCTTCATGCAAAGCGTTTACAACGTCTCGAAGAACAATATACTTCCGTAGTTCTGCAACTCGTCGTTTTTTGGTTGTAGTAGAACAACTTTCAAATTCTTTCTGAGGACGTCCACGAGATGGGGTTTTATTGGAATTATCATCATCATGCTCATCATGTCAAGGGAACACAACTGATGACTGCAACCAACCATCATACTTTTTCATTAAAAAAATTCCTTACTCGATGACATTTGACCCACTTTGTGTTCAATTTTGAGCAAAACACGACACAAAATTTGTACAATTTTTCATAAACCTGCTCTGGTGTGTCTTCGGGTAGAGTCGAGACCCCGTAGCGATATACACATGATGTTCTGTTGCTTTCTTCACAAGCAACCCACTTTTCAAATATTTGCTGGTTCAAGACCGATTGACGTTGACCTACAAATAATCAAAAATCTTTTATACTTAGTCGCAAAAAATTGCAGCTATTTCAAATACGATCATTTATAGGACACGGTATGGAACATTTCTGTGCCGGATTTAGGGTGGAACTCGGTGGATTTTTTTTTGAATCAATGATAAAAGTTTGAATTTGGTTTTTCTGCGGATTTATTTCTTTTTACGAATTCAACATTCTCAAAACTGAGATCAAAATTTATACACTTGATGAGCAAGATATACTTTACTAACCTGGACTAGTGTTATCCATTTGATTTAGATCGATGGCACAATTCATTTAACTTTTTCACGTTAGATGAAAAACGTTCAAAACACGCGACGAAATTTGAATTTATTTGCTTTTACGGCATCTGTCACTTTCCACACTTTTTATAGTAGTTGTGATGCTTTTCCAAGTTCACCAATACTTGTTTACATAGCAGATGGCATCTATAAAGACTTATGAGTACTTAGTTTACCCGAATAAAAAGACATGAAACTTGATGTTTGTGTATGGGGCAACGCACTGTGCATCGTGCCATTTTTTTTTTTTGCAGGTGGTAGAGGTACTCTCTGGACCACCTACTCCAGAAGTGGTGCTGCATAACCTGGACGTGATGCAATCGGTTGGGTCGACCAATCTTCACATCTTCGTACGCCGGTTGGGATATAGTTACAGCGGAGCGATTGATCAAGAAGTGTGATGACTTCAACACACTCAAATGGTTGGGATCCATCGGGAACAGGGGTCGAGAGTTCAGGATAGTCTCAGTCTGAACCAGGAACGTTGTCATTTTCTCGTACGTGAGTTTCGTTTTACCGATGATCCGCTTCATGTGATGTTTCATATACTTGACTCCTGCTTCCCAGATGCCGCCAAAATGGGGGCTTCTGGAAGGAATAAAATGCCATCGGATTACCTTGGGGCCGGTTCATAAATCACGTAGACTTATTATTGAAAATCTCAAACCCCCCCCCCTCCCCTCTCGTAGACTTTTCTCCATACAAATTTTTGAAATTTTGTATGGAACGTAGACTTTGGTCAAACCCCCCCCCCCCCCCCTCCCACCAAAAAAGTCTACGTGGTTTATGAATAGCCCCTTGAGGCTGCAAAATCCTTCAGCTTGTGTTGGTGTTGTTGATCATTGAACAGCTCTCGCAATGCGGCGCCTGAATAAAAAAGTATAATAAATTGACAATAAAATGTATTGTAGCCATACAATAGAATCAATAGTATGTACAATTGATCGTATTGTTCGCGAAAATAAGATAACATTAGGACTTACAGTTTCTACAACAGAATCTATTGTAAATTGAGACATCAATAATAGAATAAGGGGGTTGTTATGTATCTTAACTATAAAAAATATCACTTTTTTCTGAACAAATTTGAGTTGATAACTATTAATTGTATTGTTTCACTATTGTTGAAAATTCTAGCATATGAAGTGTATAGTAGATCTATTGTAATTACAATGTGCTTTTTTGATTTGTCTGATATATGAACAGTAAGGTTCATGGTCGGCATTACATTCTGCTGTTATTGTATATTATTAAATTGTAATTGTATCGTTATTTTTATCCGGGCGAGGTCGTTGTTTGTCCCAACAAAACAAGTGACGTTATCGGTCACTGGGTAGTCCACGAAGGGTTGAAAAGCGTGTCAATGCAGCGATAAATTTGTCCATTGAGAGGTCCGAAACTAACTCCAAGTGAATTGCTTTCACTGCCATACATACAAATACAACCACGTGTGTTTTAACTAATTAAGAACCGCTAGATTCCCCATGAACTGGCCACCGGGCCTTGAATTGTTGCTTCGCGCAAATTTGACTTTCGAAATTACTTGTTTGATCATCGCCTTTGCTCGCAGAGGCTAATAGCGTTCACGAAAGATGGCCGTTTTGAACAACGTGGAGGATCGTTGTGACGTGATGTCGTTCAGGCAGTAGCACCTGATGCTTGCTTTCATAGGGTATAGCTAAACACTTTAAACGGCCTCTCACTCGAATTAGCCTGTCATCTCCAAAAAACGGTGCCAAGTTGGACAGAGGATGTCACAAGTTTGATTTTGCCTTCAGCAACTTAAGCAGGTCACCAAACATCAGCTGTTGAACAACGTTAAGGATATTCTTCTTCGATCGCGCTATCTCATCCGCTGTGATATTCGACGTTATGGACCCTTTATGTAACATCAGGTTGATGTAGCGCTCGACGTAAGGACTGTTCATTTTATAAAGAGGACACATTGTTTTGCAGATGATTTATTTATTAGTTATAAAATTTAAAAACGGTCTTATGTGTAACAATCACTGTTTTCTCTGTATTACGGAAAAAATATAATTTTCATCAAAATGCTCCTGAAAACTGAGGAACTTTTTGACGAATACCCTTCAATAGCCTTTCTAAAGTTCTCTATCTTTAGAAGAGAGCGATATCTTTCGGCTAGCAGATGACCACATTTTTTTGAACTCATTGACAGATTGTGCCTCTCTGCCGTCCTCTCGGAGGTGCCGCTTGATTTTTGCCCAGTAGTGCTCGGTAGGACGCAATTCAGGACAATTTGGTGGATTATTCTCTTTTTGCACAAAATTGATAACATGCTCGTTCATCAGAACCATCGAAGAAGAAGAATGTCCTTGCGATAAACTTCACCATTGATGGTCCCAGTGGTAAAAAGCGAAACTTTAGCGAAGACGATTGGGATGATTCGTCGAAACGAAAATGCAATTGGCTCATGTTGTCTCTGTTTTACGAACGTATATGTTGCTGCCGGTCTGGCAGGGAGAATACGTTTTAAATGTAAGTTAGATAAGTAAGAGATAGATTTTCTATTGTAGAACAAACATTCGAATCAATAAATATTTTTAGAAGTAAAAAAATAAAAATAAAAATAAAAAAAGGGGTGAAAAATAACTCTCCATAATTCATCAGGGTGAAAAATGCCAAACTGTTTTTGGCACATGAGAAAATAGCCTGCCACACAAGAACTTTTTTGCCGATGCCGAACATCTCCATTCCGATCGTTGTTCTGTCAGCAGGTACGTTTCCCCAATAACCGCATTGTAAAACTGCGGCCCCGGTAGTGTAGTTGTGTCCAGTTTACAATATGTTTCGTCATCCATCTTTCTTAGAATTTTATTAAGCTTCCGGCATCGCTCTTTGGCTTGCTTCAGCTGTTCTGCGCTCCGTTTTGGCGTTTTTTGCTTCTTGTATGTCCTGATATTATTTCTCTTTTTGACGCTTTGGACAAATCCAACGCATACTCCCAGTTTCTTGGCAACCTGTCGGACTGAGTTCGATTTTTCGGATAACAGAAGCTCAATACATTTCTTCTTCTTTTGCGGCTTGACAGGGCCGCTTCTGGTTCTGGATCTTGGCAGATCGTCCACAGTATGCTCCTCTCCAAACTTTTTGATGATCTTGTGCACACCCGTCTTCGATTTTGACAATTTGAGCAATATAGTCCCTCGTAGTACTTTTGAATAATCAAAACTTTAGTGTCCTTATCAGTTCACTCCATTTTGCTAAAATCAAACTGTTTTGATTCTGGTTAAAAATGACAGTCGTCTGTCAGTGTATTGAATTACACGATGAAACAAATTCCATCAGAATTGAGTAAAGCTTCTGTTTTTTTATCGCGTTACAAAAGTGTCATCTTTATGAAATGAACAGTCCTTACAAATGAACATCTTCCAGTAGTTGCTACATCTAGTCTAATCGATTGGCTGTTGCGATTTAACGACCGCTAACACTGTTGCCGCCTTGACTTCTGGTAACTTCGATTCATCCAACAGGTCCAACGAATATACTGGAAGTTGAGATTCTCACAGCAATTGAGCACTCTTCCACCGCAGCTCGTTTTGCAGGTAGCGCTCCCCTGGATATTAAATCAGCTGGGTTGTGTTTCGAACGAATGTTTCGCGACTAATACCCTTCAGTGAGCTCCACCGTTGCAACACGATTCGATACAAACTGTTTCAGTGCCAATGGTGACATTCCGAGCCAACATAGAACCATTTTGGAGTCGCAGTCTTCATATGATAATTTCATGGCAGAAACGACTTTCTGGGTTTATCCAACTAACAATTTAGCACCGCACATCTCCAGCCTGGGGATCTTCTGCGGCTTGAGCGGCGCCGCATGTGATTCGATGGCAACTAGATTATACGGATGTATAACACAAGCAATCTTCAACATGGATTTCACTAAACCCTTATGATTATTAAACACACAACTCTTTACTTCTTACCTTCATCTGAAAGTACCATGAGGGAGAAGATGTGATGTTTTGGTCGGACCTCCTGACATCGGCCCACTACGCCAAAAGATCGTTGGTAGAGATTGACCTCATGAACATTAAACTCCTCTGAACGTTCTCCAGCAGTAGTTAATCGAGAATTTCCTGGGCCCCAACCTCAGACGCAGGATATATTCCAACAGTTTTGTTGTACTTAAACGAATTCAAATCAGGTCCTTCATAGCCTCCCAAAATTTGCACTCATTTAGATTGTAACTGATTGTGCACCGCTAGTTTAAAATTTATATGGGAATAACTATTCTTCTTCTTCTTCTTCTTCTTCTATCATAGCGTTTCATGTTTAAAGGGTGTCCCTCATCCAACTGCATCACGGAAAAAAACGCTGTAGAAAATTACCTAGTTGACCGATCCTTTTCCAACTTTTAGACAATAAAATATAGCCCATAAGTAAGCTTGGTATATTTATTTCATTTAACTTCAATACCATAACCGTACACTCGCATCTTACGCTTAACTCCACTCATTCGGTTCTGTACAACATCTGGCTGCAGCTTCTTCTGTACGGAAACCCACTTTTTCTTCATGTCTTATTCAGATTTGACCTTCTTTGGATGCTTCCGTAGTGCCTGCTTCATAATAGCCCAGTATTTTTCGATGGGCCTTAGTTATGAATAGTGGCACGAAGCTAGATCCGGCCAGAAGATCATAGGGCCCTCGTGTTGCTTAAACAGAGAAACCAGACACTTCTGTAGGCACTCGTTGAGGTACGGTTTACTCCTTTTGCCACATAAGCAGAACGTTTGCCAAATCATGTATTTCTTGGCAAACTTTGAAAGTTTCTGCTTCCTTACTTCGTCCAGAACATCCAACTTGTACTGGGCGGTGAAATCAAAATCTGGGTGTACAGTAGCCTGGGACACGGATATATGAAACACAATTATTTTCGTTCCCTATTAATTTTTGGGAGCCTTTTGGTTCCTATAATAACTGTGCAAAATTTCAACTCGATCGGTGAAACTATATTTTAGCGCTCGCAGTTTTAATTTTCCATAGTATTTTATATGGGAAAACTTACCTTTTTAAAGAAATATCTGGCGAGGTGACACGTTGTCCACTAAAAATAAATCAATCCCTTAACTTGCTGGGAAATTTTTCAAAGAAACTTTTTTTAGAAGACCGCAAAGCGATCTGACGCTTGTGGAAAAAGTTATTAAGCTGAAACTGATTGCTATCCAATCGAACGGCTCATTGGACTGTTTTTTCTAGCAGCACAGTTCCTCCATGCTGAGTGAACATAAACAAAACACAGTGGTTGCTTCGCGCAGCCAGCAGCAGGTTGCAGGTGGCAGTGCTGCAAGAGAAAACAGTTCAATGAACCGTTCGATTGGATAGCAATCAGTTTCAGCTTAATAACTTTTTCCACAAGCGTCGGATCGCTTTGCGGTCTTCGAAGAAAAGTTTCCTTGAAAAATTTCCCAGGAAGTGGTTGTATTGATTTATTTTTCAAGGACAATGGATCACCTTGCCAGATTTTTATCTGTAAAAGTAAGTTTTCCCATGGAAAATCCTATGTAAAATTAAAACCACTAGCGCTAAAATATAGTTTCACCAATCGAGCTGAAATTTTGCACAGTTATTACAGGGTCCAAAAGGCTTCCGAAAATCATTAGGGAACTGGAATTTAAATTTTGTCCCAGGCTAGTGTACCGCCCGCGCCTTCCCCCCCCCATTTGCCCTTCCTCCCGATTTGGAGTTTTCCCCCCACTTTGCACATGCACACACTCCCCGCGCCTTTGGCTCTCTGCACGAAAGACATGGATAGATTCAACATTTTGGCCACATCCCTGACCGAAGCATTGGGATTCCGCTTAAACGCTTTTACGACACGCTTGTGATCCTGATCAATAATAAAACATCCATTCTGACCGCATTACTCCTTGCGTTCGATGCTCAGAGTTTCGTAGTAACGTTTAACCACACGACTTATCGTTGACTGCACGATTCCGAGTTGTTTTCCGATGTTCCGAGAGAAGAAGTATTTTTGTGAAGTATTTAATTTCTTAATGAATAAAATGCAATTTGGTTTGTTAAAATATCTTTTTTCCATTCTTTTTTACCATCTATCCGCTTTTTTTTTAATGCGCGCATTATAAAACGGAAGTTTTGCAGAATGTCGTGAAACCAAACATAGAAATAATGTACGTATGATTACGTGTTTCAGTCGGACTTGGTCCAAAAGTGGTATCGAGCAAATTTGACCGACTTTTTGGAAAAGAATGAATGGCTTCCCTGTTGACCAGGTCTAATCCCCTTGGATTATTCTGTGTCTACATGCTGTCAAAAATAAACGAGCACCAGGTGCCTTCTTTGCTTCAGTTCAAAGTCGTAATCCTTCGAATTTGGGAGGAAATACTGATAGAGGTGGTGCGTGCCGCTTGGGATGGATTTGAAAAACGATTACATTTGAGGCGAAAATTTAAACTATTCTCATTTTGCCATCTATTGACAAGTAAAGTGATGAAAGATAGGAACTGATGGAAATAGATCCTTATATAATATGATATGAAGCGGAAATACCATTCCGACCACCCTTACCTCCACTTCGCCAATGTCGATCACGTAGAAGTTGTCACCTTCGTCGCCCTGCTGTATGATCGACTCGCCCGGCAGGAAGTTGCAGGGAAACATCGCATCGAAAATGTCCGACCGTTCGTTCTCGTCCAGGTGAGCAAACAGGACATTCTTGGCGATGGCCTTCGACAGGGCAGCCATGGTTTTGTAGTCCTTCGGAACGACCTTCTTCACGTAGCTGGTGGCATCTTCCTCGCTGACGGGTTCGGCCGAAATACCACCACGTCGCCGAACCGGTGGGGCCGTGGTCTGTGGCATCGGGCTGAGGTCGTCCAGATCATCCGGACTGGCGGCCTGTTTACTGGCATCCAGTTTGGCTTGTTCCTGAAGAAGAAGTAGAAAAAAAAAACAAATACCTTAATTAGTATTGTACACCGATGGCAATGCGTGCGAAACGGAAATGGTAATTATCAAATTTGCTGCATCGACAGGCGTGTGGGGGGAAAAGATGGAAAGCGGCCGAGCGGGGTGAGGATAATTTATTGACTCTATCGGTTTGTGTCTGACGGTTGTCAGAAAGTGGGATCTTCGTTTGTTGTTTGAGGATTGGATTGGATGACTCGGGGAAAGGGATGATGGAAAAGAAAGCCACAAAGCCACGAATTATCGAGCAAATATTGACGGTGGAAATTTCTCTAGGGTTAACATTGATAGCATCAAGCATTGGTTAGATCCTTAAGTATTTCCGAGCGTATTTCGACCAGGTAGTTCTTCCAACACGGGTATAATATAATTCGTGTATGGTTGTACCTAATTGTAATTGAATTGTACTTGTAGCGTTGAATGAAATGAGTACTTGCAAAAGCGCTATAGAGCAGCGCCAGTATGCATTTAGTGAGAATGTAAAGGACTACCGACAAATTGAATTATGCATTCAACAACTGTGCAAGCCTTTCAGTTTGAAGCGACCAAGTAGCAACAATCTTCTGCTACTAGAAAATGTTTGTCGTATGTAGGGTACTTGCATATGGGTAGATACATGCGAGGCGATATTTTTAGAATTATTATCATTCGTGTTGTCTAGTCTTGGAAGAAGCTTCATGTTTACGAGCTAATAACGATTCGCTCTATTATACTCCTAATAGAGATAAATGATTGAATTTATGCTGGTAGGTACGTTTTTATTACAAGTCAGGGGAAATAAACTGTGTGAATATAGCTATTGATTTTACTAGTTGAGCTTGGCATTTTGAGTCACGTCGTAACACAAGAAACTGCGAAGACAGCTATTCAATGGATCATTGTAATTCCCAACTGACCAATAGAAAAATATGAACACTACACATGACTTCGTCCAGCTAATATAACCGTCGTCAATCTGAAACTTATGCAACGTCCATTCTTCTAGGAAGTTGAGTGGTGATCTCAAGGGTGTCATAACAATAAATTAATTAAACGAACGACGCACGTCATTATAGCGTTGTATCGTGTAACCGTTTCGGACATTCCACACCAATACATTTGAAGATAATTACCCGTTGCAATCCTTACCGAATAGAACCATATGTGGGGAATAAACCCCAATAGCTTCCTTCCAAGTGGAAAGCTACTCCCCCTTTCCCCATTGCAGAAAATGAAACAGCTGTTGGATTTCCCATCGGTGCCATTATTATTTTACCATTTGGTTTCCTCTGCACTTGTGAAGGACGGATTTTGAATGGTGCTAGGAGTTTCTTCAACAATTGTAACTTGTTCGGTAGGTAACTCACCACCAGAGGAAATCATTTTCCCCATGGACCTCGTTTGGTTGGTTAGTTTTAGTTTTAACATCAGAATTTCTGGGTGAATATGCAATTTGAATACCGGATCAGCCAAATGGAATATTTATGAGCGAACTTGCAAATTTGTACCAAAAATGACAAATGAGATTTTAATGGGTTGTGGATATTGTTGGCTCTGATGATTGCCTTGTTGAGTTGACAGTGTGCGAATGAACATTTGATTACACCTGATCGATCGCCGGTGGAAGTGAAACATGGACGTAGCCAGGGGGTTGGAAAGTCTCGTTGGACAGTCATCTCACGGTTTTCTCATTTGTATTAATGCTCCTCGGTTTGGCCGAAGATCGATCAATAACAAACATGCCATAAGAGACAATTGTAACTTCACAGATGGTCTTATTTTGAATTGATGATTTTTTGAATTACATGCTTTAATTTTGAACTTGAATCACATGCTTTTAGTATAAGTAGTTCAATTATATGCATACAAATGACCTATTTTTACTCGCATAAAATCTGGTTGAAAATTTGGTTTTCCCTATCAGGGTCATCAAAAACAGGTAGCAAATTATTCAAAACTATTTTCTTCTTTTCATATAATTCAGTTTTAGTCTACATTTAATACTGCGAGAGTATTGGATTTTATTACCGAGCCCGTGTTCCTTCAGCTTCCTACTACTTTCCGCGACACCCTCTTATTTCCAGACTACGCTACTCAACGATAGCATTATAACTATAAACTGTTTCAATGCTAGCTCTCAGCTGATGGTTTGACTTTGCCTTCTCTTAGTCGCCATGGCCCACCCAGTTGTGGTACGGAAGACAAAAAATTTGCTAGCTAGAACCAATCTATGATGAAATTTTTGATCGCTGAAATCCTCAAGGAAACGCCGTCCGTGACAACTAGAATACCAGAATCATCCCACGTATCTTACAGTCGGTCATTTGCTGCGACGAGAAGTTGGATAAACTACTCTGGATTGTATCGACAATAAACTGGCAACGCTTATGATGCGCTCACACATGCACGCGTAAGACTAGGGGTCTGAGCCTACCAACATTAAACGCGTTCATCTGTCAACAACTTGATCAGCTCCTAAACTTTCGGTAAATAGTGATCGTTTTCAAGATACAGCGAATCGAAAAGAGTGTTAAAATTCAAGTGGTGGACACGTGGTTTCGTGAGAAGGATGCTTCGATGAATAAAATAGCGAATCGTTTCGGAAGGCATCACGGCAGCGTACGATCTATCATCAACAAATCGTCCAATGAGCTGTCAAGAAGAGGAAGAAAACCAGATCCAGCTGACCCAAAAATGGATCGGAAGGTAGTCAACCTCATCCTTCGGAACAGATCGATGTCGATTCGTGATTTGGCCAAAAAGGCTGGTACCTCCTTCGGAATGATGCAGAGAACCAAGAAGCGCAACAACCTGAAGAATTATAAGAAGCAGAAAATAGCAAAACAAAGTGTTGATAAAAAAATGCAGGACGAATACCAGAGTTAGAAAGTTATACAGCCGACTTTTGCGACGACCGTCTGCTTACGTTTTGATCGATGATGAAACCTATGTGAAAGGGGACTCCAAACGCTTCCAAGACCGCAATTTTACACCATGGTCAAGGAGAGGATGAGAGCATCTGCGAAAAGTCGTTCGAGGTGGAAAAATTCGGCCAGAAGGTTCTCGTATGGGAGGCAATTTCTTCCTGCGGCTCCAACTCAATTTTCTTCTGTAAAGGTACGATCAATGCCGAAGTTTAACCGCACTGAGTATTTGCAGAAAAGGATGTTTTTGTCATACAAGCTGGTCCCTCCTTTGTTTTGGCCTGATTTGGCGTCAGCCTATTACGCCAAAAAAGAGTACAATAGATGCAAGAAAATGGAGTAGATTTCGTTGAGAAATAAATCAATACTCCCAATTGTCCAAAACTTCGTCCAATTGAATGCTACAGGGTTATCGTCAAGCGTATCTTCAAGAAGAGTGGTAAGGAGTGCAAGACCTAAACCAGAACCTAAACTACCATAGCATGATCTCAAAAACATATTATTAAATTATCTGTTTGCTAGTATATTTGATATAAATTCAACTCGCTGATCACATATCTTAGTAAAAAAAACACACACACACAAACCGTGAATTCTGGTGCTATTGATCAGCGGAAAATTTGTCTAATTTTCTAATTACATCGTTCTACTAATAGGCTCGAAAAAGTATTTTTAAATATTTTTTCTTAGGCAAAAAAAGCGTTATTTGACAATTAATTTGCGCCACAATTTTATTATTCGTACTTATAATGTATGCGGTTAGCAAATGACTGGACCATAAATCCTTTGCGTACTGTAGGTATAAAATAGAGACTACCCGAGCAGGAGCGAATTACTTGATAACTGGCCCTGGTATTTAAGAGCTCAGATTAAGAGGTGAAATACCTGAGGATAATACCATAAAATTGTTCCCATAATGTTATTCGAATACCAAATTTAAGTAAGACAATACCAAAATAGTACCTCTCAGGTATTCCCAGGTATCCGAAATAACAAGTTTCGTTATTCGAGAGATATTTTACTTGCAATTCTTAGGTATTTTGCTGAGCTCTTTAATACCAAGGCCAGTTAACAAGATCAAAATTAGGTATTCATATGTTGTTGTCTCCTGCTCGGGTACTGAGATTCATTACCTCTTGTCCAGTAACTCCCTATCCCTTCCTTTCCGTGGTGCCGATTGGAGTATGAGTAACCATAAGCTGACAGGGAAGGGGGCTGCCCTCTTCAGAGGGTGCAGTCTATCTGAGTGTCTGTTTTCCATGTCAGGGGCGGCTCAAATCAGCGTTTGTTCTTCATGTTAGGAGCGGCTGACCATTGCTCTCGTGCCAGCATGGGCGAGAAAGGGGATTGGGGAAGGCCCAACAAGCCGCCCTTGAAAATCAAAAGTTACAAATAATACAGAAGTAAATTCGGACCGGAACAATCGGCAAAAACCTAGACACCGAAATAAGGACTACGATTGGAAGCTCGGAACATGGAACTACAAGTTGCTCTACTTCCCGATCCTATCCCGATAGGATAATCTACGACGAGTTTCAACCGCGCAACTTCAAAGTCGTAGCACTGCAGGAACTTTGCTTCACATGTCAGGTATTGGAAAACGGGCATCCAGCGGCAACTTTTTACCTAAGCTGTGGCATTGCCAACGACCCGGGCATTGGCTAAGTAGTACTGGGTAAAATGCGTCAACGCGTGATATGATGGTTTCCGATCAAGGCGAGAATGTACAATTTGAGGATCAAGGATCATTTCTTCAATTACAGTATCATAAACATACATTGCCTACACGAAGGAAGACCGGATGACGAAAAACGCGCAGCTAGAGCAAATGAAAGTTGGCTGCCCTCGGCAGGACGTTGAATTCATCATTATGACCGATCATGTAGAACGAGAGGCAATGTACAGACCGGTAGTTGGCATGCCGCATCGAACGATAATGGCTAACGATGCGTGAACCTTGCGGCCTCCCGCAAAGACATCCACAGAGCCCCTTGGAGATCACCTGATCAACGAACAGAGAATTAAATCGACCATGTTCTTATCGACGGTAAGTTCTTCTTCGATATCATCAACGTTCCGCAACGTACCGCAGTACGGATATAGGCTCGGAATACTACCTAGTTGCAGCCATTGTAGGAAACCGAAACACTAAAGCATGTCCACTATGTCTGAAAGATGATGAACGAATCGGACCATCCTTCTTTCATTCAAGATTGAACTTGGTAGAAGGAAATTCTGCTAAGAAAGCTGTTCCTAACCATCCAGCCATGTCCCACCCAGAAGTTAAGAAGGAAGCACGCCGAATTGCAGATGAGCTTGAAGCTCACTTCAAACTGAACGTTAATCGCCCCAAAGTTGGAGGCTGCGGAAGCTCCAATAATGGCAACATGGCGAGGAGGCTACTTGCGCAACCTCAAAAGTTTGCTGAAATTCTTGGGGTTGACGTGGATTTGATAAGTAACATTCGGCTCATGAGCAGTCAGGCACTTTCATCTAAAAAGTTGGACAACGATAAAATCAAACAGTTGTACACTGACACTGAGCAACAATATCGTTGTGAATTTCCGTTAGTACGGCAGCTCCCTCCATGTTTGCATAAATATGAGCATCTACCGGAATTCATTGAACGTTTGGTAAATTTAGTTTAAAAAAATAAGGTATGTGGAAGTATACAATGCTAATAAATGTTTTGATATTTTTAGCCATTTACGATGAACTTCGTCGACGAGCGGGCTGGAGAAACAAGTCACAAGCGACACAAGTTCTCCCGATTGCACTTTGCATGGAAAACTTCTGCGGAGGATAACCTTACTGATATGATGAGAGAAGCTTTGACTTGGTCTGATCCCAAGATGGCGTATCTATCGGTCAAATCAAGCGGCAAAAAATCATTCTGGAAGCATGACCCAGAGTTCGAACCGCAGATGCTACAGTTCTGTGTATCTGACGAACAGGAAAACGAAAACATTTCCTAATCTAGCGAAAACGATGACGAATATAGTGAAGATGAGCGACAACTTTGAGTGAACATGAATTATCTGATGGTAATGGATAATATACTTTTTTGTGGTGGTCTGAAAGGGCCCAGTTAACTTGTTTTATTCCAAAGACATCTGAAAAGCGTATGGATAAATGGGCAATATTCCGAAAATATGGGGAAGTGGGGTAAATTTAGCAATATCTCCGTTCCCGACTCGTGTGGTGGCTGCAACCACCTTCATTCGATTCCTAGGGAAATTCTACATAAGAATAGGCCTATTTTGACTACCACAGACCCCTCCGAGCATAGATTATTCAGCAATATTCGAAAATACGGGGAATTTGGGCAAAATAAGCAAAATATCTCTGTTTCCCGACCCGTGCGGTGGCTGTAACTACCTCCATTCGATTTCTAGGAAAATTCTACATAAGAATAGGCCTATTACTACCACAGACCCCTCCAAGCATAGATTACTGGGCATTATTCGGAAATACGGGGGAAATATTGGGGTAAATTAAGCACAACATCTCCGTCCACTGAATTTGCGCCAAGTGGGACCCCTTCCATTCGATTTCTCAGGAATTTTCACATAAAAAATGCTATTGTTCACTAACCTTGTGCTACTTGGGGCTGAATTATCGAATTCTTTCGTGATTCATGTACTTTTTTTCCCACTATGCATTGGGCTTGTCATGTATGCGTTGAAAACAAAATTACGAGAGGACAATGTTAGCCTCCCACCACAAATTCAGATCGACGGTTATGAAATCGAGGCGGTAGACGAATTCGTATATTTGGGTTCATTGGTGACCGCTGATAATGACACCAGCAGAGAGATATAACGGCGCATTATGGCTGGCAATCGTGCCAACTTTGAACTTCGAAGGACGCTAAGATCGAACAAAGTTCGCCGAACTAAAAAGTTGACCATCTACAAGCAGAGCTGGTAAATCTCACGGCCATCAGGTGACAATGAAAAAACATGCCATCTCACTCTCACGAGAAGAAACGAACTATCATGAGCTTTTTTTCATTCTCACACCATCATGCAATCATGAGATTTTTTCTAACTAGTCTACTTGAAATAAGTCAAGCAATGATTTGTTATCGCAAATACTCTGTATTTTTCACACTAAATAGTAACTAAATGAAACATATAATGTGTTTTCAGGCTAAGTGCATGATTTATTTTGTCCAGTACTGTGGGTGATGTTCACCTATAATTGAAAATGCTCGGCCAATAACCGTATTGATAAAATATTATCTATCCCAAGAATGGTCCTCCAGCCTAACACGGAATCTGAGTACGCCCTTTGTTGCAAGACGAGATGGTAGCGGCGTGCGGTGGTCGGGAGTGATTGGCTTACTGGGTGACGAACGGGAGGGGAAAAATCTCTCAGTCCACTGAGCTGGAAATCGATTGGAAAATTTAGTATTAATTTTATCTTTGATTCATCGGTGCGTTGAAGGTGTTGTGTTGGTAGGGTATCAGATTGTAGATGTCGAGGGAGGGCAAGATTTCATTTTTTTTTCAATTTTGTGCGGTCGATTGAAAAACGTAGCTGGATTAGGGTTTCTGTTGTGAAAATATCGGGACAATCATCTGGTGTAATGCATATTCATGGGATGAAAAGGTTCAGAATGTGGAAATTGATTTCGGGAATTCCATCACTGAAAAAGGGGAGTTATTTTTAACATATTTTGCTACAACACTCCCCATGTATCAACCATAAAATTCTTGGAAAGCATCGCGTTTATTTCGCCTAGATTGAACATCAATTTATGGCTTTTCCATCGAAAATTTTCATGCTTAGGAAACATGATGCAGACTCAAGATTCCATAACCTGTAATATACTACAGTATCATGGTGTGAGCTGATGTGTCTTCAATATGAAGAAGATTTAAAGATTTAAATAAAAACATCCTTAGAAAATTTCTCAAACTGACTCTGATTGTTCCATGAATGGATAACATACTAATAATCGATTAACGATTCTAATACCATGCATTTTCCGTAGACCAAACGTGTAGAATACTTGAGAAGCTTGATGAACCTTGCATTATTACTTTTGAAATGTATAGTATTGCATCATACTCTACCACAATATGCAATCCATTCAGCTATCGATAATTCGATAAACTAACAATGATCTGTCCTATCCGGTATGAAGTCATCACAACCTAGCAATTGCATCGGAGATGGGAGGTAAACCAAGAACAAACTCGCCAAAGAATGTTGCTGCCAAACACACTACAGCTGTTACACGTATGAAAGAGCCCATGTCGTGTATCTGTTTCGGTCAAGTTCAAGCCATAGGAAAAGCAAACAAAATCAGACTTCTGGACACACATGTTAAAATGGATTGTAACGTCCTTCCTGGGCATTTCCATTCGAGTCAACTTGATCGGGAATCGAACACTACCGTCTCAGTATGGTCTTATTGTATAGACATTTTACCGATTAGCATGCAGCAGGCTCCTTAAGCTCTTTTAACAAATTTGTCTCGACTCGTAGAAATCAGGAGCAAACGAAAGAATTAACCCTCACTGCAGTACATTAGTGCTGGGGGCAACTATCCTGGTATTTTCCGTGGTTCAAAGGCCACTTGTTGTTACAAGGACGAGTTCGTGCTTTTTCTCCGCTCACGGAGGTACCACAGCGGCTGAGGTAACATTGTTATCATCTATCGACGAAGAAACTTGACCATCCCTGCTCCGCTGCTGCACGGGTAATGCCATCGCTGTATTGCACTTGACGTTGTATCAAAGTTGAGAATCACATCGCAAAGTATGCTCGGTGGCACACCAAACCAACAGAGTTGAGTTGAGTCCTCCGGGGAATACGACGAAATGCCATTAAAAATCCAGCTACTTGTGAATAATTTAGTCCTTGAGAGCGCCACTGGGACAAAGGCGGATAAGGCCATTTCTTAGTGGAACTGATATTTCAAAGCCAATATGTCGCACCAAACACCATTTACCAGCTGATACCTATCAGATGGATTGTTTTTATCATCGGAAGATAGACCCCCCCCCCCCCCACTCAACCTCAACCGTTCTCTGAAAAATCTAAAAGGAATGTGTTCAAATGAATGATTGATGAGACAAAAAGCTGATTTGCAGCACAGCTTTGATGCGACAGTGTGTCGACCGAATTGGGTTTACTCTGAGCGTGAATGAGATTTCACAAACAGTTGTCTTGACAACTGACATTTCAAAATTAAAAACTGCCTGGCATTCACGAAACGACAATACGATAATGTTCCCCAACAGTCAAATGTCAAAGTTGAATGCTTTACGGGAAAAAAAAAGTTATATCTTGTTTTCCCAGCAAACCGATCCCTCGATGAATGCACCGCATACGATGATATGCTCGGGAAAGTAAGACACCCTTTGAAAAGCTGTTGTGAGAAAATCTCTGCAACTGAAGGGACCAGAGGAGTGAAAAAAATGTTAGCCTGCTGCCATCATGCAGATTTATTGCAAACCGGAGTCCTTTGTGAGGACCAGGGGTTTTCAGATCATGTTCGGTGGAGCATGTAATTTCCCGGCGATGGCTAACTAGAAGCGTGAGCATGATTGACCGCCCGGGGTTGCCACTCCGATATTGCCAGATCAGCTGTAATTACACAGAGAACTAAGAGATGATGTTTGGTTGATGCTCAACATTTAAAGAATGGAATGGCCTAGTATGACGTTTCGATACTACACGCTCATCCGGATTTACCCAAAATTGGGTAAAGGTAACCCAAAATCATATAAATTGGAACTACTCAGAATTGGGTAAGCGGGCATAAACCCAAATTTGGGTAAACACCGATTAATTTGATTTTGGTTTAGCACTACCCATTGTTATAAAATGTAGTTTTTATGGAAATTGGGTAAAAAGGCTTTTTTTATTCCTTGAAAAAAAATGGTTTGTCAACTTTGGAGTTTCAATATTTTATTTGTGCTATGGTTATACATGCTCAATAATGTTCACCTTGATTAAAATTATTTGAATTATTTATTTCTTCCCAATATCGGGCTGTAGTTGGAATATCGAGTACATCATTCATTCATAAATTCTTTCATAGATACACACATGCATACATACACATATACAAACAGCGAGCAAGTTTACCAGATAGTAGCCAAATCCCTGTACGGCACCCGCCAGCGAAATCATCGAAGGGTTGCTCTCCTCCAGCAGTTGACCTTCGACAACACTCATCACGATGTCCAGAAACCGGTGCTGGTGCCCATAGGTCACGCACCGCGGGACTTACTTGGTCGTCAGTCCGATCAGCTCGGACAGGCTCTGTTGGAAGTGGTTGGTTCCGTTGATTGAACAAATAAAATTTCTAGAATGGATTTTTTTTGGATAATTATTAGAAAATAGAACAAAAATTAGAATACCTTTCAATTTGCGGTACGTTTCCGTATCCAATCCGCTGCAATCTGCTCCTTATTCTACACCTCACTTATAAAAATGGCGACTGACGCTGCCGGTTTTTTTTTCACTATAGTCTAACAGCTTAATTTAGAATTGAACCAGATTTATGAAGAACCGAGTAAGATTTACCCACTTCCATAAATTGTCTTACCCATGGCTTGACGTTTCATCCTGTTTTATGAAAATGGGTACAAGTTACTAAATTTTGGGTAAATCCGAATGAGCGTGTAGGCAATAACAGCGTCGCACAATTTGAAGCCATCGAAAATAGTGGAGTGTTGGTATTTTCACGTTTAGCTCTTTGATGTTCGCTAATACACTCAAGTCTTTTTTTACACGGTTTTTTTACGACGATTTTTGAAATAACGCGGTTAGCCTAAGGTTAGCAAAAAAAGCCTAAGTGTTTTCTAAGGATGTACATACAATGAAAAAGTCAAAAAACGCGAAAAACATTATTAGATACTTGGTGTGTCATGAAGAAGATTAGTTTCCTCGGTGTTCAGTTAACCTACGCCTTCAATGGTGTGCTGTGGAGGGACCGTTCACATATTATGTAACGTCCGACACCATTGTGAAAAGCAAGATAGCGACTTCAGGTTTGTGAAAAGCCGCCGAATATCCTACAATATGGGTATTTTTGGAACGGGGACAACGTTTAGAGGCCGGAAATCGTTGTCCAACGCCATCTTGACTTCCGGTTTATGAAAAATTGTCAAATAGTCTACAATATGGATAATCTCGAAACGAAGACGACGTATAGAGGCCGGAAATCGATGTCCGACGTCATTTTGGAAACCAAGATGGCGACTTCCGGTTTGTGCAAAGCTGCCAAACATTGTACAATATGGGTATTTCGGAAAGGACGACGTGTAAAGGTCGGAAATCGACGTGCGACGCCATTTTGGAATCCAAGATTGCTACTTCCGGTTTGTGAAAAATTGACAAATAGTCTACAATATGGATATTATCGGAACGAATACGACGTGTAAAGACCGGAAATCGATGTCCGACGCCATTTTGGAAACCAAGATGGCGACTTCCGGTACAATGTGCAGACCTCTTCAGTGTCGTACTATTGTTAAGTCGAACATTAGTACGACACTGAAGAGGTCTGCACATTGTAGACGAAATACGTATCTGTCAAGATAACAAAAAAGTAGTTGGAATTCAATGGAAGATACTAATCTCCGCCTTTCAATCATCGTTGCAGTTATTCCACTAAAAAGCTCGCACTCATCAATATTACAATCTTGCTTTCTTATTTTGGATGCACACGTAAATAAAATATTATCCAAAATTTAATATTGAATATGGCTTCTTCTTAGAAGTTTTCTTTTTATCGTGAGAGCTTTCAGTTCTTAAAACTGGTCCAATAGTTGGGCAGTTTTTACAAAACTATTAATTGAATTCTCATTAGAATGAATCCACAGTTTTGACCGGAACATGGACAGGAATGGTGTCCCTGTGGAAGATTCGGAACAACTATTTAAGTGATCAACTGATTTAAGCGTTTTGAAGTTTTGTCAGTCAATCAATAGATGTAGATTTTCCGCAGCTGCTTATAAATTAGTCACTAAATAAATTCAAAATTTAAAGCAAAATATACAGTCCCTCCACAATAATGAGTTCTCTAGAGATTTTTTTTGCTATCATTTTTTCTCAACTCGGTAGTAATTATTTCTAGGTGTGTGTGAAAAGGAGAATTAGTCACATAGAAAAAAGTTCTGAAATTAACTGCACACGGCTGTTATTGACAATAATGTAATCGTTTATCGTAACGCTGCAGCAGACGAAAATCACGCTACTTGTGAAAGTCACTCGAAGTAAACACAAAATTTGGGATTGCTAAAACCTACAGACAAAATATCTCAGTTGGCCGTGTAACCAAATTAACTTTTATACTCTCCGCGCGTCTCTTAATAACATCGTCTCTGGTATATATGAGGGTCTCTTTATCTCAATATTCTCTCTATCTCGATAATTCTGTATGTCTGTAGTCCCTTGAAAATATTTGTGAGCAAATTACCTTCCATATGTCGATGAAAAAACTGCGAAAAACCAAGTTCATCTGTGTTTGGAGCAAACGATCGAGATTTGCTTTGGATACGGGATACACAAAAAAACTTTTGCAACGCGAAATGCTTCTAGGATCGTTCTAGCAGGCTAGTCAATTTTTATTCTGAATGTCGATCTCTCCCTATCTCGATGGTCCCTTCAATATCGAGATATGGAAAGTTGACTGTAAATACATAAATGCTGATGAAAAAGAGTAATTTTCATCCTGTTTTAGCTATAAATTAATGATAACCATGAATTTTGTCTTTTAGCAATGCAATATGCGTTGAAGCAATGCATATGCATCTTCACAGTTATTAGATATAACAATGTTTTTCGATATAAGACGGTTTTTTTTTTACGACGATTTTGCAAAAAAAAACTGTTTTTTACGACGATTTTTAAAATAACTTGGTTTTTTTTACGACGATTTTTTAAATAACGCGGTTCTTTTTACGACGATTTTCGAAATAATGCGTTTTTTTTCGCACGGTACGTATCGCCCATGTAAAAAAAGACTTGGGTGTTCAGCAATTCCATAGGAAAAAGATTTTTTTTTCTTGATTATCGAGATTTTTAGCTTCGGGCTGGTTCATCTCCCTTCGTTGTCGCTCAAATAACTCTTTGGGTATTTTCATAACTTGTCCTGGGTGAGATTAGAACTCGTGACTTTGGCTTGAGGAGTGTGGATGTCAACCCAAAAAAAAAAAAAAAGAAAAGATTTATGATCTCTCAGAATATCGTATAAATTGGTAGTTTTGTTTTTCAACAAAAAATATAAAACCCGAATTTTTTTTCTTCATTAGGATGACCATTTCCGCGTTAAGTGGTCCAAAAAATTGACTTTAAAAAAAAATCAAAAACAGTAACTTTTTTTTCAATCATTCAAATACGCAAATCAAAGGTTTCTATATGTTTCTTCGAAAAAATATGAAAGTCTACCTTAGCTGCGATGTTTTTTCTGCAAACATGGATATCATGTTTTTCAAGATTTTCATGGTCTCGGGACCACAGAGCCTCCTCGTTTTCTGGACCTTTTTACATAACATAAAAAAAAATTAACGGTGCATGTTATTTAGCTTCTGAGGTATTTTTTTCCCAAAAATGCTAAGTTTTCAGTTCTCACCAATTTTGATAAAAGTCATGATCGTTAAGTTCAAAAGCGTGGATGTCTAGGCAACATTACATTGACTTCCTATAAGTTCCATGCGAAAATCAATTAATAAATCTTGACAACTAACGTAACCAAGAGAATGAACGTTTGCTCTTCAAAATGCTTTGATATTCATTTATGCAAAAACAGGTTCATTTTCAAGATGAATTTCGAAATGTCAGAAATGAAATAAACCACAATGAATATTATTTACCCGTCGGGATCTGAAAATATGCAATCCAGATTCCTATACCACCCATACTATAGGAATCGGCGCGAACGTATTCATCTTGCAATTTAATAGGGTTTTGAGCTAATTAAGACGAAACTTTCATTTTGGGGTTATTTGAAGTTACAGTATATTGTTGTATGTAGGAAAATTATTAGTTAGATAGTTGTTTATCTTCTGATGGACCTCCTGGAAACTAGGCAAAACCGTACAAGTTGTCAATTGATAGAAAATGAAAACAACTACAGTGTTCTTTTCCTTAGAGAATTCAATAACTTGAGAGCAAACATCTTAAGTGAAAGCAATTGAGAAATTCAGAATTTGTATGTGTATGAAAATTTATTCTATGAACCTAATTCAGATAGTTTTGGATTTTACGTAGGATTATATACTTTTCACCGCATAAAATGTCTTATATTTTTGTCCGCATAAAATGTCTTATAATTTGGTAAAGTAAAATAACAAACTGATATCAAATAAGTAACAAGTTTTTTTATCTCAGATATCATTTTGAACTCACCTGTTATCGAATAACAAAATTAGTTATCAACATTGAATAATTTTGTTATCATCTGTTATCAATTCTTAAAGACGATTTTTGACGAACGTTACTGAATACTATCAACAAGCTGACGAATGCTGAATATCACCAGCATGTCATACTGAAATCGATCTTTTACCAGAAATATTATTTAATTTATCTTAAGTTTGTTCACATCACAAAATTTGTTATCAAAATGTACTCAATGATAACAAAACGAGTTAATGTTGTGTTATCCAACGAATATTAATTTGTTATTTTGGCTGTTTATTCATCCAGAATGATAACATATTTAGTGATCAAACAGTGATAGTCAGATATTAGAACTTGTTATCACTTTGGTATAAAGCTTTGCTCGGGTACCTTGTCTCATTATTTATTGTAAATTCTTTTTTCAGATTCACTCCCGGCATGGGTTTCGATATTGGCGAGATAGGCAGTTCAGTCATTACGTTCTGCTTCTGTACGTACTTTAGACTGTAGTTATTGGATCGGTGATACATTGTATTTTTGGTTGTAATCAAGAAAGTGCATGTTGATAGTGTTTACTTTGTACATACTATCAAGAGAAAGGAAACAGGATCCGGTGATTAAGAAATTACTTTATATTAAGTCACACTAATGTGACTAAACTAGACAACCAAAATTTGCTTCTTTCAAGATGCAAGATAGTAATTTATTTGAATAAATTGTGGTAGTTTGGGATTACACACGAATAAAAAATTTAGAGGAGAAATCGTTGTTTTTCACACATAGTGAAAAAGTATAACAGGTCTCCAGACTTCTCGAAAATGATCGGTGGTCAAAAAAAAAAAAACTATTCACCTCTGCTCCGTTAATGATTAGGGGAGGAATTTATTACGAAAACATCGACAAGAAGCGCCTAAATGGCTTAGTTCCTTGGCCAAATGGTTCTATCAGGTTTTCATTCTTATGTGATCTAGACTTCTCCTGTCGGAACATCGGGAAAGCTCGGGGCATTTTAATCTACGTCGTTTCGACCAATTCCGCGTTCTTCTTCTTTATATGACTACGAACAACACCAAGCTGGGCCACTTCATGCTGCATTTTTCGTCGTACAGACCACAAATGATTCCGCAGTAGTTTCACCGGAGATGTATACATTTTCACCTTTCTGTCCTTTCGGAAGTGATTTTTTCAGCACCATGGTATCTCTCGAAATCAAGCCGTGTAATAACGAAAGGAGGGGTTTTCAAACACCTGAAGGAGTTTTTGTTTTCCGCAGGTTCAGCGTTTCATCGGTCGCCTGGTGGCTAGAATTTGTCCAGCGAAGGAAAATAGAATCTATTAAAAGCTACTGGCTTTAGTATGTGCTTTCCTGACACATTGAGTCGTGTTGATGAACGTCTCATCATGATTGTATTAGCAAGCAGTAGAGATCAATTTAGGCTCTCCCTAAAAATAATAACTCGTATTTGTTTTAATACATAATATTGTTACAATATGTAAGAAAAAATATGTTCGAAGCCAGCTGAACCCTCTCGAGTGAAACTACAAAAACAATCATATATGATATGGATATATCAGATATATCCATGAAAATTAATTTGTTTTCGATTCAAAACACTTTTTTTTTGATACATTTCGACCAATCTATCCCGCATAATCTTAAACCATTCCTGGACCATTTCCCTTATTGTTGTCAACCGTTTCCGTAATTGTTACCACATCTACCCTTATAGTTGACAACTATAAACTAACAATCTCCTATATAGTTTTAACAATATGTCAGATGGTAAAAGGCCAAATAACAATATTCTGAATAGGCGGTTAAGTTATGTTACCATAAAAAAATTGCTATTTTCACGAACAAAATTTTTGTTGTACTCAATGCCAAAAAGTTAGTGTACAATCCAGACCAAGTGCAGACAATAAAAAACCTTTCAATGACTATATGGCATACATTAACAATATGTGTTAATGTAGAGGTTGTATGGTGAAAATGAGATTAAACTATTCGATAACAATAACATAAAATGTGACAATATATCTTACATTCGAAATATAGTTTTGACTATATAGCAAATTGTTTTTCGTTATGCGGGCATTCTTTTTAATAATTCACTCATTCACTTTGTTGCTCCGTTGAGCGTCAACGATTGCCATGACTTTTTGGGCGTGTTGTCAACTAAACAAAATTTATCACAGCAACCACTGGCACTAAAATCATTCAACGAAATTTTGTTTGACATCAGTTGCAGATTGCCTCTAAGTGGAAGGTCATTCGCCGACATCTCGGCTGCGATGTTGAAGTTGTATCGTAAGTGAAGCCAGCTTACCGATAAATCGCCGAAAAGTTTTGACATCCACCACACGCACCAAAGAATCCTGTCCTGGGTAAATAGTGGTCCCAACACCAAACTTGCACACTCGACTACCACCCCCACCCACGGCGCCCCTTTTCCCCATCGCCGGAGGCGTTATTTTCAGAAATCCCCCCCCCACCCCCACACCCCCAACCAACCACGACAACCCCCCACCAACACCCACAAACAAAGGAAAAAAGCGACATACTTTTTACCCCACAAAAAAAAAAAAAAAAAACACCCCCAAAAACCCCCCCCCCAAAAAATATAAAAAATCTGGAAAACCCTTTTAAAACCCCCCCAAAAACCAAACCCTTTCCCCAAAACAGTTTTCGCTCATCGATTGAAGAAACGCTCCAGAGCAGCGAAGAATGCGGTAATATCTGATACTCAGGCCTATTCCAATGAGGTCTATACAGGTGGCGTAGAGCATGGTGTTTGTCGGTATTAGTAACGAAAAATGAGTAAACAATCCATGATTTCGGGTAGTGACGTAAAACTCCAAAAACAAGCGAATGATAACAAAGCAAGTTTAGTTTTGTCCGCATCCTTTTAGTGCACAAGAAGGCATTTTTCAGCCGAAACCTTTTAAAAACTACACCAATTACCGAAAATAAACATTCCACCTTGTGATTTGCTGCTATTGTAAATTGATGTTTTTGGAGATCTACGTCACGCATGTTTACAAAAAACAGGCTGTGCATTATCTCACGGGCACAATGACAGTATTTTGCATTACACTAATACAACTTAACCGTTTCTTCTCCACCTGTATAGACCTCATTGTTTCGCGTAAAGAAGAGGACTTCTCCTCACATATTAGGTATGAAATTTCGCTGTGACGAACCACCCTCTCCATATAATGAAAACAACGTTACCCCCCCCTTCTCCAAACTAATACTCCCCCCCTCCCCCCCCCCCCCAAAAAAAACCGCTAATTCCAATTGTAGGTTCTTCGTCTGTGTGTACGACACAAATACGGTTTTATAACATTTTTTAATGATTTTCAGAATATATTTTCCTTGCTTTACTAATGCGGGTCATGCGTTAACCAAACCAGTATATTTAAAAGAACAGCTAAATTTATCCGTTTCACAGGTAGACTACTTATGAATTATTGGGTTCCAGTGGCTGTGTCCGTTTGATCTCTCAATGACCAGAATCTTTGCCAGAATTATCGGATGATTTGGCAAAGCAATCGAACAAAAAAATTGGACTCGAAGGCCGAATCCGAAATCTGCAACCGACCGCCGGCCATCAGCAAGCGAGCTTCATCAAGGAAAGGGCCAGGATTTGCCAACCGTTTTTATATTTCTTCCCTTTCAAGACAGCGTATTTCGCCAGGTAACTCCAGCATCTGAATCACTAGCATAATGCATTCCAATGCAGCTTGCATTTCAGAAACCCTCAAATACGATGTGGTAGCCTTTGTGAGCTCCGTAAACTAGTGGTAGCAATTACGACTGAAACACAAAACGTATGCAGTAACGCGCCTCAGCTTACGAAACTTACTCCATGTTCGGATCAGGATTTAAAATCGCTTGATAATAAAAGATATTACAAAAATAGTCATTAGAGGTGATATTTAAATTTCGTTGAATAAAATACATGCTTATCGATTGATAATCAAAACAACAGTGACAGCAGATTTTTGACCCGCACTTACAGGGTGAGGAAATATTATCCATGTTTTTTTTTCTCAGTGTATAGTTCGGATTTGACAGATACTGAAATGAGCACACCTATAGCGTATTTTACCTTTGTTTATTACAGACAAAAGCACAAAGTTTCATTTGAATTGGGTCACAATGAATCCAAATCTATTAAGAAGTGCGGTGATTGAGCTGTGCAAGCAAGTGTTTATCGCTTCGGTGATGGTTTGGGAAGGAATTACTGCCTTCGGTAAAACCCCCTTCATATTCATTGAGAAAGGCGTCAATCAACCAATCAGTCTACCAGAAGTTTCTAACGGACACTGTAGCACCATGGGCACGTACACATTTTGGTAAGAACAAATGAGCGTTTCAATAAGATTGGGCCCTATCACATGGAGCAAAAAGGACGCTGAAAATTTGTAGCAGGCTTTTCTCGAGAAATTTGACCAAAGATGATGGGCCTTCCAACTCCCTCTCGTCGGTAAAATGTTTCATCTTGTCGACGGTGAGAGGCCTTATCTCATGCTATAAACATGCATGTGAGACCAAGAATTCGACCAGTTGTGAAAGTATCACATATGCTACTTATTTTGCTTTCGTAGAACGTCGTAGAACGTTTATATAAAGGCACTTACATCAGGTGTGATACTGGCGGGTTATGCTGCAATTCACTCTTAGACTTCTTACTTTCAATCAAAGGGAAACGACTAAAAGTACACTTTTCATTTTCGTGGAAACTTATGTTGTAGTTTATCCATTTGTTATATGGGATGAATAACCAAAATACCTGATTTGCTCATGGTATAATAAGTGAAAGTGCAAATGCAAAATTTTCGAAAAGGGTGAATAGCCATAGAAAAGTGTTACTTAAGACATTGTAGTTGAGGGTTGTCTAGAAATATCATAATATCAATATCAAAAATCAATAAATATTATGCATACTCTTGTTGCAATACTTCTTGGGGTTGACTACTACTAGTTGTCAACATATACTACATCAAAGGCCTGAATGTCGTCCCTAAGAATTATTGTTTGGTAATTTACATGTCTTTTTGAAATCTAGTTACTACTGCATACGGCCTGGAGATGACTTCAGCACAGGGAGCTATCAACTTAGACGGCACGTTGCCCCGGATTAACATCTCCAGGAAACATGAGAAATCACAAAGCTCGTGACATCTAGAATAGGGTATTTATTTGAGCTTTCATTTTACGACTGCATAACAAAACATCATCGCGGGAAAATTGAAACTGAAATTTTGAAAAATACTATGGTCCAATACTTAATATTTCAACTAGTGCTCAAGCGACCTACATAGGCTAGAGCTTCTAAGGTATTGGTCGTAGTAAAGAAGACGTTGGGAAACGGTCTAGTTTTGACAACCAAGCTGTCATGCAGCTTCAGCAAAAAAAAAAAACCAACTCCTCACCTGAATCCAATGGATAACTCCGTCAGGTCCATTCTTGAGACCAGAGCGTGTACTAAGCCACACACATCGTTAAATTATTGAAGAGCAAGTCTAACCAAAGCCTGGTATCCTATATCTATGGAGAAACTAACGTCCATTGTCGATGATTTCCTAAGCGATTGATTGAAGGCGTGTGTAGTGAAAGTAGCCAGATGAGGGCATTTCGAAAAATCGATGTAAATATTACTATCTATGTTAGTGTATCTAGATTTTCAATAAATACATTGTTATTCAAGAAACGATTAATAAGTTATGACTAAAAAAGTGAACACGGTTAATATTTCCCCACCCTGTAGAGCCGACTTCATACACTGCAGCAAACAAAGTGCATTTGTCATAGAAGGGACAGAGGTGCACTCATTTGTTATGTTCATCTATGACACGGTAACAATGAATTCCGGAAAGGTAAACATCATCATTACACTGGGATAAAATCATTTTCACTTCTCAAGATCATTTTATGAATATCCAAGTTACTGGTTTTTACTGCCTAAAAAATCAGTTTTGGAGATCTCTAAAAATTGTCGGATGAGTTTATATACCGACGCTGAAAAATCGAAAACTTAAAGGTCATGGATTTCCTCAAGAAATTTTCATTTATTTTTTCCAGGCCTCACACAATTTAGTCGGCGAAGACATATCAAGGTAACCTTGTGTAATTTATGGTCTGATCAAGTCAGATGTTTGCTTGAAAAATTTCTTAAGAGCCCTCAACACTCGGGTGAGAGGCGACAACAAGATTTTATGCGTAAATGTTAGGAGCTTGAAGTGCTTTAAAAGAAAAAGAACCAACTTTTTCAAAATTAACATTCACAGAACTATTTGAGAACCTACTATAAATACTAGACCTACTGTGATGTTCCCTTCAAGTCGAGCACTCGACACTGAAGAAGTCTGTAAGTCGCAGACGAAATAGGCCTATCTGTCAAAAGAGAAGCTTCCTATAGTGGAATTTAAAGGAATTTGCTCGCGTTTACTAGTGATAATTTTGAAAAAGTGCTTCAATATTTTATTTTTATTTTTGTTAAAGTGATCATATGAAGTGTTAATTTTAAATTCTCCTAGTTTCCCAAACACAATAGTTCTGCTAATACGCTCAAAAAGTTTTTTTTTAAATAGTGTTTTAAAAAAAAAGTGAAAGTATTTGAGAACGCTTAAAAAGGAATTCTTTCGATTCCATCAAGAACAATGATAACAAATAAAAAGATTCAAACAGTTCATAAGGCAAGATATAAATTAACGTTTGAAGTTAGTGTTTGCAAAGCACATATGTTAGTGAAAAAATTTGCTTCTGGGATAGTAAATACTACATGACTAAAAAAGGCTGAGAACCACTGAAGTAAACTTTGATTTTTTTCCCTCCTCTTTCCCCTCCAGTATTGCCATACAGTACAATTAAATACATGTCCGAGTAAATGCATGTACGAATACATCGCTTTTTCGAAAGAAGAACTCATTTTAAGCAGAGCAGCAGCTGAGGCAAATGTCAAAGTTAAGCGATTGCAATTTCCGGTTTCGCAAACTGAAATTTCGCTCAGCTGTAAGACTTCCTTTGAAAGTTGCTCCTACTACTTTGTTCAAATACCTAGCTGCTATTGAACAAAACGAACCAATTTGCAACTACCCTGTGGTTCATAGGAATGAAAACTGAACTTCACTTCGGTGCCAAGGAATTCAAAATCAAAAACTTTGTAAAGCATACATACATCAATCTTTCTTCGTTTGTTTTCCCTGCGAAGGAAAATGTCTTCCCATACAATTGAGTAAATATTGTTCTTTTAAAAATATTTGTCTTTCGTTCCAAACGAGGATATCAGCACTTACACACTGATCGGAACAATATGTTTTGAATAGCTCAAGCCCTTTCCCAATCGGGTAAGGATGCTGTTGGGGCCACTCACAAGTGGGGGTGGTTTATTTCAGTAGAATACAAAAATACGTTAAAAAGTTGCGTTATTCGGCTGCATACCAGCGAAAAAGTCATTTAGTCAACAACAAGTTGAGAAAGATTGGACTACAGTTTGCAAAAAAAACTATTTGAGCTGGGATGTTCAAAATGAAAACCGGTAGTTCTGTGACGAATACAATTCAATTTGTTCTATTCCGACGGGATGGAACGAGTAAACGACCACTTAAAGGGTGTCCACAGTTAAATTGAATCACTTTCAATAAGCTGTAACATTTCGCCCTTTGGGTTGATTTCAACGAAATTTTGGGTGAAATGACCTCAGCGTGTATTGTTTATAATGTAGCACGAACTTCGCAAGCAACCTTAAGTTGTCACTACAGAACAGGAAATGTTGAAGTCATGGTTGAAAGCGGAAAAAATGTCGGCTCAAGCGTTGTACAAAATCTTATGCGTGGTATTAAGAAGAAATTTTGGGCTTTTGGATTTGGTAAAGAAATACAGTGAAATAAAAAAATCTAAACCGAGATTATACATTGTATTTTATTCCCTGAATATTTCATGACAATCGGTTGAGAGACTTGTTTTTGAGGACGAGTTTAAAGTGATGCAATTTAACTGTGGACACCCTTTAGTACCAGACTGAATCCACGGTATTAGAAAAAGACCGTTATACGTGGCAGGGGAAGCTTGATGGTTTAGAGATGTTTCTCTGGAAAAGGTACGGGAACTCTTCATCTCATTGATGGGATAATGAACAGTATCATGTATCGAGAGATTATGGAAAATTTGATGTCACCTTATGCCGAAGAGTAAATGCCGCTGATTTGGAAGTATCAACAAAATAATGATCCCTAGCTAAATTGTCAAACAATGGTTCCTAGATTACAAAATTGAAGAGCTATAGTGGCCATCTAACTAGCCGAGTAAGAACGGGTATTTCATACCGAAACACAACTGAGTTTTTCAAAGCTCGAAGTTCTGGAGGAAACAATTGGCAGGTTAATTGAATCTATCTCCCTAGAAATAAAGAATACGCAACGAAATACAGAAATAGTCAGTAAAAATCAATTGATATCTTTCAGTTGCTTAACTTTTGCCACTTAAAACACATTCACTGTAATGAACTTTTTATGTTTGTTTCATTCTGAAAATTAGACTTTCAGCAAAAATAGTTTTAACTAACAGGTCGTTAATAAATACCTTCTTCTTTTCCCATTGCTGACAATTGAATGAACGGTTGAGAACCAAAATTTTTAACATATTTCTGTGTACCTCAACTCAGTTGCTTAACTAATGTCCGACACTGTATAATAAAGTAAATTCTTTTCCACCACGAACTGTATTTGTTGTACCTAAAATCTTTGATTAGTTTGGTTCAGTTATGTTTGCGTCGAATAAATCAAACATCTTTGACAGATCATCCAACCAATAAATGTTGTTTACCTACGAATCTCTTCCCGCATGAACATACACATTCAAGTGTCCATCGTGTATTTCGTTAATTGAAAGACTATTAACATTCATACACAAGCTAAATTAAGTGGAGTTCTCCCTCCACGGCACGAGTCGAATATTCGCCATATCAGCAGGATGGTATCGTCATCGTCGTTGGAGTCGTCGTCGCGGCACCGGAGAAGCATACGGAGGTCAGCAGCTAGCTTGGTCCGGTCGGTATTTGCTGGCTGCAATGAATTTGTTCGTCCGCACATCAATTTGTGAACATGTCGCCGCCGCCATTATACCGATTGGTATCGTTTGGCTTTCATGAGATATTGACCGTTTCGTTTCGCTCCCCCTCCCCCATCTTGCGACGCCCCAAAGCTAGGATCTACTCGAAAGTCATTCTCCCATTTCGGTCTCCTGGCAATGGCCGAGATAATTCGATAGCATCTGCATGAATAGGCCATTTAAAGTTGCCAAATTTAGCAACTCATCGCATTCAAATCGTTTTAGGACGTTGGCTTTTGTTGTTCGGTTCAATAAATAGAGTATTACTATTGGAGAACGAACCGACCGGGGTTGGTATACAGGCGTGACATTTTTTCATCGTCATAATTCAATAGACGTACATAATAGGGTGATTCAAAATATCGTTTCAGCTCCACCCCACTCAGTCGGGTCGAAATCAGTTTCAGACTCTTCCCCCAAAGATTGAGCTTAATTGGTTGCAAACTGGAGTGCGATTGAACTTAAAGTTAATTAATTATCTATTGATTTCTAAAATTACTGATAATAATGATTCACGACTTTGAAGGCAACACTGCATTCTGAGCAGTGGACGGAGCATTACACGAGAACACCATCTCACTATTAAATTAATATCTAATTATGCCGCTGTACAACCGCAAAGTGGTCTTCAGCAAAGTTGATAAGTTTGTCGTAGGCACAGACAGTAAACATTTCCGTATGCAACTATGCCAAAGAGCTAAAATGATGAGACCAAAAGTTTGGTTTTCCTATAGTGATACCCATTCACTATATTGGCCTTTTCAAGTTCAGTTCGAGTTCGCAACCAATCGAGCACAAATTTGGTGAGAAGAGTCGGAAACTGAAATCAAATCTATTGAGTGGCGACGAGCTGAATCGATATTTTGAACCACCCTAGTAAATAAGATACGGCACATCCGATCCGGCTGAACTCAGAACAGAATACGCATGGCCATGTATACACAGGAAATGTGAAATATTTGCACGTTTGAGTCGAAATTTGAGTTATTCGTAGTAACCGTGCTGACTGTGGCCAATCATACTCAGCTAGTAACGAATATGACAAGGGTATCGAAACTAGATATTACTTATTTCCTTTATCGATTTGACGATAATATTGCGTAGTACTCCGCAGGATGCTCCTAGAAGACATAAAACTAAAATAGCATTCCTTATACTGCAATGGATACTTTGCGAAGGATTGTGGAAACTGGTATAGTGAAGCTTTGTATTCCATGAATTGTTGTCAGGTGTTAGATACCACCCACATTGAAATTGACTTCCGATCAACAGCACTTATGTGATGGATGGATTTCGGTTCCCGTCATATCACCTCTGTCTGTATCTAGCCCCTAATGCTATAAACATATCAGCTTACTTATTTCCAGCACGTCCAAGCTTGCAATGGATCCAGAGTGTTAACAACTTGGGTCAATTTGTTAATTGAATTATATCGATTACCTTCCGACCCGACACCTACCTGCCATAACTGGCTGACAATAGAACGATAATATTCAATAAATTTCAACGATCTACGGTCGGTGCCTTTTGCATCGATAATTTCCATATCTTATCAGAATTTTTGACATTTGTCAACACAGTTCATGAAAGCTTCTTACACGAGTTTTGCCTAGCTAAGCATCTGATACACGTAGTAAGTGCGTCAAGAAGATAGGAAAATGTCTTATCATGGAATCACCACTTTGGCCAAAAAAAAAAAAAAAAAACGGTAGACAACGACGGCGAAAATTTGAATTCAAAGTCTACATGTCCCTATCTTGCATGATTGACGCCGGGGCTTTTGCGATTCGATTCGGTTTCGACGGAGAACTGACATTGAATGTGGTTGCAAAGACGCCAGTTGTGCAAACGTAGTAATACCATATCAAATATCACAAATGACGACATATATCTATCTACCGAGTTCGGTGAAGGTTGATTTCGGACAGCACTTGTTGATTGAGTAAGAGGACTGGCGTAGAAACGGAATGATATAGGCTATTACCTTTCAGAACTTGTTCACTACTGTATGATCATAGGGAAGTAATCAATTTGTGAAGATGTATGCAATATGTGCCTGATCGTTATTTTTAATCGTTCGATACTGCAGGGAAACTGGATGTAAGACAGGCTAAGCAGAACCTAAATTTCTGGATGGATTCGCGTTTTCTTAAACTCATATTGCAATACATTCTAGTAATTACGTTTTTGTTGCGTGACTTACGTTATTAATTATAATGTTTTGAAATGGAAATATCTTCTCATTAACACGAGACCCTAGGAATTGACAGCAGTTTCTGTTAGAACCAAATATATGAAGAGAAAGTATTGATAATTCCGTTAGAGTACGGCAAGCTGTGAAATTGAATAAAAGCAGTTGAAGTTGAGCGGAGGGCTATTTTAAAAGGCAGTATCCGATCAAGCACATAATCTTTGAGCAAGCTACCCCAGCGCGGGTTGTTTTTCATTCTCGAAGTCGCTTTAATGTTATTTTATCAAAATATATTCAGTATTAAGTTATATTTTGAAATAAAACCATTCATAATCTCCCTTAATTTTTTATTCATTAATCTCCCTTAATTTTTGATTTTATTAACATTTTCAATATTTGACAGTTCTTCATTATTGTAATATTGTAATGTGGTTCAAATATAGAATAAGGCTTGAGTCATTGTTTACCTTGGCGCACTGTTTATTTCACTGCAGCGCTCCTAGTAGTCGGATCTGGAATTTTTCGACAGCAGTTTGTTTTGGAATGTTTCCTCTTTCATAGCTGAAATGTTTTTCACGATTTATTTTGTTTCAAAGAAGCTATAACTACCCGGAACCCTATTCCAAGCACGGGGTAAAAAATATAACTTACAACGCTCATTTTTGTAGTATAGTGTTTAATCTGGTAAAGCACAAAACTGCAAAAAATGTGCATTTTAGGTTAACGTTTACCCCGTACTTGGAATAGGGTCCCGGGGAGCTAAAGCTGTTCCCTACCCTACTTGGATGCCGCAAACCGAAAAATAATGTTGTACACTCACTCGAAAATCCGGCGTGGTTACAGTACAGCCGGGACCTTCAACCAAAAAAAAAAAAAAAAAACACGTGAACGAGTGACAGAAGAAGACACATCTGCTGCCTTTCCTGACCCGGTTTCTGCACTAGCATTTTCTGTCATAACGTTTGTGTTACTGTCAAAGAATATGGCGAATGGAGACACAAATGTTTGATGTTAAGACGGACCTGTTCCGGAATATTTTCTAACATATATGTAAAAAAATTAAGTTGACATTTTAAATGATAAGCATGACGAATGCTAAAGTAATGCTGTAATTTCCAATTTACGATGCTTGGTTCCAGAGACGGCTTCGTTGTTCTAAGCGCTGAAAATGAAAGCATCGTATACTGCTATTGTTTTTATTTGATAAAAATATTTTAATAGATCTGTCTCAGCTAACCCGCATAAACAATAACCAAAAGTAGTGCCTAACCTGTTGGCATCATCCCAACTGTTAGTGGTATGGTCCCATAATCTATAATATCGTTCCTTTATGGTGCATGTTTATTAGGGAAGCCCAGCATCGTTAAAATGTCAGGTAGTATGTCATATGTTAAGATAGATATGTTAACACAGAAAATACTAGTGGAGACGCCGGGTGAAGCAACACGATCGTTCCGTGCTGTTTTGGCCGGAGGCAGTAAAGCGATTAAAAAGAGATCGAAGTATGCGTTGATTGCTAGAGGACGTGTTTTTGTTTCAGTTTTAAATTTGTGTTGTTCTATGCCTATTATTGTTTGAAATTAACTTGATTTATTCTGTACGTGAACCCTCCCAATCTATACTATTCAAAGAATAACATGCTTATCGGTTGTGTCGGCTAAAAGGTCTCGGTAGAGACAATAATGATATCACGGGATGCAATATGGAGCCGGTACCGGAAGCATAGCTAGTTTCCAAACTAGTTTTCAAACAACGAACATATGTGTGGATTCCGCAGCAAGAAGAAGACCAAGCTTTAATTTGCTTGAAATACTTTTCGCTTGATGTCGGAGAGTGGAACACACTATTACCTGACGCCCCAGCCGACAGTATACTTCTTGGTTAGCTTGTGCCATTTTGTATTCTACTAAACTAAATCTCAGCCGTTAAATTCAAATCATTCAAGTAAAATGAAAGTTACTCCCCCAACTCAAAAATCAGCTAAGTCCTAAAGAGTCGCTTTTTTTCAAATTTTTGTTTTTTCGGTCCAACACCAGTTTTCGACGTTTCATGCATTTCTAAGACCTATGGCATCAAAAAAAATTTCGATTTCGGAAATTTCATGTACTTCTACTTTCGGAAATTTTTCATGGGTCAAAAAAGTCAAACTTTGACCGCTTTGGGGGTCCACTTAACGAAGTCCAATTGAGCTCAAATTTAGCATGAGGACTTCTTTTGAGGAGACAAAACTTTTAAGCACTACTGTTTTTTGAAACTCGATGGAATTTTTTTTCCCATACATTGGATTGGCACCCTAGTGAGTATGTGTCGATCATTGGTTTATATCAAATTTGTGAACGAGAAAGACTTTTGTGCATTTCCTCGTTTTTCCAATTTCTTAACTTTTCAGAAAGCGAGTAATGGCGCTATAACTATGAGCTTCTTCTTCTTCTTTCTTAGCGTTTCAAGCTTATTGCTTTCACAATTAGCTTATTTCTTGCTCTCAACTTAGTGTTCTAAATGCACTTCCACAGTTATCAATTAGGAGCTTTCGAAGCCGGGTAACCATTTTGCATTAGCATGATTGTGTGGCAGGTGCAATCGTGACCTATACCCAGGGAGTCGAGAATTTTTCCTTAACGAATAATTCCTAGACCAGCCCGGGAATCGAACCCAGCCACCTCCAGCATGGTGTGCTACTGAGCTAACGGAGGAACCATAGTCCTATAACCATGAGCATTCAACGCAAATCCGAAACTATTGTACGAGTATATAAATGATAATAAAATCCTTAATTTTCACACCTTAGGCCTTGAGTGGGTCGGTTACTTAACTTGCATCTCAAAAATGACAAAAACCTTTTTTCTTTTCCACATTCTACATAGTAGTATAATTGATTTGTTTAAAAAAAATTAGATTTCAGTTTGGAAGCCAAGTCCAGATGTCAATTATCATGTTTTTATACTTTAACTCAGTGGCTCACATGACATAATATATTTTCCTATTGATAGTTTAAAAAAAGCTAGGGATGGGGAGGGACCATCACGGTACCCGATTGAAACGATTTGAATGGGGAGAGTGGGAATACCAATTTCCTATTATGAAAATTTCGTGGATAAAGGGTGGGCTCTTCTCCCCGCTCATTGGGGCATTCCCCTATTAGATGACTTGCTTCTTAACCAATTGTTTAATCATGTTATTCGAAGGAGATGAAGAAAAGTTCTAGATTTAAGCTAGCTCATACCGGATAGCAGTTTATTTCGCTCCATGTGGTTGCCTTACCGGTTGGCTACAAATCCTCATTGGCTTCAAGTGCTAGGCAGCCTAGCATCGAATGCTTAGCCGCCGGATGTCTGTCAATCAGCTACTCAGACATCATGCTGGCTACCGCAGCCTGCCAATATGTCAGAATGCCTGGACACCGCCAGTTGCCCAGTTCAGGTTTAGTTTTAGTTTCGCTTTAATATTTGTCCAGAAATACGAATAATAAAACAATAAAACAATAAACAACAAAAATATGCTCAAATAATAAAATGTTTTTTTTCTCATTTGAATAATTGAATTATAAAATGATATTTTCCCATAAAAATAAAATTTAAAAACCAACAGAAAAATTGAAAATTAATAAAAATGATTTTATTTGATCCCACGTAACCATTAAGCACTAAAACGTGGCATTACCTCAGCATTATATCTGCATATAAAGCAGCACTTTCACAGCATATTCAGATATAATGCTAAAAAGGCGAAATAAAGTGCTAATATAATGCAGAAGTGAAAGCTCGTAAATAGCATTAGTAATGCTATATTAATGCACCTAAACATCACTGTCAGTTTTGATAGCCCGTTTTTGGCACTGCTAATGCTATTATACTGCATTTATATGCTGTCTATCCCCGATTTATTTTAAGAAGTATTTCTTTTTTTTGCTTCTTCATATTGATGGTTTTAGCTAAAAAAGGACAGAAAAATGCATGTAACAATAAGCTGTAAACAAACCGCTTAGTGTAAATTCATATTATTAGTATTGAACAAGCAAAGTACTGCGTCTTGAGGTACCTTGTATCATCAGGCATGATTGGATCGCTGCCTTTGCTGCCTGTGCTATATCGAATATGTTCAATATGAAATATGCGATTGAACTTTTCAAAGCTTTTGTAAACAAGTTTTTAGCATTATATAAATGCAGATATAAAGCATGTATGCTGTAAACGTGATAAATGTTTTAATGCATTATAACAGCCTTATATGCGCATATAATGCTAAATTTTGTTTAGAGCATGAATATATTTTTGGATGCTAATATGAAGCTTGCATGCATAACATATGCTAATATAGCACTTTTAAGCAACATTAATGCTGATATAGTGCTATTAGCGGGTTATAGCTCAATGATTATGGTTACCGGATCGATGGGGTGTGCTATAAGTCTGACGTTTGCTTTCGGATACAGGAAGGCAAAATGTCATAAAAATAAGAAAAAATAAAAAATCTTTTCAAGGAAAATTTACAATTTAAACTGTACATTTTCGGTTTTTTTTTATCATGGAAATCTTCTAGTGTTTTGTTGTTTAGTATAATTATTGTATTGCTTTTTAATTTTTTCTGATTGTCTTTTATTTACTTTTAATTTCTAGTTTATTTATGAAAAATGTCTGTTTTTTATTCTTTCTATTTGTATTGCGGTTATGGAAAATTTTATTATTTCCATGATACATTTTAATTTTTGTTGTTGGAAATTGTTAATTGTTTTATTCCAATTCTTGATTTTGCTATTGCTTTACTGCTCGGAAAGGTTCAATTAAGTAATGAGTATTTTAGTTCTCCTATGGATAGTTTACATGTCTGCATTGCTACCACTCCTATTTATCTATTGGCGTTTAAAAAAAACGTTATGGAATTTTCAATTTTACTTTATATTTTAGTCTTTTCGGAATATATTCCAGTCATGCCAGTGGAAGCAGTTGACCAACAAAAAAGCGTAAATCGCAAAAAATATCTGATCGCCTTTGACACGGTACGATTGTAGCAACTTAAAATTTCGGAATATTTCAAATTCGAACGTACACCGCCATCAATTCACATGCCGCTGAGGAACTGGATTGTTTCGGTCAATTTCTGGTTAATACTGATACAGGATACAGATCATCGAAGGTGCTTAGTATTTAATCCAAAATAACTTAGTGGCCTTATACACATAAAATAATATCACTGGACAAATGGACTTCTTGCTTCTAGATTTCATTTATCGCGTGTCGCATGAATGGAGTTCCATTGATTTTATTTTTGTCCTTGTTATGATCTCTGAAATCAGTATATCCGGAACCACCAGAAAACGGCCCAGTGATTTTGAATTTGTCAGTAAATATCATATTGTGTGTTGCATGCATGGATTTCCTGTAATGTGGGATTTTGTTCATACAACGAACTTTGAAACCAGTATCCATACTGTCAGAAAATGGTCAAAACGATTCAGTGACCCCAAAGACATTTAAAAATGTGATCATCCTGTGGCCTGCAGGTCTGAGATCCTTTTATTATATTTTAAATAAATTTCCAATCGAGAACGGAGCCCTATCATACAGCTTGTTGAGACAGAAACGTTCAATGCTTCAGAAATAAAGCAGGATTTCAACCTCCCCATAACGAGTAGACCCGATACTCAAATTTTGCGATGATCTGGACATCACAGGATTACGAGAAAAAAAAACTAACCTAACCCCGAAGCGGATTTAAGCGAGATTGGATTTTGCCAAGCAGCACATGGATTGGATGGCAGAATTAGACGAAGTGATTTTTTCCGACAAAACAATGTTTCATCGCGATGGTCCGGTATGCTGCGCATATTATTGGCATGATCTTCGGGAGAATCCACAGGTAAAGTTGAACTGACATTTCGGACGAGGCAATCTTATGGAGTGCTTTTCCGCGAAGTGGTAAAACTCCCATTGCCCCAATTTCCCCAGAATTAATTCAGAATGCTATGTACAGTTAGCATTCAAAATCCATACTGGCGGTTCAACGTCGATACAAAATTGAATATTCTGTGAATATTTTATAAAATTTGATATTTTTATTTAAATTTGATTTTTATATTATATGAAGTATCTGAAATTAATAAAACGAATGTGCAAATTACGTTGGCCGTATGGGTGTTAAGCAAAACGTGAGAAAATATCAAAAAGTAGGTTTTCTCACAATAATTTTCATACACATTTCAAAAAAAATGCGAAAAGTGGGTTAGTTATCATCCCCAACTTTTGAACAGTTGTCTGAAATACTGAAATGGAATAATAAAACACTGTTCTGCAAAAATGGTCATCAAATATATTTTAGTATTCAGGACCAATTGAGGTATAGATTTCCACACTGTATGACACTATATTCGAGAGTTTTTCGAACTGAGTTTCGTAAACAGTTAAATCGCTTATCCGCAGAATACAAAACTGAGTCAGATAAATTCTCTCACTGCGTTAAATTTTGCGACCGTGTACGACAGGCTTCAATTCCAGTCAGCGGCGTTTTCTGAGACGAAAAAGGGAAGTAAAGTACCGGCCCATATGTTGATGGGTTCGATATGCAGGATGAAGATTGGCACGAAGAACCAGCCACAGCCGGACAGTCACGTTAATACAGAACAGAAAAAAAGATTCAAAAATATCAGAAGGAAATAGCGCACCTAAAATTCTAACCCCACGAGGCGCTCAAACCGCTCTGCTGGTAAGCAACAAACTACCGTGTGATTCCACTACCAGAAGAGCAATGATGTGCCTAATGTGAAGGTTGCGTGATGATCGGACTATTTATTGCCACGCCGCCCTATAACAACAGCCTATTATTTGTCACAATCAAGTCAAACCTCGGTGAAAACTTCTACCTTCCATTATAATCAATCATCATACGCCCGTCAAGTACCCTCAATCAGACACCGTAATTTACTCTCATTCACAAACAAAAAGATCATCATCATCAACATCAACATTGTGCAACATAGTTTGGATGTGTGTCTTCTTTTATTTCTAACCTGGCTCATTTTGTAGCTTTCGTGACGACGGTCGGTTGACGTACAAATGAAACAATTCGGAGGATCCAAGCAGCTCAAGCGAAAATTCCACCAGAATGGGTCACCTCCCGTTTGTACAAAACGAAACAGCTGCTGTCACACGTCTTCAGAAAAATATTTTCTTCTCAACTTTTCTTTTGACACGAATTCAACGGCCTCTGTGACCGAATCAGAGTCACCTGTTCGAACGATTTCTCGGAGTAAATATTACACATTCATTAACGGACGACGACAGTTTTTGCTTACACCACACTATAGAAAGTATAGCACTTATCCCTGCACTTGACAAAAACAAAAATCACAACAAACTTTTCCACTTTTGCTCACTCCTACTCCTGCACGAATTCGTCGTTGTCCACTCACTGTGTCGCGACCGTCGGTCGTGCCTGATTCCACACTTAAGACTTTATTTTAATTTTCAAGTGGAAGAGCTATTTTTAGGGGGTTCACTCTCAGTTTTCTCGAGTGGACGTTGACTTTTCCTCTCCTGTTTTCGACAATCGACGACGATCACGGGCATGAAATCGCCTCTTTTTGAGTGTGAAAACCTGGAATTTCTAAGGACCCGCTTTGTTGCTACCTCGACGGTGACCGAATGTGCACTGACAAACTAATTCAATTAGTTCACCCTCGCACAATTGCAACCACACTGGTCGATACGACAAATCTATTTTGGAATACCACGACGTACTTTCCAAAATCCTTCAGTTCACAGATGCGGGTTATTCAGTGTAATGATTCTTCACCGAACGAAAAAAAAATCATAAACATATTCAGCTAGACCTGTTCCAATTTCACCGCCAATTTACCATCTAAATTAACTACGTCGGTACTTGGCTTCCGCGGGCGGAAAAGATAAATATTTACTAATTTACTCTCTCCCTCGCAATTGCCCTCGCGAGCTAATCTTCCCTTCTATCAACGCAGCGATTCAACACAGCACTCACATTTGTCTACGATTCGAGAATTTAAGTCTTTTTCACGCGCGAGCGAAGGTAATATTTTCCTGACTGAAGAAAAATATTCCCTAATCTAACTTTTACTTTTCCAAACCGAGCAACGGACAAGCGAGCTCTCATTCGGTTAACTGTTGCCGCCAAGAATCGCGCCAAACGACTGAAAAGTGTAGCACGGGTACGTGAAAGAAACTGAAATATGTCTCAGCAAAGACCACGACGACGACGACGACGACGCGACGGGGCGATGGCGAATGCGATGATGACGACGATGGTTGGAAGGTACTCTATGTGATACTTAACTCGACGGCTCCTGTTTCTAGTCCGCGCGGTAGATAGATATATGTTGGTTTACAGTGAACGGAAAAAGCGACCTCAGCAGTGTGGACTTGGGTCCCGGTGTTGCTTCTGGATGAACACGAAGAGAAGGGTGGTTCTACAAAGTGTTGTCAATTGGATAATGGTAGCTTCGGGCCCAAGTAACAATTTTGGTTTAAGGAGGGTTTTTGTAGACCATGATTTAGACTTGTAGAACTTGCTTCAAAACCATCATAAAACATGAAATATTAGCCCAGGGATGGCTCCCTGGGTGAGAAGGTGGGCTAGTAAGATTTAGATTGAAAAGTAGAAGAAGAACTTTAAAACTTTTTGAGTCACCTACATTATTCGACACAAATAAGGAATCTATCGGTTTTCAACTCATTCGTGATCTTCGAAAAACTAAAAGGAAATCATAAGCTTTCGTTTATTTAATTTTTCCTCGTCCCCTTAATAGAAAAACTAGTTGTCCATGGCACTGAGAGGGTCGAAAGATAGCGTGGACGACCATTCAAGAGAAAGTCACTAGGTAAAGACCATTTGATTGTTGTTGCGGAGATAAGAAGGCGATGTGTTAGCTGTACAACAAAAGATAGATATTCTGAGAATTGTGAGAATTCTGTTATCTCATGCTATAAACATGTATGTGAGACCAAAAATTTGACCAGTACTGAAAGTATCACATATTCTGCACATTTTTTTCATTTGCCACGTTGTAGAACGTTTATATGAAGGCACTAACATCAGGTGTGATACTGGCGGGTCATGCCGCAATTCACTCTTAGACGTCTCACTTTCAATCAAATGGAAACGACTAAAAGTACACTTTTCATTTTCGTGGCCAATTATGTTCTTGTTTATCCATTTGTTTTATGGAATGAATTACCAAAATACCTCATGGTATAATAAGTGAAAGTAATTGCAAATTTTCGAAAAAGGTAAATGTTTTGATCATGGTAACTATCTGACGGTTCGAAATGAAGCACATAGCGACAGAGGAGTGTGACTTTAGACTGACGATGACAAGCATGTTTATTAGAGATAGGACGCGGGGGGGTCTGCTTAGGAAGCACGAGCAGTAGATTAAACCTTTCCAAGTAGTTTATTTCAGCTGCAATGCGGAGGGTCCGCTCGGCGAGGGTCTAGTATTTGACTAACTTTAGAGGGGGGGGGGGGGGGGGGGGTTAATCACGGTAGTTCCGTTCCATTTCAATTCCGGTTCAGTTCCATATCGATTCTGTTTCGGCTCCATTTTGGTTCTATTTCGGTTCCGATTTGGTTTCGTTTCGATTCCATTTCAATTCCATTACAATTCCATTTCGGTTCTATTTCGATTCCGTTACGAATCCGTTTTGCTTCCTTTTCAATTCCATCTTGATTCCGTTTCGGTCCATTTCAGTGTAATTTTGATTCCATTTCAATTTAACTCAAGTTCAATTCAATGTCAATCAACTAATCACGGTTTCATTTATTCTTTTTCCTCTGCTCTCAATTTCTACTATGTACAGGGTGCGGCAGAAAATAATGCGAAAATGTTCAAACTTGAGTATTGGGTTAATTCGTGTAGCTAGTTTATGTTTACTTTCAAGTGCTGCATCCAAACATTATATTTGTTTTATTGCAAATTCGTCAAAATTTTCGCGAAAGAAGTGATCACCAGTTTGTTGCTCGCCCAGAAGAAGCCGAAAGAGATTGCCAAGGTGGTAGGGTGCCATTTGGCAACAGTTTACCCGCATGGAAAAGAGGGAAGGAAGGGACTCCGCTTTGCACGGAACGTGATCAAATCGGTCCGTGCAAAAATTGCTCGCAACCCGGTGCGTTCCAGAAGAAAACTTGCAAAGGAAGCCAATATTTCGGAGAAATCCATGCGGAGAATCATCAAAGAAGACCTGCCTGCATCTTCCAGAGCCAGAGTGAAACGCCACTTGATTACGGACCGGGTCAAGGAACTACGAGTGACTCGTTCCAAGAGATTGCTTTTCTTGTTGAAGAAGGAAAAAATGATAATCCTGTTCTCCGACGAAAAGCTTTTCAGCATCGATGCTGTGGCCAACAGCCGCACGGACCGGTTCATTTCACCGCAGAAAATGGAGAACGTTCCGGAAAAAGTGAATTTCAAATTTCAAACCAAACATCCGGCTGATGTCATGATGTTTGGCTTGGTGGAGTCCAACGGTTTGAAAATGCCGCCTGTTTTCTTTGATGCTGGAGTTAAAATCAATACCGAAGGTGGTATATCGGTATTTTAAAGGACCAAGTGCTTCCCTTGGTGAAGGCCAACTTCTCCGAGGACCAAAACGTTGTCCTACAGCAGGATGGAGCGCCGTGTCACACGTCCAATCGAACCCAACAATGGCTGAACGATAACATGAAGTTTTGGCCGAAGGATTTGTGGCCCCCTAGCAGTCCAGATCTTAATCCGTTGGATTATTCGATTTGGGCATATGTTGAAGTACGAGCCTGCAAAACATCACACCCTAGTGTGAAAACCCTGAAGTCAACCATAACACGCACATGGCAGTCAATGTCGGAGGACTACGTCCGAAAGGCATGCTCTGGCTTCCTGCGTCGGATCGAGGATGTTATAACTTTAAATGGCGGACACATTGAATAAATTTGTTTAAAAGGACTTTATAATGATAACTGCACTCGAAAATGTTGAAATTATTGCTTGAATTAGTTGAAAATGGGATTTGAAAGAAATAGAACAAATTTTCGCATTATTTTCTGCCGCACCCTGTACACCTGAGTCACTGTGAGGCAACGAGTGTTCATTCCGGGTTTCAAGAGTCGAATGCTGCCCAAGTCTAACTCAAATCAGGAAGAATCTTGGAAACCGTATACCGTATGTAATTGTAAAGAAGATGGAATGTATGTTTAAATGGAACGGTACAGCCTGGATAGTCATAAAACTAAGGTAAATTCTGAGGTAAATAAAACGAAATAGCTCGGGGCTGTAGAATGAACGCCATTGACAATTAAGACAATCTGACTGACTGACCCTTATAACACACTTTAAAATGGTAGCTCATTACATACTAATTCAAACTTTTAGGATTATAATTAGAAGATACCGCAGTGCTGTAAATAGCCTACATAGGCGCACCATTGCAATTGAGGGTTGTCTAGAAATATCATTCGCTGTATGAATAATAAATATTATGCATACTCTTGTTGCAATACTTCTTGGGGTTGACTTCAGTACTACCAGTTGTCAACATAGACTACATCAAAGGCCTGAATGTCATCCTTAAGAATGATTATTTGGCAATTTACAAGTCTTTTTGAAATCTAGTTACTACTGTATACGGCCTGGAGATAACTTCAGCACTGGGGGCTATCAACTTAGACGGCACTTTGCCCCGAATTATCATCTCCAGGATACATTAGAAATCATTAAACAAATCTCGTGACATCTAGGATAGGGTATTAATTTGAGCTTTCATTTAACGGCTGCATAACAAAACACCATCGCGGGAAAGTTGAAACAGAAATTATGAAAAATACGGTCCAATACTAATAATTTCAACTAGTGCTCAAGCAGCCAACATAGGCTAGTGCTTTTAAGGTATTGGTCGAAGTAGAGGTGACGTTGGGATTCGGTCTAGTCCAACAAAAAAAAAAAAAAATGGTTGTTTGAACTTTTTTTTCCTATTCTAGAAATACTGAAACATGTCTATTACAGTGTTGTAATGTCCCGTGGGGCTATTCCAATTCATAAATACGGTTGAGGCATCATAAATAACCTTGTTGATTATGTAGAACATCATGATCTGAACTCAAGGATTGTTTGGAAGGTCTAGAATAGCTTTGAAAAAAACATTTGTTCGTAAATTCTATCCTTTTAACGGTTTTTATCACTTGTTCAAGCATGTAGGCCGTAAATTATGTTTAAATACGGTGTAGAAAAAATCCGTATTCAATCGGCTTAATCGCTTCAAAGGTGCTGTTTCAATTTGCCTGATAGGCATTTTTTTAAATTATCGTTGTCCGATTGTTATGATATTTTGTCAACGAGTAGATCTTCGTTATGAACGGAAACAATATTTAAAAACAAGGTAGCAGCCTTTCGGAACGTTCAATTGAAATTTTCCGAGCAAACTGGCAACCCTATTTTTTTTAAATTAAATCCCCTTTTCATTCATACATTTGTTAGGTAGTTGTCTACCAGCGGACCAAAACTGTCCAATGTACCAATGAAACGAACCTCCATAAACATGATACTTTTTGAGGAACTTAATCTACATTCTTAATGTTGGTCTAAATCGGTCCAAATTGCTTGCCTTGTCAATGAAAAAACTAAACCACCATTACACTTTGCGAGTGGCCCCAAAAGCAAAGTTACTATAACCATACTGGCTCCAACAGCAGACTTACTAAAGGGTGAAGACATACATCTGTGTTCAATTTTATAGTAATCACTTTATTATTCGTAAATTGAATAACAATGTGTTTATGGAAAATTTAGATACACTAACATAGATAGTAATATTTACATCGATGTCTCAAAATGTCCTCCTCTGGCCACTACACACGCCTTCAATCGCTTAGGGAAATCATCGACAATGGACGTTAGGTCCTCCATAGATATAGCATCTCAGGCTTTGGTTAGACTGGTTTTTGAATAATCTAACGATGTGTGTGGCTTAGTACAGCCTCTGGACTCAGGAATGGACTAGACGGAGTTATCCATTGGATTCAGGTCAGAAGAGTTTGGAAGGTCAAATATCTCGGGAATAGCCTGTTACTGAGTTCCAGCGACCTTTTTGCTCCTTGTGATGGTGCCAATCTTGTTGAAAGGTCCATTTGTTCTTACCAAAATGTGTACGTGCCCATGGTGTTACAGTATCCGTTAGAAACTACTGGTAGACTGATTGGTTGATGTTGACGCCTTTCTCAATGAATATTAAGGGGGTTTTAACGGAAGCAGTAATTCCCGGCCAACCCATCACCGAAGTTGGATGGTGTGATCTCGCTATATTCATATGGTTAGAGGAACACTTCGGAATAAGCAGGCGATCTTTTTGATGGTTGTGGTATTGCTCCACAGTGAAAATTTTCTCTTCATCGGTGAATAAAACTGTACGATGACGTCCATTACCGAACTCGTCCAACAGAATATTTGCTTTCCGGTACCGATTGTCTTTCATCCTGTCATTTAGGTAGTGGTTCTTTGAAAATTTATAAGAACGTAATTCTAAATTCTCATGAAGTTCCTACTAATTTTGGGATCAATTTTCAATGATTTCCTCATTTTTCGGATTGACCTTCTAGAATTTCGATTAACCCTTTGACGAACTACACTTCGGTTCTGAGGGGTCCTCGCAGTTATTTTTCTGCCTCTTCCTGAACGATCCTCCAAATTTCCAAGTTCATTGTATCGTTTTATACCATCCGGAACTTTTTGTATTGGCATTTTCAATGTCCTAGAGATTAACACAAGAGGGTTTCCTTGCTTATACAGCTCAATCACCGTACTTTGTAATGGATTTGGCTTCATTGTGACACTACGCGTGAACGAATTCAAATGAAACTTTGTGCTTTTGTTTGTAATGAATCAAGGTAAAATATGCCATTAATGTTCTTATTTCAGCATGTATCAAATCCGAACTATACACTATACATTTCCTCATCCTGTAAGGTCCAATCTTTCCTACAACGTGAAAGAGAATAAAAAAGTATTGTTTTCCAAACGAAGAAAACCACCACACACTTTGTGAGTGATGCCAAAGCCTTTCTGATTGCTGGTTCAAATTGGTTCGAATCGATTCGTAATTTGCAAATTGGTCTTTCATTTCCAATTGATCCAACGTCAAACATTGTGAGCAGCCCCAACAGCATCCTTACTGTTGGTATAAATCAGTTTGTATCGGCTCCACCATCAAACTTTGTGCGAGTGACCATATTACCATCTTTACTGTTGTATCATGCGTTACTATAATTTTGCCTTGTTCTCCAAAATAAAAAAAAAATTTACCAGTTTGTTTCCGGCTGTTATGGCGAAAGCAGTGAAGGAATTACGTTCGATGGTTTGTAATTACCGCCGGCTCCACCCCAGAGCGAAGCAGTCCGTCATCGTGCCGCTCTTTGTATCGGCCGGATACAGCCGAGCGGCCATATACAAGATCCAGCCGCTCTGCACGGTAAGAGCATCGAGCGCAACGGTTTTGCGTTGTAACGCGGTGCGTTTATTTGGACCAATTTTGTATAAATGTAAATATGTAAATACTAGATTTCTTTGATTCCGTGGTTTCTTGGGCAATGGAGGTTTTAATCCCGGCCATTACATTAGCGAATTGGCTGGAAAACAGTTGTGTTTGACGCGGTTTTTAAGTGTTTCAAGTGTTTAGTCAAAGGTGACTTGTATAAATAATGGCATGAGCCAGTTCATAGATGTAACTTTTTTTTGTATGTTCAGTTTTTAGAGTACTTGTGTGTAGTGTATGCGTTGCAAACAACTGTTAAATTCGAGATAAAATTGTGAATACGTACAAAAAGGTAATGTTATTAAATATTTCATTTCGCATGATTCTTGATTGTAATTTTGTCATTTCGCGTTGGACAGCTCGTTCGACGGGCTTTTTGTGTTGTACGGGCTGGATTAGTATTCCTCGTTTGGCGATCGTGGACGCCAAACGATTTGATTTGAGCGATTTGGTGAACGTCGTCTGCAAGAACTCGTGCGCCCTGCAAAGGCCCGCCTGATTAGGTAGCTAAACGGAGGAGAGTGAAGTTCGCTCGAATAACTAGCGAAGTTATTCCAACGGTCGCCAATAATCCGTCGTGTTTCCACCCTACGTTACAATCCTTGTGGAACAGATACCGAGAGCGCGGTTTCAGTGATCCGTTGTCAAGTGTCGGACACTGAACCGGACCTTACCCAAAATATATAGTAGTCTTCCTTAACCCCGCTCGGTCATAGCGGAAAGGTACGCGAAGCCGGGTCGCTTGGGAAAGGGGACTCCTATATTGAAGGAGACGGTCAATTCCGGACGTTCTCGACAAGATATAAATCGGAAGCCTTCCGTCCAGCCGCCACTCTCTCCGCAACTCTAGTTTCGGCCATATTGCGCACGGGTCTCGGTACACCGCGATACGCCATTTGTGTGGTCAAGCGTCGCCATCTCGGAACCGTCGCCATTTCGGAACCGTCGCCATTCTTGAACCGCCATCACCGCTTCAAGTTATCGTCGCTTCGTTCCGTCATCATCATTGCTTCGCTTGTCACCGCCATCACCGTCATCAGAAAAAACCTGCGCAGGTATGTCCGTACAAAGTTTTCGTGGCCATGATTAGTTAGATAGTTTGTAGCTTTAGAGCAAGTTCTGTCCAACACGAGTGAAGCTTGTAAATAGATGTTAAATAGATTGAGTTTGGAGTTTGTTGTTCAGTTTCCGTTTTTTATTTACGTTTCGTCCGTTAGCTGGCTCATCCGTCATTTGCACTGTTGCGTTCGTCTGTTCAAATCAAGCACATCCGTTTGAAAACAGGTTCGTTGGTTGGTTCTGGCTTTAAAGTCTAAAGAGACTACGGAAATTATATAACTTGAATGGATTGGTGGAATTTTCGTTAATTTTATCGGCAAAAGGTGTTCGTTTGAGGTTTCAGCAGCATATGTGCGTTTGAAGTAGGGTTTTCCTTAAGTACAGTTCGGGTGGTTCCTCTGAGAAACCAGTTTCAAAATTAGTCGGGCATATTCAACACGACCGGTGGTCTCCCTTAATGGGAGTGGCGCTTAAGCCATCGCGTTTGACTGAGATTCAGCACCCTTCCCCCGCACGGTTACATTGGTGCCCAACGTTACAGCGTGACCAGAAGGTGCAGCAAACGCTGAAGCCGAAGACGTTCTGTGCTTGGACCTATGTGCGCATATGTGCGTTTGAAGTAGGGTTTTCCTTAAGTACCGTTCGGGTGGCTCCTCTGAGAAACAAGTTTCAAAATTAGTCGGGCATATTCAACACGACCGGTGGTCTCCCTTAATGGGAGTGGCGCTTAAGCCATCGCGTTTGACTGAGATTCAGCACCCTTCCCCCGCACGGTTACATTGGCGCCCAACGTTACAGCGTGACCAGAAGGTGCAGCAAACGCTGAAGCCGAAGACGTTCTGTGCTTGGACCTGGAGGTCGTTACGACCGGACAGACAGTCAAAAAGTATTTGGCCAACATGGACATTGTCATGAAGAAGCGAAGGTCGAGGCCGGCCGTACCGAAAGCGCAAGCGGCCACCCAAAAGCAGCGGCTGAAGGTGTTCGTCAAGGATGTCTTCCCTGCGAAGCGCAACGTGGCTGTGATCATGGACGACGAGGGGTATCTGGCGATGGAGACCTCTCCCCAATGTGCCTCACCTGTATTAAATTTCTGGGCGAAACTGAAGCGGTGCATCTATTCCAACAATTCCGAGGAGACAAGGAGTTAAGTCATTTTTGTGAAATCATAAATGAATACAGGAATCAATGGAAATTTGTTGTATTTTGATATCTTTGATGCTTTTTTTTTCATCCATCCGAAAACTGTATCTATTTTTTAATGCAAGCGTTAAAATTCGGGATGGGGGTGGAAGCTCAGGTAAAATGTTATCTTCTGGGCGAAATACGGACCGGAACAAAACCACGAAGACCACAGCAACGAAGAAGGATTTGCGATTGAAAACTCTGTAAGTGGAATTTTAGATCTGTAGTACGACCGCGGGTTCGGCATCATAGCGCTACAGGAGGTGTGTTGGAAGGGATCCATGGTGCGAACGTTTAGAGGTAATCATACCATCTACCAGAGCTGCGGCAACACACGTGAGCTAGGAAGCAGCTTTCATCGTCAGAGGCACGTGATCAGTTGGTGGCCGATCAACGAAATAACATGGAGGTTGAGGATCGAGAGTCGGTTTTTCAACTTCAGCATAATCAAGGTGCACAGTCCACACTCCGGAAGCACTGATGATGTCAAGGACGCATTTTACGCGCAGTTCGAATGCGAGTACGACCACTGCCCAAGCGACGACGTCAAAATCATCATAAGAGATCTGAATGCTCAGGTTGACGAGGAGGAGGAGGAGTTGAGACTGACAATTGTAAAGTTCAGCGCTCACCAGCTGACGAACGTGAACGGCCTACGACGCATGGATTTCGCCGCCTCTTAGAACATGGCCATTCGTAGTCCCTGTTTCCAGAAAAGTCACCCTTATCGCTTCACATGAAGATCACCATAGCAGATGGAATCGCAAATCGACCACGTTTTCATTGATGGACGGCACTTCTCTGCACCCAAAACTCTCCATTATCAACAATCGACGTCCGCTTCGGTACGACCTAGAGCGACTGAAACAACCAAATGTCGCCAATGCGTACGCGCAGTATATTGAGGCAGCGTTGCCGGACGAGGCCACCTGGAAGAAGCGTAGGGATGAGGAGATGGAGCAGCTGTGCTTTTCCCAAGAAACACGAAAGTTCTACCAGAAGCTCACCGCATTCTTCAAAGGCTTTGTGCCGAGAGCCGAAATGTGCAGGGATAAGGATGGAAGCATCTTGACAGACGGACGTGAGGTGATTGAAAGGTACTTCGACGAACCCCTGAATGGCGCGGAAAACGTAGACAAGGACCAAGATAGCGGAATGACTACATCAGTACGGCAGATGAGGGTAATGAACTCGCGCTCACGCTGAGGGAAGTAAGGGATGCCGTCCAATAGATCAAGAACAATAAGGCCATTTCTAGGGTTTTTATTCATTAGGGCGAATCTACAATTGAGAGACTCTCTCTTGCCTCGTTCTCTTTTAATAATTACAGCGCCATTATAAAACTATGGATTGATTTTTTTTACACAGATCCCAAGATAAGAGTGCTGGCTAGCATATTGGGCAAATAGCCAAACGAAAAATGTAGAAATGATTTAGCTATTGGTGAAAGAGAAAGTAAACAGAGAGAGTCTCTCAATTGTAGATTCGCCCTAATGAAAAAAAAAAACCTAGAATCAGACGGTGCAATCTGATTGTCAGAATCTGGGAGACAAAACAGCTACCAGAGGAGTGGAAGAAAGGGGTTATATGCCCCATCTACAAGAAAGGCGACAAGTTGGAATGTGAGAACATGCGAGCGATCACCATTCTGAATGCCGCCTACAAAGTGCTATGCCAGATCATCTTCCGTCGACTATCACCTACATATAACGAATGAGTTCGTGGGAAGTTATCAAGCCGACTTCGTCAGTAATTTTCAAGTCCCTGTTCATCGATTTTAGGGCGGCGTACCACAGTATCGAGCGCATAGAGCTATCGAAAATCATAGACGAAAACGGCTTCTCCTGGAAGATCACAAGAGCAACCATGGATGATTTGCAAAGCAAAGTTCGGTTAAATCTCGCGTCGGAGACTTTGACAAGGTGACTGACTTTCCTGCCTTCTGTTCAATATCGCCCTAGAAGGTGTCATGCGACGAGTCGGGTTTAACAGGTGGGGTACGATTTTCACGGGATCCAGCCAATTTGTTTGTTTCGCGGATGATATGGACAATATCGGCCAAACATTTGGAACGGTTCATGCAAATAGAGGGCAGCGAGCGCGACAGGGCTTGCTTAGGTACCAGTTTTACGATAGACGGGGATACTTTTGAGGTAGTGGATGAATTCGTCTAACTTGGATCCTTGCTAACGGCCGACAACAACGTTATTAGTGAAATACGAAGGCGCATCATCACTGGAAGTCGTGCTTGCTATGGGCTCCAGAAGAAATTGCCGTCGAAAAAGATTCACCCCTGGTCCAAATGTAGCATGTACAAAACGCTTATCAGACCGGTGGTTCTCTGCGGACATGAGGCTTGAACCATGCTCGAAGAGGAATTGTAAGCACTTGGTGTATTCGAGCGACGCGTGCTTAGGACCATCTTTGGCGGTGTGTAGCGGCGAAGAATGAATCACGAGCTCGCTCAACTCTATGGCGAACCAAGTATTCTGAGGATGGCAAAAGTTGAAGGATACGCTGGGCAGGGCATGTTGGGAGAATGCCGGATAACAACCCTGCAAAGATGGGTTTCGCTTCAAAGCCCGCTTTGACAAGAAGGCGTGGAGCGCATCGGTCTTGATGGGCAGATCAGGAATTCAACGATCTGGCGAGTGTGGTGCGCAGCCGAGGATGGGGAAATCTAGCCGCGAATCGAGTGTTATGGTGTTAAATTGTTGATCCGGTGTTATATGTATATAACACCGATTCAATAATTCAAGTAATGTATGTATTATGCAGACTTCTTCAGTATCGTGTACTAATACTCGACTACACGACACTGAAGAAGATTGCACATTGTTGACGAATTACGCGTATCTGTCAAGATAAGTAATAAAGGTAGTTGGAATAAAATGGAAATTACTAATCGTTCTTCTCACTTTCTGGTTTCAAAAGATTGTTGACTGATTGATTTTTTGATTACGAGATGCCCCTGCAAGAACTGGCATCCTGAAATTATCATCCGATAATTTTATCAGTAAATTTCGACTTCTTTTAGATTTCTAGCCACCTTTAGTGCGCAGTGGATTCAATGTGGATCGGCTTCCCATTCGAGTTACGAAGCTTGGGAAACATCTGAGAAAACATCGCACTCTATATGCTCTTCTCCTTCGAGTGACGATATGCCACTCACTTGACTCAAGTGCTCGGTGAGTGTGTATCTGTGTACAAAATATAGATGCGGAGAGTAACACTCACTACCATTATGATGAATGAATGATTGAAGATGATGATGGTGGAAAATAATAAGAGAACTCAGAATCGCACGAGTGATATGGAGAATTGCTGTAACCCAAGGAAGGAAGTCTTGGCATACGGTCCACTTAAGCTATTCTTCTTCGGTGTGAAGAGGACAGCGAATAGACAGATGCTGGAAACGGAAAAATAAGTGAACGGTCAATTAGTGGCTCCATGGAAGTTACACGCCAATGTGGAGGCGCATGGTGTTTCAAACAAATTGTTCTCCCTTTGAGAATGAGACATTTATCAGAACAAATTGATAAATCATAAGTTTTCCCTTCCTCAATTCCTAAGATGTTAGTAGAATAGGCAACGACGGAGGCTTTTTTCACCCTAATCGACAATGACAGCCACGTAGCGTTCTTTTAATGCCCAATTGGATCCAATAAAAAGGTTGTCCGTCATTCACCAGGAAAGGCACAAAAACAATAAGCAAAATTGCCACCGTGACACACCATCACCGTGGACCGTGACGGAAGCCCCATTTACTGATTAAATGTGATCCTTTCATAACCAGCCTCCTTTTTGGTACATTGTTGGCAAAATTGTTCACCACTCATAGAGAACAAAAAATCCCACGTTGTTAAAGTTCTGAAATATTTTGTAACCCATGGCTTCCATCAGTTATGTAAATCAGTTCGCCGTCATCACTTTATAGTATAAACAAGAACCAGTAAAAACCAAATCAAACCGGAATCTTCGGAAAGGGATGTGTACCCAAGTGATTCGGAGCGAGGCGAACCCGAAATTCAATTAACGTTAAAGCACAGGAGAAACATACTCCAGACGATGGATGCGGGAGGATCTCCAAAAAAAACCTCACATAGGCCAAACAATGATGGGCTTCTGCGAACGAAACGAGCAAACAAATTTCTGTCATTCAGGGTGCTTTAATCCCGTTTGTTGCAGTGTGTCCTTACTCCTTACTGGTAAAACGATTTTACAAAAGTGCTTGATCGCCTACTCAAGGAGCACACGTGTCGGTGGAAAACATACATACGTGCAACAGGAATGGTGATATTTTTCTGCTCTTGGGCAAACCATAGTCGCGGGCCAAGCCAAGGCGAATGTAAACATTTACCAATATTAAAGCGCTTCGGAAGAAAAAGAAACGCACAAAGTGGATTTAATACAGCCGTAATGTGTACGGGACGTGGAGGTTGTTGTCGTTCTACAAGAATGGCGGGATTTAAATGGCTTTAGATGTTGCCGGTGCTTGGATAGGGAGTTTTATCTCTCTCCATGGAGAGGGAAAAGCGATAAGCCTTCATATTCTTTAAGTCCCATACGACATGGGATGTTAGATGAGCAGGCGGAAGATGCGGGAATATTTCGAGTGGGTTTGATGGTTTCTGCAGTTAATTAATAGTAGACTGAACGTTGTATTTTCACATAATTAAAAAGAGGAATTCAATACGGTATGTAATAGTATATCAAAATAAGCATCTCGAGGTTAGCAGAATTTACGCCAGAAGGAGAGAAATAATGGAATGAACTAAACGCTATAGAGGGACGACACAAAATGTTTTGAAGTTCTTCTTGTTTTGTAACTAGTTCGTCACGACAGGGAGATTACCTGAAGCGTACGACATATCGGTGCCTTCAATACATGGGACAGATTTAACGACTTAACTCCACAGAGGTAACCACTACACAGGCTTGCATGTCATGGTATGAATAGATAAGGCCCAACATAAGCGGAATTATAAGCGGAGTATATTCTATGAAGGGAATAAAAACACATGATTCTTATGCAAGATGGACGGCATTGGAACCGGTACTGAGTTTAAATATCTTCAAATATTAATATTAAATATTTAATGTTGCTGCTGAAAACTTGATCTTTGGTGTTTTTGTTGGATGTTCAACAATAAGAACACATAGTGCAACATTTAAAAAAAAAAACATTGAACCTATGCCTTCATTTCGAAGAAAGCAATGTCTTGTCCAGATAACATATTATGTATATCAAACAAAAATGAAAGACATGCTATTTCTAATGCTAGGCAAGGGGTCACGTTAGTTAGGAATTCGTGTTCTCGGTTTTCCCAGGTTGTGGAGAAAGTATTTCCGTAAAAAAAAAAACTATCAGAATATAGTTAAATACTCAGAATAACCTAATTTTGCTGGACCATAATGAAATCAAATCTACTTCTTGAGGCGCAGGTATTTTTCAGTAAAATAGTTATCGCTGTTCCTATTGGAATTGAAAGCAATTATTTTAAGCGAAAACAATTTTTAAGAATGTTTTGAGCGAAACTCAAATAGGTAAATGTAGTTGCTTGTTTTAGTAAAAAGTAAAAAATGTTACGAATTGACTGATGAAAATTTAATGGATTGAAAATTATAAGTAACCTTATAAGGCGGGGTGAAAAGTAACTTCCTAGGTATTGGAAAAAAAAATTGTTTTAAATGTTTTTTTTTTTTTTTTTCTTAATTCTATGTCCCCTTTTAGCTCGATACACTTATTCCAGCGATTTTCCAACGTCTTGATCCCGTCCAAAAATAATTTTCCGGAAGGTCTGCCAAATACTCCTCCGCGGCTTCGATGAAATCTTAGCGTGAGCTGAATTTTTTATGGATGAATCATCTTTTGAGGTTTGGGAACGGATAAAAAGTCCGAAGGAGCCAAATCGGGTGAATACGGTGGATGCGGAAGCAATTGCGGCCGTAAGCTCTTGATTTTAGCCGTGGTTGTGATGCTCTTGTACGCCGACACATTGTCTATCAAAAACAAAATTGTTTTTCTCTTCCACGTGAGGCCGTTTTGCAGCGATTTCAGCCTTCAATCGCTCCAATAATGTACAGTAATACTCGCTGTTGATGGTTTTATTCTTTCCGAGGTAGTCTACGAAGAGTATGCCATGACAATCCCAGAAAACCGACGCCTAAATCTGTCCGACCCATTGAGCCTCCCTAGGCCGCTTCAGAGCACTCATTGCCGGGCACTCATTCTGATCGCTGCTGTGTAATAGTGGATCCAGGTTTCATCAACAGTTACCAATCGACGCCTGGAGTCCTTCCGATTCCGCATCAGCAAGTCTAAACACTGTTTCGAAGTGCTCTCGAGTTCGCGTTTTTGGTCAGGAGTGGCACCCAGCGGCAAGATAACTTTTTCATATGAAGAATCTCGCCCAAAATATAGCATGTGCGCTCAGTACTAATTTTTGTGGCATCTGCTAGCTCACGCACTTTCACTTGCCGCTGAGGATTTGATCGGTAGTAAGTGCTGGTCGAACGTTGTACATCTCAAGCGTCATAAACCAAGCTCAGACATATGGTAAACAAACCGCTTTGCCAAATCAGTGATTTTGGTTTAGTGTTATATATTTTGGTTGTTTGAAGATGTCTGATTTCGTGCCAAATAATCGTCATTTGCGGGAAGTGTTGATTTTCTTCTTTCATTCGAAGAAAACGGCGGCTGAAGCACATCGAGAGCTCCACAAAGTTTACGGTGATGCTGCTCTGAGTGAAACAACGTGTCGTGATTGGTTTCGTCGCTTCAAAAACGGTGATTTCAGTGTTGATGATCGTCCGCGTGAAGGAAGGCCAAAAAACTCCGAAGACTCTGAATTGGAGGCATTGCTCGATGAGGATCCGTGTCAAACGCAAGAAGAGCTTGGTTCAGGATTAGGAGTTTCCCGCCAAGCCGTTTCTAAGCGATTGCATGCGTTGGGAATGATTCAAAAGCAAGGAACTTGGGTTCCTTACGATTTGAAGCCAAGAGATGTTGAGCGTCGTTTTTTCGTCTGTGAACAACTGCTCCAGTGGCAAAAAAGGAAGAGTTTTCTACATCGCATTGTGACGGGTGACGAAAAATGGATTCATTACAGTAACCCAAAACGGAAACATTCATGGGGACTGCCCGGGCATGCTTCAAAATCGTCGCCTAGGCCGAATATTCACGCTGCGAAGGTTATGCTGTGTATTTGGTGGGACCAAGTTGGTGTTATTTATTATGAGCTGTTGAAACCAAACGAAACCATAACCGGGGAACGGTATCGAATTCAATTGATGCGAACTGCACGAAAAACGGCCACAATACGAGCACATACACGAAAAACTGATTCTTCAGCATGACAACGCTCGACCTCACGTTGCGAAACCCGTGAAAACCTACTTGGAAACGCTCAAATGGGAAGTCCTACCCCACCCGCCATATTCTCCTGATATTGCACCGTCCGATTATTAATTGTTCCGTTCGATGGCACATGGTCTCACTGGTCAGCAATTCCACTCATATGATGACATCTCAAAATGGCTTGATTCTTGGATAGAAAAAGACGAACAGTTCTATCGAAATGGTATTCACGTTCTACCAGAAAGATGGGAAAAAGTCGTAGCTAGTGATGGGCAATACTTTGAATAATTCGTTTGTAACCTTTGTTTTCAAAATAAAGTTCTTTTTTCACCAAAAAACAGCGAAACATAGTTACGCACCTAATACTTATCTAACTTTTTTTTTTGTTTCTTTCGCCGTTTTGCCTCTCAAAAAATAATGTTTTACGAGCGAACGAACATCGTTTTTATCCATATTCAAAATGATGCTAAACACGTCAACAACAATAAATTCTGACATTTTTGCCAGTGAAGGTGGCGGACTTGTCCCTGCCTTCACCTACCCCGCAGTGGGATGTTTGGCAAAGATGTCTATGTCTGCTTCGAAATACTGCCAAAACAAAGCCCTACGCTCAATTTCAAACTACTTCTATTCAATTTTCATAACCTGCCAAGCTCTATCGGACCTATCGATACTTTCTCTTCACATCTTTGGTTCTAGCAGAAACTGCTGTTCACTAATGGGATCCCATGGTGTTGAGAAGATATTTCCAATTTTCAAAAAACAATAAATTGAAAAAAAAAAACAAAGAGCAGTATCACTTTTAATTTTTGGGTTTTCCCCCAAAAAAAAAAGCCCCACCCCCCACCCTTTTTGCAGTAGCATCGCATTTTGGCGGTCAAGGAGGTTACTTTTCACCCCACCTAGTAGACATTACCAAATAAATTGTGAGAACTCAAAACGAAGGTCATTTATCGCTCTTAAAAGGCAAAATAGCGAAAAAATTATTCCGATTTGGTTTTGATGAAATCTAGAACTTTTCTTCGAGTACCGTTCTTTAGATTTTGGACACACTGTTGGCTGTTGGCTAACCTAAGCAGTCATTCTGTACAAGACTTTTTCATCTCTGTTGGATCCCGAGTCACCGTGCCACTCTTCTCAACTTCAGCTTGACAACTGCCAAATCTTTCTCAATTGGGCGGAATTGAGGGCAGTTGGTTGGATTGATGTTCTTTTCGAAGAAGCTTATAGTTTTGTCTCGATCTGTAGTGGAAGCTTGTAAACTAAGGTCAAAACTTTGCAGGTCCATTGTGAGCTTTAATGTACGGAAGAATACGTTTTTTTCAGGCACTCCTTCTCGTAAAACATTTTGGAATCCATAGTCTTGTTTGTCACGAAAACGTGGTTTTTGTCAGCAGCTGCCAGATCATAGACTTTCTTGCGAATTCATCGGCAAAAACGAATTTGAACTTGCTATGGACATCACTTTGGCCAGTGGCTTTTGTCCGGGAAGCTGTCCAAAATCCATCTTCATGTACGTTTCGCGCCTATGTGATATTGAACATTGCAATGGCGCAAATGTTGTTTACTTTGACGACTGTAAGTTCTATGGCGTCGCGACAACAGGAAGGGCGAAATCTTATTTTGGACAAATAGCCCGAAAATCCAAAAAAATTTCAGAAAACTTTCACAAATTCTCAAATTAGTCTCAAATGTAATCAATAAGTTTTTGCAAGCTAAAACAGTCCAAAGAAAGCCGACCAAGCCGCCGAAAATAGGAACACGCATAAAACAAGTCAAGAAAGATTTGCTGAAAGTGTACAAAAAAAACCCTGATATGTCGGTCAGAGATGTTGCTAAGAAAGTAGCTGCGGCTAAGTCAACTGTATAGAATATTAAAGAGGGATGTGGTCTGATGTCATACAAGAAAAGGCGAAATTTCGGCACCAACCCAACACCCAAAAACTCCACCGACACACTTATCCTTTTACCCAGTACCCGAACAGAACACAAAAGCATATGAATACCTAATTTTGATCTTGATAACTGGCCTTGGTATTAAAGAGCTCAGATTAAGAGGTAAAATACCTAAGCAAAATACCTAAGAATTGCAAGCAAAATGTCTCTAGAATAACTAAACTTGATATTCCGGATACCTGGGTAAGTATCTGGTCACCTTAGAGGTATTATTTTGGTATTGTCTTACCTCAATTCGGTATTCGCATGACATTGTGGGAACAATTTGATGGTATTATCCTCAGGTATTTTACCTCTTAATCTGAGCTCATAAATACCAAGGCCAGTTATCAAGTTATTCGCTTCTGCTCGGGTACCCGAGCAGAACACAAAAGCATATGAATACCTAATTTTGATGTTGATAACTGGCCTTGGTATTAAAGAGCTCAGATTAAGAGGTAAAATACCTAAGCAAAATACCTAAGAATTGCAAGCAAAATGTCTCTAGAATAACTAAACTTGATATTCCGGATACCTGGGTAAGTATCTGGTCACCTTAGAAGTATTATTTTTGTATTGTCTTACCTCAATTCGGTATTCGCATGACATTGTGGGAACAATTTGATGGTATTATCCTCAGGTATTTTACCTCTTAATCTGAGCTCATAAATACCAAGGCCAGTTATCAAGTTATTCGCTTCTGCTCGGGTACGAGGATGATAACCAATCGAGCGGTTTTGGGCAGCTGTGAAAGCTGCTTGTCGGAAAATGGGAGGAGAATCAAAATCAGTTTAAGAGTTCAACAGGAAGTGAACAAAGGCTCACAAGGCCAGGAAAGAAAAGGCAGGAGTTAAATCAAAAGTTCGTTAGTTTGGACGTGAAGGTTAAATTCAAATGTTTTAGTGCGGAGATGTTAAGGAATGTACTTGAGGAAAGCAGAGGTTGAGCAATAAATGTGTTGGTATTGATTTTGGACTCATAACATTCATCTAATGATAGAAAATTTGAATTCGTACACACTGTAAAGTACTTGGAAGACTCCAAGTTTTCCTGAATAGCACACATTGATTTCAGAGTAAACAAAGCTCTGTTAACCGTTCTCCAGCAAAGAAGAACCATTGGGAAATCCTGTGAATCAAAACCTAAGTACATGAAATGGATTTACACAACAGTTATGCGTCTCATATTGATCTACGGATGTCTTGGGTGTTTGAAGGAAGAAAAAACAAAACAAAAAGATAATCAACCCACACCGCCTCCGCGCCTTGGTTTAGGATGTGTTGTTAAAATATACACCTCCACCCCCCCCCCTTTATTCAATGGGGACCCTTACATACACACTTGGAACAAGAAGCCTTGACATGTACAGACCTTGGGTACTTCGTTTATGGGATGCACAGGGCTGGTAGCGGTTATCTGATGTAATAATAGTGACTTTAGTGACCAAAACGTCCAAAAAAGTGACCAAATAGTGACTTTAGGATACTTAAAAATTAATTGACTTTATTGAGTGTTTGCTATTTGTTTGGTTTTCTAGCAAAGAAACCTGTGAAAAGACTCGCCTTTTTTCTCTACAGCTTCTTGAACATGATGGGCAGCTCTTTTTTTGCGGAGACCGTTGCTTTCGCACAGTTGACACTCCCTCTAGCATTGCTTGAGCCAGCTCCTCTCCCGCTATATTATGGTTCTTAATGGATTTTTTTTAGGCGCGTGTTTGCCGGGTACTATGATTAACACATGCATTAGAACGTACTTATCAGCATTTCACGTTTTTTTCGTTTTCTTCCTTGCGAAGAGTCTATAACTCCTCTTTTTTATTTTGTATCGACGATTTTAAGTTCATCATTTGTTGCTTGTTTTGCTTTTTCTTCCTTGCTAGCTCCTTCCGGTTTTCTTCTCTTTCGTCCTCCTTTTTCAGTTTTTGATATTCTAAATTTTGCTTATAATTAGCATCTGTTTTGTTAGCCATCATGAGCAGTTCATTGGGGATATGAACTAGATGCGGCTCATTTCTGAATGACTTCAATCACCATCAACGAATGTAATGTTCTCTCACAAATTGATGATCGATTGCCGGAAAGGTTCCTAGCCGTTGTCGAAAATCCTCGCTCGACATCAGTATTTCCAAGGAATGCCGCCAAAGCTGCCATTACAACGGCGGATGTTTAGTTTCACCTCTAGTTGTCGTCATGCTAAAGAACTAATTTCAATAGTCCTCAATTCTGTACAATCTTGTAAATCTATTTCATTTGATTTGAGCAGGTTCCACTCATTTATTAGCAAGTCCGTTTTGATTTCTAACGGAAGTGACTTCGCGATCTGCAGAATATCGTTAGAACTACGACTAAATTTTTGATTCGACAGACTTATGCCTCGACTATGCTTAACAAAGGCGTTTCGAACTCCTGATTCGTTCAATATATGCTTAAAATAAGCGATATAATGTTACTTAGTTTTATGCAAGAAGCTGAGCTTTTCCTACAATTTAGTCAATTTAGCCGTTATTGCATCCCCAACAATTAAATTTTCGGGAGGTAGTAAGTTCTCAACATTGTCAAATATATCCTGAGGCAGTACTGCATCAGCAGGCCACATTTCCGCTTTTCATAGTCTGATCACGATAGTATGTTGATAGTACGAACTAACATTTCGAGTTCTGAATGCATCAAATTTAAAATTAAAATAAAAGCTGGTATTAGGACTGCCAAAATTAGTGCTGCGCAATTACTAGGGTTTATAACACCTAGCTTAAGCATTTCAGCTTTCAGATAGTTAAATTTTATACATACTATTTCATATCGTGGACCCTGGTTAGTTTGAATAGCTAAAATCGCAAATATTTGGGGCTCAACTACACCTTTGTTACCTTAGCAATCAGACCAAGGCCGGCGTGGCCTCTGCTGGACACAGAAGTTGTTTCCATTGTAATCGGTCCATGGCTGTACCTCGCCAGTCTCGCTGTCTGCGAAGAGTCCACAGGTCACCTTCTACTTGATCTATCCACCTTGCTCATTGCGCGCCTACACAGGTACGCTCAGCTACACAAAGGAACGAAATCTAGTTGCAGACATTCACTTTGAACGCCGAGTGTTTTTGATTTTAGCTTTTCAAAGTAACGGGGGTCCACTGTATTGTATTTAAACTTGTTCAAAATAATTTTGTTGACCAAAGATGTTTCTACCCACTTCAAAACTAAGTTTCAGCTTAACCATCTACGCAAACCAACACCAGTGCATGGTAAAAGAAGAGTACTGACCTGTAAATCGAGTGAAAATGCCAGCACTCGATATCACGAACAACACCTCCGCTTTCATACTCGGGTTACCTAACGATTCATGAATACGACGTAGTTTTCGTTACCGGCACACGTTTCTTGTTACAATGAACCGTGAAATAATTAACAAGTGCTGGCCACTGTTAAATAATTCTTTCTGTTGTTTCTTGCAGAGATAATCACCTTGATGTAACTTGTTAAATGAAACGGAGTGAATTTTCTCAAACTCTTCTAGTCGAGATGGTTAGCCTTAACTGCCTCAACTTGAGAAGATTTTCTGCGGCAATACAGCATTCTGCAAAGCATCATTCAACTTATCAAAGATATCCCCGGCATTGGCAGAACCGATGAAGAACGTTTGTAGATGCGTTGAAACAATCTGGGACTTCGACTTTTCCTTCTTTTTTCCCCAGCCGAATTCGCTATCACATCGCAGCACAAGGTGTACCTCTGTACGCGCATCTTTCAGCATAATCTGCCGGAAAACAGATAAAATTTGCCAGGCTCACTAAATAAAGAGCCATAATTCTGCTCAATGAAATCTGAAGGCACCGCATTGGGAAACATAGCACAAACTGTATCTCGAATTCCATCACAGGATGCAGCCGGTAAATTAGATGCAATACGTTTCAATAGCCATATCAATTCAGCCTTAGTTCCTGCATCTCGTGTACTTAAGAGCTGCACTTGAGAAATCGACGCACAAGATGAGGAGGGCTGCTCGTTGGCGATCAATTATGATTCGCGATCACGACACAGTCATAGTTGCCTTGGACCACGAAGAACCATCCTTCCCTCCTTATGCCTCGCATTATTTGCGTGCTGCTCAAAAGCCAGAAAAAGCCTGAATATGTTTAAGGCCTTACCGCAAATTGTACAGAACACTTCGTTATCGCTATGTTTTCGGACCTACTCCGAAACAAGGCAGTCATTAGGATTAATACAGTACTGGAAGAAATAAAGTGCTCACCCGGAAATAATTATATCATTGCTTCATAACTTCATCAAATTTGATTATATTATTTAGCTTTCTTCTGCAAAGTTGACTTAATTTGCGTTATCTTTCAGTTTTTGTAGAAAAAAAAAATTGCTATTCTCTTGAAATCAAAAAAAACTTTTTTTACTTAAATTAAGTTGTTTTTGAACTGGAAGAAAAAAGTGCTCACTTTTACCTTATAATATTTTACGGTGTTTTGTTCGTTCCCAGTCGCTGATATTGACATATCCTCTTATTGTTGTTTATGCGCGGTATATTCAAGAACAATTTTTCCCCGTTTTACTTGTTCGTTATTCGTGTTTTAAGATGGAAAGTAAGCAAATCCCCCTAAAAATCCGTAAACTCATCGTTCGAGACCACCAGAACCATGAATCGTTCCGGAAGATTGCTGCTAAGTATGCTTTAAGCTACTCTGGTGTAAGGAAGGTATGGAAGAAATTCGAACAATGTGGAAGTGTGGCAGACAAATCAGGTCGTGGGAGAAAGCGGCTTACGTCACCACGCGAAGATTCGAGAATCGTACGAGAAGCAAGAAGATGCTCATCAATAACCAGCCGTGCTATACGTGAGAACTTGAATCTGAAGGTATCCGAAAGAATTATTCGCTACAGGCTGCAAGAAGCTGGATTGAAGAGCAAGTATGCAAGTCGAGGCCCTCTAATCAGAAAAGTGAATAGAATCAAACGATTGAAATTTGCTCAAAAGTATGCGGAACAGCCCGTAGAATTCTGGAAACGAGTGGTATGGTCTGATGAGAGCAAATTTGAACTGTTTGGCAAGAAACAGCGCCCTCGTGTTTGGATAAAGTCGGGAGAACGCTTATTGGATCAGAACGTGCAGAAAACTGTAAAACATGGTGGCGGAAGTATTATGGTTTGGGGGTGCTTCTCGTGGTCCAGCGTTGGAAATCTCGTAGAAATCGAAGGTATCATGACTGCTGATCGTTACATTGATATAATCAATGAAAATCTGGAGGAATCGCTTCTTAAAATGGGGCTTGAGGAAAGCTTCATTTTCCAGCAGGACAATGACCCAAAGCACACAGCACGAAAGTCAACTGCATTCTTCAAAGCAAATCGCATTAAACTGTTGGAATGGCCACCACAATCACCTGACCTCAACCCGATTGAAAATTTGTGGTCGATTTTGGATAGACAGGTGGATAAAGGCGAAGTGACGAACAAAACCAAGCTTTTCAAAGCTTTAAATGAAGCGTGGCAGAACATCGATGAAACATATCTGCACAACCTCGTCGAAAGCATGCCACGACGTCTACAAGCAGTGATCCAGGCAAAAGGTGGACATACTAAGTACTAAAAGCTTTATATACTGTGTTTTCTTTACAATTTCTCTTGTGAGCACTTTATTTTTTCCAGTCGATAACAGAAAAGGTTCAATAAAAATTAAGATATAAATTTCCAGTCCTAGATTTTTATTATTTTCTTTGCACGAAACGATAAAACGGAAGAATAAGATGAATTATGTCGAATACAGCTCAAGGTTTTCTCTGAATGTGTAAAGGGTGTCACTCTTCAAGATTATTCGTTTTGGTGAGCACTTTATTTTTTCCAGTACTGTAACCGAACAAGACCACTCACCCCAAGCGATGCCGCTTGTATTCTATTGTTCCGCATCTGGTGCGTTGTATACCACATACAGCGGACTAGCCACACTATGCGACTCTATAGAATTAGAGCAGGATCGATTGGCTCGAGTGGTCCGGATTTGAACTGCAACGAGTGTATTCGAAAATTACACAAAGTCTCCATTTACTATAATTACACAATTTTCAACGAACATGTACTTATTAAGCATCTTGAATTCATATCGATAATCAAAATTGATGCTTGGGATTGTCTAATAATTCATTCTATGGACTGATTATATGGAATTTCTAATATTTATGTATTTTCCCCTTTTATATAACTAACATAAACAGGTTATTAAAGACTATTAATGGCAATATTTCAATCACATCGATGAACAATACGTACAGGATTGACAAATAGTTCATTTTATAAACTGAATGTATGACATATCGAATATTCCTGGATTTTCCTGCAATTTCTGATGAAAATATGTATCCAGTACCATATTGGCCACATTTGAGTTCGTAATTCTGGTGAAGTGTAAGAAGGGTTCAGTCTCACCATCGGTGGATTAATGCGGGTTTCTTATCTAATTTGCCTACCCGACCGGATTCCTTCCCCCCCATATTTATTTTATCCAATTACTTAAAAAAAAATTCAGACAATAAATAGTTCTTTAAATTGTTTTTTTTTATCTTTTCTTTATTCTTCACATTATTGTTGTCAATATTCAAATTAACGTTAATTGTCACTCTCGAGAATTTTATAATATTTTTTTTTTTTTCACCCAGAATAGTATTACTATTATAAAATTTTTATAATATGTTGTCATTGGCCATTATTATAAGTATAATATTTAAGAATAATAGAGATATTTTTTTGCAGCTCCCACCGCACAAAAAAAGTTGATTTTTGTAGTACGGCCTTCCCCCTTTTTTTTGTTTACGGTTTTGAAAAAAAACAAAAAAAAATTTCCCAACAACACAGCTTTTTGTATTTTCCATTCCAACAATTTATCGCTGGCAACTGAATTGAAGATGTCAGTTGACTAATTGTGGGAAATTGGGTTTCCCTTGAAGTTAGCTTACTTGAAAGAAAAGAAATTTGAATTCATTGTGTTGAAAATCATTTATTTGTGATTTTTCTACATTTATTTTATTTTCAATGTAACACAACTTGATAAAACAACATTTTTCGTTTTCTGTTCCGGTGCGTAAATGTTAAGAGAAGATGGTTTCCAACTCGTGAACACGCCACGTATTGTGACTTGTTGATTGTTATCGTAAATGCAACTTTCACTGGAAAATGAACACGTTTGAACTGAAATGGCAAATCGTTGGAACTCAACGGCCATTGGCCATTATGTATTATGCCCTGCCCCTTTGTAAGCCCCTTTCAAAATTCTTGCTACTATCACATTGTTCGATAGCTGCGTCACATCACAATCAGTCGGGTTCCATTACACAGTTTTGGCGCATGAAGATTGCGAAGCATAATAATGGCAGATCCAACTTTGACCGGCAAATGATGCGGCGGCATGCCAGGCAAATTCTAAGAATTTAGAAATTCCACTGGATAATTCACGGCTTCGGCTTCATTTTCAACACGATCGATCGATTTGTATGGGCGCAAATCTCTGGGAATTTGATTTTCAATCGTCCAGGTTAAGTCCTTATCATCGGTATTTTTTAACCAATCGTAGTTACGATAATTTTGGCCAATGCTCGGATAAACATTCGTGATGAGTTCATCGTTCGTTGAAGTGAATTGGCATATGGTTTTCACATACCGCCACAAATTCGATGACTTGAGACATGCGTTCAATTCATCCGCCGCTGTTGATTTCGGAATAACGGGAAGTGTTTATCTAAAATAGCCTGCTAACAGTATCATTACCCACCAAAGCAACGATTATTATTCTGCAGATCTTTCAATGTTCTGTCAAGTGCTTTAAGAGACCGTTTGTGAGCCATTGTGCACTCATCCCATCAGTTTACAATTTTTCAACACTTTTGCCAAAGGTTTTTGCTTTGGAATGTGCAAACAGGTCTTTCTTTGATTTGCATGTTTAACGGAAGCTTCAGTGCCGAATGTGTCGTTCTTCCACCTTCCAGTAGCGTTGCAGCAATTACAGTAGATGCGAGAGCCAACGCAATGCCATTTGGAGATCGTATTGCTGCCAAAATCAATGATATCAGGAACGTTTTCCCAGTACCTTCGGGCGCATCAAGAAAAAATAACCCACCGTTTCCATCATCGACAGCTTTCATCAATTCATCATACGCACTCTTTTGCTGCTCATTCAATAATCGGACATTACTTTGTACTTGTTGTTTCAAAGTTATTCTGTCGTATGCACGCTCACGTTCCAATTCACGATTCAGTACATCTCTAGTTTGACGATTTGGCAATGACAAATGAATTTCAGTCAATAGTTTGCCACTCATAAGCAAACACAAATCTTCAGTCAACACCAATGCTTCATTTGTAGATGTTACCGTTCATTTGCAATTCGAAATTCCCTGTTGTCACTCGAATGCGATGTAAAATGTCTTCGGCGATGTCATTTTTGTACGTATCCCATAATTGACGCGGATTTGAAGGCTGACATGTCGAAATGATCATCGCGAAAAGTGTACGAAATTCAGTGGCATGTGAAGCAGCTATCCCATGGCCCATCGTTTGATTCCAGTGATTATCATGTTATAGCCATTGTAACTGCTGGAATGCTTCTTGAAATGTTGCACACACCGTACCATTCACAGTCCGCAATGACTCAAATTCGACAATGCATTCCATGTATAATATCAAGGCATTTTCGAATAAGGCAATGTTCTCGCAAACCGATCACTGGCGCAAGTACTGCATTCTCTGGGTTGAAATACACTCTTTGGCCATTCTCCGAATGAACTGTGAGATGCACAACAGTCGGAAAACGTTCATGAATTGCAAGAGAAAATATTCTCCAGAGCGCTTCATTGCAGTTCACGTATCGATCCATTTGATACTTGCTGATCTCATCTCGTCGGGTCCTCCCTTAGCTCAGTCGGTAAAGGCGCGGCTACTAAGCAACACCATGCTGGAGGTGGCTGGGTTCGATTCCCGGTCTGGTCTAGAAATATTTCGTTAAGGAAAATTTCTCGACTCCCTGGGCATAGCGTATGATTGTACTTGCCACACAATCATACTAATGCAAAAATGGTACTGGCATCGAAAGCTCTTAATTAATAACTGTGGAAGTGCACTTAGAACACTAAGTTGAGAGCAAGCAATAAGCTAATTGTGAAAGCAATAAGCTAATTGTGAAAGCAATAAGCTTGAAATCCTAAAGAAGAAGAAGATCTCATGTCGTTCAAGTCCAATAATCGCCACGTCGCTTCCTTTGGTGACGTACTTAAAGGGTGTTCCGATCAAAATTTGGTGTGTGTGTGAGTCGATTAAAGTTTTTATTAATAAGTCAACTTCTTTTTATTTTTCAAGTTCCGTTAATACAGAATACAGGAGGAATATTCATCTAAGCTTCCTTTTTACCGAATGCGAATTGCCGGGTCTTTCGTTTAACACCTGCCATAAGATTTTGTACAGTCTCCTTGTCCACTTTATTCGCCGCAGAACGCCAGTTTGCCTTGAACTGTTTCTCGCTCACAACAGCTTTTTGAGTCTTTTTAAGGTTCCGCTTGACGATGGCCCAATATTGTTCGATTGGGCGGAGCTCTGGCGTGTTGGGAGGGTTCTTGTCCTTGGGCACCACTTGAACGTTGTTGGCAGCATCCCACTCCATGGCCTTTTTTCCGTAATGGCAAGATGCCAAATCCGGCCAAAATAGAACGGAACAATTGTGTCGCTTCAGGAAAGGCAGTAGACGTTTTTGTAGGCACTCGCTCAGAGAAATTTCCTGTTTGACAGTTCCGGTCACAATGTAAACGTTGCTCTCCAAGCCACAGGTACAGATGGCCTGCCACACCAGATATTTCTTCGTGAACTATGACAGTTTAATCTGCTTGAAAATATCTGCCACCTTTGCCCGTCCGGTTTCTGTACAAAATTCTTGTCCAGGAAGCTGTTTAAAGTCTGCCTTGGCGTAAGTTTCATCGTCCTGTACCACGCAATCAAACTTCGTCAACAATTCAACAATTTCGCCAACTTGGCGTGAGAGTAGTTTCAAATATTGATGCGTTGCTTCTCTTCCTTCGACGACATTTTGATAACTGAAGTGCTAATCTCAAAAACAAAATAGAGGCATGATGCTACACACACATATTCACAAAATGAGGAGTGTGCAACATTTTTTAATGTTTAAGTTGACCAAATTTTGATCGAAACACCCTTACAAACGTATTTGATCGAATTCACCGAACTGCAATACTCAACATTGATATGTGTTTTGAATGTCTTAGACAATATTGGCAAATATGGTACGATCCATGTGTTGTCAACTTCGGTTTTTGCTCCCCTAATTGAGTGATGAATGTTCTGCCATTGTAATTTGGTGACCGACGCCAATAGAGTGGATATCATCCATCATTTTCAGTGTGCTTTTCCGAAAGAAAAGCACGTGGATAGCATTCCGTGCATTTATTGTCAGACATACAAACCGAATTGGGATTAAAGCGTACGCAAGGTTCATGAACCATATTGGTCTTCACCACTTCGTATAACTCTGGATCTATCTCAGGATCAGGAATTTCCGCAAATATGATGTTATCAATTTGATCTGGTGTAATCTTGTCCACCATCCAAAGAAGAATGTGTGCGTGCGGCAAACCTCTTTTCTGCCACTCAACAGAGTACATATAGCATCTAACAGCACCATATATACGTTGCTTCACGATCAAGTCCATCAAACATCGTAAATGTTGTTTGAACACTCGTGCTGTGACGTCGTGACGATCGCTTGCTGAATGACCGGGATGCAATAATTCCGTTATCTGTGGCCATTTTGGATTGCAAGTGAATGTAACAAACAAATCCGGCTGTCCATAATTCCGGATATCATCGTATCCTGCAAGTACTCGTACATGTGGCTTGCGCTGCCAATGTTTGTTGATGGCTTAATCGTGAGTCGATGTTGGTATTGTTAGTTGGATAACATTCGTATGCCAGAATTGACAATTTGATTTTTTTTGTATGTAAAAAAGCCGTTTTTACGAATTTTCCAATTTTCTGGCTTTTCCTTGAACATTTACCAACTTTCCTTATTTTCTAAACCTTTGTTGGGCATAAAAGCACAAATCATCCCAAGACACCGTCAAGATTGGTCCAGCCGTTCTCGAGTTTTAGCGTCACTAACAAACAAACATTCATTTTTATATATATATAGAGATATATAAATAAATTTAAATAAACATGCAATCCAAAAACACTGGCAATGATATTGACTTTATCAATAAATCTAACATTTTGTGGTACAATAGAATAAATCAACTCTAAAGTTACATAACGCTTAATAGTACTTGACTTTATGACCAGACGACGTCTTTAGCTTGCAGTACTCCGTCGGTTTCATAACAACCTACCTTCTATTTATAATGGAAATATAATTAAAACCAAACACCTTTCACTGAGCGACTGAATGAAGATCGACTTACCTAGAACGAAAAGATAACGAAAGATATTTATTAATTATTGTACCTTTAACTGATGCGAGATTAAAAGTATGCGTGTATGCGTGGACTCCGCTCAAACTGAATATTTAAAAAGAAAATGCTATCACTTTAAGCCAACATAAAACAATTAGTTGATAGTATCGTGGCCTTCAGGATAAAACAAATAAAGCTATCCATTAGACCCTTGTTTGATCTCAGGAAGGCATTGCGAAGTATCACTTACCAACGGTAGCGTCAACATGGTTCCTTTCGAATGAAAGAGAAAGAAGCACTGCCACGACAACGGCGATTATTTCTTTTGCAATGAAAAACTTCGCAGTATTCTTTAACGAGAAAGGGACTTTTTCTGAAGTCACTTGATACGGCTCAATTCCACGTCTTATTGCTTGCGGCCTATAGCTTCATTAGCATTTTAGATGGATACGAGGAATTTCATTTTGCTGCAAAGGAGACCCACGCCAAATTATGACGATGATGATGCTGCATGCAACTCGTGTTTCACTGCCCATATAAGATGAGTATATTCCTCACAAAATCTAAATGGCTACTGGCCACTGCTTCATCAGAAATAATAAGGATATGATTCAACAAGTATATATACTACCATCATTAATAGAAACAATGTTCATCGAAAATAAAGATTTCCCGACAAATTAAATTATTGGAAATTGGAGGGGAAGTGTAATCTACCACCGCCAGACCATCACCACCACCACCCGCTAAATATACAACTTCCGAGAAGCGACAAATTCTCTGACACGAACACGTTTCCCACCCATGGGCGAGGCGAAAGAAGAAAATCAAAGGACCGGATATACGTCCTCCCTTCACGGAACCGGTTTAACCGCAGAGATTGTAGTCATTATCCATTCAAAGGTAGGCTTCGGGGAAGGAAACGTAAACAAATTTAAAAAAAAAGAGGCAGGTTGTACGAACTGATGATGAAGAATCACGCTGCTATATTTTTGAAACATTACCATGATTACCACAGCATGGCTAGATTTATTGCGGTGTTAGTGATTATCAATCGTTCAATTGTTTCCGATGGTAATTTTTTTCAGCTCAAATGTCTTTTTACGAAATTGATTCGTCTTAGGAAGTTCGATAGATGATTCTGAAAAGAATCGATTCAAATCAACACTAAAACAAAATCCTGTAGTTAGTGGTTCCACAACCTGGTTTGATTTTTTGATGCGAAGGTTCTTGTAGCAAATTAAAATCATCTAGATTCTCTCGGAACTCCCAACATGATTCTCTCACTGTTTTCAGAAGGTTTGCCTTATTTTCTTCTCGGAATACCCCCAGAGTTCAACTTAGGTCCCAAGTTGCTGTATAAAACTCACTTCATAAATCAGTGATATAGGGAAACTGCCCCCATATTAATCTCATTGTTCCTATAGTCATCCTACGATGAATCAAATAATTGGGCAGTTGAAGGATCGGTTTCGTTTTCTAATCATGTTTGCTTACGTTAAATAACTACAACAACAAACAATCCCACCCTACACTTTTTTCAAAAAAAAAAAAAAAAAAAAAAAAAAAAATCCCCCCACATTACACAATACACAAACCACTCTCACACAACACACGAGAAAAAAAAATGTTCTTCCCTCACACCACTTATACCCACCACACACCACGCCCACCATAACACCCCTCACCACACCCACCCCCCACAGCCACAGAGGGTGTCACGCCACACAACGAGACCCCCATTTCACAACCCTAACTATGGCAATGGGCATGGGACATGGGCTGCCTAAGGGAAAGTTGCTTCCACATACGAGGGTCAACATTTGCTCTTCACGGACGGTTCATGGATCGAAATATTCACAAATATTCGGCAAAATTCGCCCGTTCAACCAATCATCTTCAAACTTTCAGGGAGTCAAATAAAACATGTTATGAATATTTTCCCATGTTTGTTTTATTCAATTTCAATTCCATATCCAAATGCACGAACCTTCTTCTTCAGACTACTCATAAGGTCCTGTACAACATTTGGACCATTTTTTTTTGCGTGGCAATCCATTTTTTCTTCATATCTTCCTTCGATTTCACTTCCTTAGGATGCTTCCGAAGTGCCTGCTTCATGATGGCCGCAGTTCCGGTGCGTTCGGGGGGTTGAGATGCTTCGACACGAAATTGACCTCCTTAGCTTTGTACCACTCCAAAACCTCTTTCGAGTAATGGCACGAGGCTAAATCCGGCCAGAAAATCGTAGGACCATCGTGTGACCTCAGAAGAGGAAGTAGACGCTTTTGGAGGCATTCCTTTAGGTACACCTGCCCATTGACCGTTGCAGTTGTCACGAATGGGGTGCTCCGCTTTCCACACGAGCAAATTGCTTACCAAATCGTATGTTTTTTGGCTAACTTTGACATCTTCTGCTTTCTAACGTCCTCAGGGACATCGAATTTATGATGAGCAGTGAAAAACTGGAGCCCCGGAAGCTGCCTGAAGTCTGCTTTTACATACGTCTCATCATCCATAACGAGGCAATGTGGTTTCGTCAACATCTGGGTGTAGAGCTTCTGTTCACGTGTTATACCTATCGTATTCTGCCGTCCATCGCGATTAGGCGCCTTTTGGACTTTGTACGTGTTTTTCACGTAGTTGTAATTCTTCACGTTTTTTCGCATCTTGCACGAATTTTTGGTTAGATTCAGTTTCTTCGCCACATCTCGAACTGAACTGTTGGGATTTCTCTTGAAAGCTTGAACTACCCGCTTGTGATGCTTAACACTATACGGAGATCCATTTTTGCCATTTTTTTCTTTCCGATCGATGGTCAAACGGTCGTGGTACCGATTTAAAACACGAGACACCGTAGAATGTATCATTATAAGCTTCCTGCTGATGGCACGATGAGAAAGATCCGGATTTTCGAGGCACGTGCGCAAAATTTCTTTGAGCCGCTGATGTTCTTCCGACTCCATCTTCGCAACGATTGCACATCTGTTAGTGAAACTTACACAACACACAAGACAAATACACATTGAACTAAATCCACCCAAAATTTCAATAGAAAATACCCAACGGGTAAAAAGTTACAGCCATTTGAAAGTGGTGCAATTTGATTCCGTACAACCTTTAAAAAAAAAAAAAAACAAATAACTACAAAAAAAAAAATTGGTGTTATTTTAATTTAATTATTTAAAAATTTTTTATTTAAAATAAAAAAAAACTAACTAAATAAACCCCCCCGCAAAAAAAAAAAAAAAAAAGCAGGGGCCCCCGTTTTTGATTTTTTTTTTTTTTTTTTTGTAATGTAGTCTAGAAATGAGTCTTTTTTTTCCCCCCCCCCCCCCCCCCTTCCCCCCCCCCCCAAACCCCCCCCCCCCACACCCTGAAAAAAATCCCCCCACACATCTTTGGTTTCCCATCCCCTTTTGAGCCGTTGCCATGTGATGGAGCTAAAGCTGTTTTCACTACCTTAGTCACCTGAGGGTATTTAGGCTTACTTACAGCCGTTTTCTTTGTAAACTGGTTCCAATACTCCTCAATTCTTTACTCTGTATTCAAGGTCAGCACTACGCATTTTAACAAGTTTCATTCGTCAGGAAGAAGATCATAGTTGAGCTGAATCGGAAGTAAGTTGACGAGTTTCACAATATACTTGGAGCTTTCACTGGATGCAACTGGGGTATTGGCAATCTTTTATAAACGAGTTCTGCAAACCAGGCTTTTCGATTACGTGCTAATCAGCAGCATTGTAATGCTTCTTTGCATTGTTGAAAAAGTGGAGTTTGTAGATCTCCTTCGATTTGACCATCATCCCCAACAAAAACTTTTTCCGCAGGTAGCAAGTTCTCAATATTGTCCAAAATGTCTTCTGGAAGTGAAGTATTCCCGGGCCACACATTGGGCTTACAAACTCGACCGACGATGGTTCGCACAAACCTTTCCAGATCAGTATATATTAGATGTATGAGTGGCTTTTTCATCGGTAAGAAACCTTAGAAACTAGCATTGAAATAGTATCAGTATGCTTATAAACAGCTCTTATACTTTATAAAAGTTTTTTGGATCCAATTCTACTTAACAATTTTTGCAACTTAGTCGAAAATATATTCGAATTAACAGCAGTCAAACAAAGTCAGAATAAGCTTAAATAACAGATGAGTTATGAATTTAAACATCTACTGTATGATAAAATAAGAATATTTGTCCCACAAATTTCCCAGAAAAAATATAAAATTTTAATGTACGAGTTTTAATGAAACTTTGAAATCATTAGGCTTTTATAAACTGGTCGAATTGCAGTGTATCCCAATTTCACTTATGATCAAATTGAGTTCGCTTGAATGTGGGGATACGAACAATCAAATCTATATTCTAAGTTAGTCACCGAAAATAAATTCTTTATCTGATTTACAATTCATTCGCACTTTTCTTGACTATTTGGACCAAAAGAGAAATCCGCTTTAGAAAAACCTGAATCTAACAAAATATTTTTGAAAAAAAAAAAATAAATAATAAATAAATTGATTCTTTTATTTATTTTCATTATTGATCATTTTTTTATTTGGTGGGAATTAAAATGAGGTGGAACCCCCGGGGGGGGGGACCGACCTCCCCCCCACCCCAACACCTACCTCCCCCCCCCCCCAACGATCACAACAAAAAAAAAAGACAGACAGAAGAAAGAGGGAGACGTTGGCGTGGGCTGGGCAATGATTTTATTTTTACAATAGAGAAAAGAGGGGGGGGCGCCTGGAAAACAAAATAAAAAATTTTCCTTTCCCATATCAATTAATGATTTCAGCAGGCTTTGGAATCATATTTGCATTCCAAAACCATTTATCTCAGGAGCCTGGAGCATCATGACATGGATAAAAGGCTGAATTTGTTCTTTAAGCATTTTCAGCATAACATTGACTTTAAATTGGCACTTCTGAACATTAACTACTATATTCTTAAAACACTGGCATGCGCTTGTTAGCGGTAAAGGATTATATTTTAATATTGTGTTTAGTGGTATTAGGATTAGATAAGCCATTTATTTCAGAAACCATCACACTGGGCTCTGCGATCGCTCCAATTGCTATCATAGAAATGTAACTAGAACAATATAAAGACATGTTTTAACAGCATGTCTTATAAAATAATATCTCTCATTGAAATTATAGTTTTGATATTTGGAATTATATTTTCTGTTTTCAGCTTTTCCAGAACTAGTAGGATATTAATACATATCTAATTATATTTTTTCAGTAACAATCCAGTGAATGTCAGATATGTTTTGTACATACGCATATTATGTTCTCGTATTGACTTACTGTAGCCGCTTTTTACATGGTCAAGTAATTTAATTGTCTCTTAAAATGCCATGTACAGCATTCAAGTTGGAAATTTGTATCAATAGCATTTTTGTCTTCTATGATATTTTAATTTTTTATGGGGTCTGCTGTCTGGTCGTTCAAAATGAACGGCATGATAGCTGCTGCATCGAACTGCTGCACCAGCTCAGCGATTGCTACGTTTGAGGAAGAATATTGACGACGGAACATCTGAGCAGAAATAAAGTGCCAATATCTAGAACTAGATTTTAGAACAAAATACCAAAAACTTGCCAAAGTGAATTTAGATTCGGTGTGCAGGCTGAGTTTGTAAATAAATCGGTACAAGAAGAGTGTATTAGACGCAGATATCCGACACGTTGGCGACGGCCGGCTTGATGTGGACGAGTGCCGACTGCAGCAGCTGCGGGTCCAGCAGAACTTGGCCGAGATCTAGGACATCGAGGAGAGCTGGTTTGCAAAGCAACAAATAATTTATTTCTACCAAATTTTGAAGACAATATCTAATATCCTGTTTTATTCTGTCTATTTTGTTTTGTTTTGTTTTTAGTTATGCTTGTCTCTTTTCAGTCACATTGGAGCGGCCCATTGCTTTTGGCGGAAAGTGCTACATATTTTCAGCGTATCGTTAACCAAAACGAACCCTTCTGCTAACCTTTCCCCAACTATCCAACATCCCAGTGATTTCTCGTGGAAGTGCAGAGGATTTCTCGGCTTCCTCCAAAGCGAGTATCATGTCAACACGTTCCTTTCCATTCCCTACTTGACCAGCATTCGGGCACGGCCGGCGCCGGTATTGCTTTATAATGGGTCACCAGTTTTTACACATTGAAGATGTATGTTAGTCCCAAACATCATCTGTTGGTTCTTTGTGTAAATACAGCTGATCTGGCAATAACGGAATTGCATCCGTGGGCGGTCAATCATGCTCATGCTCATGCTCATTATTAAACTTTTTGTTTGCTTATTAGATAAACGTTTTGAGTTTTTTACTCCTATCCCATATTTGCACAATCCAACATTTTACGAGTGCTAATGGCCGCTAAGATTGAACTCGGTTTCTGGTAGGAAGCAAACGAATTGACTTTTGGCTTAGGTCGTTTGACAGCTAATCGATAAGATTTGATCGATTCTCTGTCAAACGTCCTAAGCCAAACGTCAAATCGTTTGCGACCTACCAGAAACCGAGCTCAATCGAAACGACCATTTCCAAAGCCCATGCGTTCTCCCTGCGTGGATTTTTGGTTTGTGTGTATAGAAATACGAAAAATTGTAATGAAATATCTGGAAAATTGTAAAAATAATGAAAGGTGATGGGACCATGTGCGTCGCGTTCAAACTAATCTAGAGTGCTGTGACCGACCAGCGCTCTGGATTTGACAGGCAATTGAGGTAGCGGCGGGACAGCGTTTGCCATGGCTAGTTTGAAATTAAACTAATTAAATTATAACAAATAAATAATATATTGCAACTAAAATGATTTTGATTAAAGTAAGTTGAAAAAAATCACTATCACATGCATATTTAAAGTAAAATAAATGATGGACGACATGAGCGTCATGAAGGTCAGATTAAACGATGTCAAGAAAATTATACCAAACCTATCTTTACGGAAGAAATATATTAATACGGAATCGATTTTGTAGATAATAGTACCACGATTCACAGCCCACAATATTTTTCACTTTATTCTGCTGTCAATCAGACACTGTTAATGTACTGTCAGATATACACGTGGGATGATAAATACAGCCGGCTAGAGGCCCAAGGAAGACAACCTTATGTTTCTATGAGAGATGTGTTGGGATCTCGCAATCTGTGTTATATGCAATCGATTTATGTGTTTCTCCAAATGTCTAGTATAAGAGTTTAATCTGCTTATGTTTTTTTTTTTCTTTATTTATTAGTTTGTGTTTGTTTTGTTCTAACATCTTGAGGAGTCTCGTAGTCGCCCAATGGTAACCACAACCGGCCGAAGGCAAAACGAGAGTCCCGACCATATCGCTCAGAGTGCTGGCGACAAATACAGAATCTTATGTCCATGTTCCTCAATCCAACCCATCCCCAAAAAATGTCACCTATTTCAACCTCGGGTAAACCGCGAGTAAACGGCCCAAGTCCTACTAACCCTAGTATTATGTCACTCATTATATTAAACAACAATGAATTATCGGCTCCGTAAAGCTAACGCAATTGAGCCTCCCAAATAAATGAACTAGTTAAAAAAAACAGCCGGTGTGTATTTCTCGACTTTTATGTAGTATTGCCAGATCACTTAATTTGGTTGACAAGTAGGTACAAGTGATTTTTATTAACATTTTTCAATTGGTGCACCGCGGTGGTGCGAAAATATCTGAAAAATAGTAACTTTAGTGACTTGTCGATGCTAAGAATGACTTTTTAGTGACTAGACTCAAAATAGTGACCAAGTCACTAAAAAGTAACCTGCTACCAGTCCTGAATAGTAGACATTTGCATATGTCATTTCCCATAGTAATTCCCATAGAAATTTCAAAGAACCACTGCAGTTCGAGTTCACAATTAATTGAGTTCAAATTTAGGGACAAGTTTCAGGAGCTGATTTGGAAATGACTATGTGGGGTGGAGCTGAATTGAACTTTGAACCACACTAATAGGTACCCGCATTTCAATAAATTAAAAATAATCGACACGTTGTTTCCACGTGAAACGCACGTAATTTTCATCCACTGCCAAAACCAGTAATAAACACGTGGAATTCACGTAAGAGCTACGTGATTTCCACGTAAATCCATATTCTACGTGAAAATCGCATAAATGTTACGTGATTTTTAACGTACAATTCACTGACACGTAATGTTCACCTGATTTTACTGAAGAAGATTTGGTTACGTGTTCAGGTGAAAGTTACGTGAAATTTCACGTGGAAACAACGTGTCGATTTTTTTGAGTGAAAAATACCCCCCCAAAAACATTAACCCCCCCCCCCCCAAACCCCCCCCCCCCCCCCACCCCACCCCCCCCCCCCCCCTTCACCAGCTGACTGCTGCTAATATACATAATCCATCCAAACATCGTTTCCGTCGTTGTCGTTAAGCTTTTTCGTTTCAATGTTCTGCTTTTGACCGAAAATAAACAATGTAAATGGTAAATTATCAAGCCACGCTCGTGAACCCATAAACACACACAAATCCTTCTCCGAGGCCCAATTTTCTCCCGACTGGTCAAAATTTGCCTTTGACCTTCCACAGAGCAGCCCGTACTTCATTCGCCGACATAAGTTTGATAAATGTGCTGAAAACGGTTGGATTGACGGCAGAAAAAATCGAGGTTATGTGACGTATGGTCTCTCCGCACTTAGCACACAGCACAAATATGGAAAGGGATGCTAACGTCATACCTTGATTTAGCCAAGTTGCCTTGGTGGTGGCGAGCCATAAAGTCAAACGATGGGATATTTATTCAAATGGCACTTCTCGACACGCAACGCAAATATCCTTACCGGCTAGCAACCAGCGAAGCAGGCACGTGAGCTTACCCCGGTGACGACCCTAAAGGTAAGTTTAACAGGTCGTTATGGTTTTTTTTCCGCCGCACGTCCAGCTCGGACCAGCGTGCATAATTTACGACGGGAAGGAAACACACCTGTGTGCGCTGTTGTGGTGCCATGGAGGCAAAGATTTAAAAATAACGACAGGGATGAGTTTGAAAGGTCTTAGGATGAATGTTGCAGTATATGGGCTCGAGATATGTGAGCAACAAGGATATACGTGTTGCATGAATAGATAAAGGGTTACTTCCTTTATCTGAGATCTGATTTTCCTAAAACTAGAGCTTAATAGACAGTAAATTATAGCAGTAAAAAACACACATAACACAAAAATATGCTTGAGCTTAGATGCGTGACTGTCGTAGGAGACAACTTTGCTAATTGGCATAAAGTCTGGAACGCGCAAAAATTGGTCAACTTCAAATTGGTGTATATCTGTCAAAAATGCATTAAAAAAAACCCTGAAATGCTCATTTGGAAGTTGAGTGTATATACAAAGGTTGCTATGATGAGTTTTCACCGTTTGCTCTCCAGTTTTCAAAATGACGTCCAAGCAAGAGGAGCAGCGTGTCAAAATTTTGCTCGCACAGCAAGAGAATCCGACGTTCTCGCACGCCAAGTTGGCAACATTGCTGGATGTGGCCAAATCAACCGTGACAAACGTTTTAAATGTGTTCGGGGGGCGTCTGTCGACCGCCAGGAAGCCTGGAAGCGGCGGCAATCGTAATCCGGACGTGCCAGCGACGACGAAGAAAGTGGCGCCGACATATAAGCGGAATCCTAACCTCTCCATCCGGAACGTCGCTGGCAAGCTCAATGTCTCCCATACTACTGTACAGCGGACCAAGAAACGAGCCGGGTTGTCGACGTTTAAGAAGGTGAAGGTGACGAACCGAGATTACAAACAAAACACGTGCGGTCCCGAAAGCTGTATTTGAATATGCTCACAAAGTTCGACTGTGTCGTCATGGACGACGAAACTTATGTGAAGGCGGATTTCAAGCAGCTTCCGGGACAGGAGTTTTATACCGCATCAGGAAAAGGGAAGGAGCCCGAAATTTTCAAAACAATCAAACTATCGAAGTTCCCGAAAAAATACCCTGTCTGGCAGGCAGGAAAAATACCTTGTCTGGCAGGAACCATCAATCAAGAGATCTACGACCAGGAGTGCCTGTAAACGCGGCTGCTACCATTCCTAAAGCAACATAACCTGTGCTATTCTGGCCGGACTAGGCGAGCTGCCACTATGGGAAAAAGGCAATCGAGTGGTACGATGCGAACAACGTGGTTATGGTACCCTCCCAACAGCCCAGAACTCCGCCCTATGGAACGGTATTGGGCCTTGGTCAAACGGAATCTCAAAAAAAAAAAAAACTAATAATGGAAAACTAGCAGCAGTTTAAATCTAACTGGCGTTCGGCGGCGAATAAGGTCGATGAGACCACTGTGCAAAATGTAATGGAAGGAGTTAAGCGGAAGGCACGGCAGTTCGTATTTGGCAAACCAAAAGAATAAACGAACATTTTGTCCTTTAAATATATGAATTGAACTAGAAAGAAAATTAAGAAGATCGTTTCTTTCCGTCAACATTCATCATATAAAAATATGAGGAATGTTGACTGAAAGAAACGGTTTTTTGTCGACCAATTTTTACGCGTTCCAGTCTTTATTTAAAGGTAAAGTCAGATACACTGCTTATTTAACAGCAATGCCTATTGTGATCAGTTTTGGATTGTTTTGGCAGGCTTCAAATGACGAGTTGACGACCTAGAAAGAGGGTCATGAGGTCTCCGGGGTATTATCGCAAAAGACTGCTAGCTGAAGCTAGTAGGCGTAGCCTGGGTAATGTTGTCGGTTGTACAATAGCGAAGTGAGCGGGTGCGACTGAACAGCTTGTACCTGGAAATCAATTAGTATATGTTCCATTCTCATTTGATTGATAATTACCGCACGCTTTGCATGCCGAAAGCATCTATTTAAAGTTCAATTTGATTTTAAGAATTTCAGCATAACAATTACATTAAAATTTCACTTCTGGACCTCAAACAATATATCCACAAAAGACTCACATGCGCTTATTAGCAGTATTGGATTATATTAGAAAAAATATCGTTTAGTGGTATTATGATTAGATGTTCCATTGATATCAGAAATAATCAAACCGAGCTTTTCGGTCACTCAAACTGTTATCTTTGAAATGTAACTAGAATTGCTGCTTTAGCGTTTGAAACCAAGGACTATTTAATTATTAATTTTCACATTATTTTTATTTTAAGTTAAAAAAAACCAGTGGATGTAAGATATATTTGTACACACATGTGCTATATTCTCTTACGTATTAATCCATATAATCAGGCTATGGGAGAGACCATCAGGGCACCCGATTGAAGCGAATTGCATGGGGAGAGTGGGGATGACAACTTTCCGCGACTAACAGTTTGTGAATAAAGGGCGGGCTCTTTTCCCCACTCCTTGGGGCATGCTCTTGTTCGATAGCTCTCATTTTTGACCAATTGTTCAATTTTGTTGTTAGAAGGAGACTTTGTTTAATCCCGTCGATACGTATAGGCGATGTTCATACAATGACACGATGAGAACAATCAGAGGTTCTTAAAGCTTGGTCAAGTCAAACATAGAGAGAGGTGATTGCTGTAGGGATATGTTTCCGTGCTACAATAAGTGGTAGTACATATTATCATTTCATCAGTTTTGGATTGTTTTGGCAGCAGTTTTATTTTATTTTTATTTCGCTTAGTGTGATGCATAGGCGTTTTTTTAATTTTCTTTCGCTTTCGCTTTCGTGCTCGCAAAATCAAAGATCTGGTATTGAAGTAATCAAAATAGCAATAAGAACATTGATATTGTTGAAAAGTGTTATAAGAATATATAGTGTACCAATTTCCTGTGTTTCCGGTGTGGCTTGTTTCAATTAATGCGTTGTAGCGATAAAAGAACGAGTAACCATAAGCCATATGACGCTAGGATTAAAGTTAATGCTTAATTCCCAACCATTTGAAGAGAAATGGTGCATCACTCAACCTTCTCAGACTAGATGCTCCCAACGACCATTTTGTTTGTTTGTTTATTTATTTCCCAGTAGCATAAAGGAGAACCTTTTTTTTTTGTTTGCTACCTGCGATTTAGCTGAGTCAGATACAGTTAAAAAAAACTTATCAACTACTCCAAATTACATACATTATTTTCTAACTTTAATGACGGTTCCAATACTCTAGGCAGCCCCTCTTAAAACTGCTTCTGATGTTGAGCGTATGACCACAGGAGGCAGTGTATTATAATTCACCACACCGCGAACGAACAGTGAGCTGGAATATATATCCGAGTCAGTGGGTGGAATTATCAAATTCTGACGACGACGACCTTGGAAAGGCTGCAGCTTTTGAAAGAGTGCTGGCGGGGAGCGGGATTTGATCAGCTTACGCAGGAACAAGCACGAGCGATGCGCATAGAAGCTATCCACAGGACATCCGATTAGATTTTTCTGCAGTTGGCTAACGTGTGCGTAGCGGTTCAATCCGTAAACAAAACGTACACATGAATTCAGTGCGACTCGCAGCCTATCCATGGGACTAGCATTTGGTCTTACATGAAGTAGTCCGCCAAACACGAAGGGAGGTAGGATCAGGGCTTTGAAAAATTTCAGGCGTGTGGCGATAATTTTGCAAGCGTATTTTTTTCCGCACTGCTGATTGACCAGTCCATCCCACTGCAGGTCCGCATGAAATAAGGGAGGTTGTATGGAGCAGTACCTGAGAACAACAGAGGCCCGAGCACCGAACCTTGAGGAACACCGGAGGTCGAAAAGCCGCATTTGGATTGTTGGTCCCCACAGAACACAGTTTGCATTCGGTTCTTCAAATACGACTCAATAAGGATAGCTGCAGAAACGGAAAAGTTGGACTGAGTTTCTAACTTCGGGCATAGATTATGGTGAGGGATAATGTCGAAGGCTTTAGAAAAATCGAGCAGTAGTAATATCGCAGTACCTTTCCTGTCGATCGTTTTAGCTAAATCGTCATATACTTGAACCGCTGCTGTTTGGATGCTTTGCCCTTTGCGAAATCCTACTTGATAGTCCGTTAGTAGATTGTTCTCAGTGACGAAGGATGACATCTGCTGCTCAAGAAGTTTCTCGAAGGCCTTCGACAGTGCACACAGGATACTAATTGGTCTGAGGTTCGACAGCGCACGTAAATTCTGTTTCTTTCGCAGCGGCAAAATCTTGGCATGCTTCCAGCATGAAGGAAAATCGGATGTTTCAATGATGCTGTTGAACATGTGCGTGATTTGCTGCACAACTAAAGGTAGGATTATTCTCACGAATTTGATCGGCAGACCATCCAGACCAATTGTATTGGATTTGATGTTGAGTACGGCATTTACGACTTCCCAGCATTCCACTTGCCGGAAAGCGAAACTGTAAGGTGTGTCTGGCGATGATCTTTCGGTTCGACGGAGCGCTTCACCATAACGACCCCCTGCTTCGTGTACACCGACAATAACTTCCCAGCTTTCTTCAGTCGCATAGCTGCTGCCTTTATCCTGCGTGCTGCGATGGTCATTTTCAAATCCCGCTTCTGGAGGTAGCTGCTGTAGAAGTCGTCACGATTGTTTCTCAGAGCAAACTGCAAAACGATTAAGCCGTTGTAGCTACTCGACTTCAAACGCCTCAAGTCGACCGATGGAATGTGATGCTCGTGCAGTCCGATGTATTTACACATAGCGTTGAAATAAGTCTCCAAATTTTCATCCTTCAAATACGGGATTCCGCTCACGATCAATTCGTTCCTGTTCTCGAGACTGCATCGGCGAAATTTCGCCTACCGTCATATTCAGAGCTTATCTTCGTTGCACTTGAGCATTGCAGTGCAATCCGCCTTAAAAGTGCTGATGTCGTGCAAAACAGCTTCCAATTTTCCGTCGAGCTCCGCTTTCAGTGCGTCAATGTTACCGCTAATGTTGACGTTTATTTCCTCACATCTTACGAAGGTTTTCTCGAACCGGTGATTCATCGCGTTCAGAACAGCTTCCAAAGTGAGGGGTTGGGTGCTTTCATCAGAATCCACATCCGATCGTACGCGCCTGGAGAAGTTTGCTTTTGCACCGCTTGACCGTGTTGACATTTTGGCTTCGAATTGCGATCAATACACAGAGCAAAAACTCACGAAAGAGAAAGCACTCTTATCGTTTCTCGGCGGGCTTATTGTAGCACAAGAACAATGTCGGTTTTAGATCAAAAAAAAAATGTTTACTCCAATTTTGCAAATAACGAGCCAAAGAATGCTACGGCGGACTGGACAACGATAGCGGAGGTAACTCGGGAATTCACCGGGATAGTTTCGAGGGCCTACGGAAATGGATATACTCCACTATTGATGAATTGTTTAGCAGCGCTTATTCACAACACATTATGATAACAGTGTTGCCACTTGAACATGAATTAATTTTATTCTTTTACGCCAATTCTGTTTAACTATTTTCTTCGACTATTAATTTCCCTATTCCTTTGATATCTACTGATTGGGTTCCCTGCGTTTTCTTAAGGTCCTTCTTATCTCCAACGGTTGCATGGACCTGCCTGGTGAGCGATCGAAGAAAGTCTTCGTGGAGATTATTGCGTGAATAAGCGTATCAGTAACAGATTCCGTTTGATGATGACATGCAATGTCTTTAACGGATTATTCCTCGTCGAAGCTCCACCTACGAGGTGTGCAAACGTCAATGCTAATGCTAATGCTACTTTCTCTCAGTGTGACGCAGTGGCGTCTCGTCCACATATTCAACCTGCTTATTGAGTCGGTGCAAAAATGTGCAGACTACTTCAGTGTCGTATACTAGTACTCGACATAGTCGAGTATTAGCACATGACACTGAAGAATTCTGAACATTCTAGACGATCTATTTTTTAGTTCTTCGAAATTTAAAATTTTCTTTAAACTGGTTGAAACGCTAAGTTGTCGATAGAATATTATGATTTGCCTGAAGATACGAACCAAACCAGCCAATACCCGTAAATTTTTGATAATTATCTTTGATATATATATATATATATTCACTGTCGAGCTATTCCGAACCATACAAGAAAATGATCTTCCTCTTTTTTGTTTTGCAATTAAATCCCCCCCACCGCAGGCAACACAAAACAACGCTCCTACCACCCAAACAAAGAAAAAAAAAGAAAAGTAACGACCGATCCGATAGGGCACAGCAAGAAATTAAAATAAATAAAATTAAAATTAAATTTAGCGTTTGGTTTTGTGTTGATACTAACACAAACACACCCCTTTTCCCCTCACACCCCACCCCCCCGTAGGGCAAGGCAGGGACGGATCCGCCACCTTGACTGGCAAAAATGTCTATATCTGATCGCGCTGAAACACCGCCATTGGCACAGAATGGTTCTAGCGATGTGAAATCTCTTTTTTTTTAACTTTTTATTTATTCCAAATTTTACATTATTTTACATTCATATATTAACCTAGGTGCTCCTGCTAAGTAATTAACATTTCAACCTTATATGCTATCATTTATATCTAATTGTGTTAATATTATGTTTACCTTGTCTATTCAGTATTTTTAACAGGGTTTTTTTTTTGCCTGCGTGTGAGAATAATTATTGATTTCTTAAAACTAGTTCTTATCTATAGAGAGAATTGATCATTGCAATTGAAGATTGCAATGATTTTTGTCTAAAATTATGAATTATTTTGTTGGACATTTCTTCTAGAGTCTCAACGTTTGAAATTCTATGTAATTCAGTAGTACTGAACCTGAATCCTTTGAAGTGTTTTTTTCCTAGTAGCACAACAACTAGACCATATTGGCACAACATTAAGCATGGCCGGTCTAAAAATTTGTTTGAATATTAGAAGTTTGTTCTTCAAACAAAGTTTGGATTTTCTGTTTTTAAGAGGATATAAACATTTTATATATTTATTACATTTGGCTTGAATGCCCTCAATGTGATCTTTAAAAGTTAATTTTAGATCAAGTTTCAGTCCAAGATATTTTACTTGATTTGACCAAGAAATTGGAACTCCGTTCATAGAGACCATATGACTATTACTTGGTTTCAAAAATGCAGCTCTAGGCTTGTGTGGGAATATTATAAGTTGAATTTGGAAGCATTAGGAGAAATTTTCCATTTTTGAAAATAATCTTTAAAAACGTCCAAGCTTTTTTGTAGCCTCCTGGATATAACACGAAGACTTTTTCCTTTAGCGGAAATGCCTGAGTCATCAGCAAAGCAAGATTTTTGACAGCCCTGAGGTGAATCAGGGAGCTGAAGTGAAAATGTTATAAATTATTGGCCCAAGAATGCTACCTTGAGGAACACCAGCTCTAACAGCCAATTGATCAGATTTAGAATTCTGATAATTTACTTGCAAAGTTCTACCAGTTAAGTAGTTTTGAACTAATTTCATGATATAAAGCGGAAAATTGAACTTTTTTAGTTTCGCAATCAAACCTTCATGCCAAACACTGTCGAATGCTTTTTCTATGTCTAGAAGAGCAACTCCAGTGGAGCAGCCTTCAGCTTTGTTTGAACGAATTAAATTTGTAACTCTCAAAAGTTGATGCGTAGTTGAATGCCCATGGCGGAATCCAAACTGTTCATCAGCAAAAATTGAGTTTGTATTGATGTGAAGCATCATTATATTCAAAATTAGCTTTTCAAAAAGTTTACTGATTGAAGGAAGTAAACTTATTGGTCTGTAGCTAGAAGCTTCAGCTGGATCTTTCTCGGGCTTCAAAATTGGAACAACTTTGGCATTTTTCCATTTGCCAGGAAAGTATGACAAATGAAAACATTTATTAAATAATTTTACCATGAAAGACAAGGTACTCACTGGGAGTTTTTTGATGAGTAGGGTATGTGTCCCTTGACTCAGCCTAATATGCAACAATCGATTACATTTTTTACTATAACTCATAATTTATTTGAGCTGGAAGCGATATTTAACTAGTTATACACTTGCTTAGATATGTTCAATATGCCATTTGGTAGTATGTATCATGAAAAGTTACACAACTCATTTTATAAAGTCAGAAACTTTCGAGGGATATGGATGTAATGTCGGTCTATAAGCGCCAAATTGGGTCTTGACTGATTCCACGCCAAATCGGTCGGTCACCAAACTCAACTATCTTCGATTTTGATGAAACTTGGTACACGTCTTCGGTATGTTGAAAAAAAAAATCCACTGGTGTTAAGATTATTTGGATTCAAGAGTAACTTTTGAGATGGGTGTATGTTTTTTTTCCAACATTTTACTTGAAAAATCGTAGTTCAAAAACCATTACATTTAGAGAAAAACTTTATATGGGGGAGTTGTAGAGAACTAAAAAGGCTTTGTAAAAAAAATGTACACTGAAAAAAAAAATTTTTTTCATAAAGAAAAATCGAAAATAAATACTAAAAATCAAATATAAAAAAAAACATATTTTTAATATTTTTCAAATTTGTTTTGTGGAAATTTGAGAAAAAAGACACGTTTTGAAAAAAACTCTAGGATGGACGCTCTTATAATAAAAAAGTTTTCCGAAGAGCGAACTTTGGTGCATATTTCAAATTTTGGTTATTCATTATTATAAATGAAAATTAATTATACAATATGATTTTGGAGATCATTAAAAACAATAATGATAATAATGATAAATCACCTGAACGCAACCGTTTTCGAGATTTTTCGGATTTTATTTCAATAGAATGAAAAAACATAAGAAAATTCGCTCTTTTCTTAAGTTAATCGAGATTTCCACCAGAAATGATAAATTTTCCAAGATCTTCATATTATAACGTTCACATTACTCTAATGTCCTCTTTTCTTTTGATATCAGGATGATAAGAAGACTCATTTGAAAAGAACAAGATAAATAGCACTATTGTTTTAATATTGCAATCAATATATTTATAATTGTTTTATGGCTGTATCGGTCGGGCCGCTCAGAGAATGAAGGGAGCGAATTTGCTAAAGCGATGAAAGTAACAGCGAGATAGATGTCGCAGGGGCGACAAGTGTGAAATGGACAGATGATGAAATTATGCGGAGGGTCATATAGAAGAAGCATATTAATCGAACTGCTGACTATTTTGCCAAGCTCCAACGATGTTAGAGGTCGGGTGTAGTGTGTGAAAACTACACTCCGAACAGTTCGGTGATGTAGCGATGAAAGTAACACATATTGTTTAAGGTAGGTAGACAAATAGCAGCTATAACGTATGTCAGGTATATCTTCTCATAAAAAAAACAGCTAATGTACGCTGCCTGTAAACTACCAGAGATGTTTTATACCTGCATTTCCAAAGGTACCACAGCCAATATATATGCTCATACATAGTCGCATTCATCAGTAAAATCTATCTGAGTGAACTGAAAATGGAGTTTAACATGAAGAAGTGTTGTATGCCGTTTCCCACTAAACGGTGCTCAAAAAACCTTCGTAAATTAACCGAACAAAATGTCAAAAAACTCAAGTTTATGGGCAAAACACATTTGGACACTTCTTTGATGATTTTTGATAATTGTCGTTTGCATTTAAATAGAACGGAACAATCCCATGCTGCAATTTCGGAGCCTAGTGAGAAACCATCAATTACTAACATTATGGATCCACAACCATCTACATCACGGCAAGTAGACTTGTATGGTCTCGAGGAAACGCCATCGGCAATATCATTAATGTCAGTGCCATCTGATAGCAGTGTGCAAGATTATTCAAGGCGCCATAATATTGAGCTATTTAACGGAGGGGCGGGGATGCAAGCTTCGCCCCAATAGGCTCAAAAAAATACTCCACGAAAAAAATGTGCGCACAAAAAGTTCAAAGATGTTTCAAACGGCATTCGGACACACATATTTGGGAATCAAGCGGAGGAGAATGACCTGGAACAATTGAAAGTGAAAGCAGCCGAATATGACGAAATAATCGCGCAGCTAAAGGACCGGTATGCTGATCCAGAAACTTCGAGGGACGATCAAGTAAGGATACTTTCGGTTTTACCACAATCTTGGACAAATCAAAGAGTAATGGCAGAATTTGGAATAACAAACAAGTACATCGTATCACAAGCTAAATTCCTTGCAAAGCACGAAGGTGTTTTAGCTGCCCCTAACGAAAAGCTGGGACACGGTCTGAACCCGGAAATAAAAAACCAAATTTTGCAACAATTTACGACAGTGATGAGATTACACGAGCAACCCCTGGTATGAACGACTACGTTTCAGTGAGGAGTGAAGGTAAGAGGGTTCATATTCAAAAGCGCCTTTTAGTTTGTTCATTAAGAGAAGCTTTCATTAAATTTCAAGAGATGCATCAAAATGCTGTTGGGTTTAGCTCTTTTGCAGCACTAAGACCAAAGCATTGCAAATTACTTGGCAGCACAGGTTCTCATAACATTTGTGTTTGCACCATTAATGAGAACATTAACTTGATGCTTCATGGTCTTAGAAAATATTCATTCGAGAATGATTATAAATTGTGTTTTGAAGAAATATTATGTAGCTCATCAACTAGAACTAAAAAATGTTACCTCCGTGAATGCGAACGATGTCCAGGCTTTTCAGATTTTGAGAGTAGTTTAACAGACAAATTAGAAAAACGTGGTTTAGTTGAAATATCTTTTGAGCAATGGATTTCAACTGATAGATGTAGTTTAGAGACACTTGTTAAACCAATTGATGAATTTATTGCTTATTTTTGTGAAAAGTTGGAACAATTAGTATCCCACGATTTTGTCAAATCTCAGCAGTCTAGTTTCTTGAGAGATTATAAAAGTTGTCTTAAAGACGGCGCAGTAATAATAATTTGTGATTTTTCTGAAAATTATTCATTTGTTTTTCAAGATGCTGTTCAAAGTAGTTATTGGAGTAATGAGCAAGCCACTATTCACCCTTTTGTCATTTATTACACGGAATCTGGAATACTTAAAAATATCAGTTTCATTGTTATCTCAGAAGTGTTGAAACATGATACGATTGCGGTGCAGGTGTTTATTTCAAAACTAATAAGCTTTTTGCAAACAAAAATTAAAGTAAAGAAAGCTACGTTTATGTCTGACGGGGCAGCATCCCAATATAAAAATAGGAAGAACTTTGCAAGCCTTTGTAAGTTTAAAAAGAAATACAATATTGATGCTGAATGGCATTTTTTCGCAACATCCCACGGTAAGGGACCTTGCGATGCAATTGGTGGTACATTAAAACGAATGGCAAGATATGCAAGCCTTGCTGTACAACATGAACACCCTATAAAAAGTGCATTAGAGTTATTCGAATGGGCGAACCAAAAAAGTGATGATTGTTTAACAAAAATGTCGTTTTGTTATGTATCACATGAAGAGTATGAACAGGGGGTAGCAGAATGGAATGAAATTTACCGACAGACTAAAACGATTGCAGGTACACAAAAGTACCACTCATTCGTTCCAATTTCAGAAAACGAAGTTTTTGTAAAACTGTTTTCGAATGACGCAGAAGGCAGGATTCATAATATATATAAAAGCAATCAATAGTTTATATAATGTTTATGTAATATTATCAATAACCTCGACTAATAAATGGTATATATAAATATAAATCCAACCATAATTCATTATTTTTGTCTTATAACTTTAAGTGAAGCTTTTTCAATCGACGAGCTGTTAAGAGTAAGTAAGAGGCACATACATGTGTTTTAAAAAGGCTAAAAACACAAGAGAAACAATCGTTAGCAATTGTTGTTTTAATATCACGAGTAATTTATGAAAAGGGCGTATTTTTTGAGGTTTTGAAATTTTATTGAAAGAAAATCAGAAATATCTTGAAACGGTTGCGTTTACGTGGTTTATCATTATTATCATTATTGTTTGTAATGATCTCCAAAACCATATTGTAACATCAAAATTTATTTATAAGAATGAATAACCAAAATTTGAAATATACACCAAAGTTCGCTATTTGAAAAACTTTTTTATTATAAGAGCGTCCATCCTAGAGTTTTTTTTAAAACGTGTCTTTTTTCCTCAAATTTCCATACAACAAATTAAAAAAATATTAAAAATACGTTTTTTTAGATATTTTATTTTTAAGTAATTATTTTTGATTTTTCTTGATGAAAAAAAAAATTTTTTTTCTGTGTATATTTTTTTAAGAAAGGTTTTTTAGTTCCCTACAATTCCCTTATATAAAGTTTTTCTCTAAATGTAATGGTTTTTGAACTACGATTTTTCAAGTAAAATGTTGGAAAAAACACATACGCCCATCTCAAAAGTTACTCTTGAGCCCAAATTATCTTAACACCAGTGGAATTTTTTTTCCCAACGTACCGAACTCATGTGCCAAGTTTCATCCAAATCAATGATGATCGGGTATGATTTTTGGGATTTCCGGCACATTCTGGATGGAATCCCTCTGGTGCTTTCATATTTTGAAATTGTTTAGTTATAGTTTTTACTTCATCCAAATCAGCTCCCCAAGAATCATCAAAAATATTTTCTTGTGAGAAAATATCCAGATACTCCCTGGAAACCTGACCCTCAATAGGACTTGTAAGACCCAAACTGAAATTATGGGAGCTCTCAAACTGCTTAACAAGTTTTTGAGCTTTTTCCGCATTTCTGAGCAAAATTTTATCATCTCCCTTAAGCGCTGGTATCGGCTTTTGAGGTTTTTAGAGAGTTTCCAGAAAGGTTTGGAACTCCGATCAAATTTTGACAAATTATTTTCAAAATGTTTGTTCCTCAGGGAAGAGAAGCGTTTTTTAATTTGTTTTTGTAAATCTCGCCATATGACTTTCATAGCGGGATCACGTGTTCTTTGATATTGACGCCTGCGAACATTTTTCAGACGAATCAAGAGCTGAAGATCGTCATCAATTTTAACTGAATCGAATTTAACCTCGCATTTTGGCACTGAAGCAGCTCTTGCTCTATTTATTGAGAAAGCCAGAGACTCAACAGCATTATTAATTTCATTTCTTGTTTGCAATGGAACATTAGGATCAAAGTTGTATTCCATAAATGTTCGATATTGATCCCAATTAGCTCTATGGTAGTTGAAAGTAGAACTGATGGAATTAGAAATGATTTCTTGAGATATTTCAAATGTAATTGGAAGGTGATCAGAACCAAAGTCAGCATGGGTAATCAATTGACTACAAAGTTGACATGAATCAGTTAGGACCAAATCAATAGTTGAGGGATTTCTGGCTGAAGAAAAGCAACCTGGGCTGTTTGGGTATTGAATAGTGTAGTAGCCTGCAGAACAATGATCAAAAAGTATATTACCATTGACATTGCTTTGCGAATTATTCCATGAGCGGTGTTTTGCATTGAAATCACCAATAACGAAGAATTTAGACCTATGACGGGTAAGTTTCTGGAGGTCACCCTTGAGCCAGTTCTTTTGCTGGCCAGTGCATTGGAAAGGCAAATAGGCAGCTATAAAAGTACATTTGCCAAATTTTGTTTCAACTGAAACCCCCAACGTTTCAAAAACGTTGGTTTCAAATGAAGAAAGAATGTTATGTTTGATACGCCTATGGACAATGATGGCAACGCCACCACCAGCTCCATTAATGCGATCATTTCGGTAGACAAAATAATTTGCATCTCTTTTGACCTTATGGGCAGGTTTGAGATAAGTCTCAGTTATAACAGCAATATGCACGTTATGAACTCTTAAAAAATTAAATAGCTCATCCCCGTTATCTCTGATGGATCGAGCATTCCAATTGAAAATATTTAATGACTTTAAATCCATTACTGAACTTCAATGTCATGACAATATTATTGGCAAATTTAAAACCAGTTTGGATAGCTTCGAACATGGAATTAGTTTTTAGCATATCGGTTATCATATCGATTAACGATTGCTGTAAAAATTCTAATTTAGGAGCGGATATGTTACCTAAATCAAATTCATCAGAAGTCCCGTGGGAAGTTTGGTTTCTACCCGCTGCAACGGCAGCGTAGGTAGGTCCATTTACATGTTGAACATTGTTAACAACACGGTTAGGTAAGAATGTAGGGTTTACAGATTGAACCCTGTTGGTGCCTGCAGGTATCGAAGTAGCTCCTCGATGAGTGTTTGAAGTAACAGTTGCGGATGGAAAAATCTGTCCGCTGTTTCTACCGACGGTTTGGTAGGAACTTATTCTTTGCTGATCGTTGTTAACAGCTGCAGAATGGGTAGTAGCTGGTCGGGAACGTTTTTCGTATCCTACCTGGCGCTTAGTGCGCGACTGCAAAATTACTTTGCGAGTCTTGCACTCCCAAAAATTTGATTTATAGTTTTCACCACAATTTGAGCATTTGAATTTTTGAGGATCTTCCTTCACAGGACAGTCGTCCTTAGCGTGCGAGGAATCCCCACAATTCATGCATTTACCAATCATATGGCAATGCTTTGTTCCGTGACCCCATCCCTGGCACTTACGGCACTGGGTGAGGCTTTGGAAATTGGCTCCAGTCTTCCTGAAATGTTCCCACTTCACTCGGACATGGAGCAAAAGGCTTGCTTTTTCTAAAGTCTTAAGGTTATTAAGTTCACTTGACTTGAAGTGAACTAAGTAGAAATCGTTTGAAATCCCTTTGCGAGAATCGCCAGGCCGGGATTTCATTTTCATTTTAATTACTTGGACTGGGCTAATCCCAAGTAATGATGTGAAATCTCTGTTTTTACACTCCCTAAGGACCACATGTGATGGGAATCAATTTCCAATTTGTGTTTCATCCTGTCATCTAGGTAGTGGTTTGCCGCCTTTCAAACATGCCCTCCGCTCAATTTCAGCTGCTTCTATTCAATGTCACAACCTGCCATGCTCCCGTACAACCTGCCGTGGACCTATCAATACTTTCTCTTCACATCTTTGGTTCTAGCAGAAACTGCTGTTCACTACTGGGATCCCATGATGTTTTTCCCATTTCCAATGGGATCTCATTTCCAATTTCAAAACATTATAATTTAAATTTGGCGCACTGTACGCAATAAAAACATAATTAATTAGTAATGAATTTCCTCTTTTTTGTTATTTTAATACCCCGTAAGTTTCCCCGTACTTAAACGGAACCAACAGGCTATACAGGAAAAATGCTTATCTAACTCTGATGCTCTCTCATCTTTTCATCCTTTCTTGAATCTAACAGATCTTACGGCAGTGGATGCTGATACGTTGGCATTTTCTTATAGTCAATTACATTATGGTCATACAAAGCATATGGGCTCGTTGTTTTTTTTTTCTTTAAAGGAAAAAAAAGAGATAAAGTAACGACAGGTAAAGTTTTATTGTGGATCGGAATCAGCGTGAATATGTTTTCAATCACTGGAATGGTCTAGCCAAGTTCTACTGTTTGATGTAATTGAACTTCTTCAAGAAATATGGTAATTTGGGGCCAGTTCCAATGTATCTTCGGCTGCCGAATATCGGAGCCTAATTCAAAATTAGCAATATGTCCTTGAGGTGATGGTGTTTTTATTTTTATTGTTTCTTTAGACATTTCATTTGAAGCTATATTCGCTTTACTCAACACAAAGTTTCGTATAACAAATCAATATAAAACAACTTTGAAACAACTTAATTATTTTCACATATGATCGATCGGTTATTCCATATTTCAAAACATAAGAATTCCGACTTTAAGGATATTGTTGCATAGGTTTTGGTTTAAATAAGCCATTTAAAAAATATTCAATAGAATACTCATACATTTCCATTCAACATTTTACCAGTGCCAGCATTTTACTAGGTGGTGAATACATTAGGTTATAGTAGCGAACATAGCAGAAATTATGTCTCTAAAATTGGGTCTACGGGTTTCTTGAGAAATAATTGTTTATGTTTCTATGTGAACAGTTAATTTATACCGTGTAATCATTTTCGTTACATCTAGGATACATTACTTGGCGAGCTAAGTATTGTAGTTTAAATAGCACGTCCCCAGTAGGATATACGGTAGTATAAAGCAGTATTGAGAAATCTGAATGGTTTGGAGACTGGGTCGGTGATTGGTTCGGTGAGTGAGTTGAATTAGGGGCCATGCAGGGATTTGCGTCGAAAGGAGAGAGAGGCATATGAAACAATTTCTTTCCGAGGAAGGGTTTGCCCGGAATTTAACTAGTATTCTCATACATTTTCCTATTTAATACGCCTACCCTGACGTTTAATCCAGGCACACTTATGCACCATCTGAATCCAGTAATTGGAACTGGGAGGGGGGAATTATTGTTAAGTTTCTAAGTCACACAGAAAAATTTTCTTCAGTGATTACCGGCAGACAGCAGTTTTATAGATTGCATATTCGTGCATCTTAGTAAGTTTTAGCCAACCTAACCCACGCCATGTGGCATTGGTGTTGTTGCTGAGATCACGATTTTTGTGACTACTACCATTTTCATCATATTTGTTTTAGATTGTTTTTGTATATATTTTGTTTATTTATTTATATTTTTGTAGGACCAATCGTCATTTTAACACTCATACTTTGCATTTCTAATATATTTCACAATATTTCCCACATAAAGCTTCAACCATCGCTTCGTTACTTATTTTTAAATGTCTTTTTTGAGGGGTCGTAGAGTTCTCTACATCTCTCTTAAGTATGTGTTGGACTAACATTGACTCCCACTCCCCTACAGTTGCAAGGACGTGGCCAGGGATGACATTGTCTATTGGAGGCTGCATATCTAGTATCTAAGGGTTCACAATCATTTCCCTGGTTTCTTACCGAACGACAACGGATTCGGATGTGATAGTTTTCTTAACTGTAGATTAAGTCTTCACCACCTACAATATGGTGCAACTGTTAATGCTATGCTATTCTATGCTATCTAGGATGCATTACATGGCGTATCAGTTCAATTTAGCCAAAGATCGTAACTATAATATCTTCAGCTTAACCAGTGAAGCCGTGGTGCCCGAAAAGTTAAGGAATTTATGACATTTGATACATTTGGCCGAATAAAAGAGCTAGGCTGACAATCAATCCTATGTTGGTTATTTGTAAACAGGCTATTGAATAGTCGAATCCTGTCGAATAGTGTTCGTATTGCAACACGATTTTGTCCATTCAACCTTTAGTACCTTCGACTGTTTGTCCTTTCGACCTTTTGTCAGAATTGTCCAAAGGCATTTTCACCAACCTCACAAGAAAAATAAATTCTGGCAATGGCTCAACAAGCATGTCGGGTGAGCAATCTGAAGGATATGGATGAAAACCTAATCGTATTCTTATCTCTGTACCGACCTGGTGACGTTGATCCCACTTCGTTCTATACCATTGCATTGCATCGCTTCTGTTGCTCAATCACTCGTGCAACCTTCCATGGCAAAGGAAACAACAATGGGAAATGAATCAATTTATTTTCAATTTGTCTGGCGAGAAAAGGATAACTTTCCACCACACCCTTGAAATGCGATTGGAAACGGTTCGAGTTTGAACTATGCGAGAAGCAAAAGCTTCTATCATTCCATATCGCTATGGCTATATATTCTACAACAAACGTGTTCGGTTCCAACAATTTTCCTTCACATATGGCAGCTATTGACCTTGGGACTATACACGCAAACGAAAGAAGATCCATCAGTGGAGGCGGAGTAAGCTTGGCTCGAGCTAATAAAATTGGAACTTTTCATTTCAACCCTTCACACGGTGCCTCACATGAAACTGGATATGAAGCCCGTCGGTTAATCTTGTTTTCCTTGAAATTCAGGGTGACCACTCTATTTCATTTTCCCAACGTTTACGATGTTATTCCCGACTTCGCACAGACAGTTTAAAATACCAAAAAAAAGCGTGTATTTTGTAGATTTGCGGAGGATGATAACGAATATTGGAAAATCTTTCGATAGAGGTAATAATTATAAAAAGCAATTAATGGGATATTGGTGAGATCATTCCATTATGTTTAATCAGCTGAATTGTATATTCTATTTAGTTGAATGTATATTCCTATGCGCGTGCATTAGACTGATGCAAATTTCGAATGTTTAGCTACCCTGTGCCAATTCCAGTCTGCGCCGTTCGGGTTTTCTGAGACAAAAAATCTTTGATCACGTCTTCCTTCGGACGGGAAGTAAGTTGGTCCCGGACCATGTGTTGATGAGTTCGATATGTGAGATCCAGGTCGTCTCCCTAGCGTCACAAGCCAGCCTCAGGCTGAAAGTCACATAACTACGGAACTTTAAAAAGCCTCTTAAAGTTTGAGAACATTTGATAAAATAAAAACTGATACTGCACACGTCATCTAAAGTTTACATAGAAATTACTATGGGTTTTCGTAGTCTTTCCTTGTATAGTTTGACAAAATGTTCTATAGTTATTCGTATAGAACATATTCCCAGCTACAACTTTGCGACGACTTCAGCAAAACGTCAAATGGAGTTGTTATTAATCATCTACTAGATTGCTTGAAGGACTTGATTCGGTTGAGACTCTCCTTCCGCTGGAAGAGTATTTTTTTCTGTCGCGTCTTATCATCGATTGCGCTCTTCAAGCACAAACGAAGCCTGTTCCGACGCGAATAATGAGAAGTCCTATACATATAAATTATTTCGTAAACACGGTTCGGTCGAATATCACGAGCGGTTCATGGGCCTGGAGAAAACGTTCAAGGGCTTGATCAAAGCCAAAAAGCGCGGTTATTGGCGTCGGTTCGTCGAAGGTTTATCGCGAGAAACTTCCATGAAAACGCTTTGGAATGTCGGAAGGAGAATGCGGAACGCGGCATCGTCGGTCAATGAAGACACGAAGTACTCTAACCGATGGATTTTTGATTTCGCGCGCCTTGTCCTGATTTTGTACCGTTTCGAAAAAACGATCGCGAACCTCCGTCGGAAAAGAATGAAATGGACTCTCCGTTTTCAATGGTAGAATTTTCAATTACCCTTCTGTCTTCTAACAATTCAGCTCCGGGAATGGATAGAATTAAGTTCAACTTGCTTAAAAACCTCCACGACGTCGCGAAGAGGCACTTGTTGAACTTGTTCAATCAGTTTCTGGAGTTCCGGATGATTGGAGGCAAGTGAGAGTAATTGCCATTCAGAAACCCGGTAAACCCGCGTCAGACTACAACTCGTACCGTCCCATCGCGATGCTATCGTGCATTCGGAAGTTGTTGGAGAAAATTATTCTTCTTCGTCTGCACAAGTGGGTTGAGACGAATGGCTTACTATCAGATACGCAATTTGGTTTCCGTAAAGGTAAAGGAACGAACGACTGCATTGTGTTGCTTTCAACTGAAATCCAACTAGCCTTCGCTGAAAAACAGCAAATGGGTTCAGTTTTCTTGGACATCAAGGGGGCTTTTGATGCATCGACGTCCTTTCGGACAAACTCCACGCTAGTGGGCTTTCACCAATTTTAAAAAACTTGTTGAACAATTTGTTGTCCGAGAAACATATGAGCTTTTCTCATGGAAACAGGACAACTTCACGACTTGGCTACATGGGTCTCCCTCAGGGCTCATGTTTAAGCCCCCTTCTGTACAACTTCCATGTCAAAGACATTGATGAATGTCTTGCTGAAAATTACACGCTAAGGCAGCTTGCAGATGACGGCGTGGTCTTCGTTGTTGGACCAAATGCACCGGCCCTGCAAGGACCATTGCAAGATACTCTAGATAGTTTGTCTTCTTGGGCAGTGAAGCTAGGTATCGAATTCTCTCCTGAGAAAACTGAGATGGTTGTTTTTTCTAGGAGTCATTTTCCAGCACAGTTCCAGCTTCAACTCACGGGTAAAACAATCCGTCATAGCATGTCTTTCAAGTATTTAGGTGTCTGGTTCGATTCCAAATGCACTTGGGGAAAGCATGTTTCGTATCTAAAGCAAAAGTGCCAACAAAGAACCAATTTTCTTCGATCCATCACCGGCACTTGGTGGGGAGCCGATCCGGGAGATCTGATAAGGTTATATCAAACTACCATCCTGTCGGACTTGGAATATGGTAGCTTTTGTTTCCAAACGGCGGCCAACACACACATCTTGAAGCTACAACGGATTCAAAACCGTTGCTTTCGAATCGCGCTAGGCTGTATGCATTCGACGCATACAATGAGCCTTGAAGTACTCGCCGGGGTACTTCCCTTAAACGATCGTTTCGCGGAATTGTCGTGCCGGTTTCTCATCCGTTGTTGAATAATGAACCCATTGGTAATCGAGAATTTTGAAAAGTTGCTTGAGCGAAATCCTCAAACACGATTCATGAGCTTGTACTATGAGTACATGACTCTGGAGATTGGACCATCCCCGTTCAATCCCAATCGGGCGGATTTTCCTGATCTTTTTTGCTCGTCTGTGAGACTCGATCTTACGATGAGACAAGAAATTCAGGGAATTCTAGAGCCTCATCTTTCGACAATTGTACCTTCAGTTTTCGCAAGCACGTTACATCGGAGAAGAAGTTTTACACAGATGGGTCAATAATCAATGCGTCCACTGGATTTGGTGTATTCAACGATCTTTATAGCGCCTCATACAAGCTCCAGAATCCTTGTTCGGTATACGTTACTTGCAGGAACTTGCAGCTATATCGTACGCATTAGAGCGGATCGCCTCACTTCCCCCTGATCATTATTTCATATTTTCGGATAGCCTAAGTTCTCTGGAGGCTATTCGTTCAATGAGGCCGATGAGGCACTCGACGTATTTCCTGCATGAAATAGGTCATCACTGAGTGCTTTATCCAACAGCTCACACATTATTACCTTAGCATGGGTCCCATCTCATTGCTCTATACCGGGTAATGAGAAAGCGGACTCACTGGCTAAGGTGGGCGCTATGGAAGGCGATATTTACGAGCGTCAAATCGCCTTCAATGATTTTTTACAATTGCTCGTCAGCAAGTGGAATGATGATGATCTGGGAGGATGGCTACATTCTATTCTCCCACAGGTTTCGAGAAAATCTTGGTTCAAAGGGATGAATGTGAGCCGCGATTTTATCCGCGTAATGTCAAGGCTCATGTCCAATAATTGTTCCTTAAACGCGCATCTCTATCGAATTGAACTCACAGACAGTAGTTTGTGTGCCTGTGGTAACGGTTATCACGACATCGAGCATGTTGTCTGGTCATGCACCTTATATCATCTGGCGAGATCCGACTTATGTGATTCCCTCAGAGCCCGAGGAAAACAACCTGCTAAACCAATTAGAGACGTTCTGGCCTGCCGCGATCTGGAATATATGAAATTAATCTACGATTTCCTAAAACGGATCGATTTGAAAATCTAGTAGCGTTTGGTCTTTTAATTTTTCAAGTCTTCCCCTTCATCGTTGTTCTAACATAGTCCTCTTTTTTGTGTCTCTTTTCAGTTAATCCAGAGCACTTGCTACAGTGCTTATTGTACGTGTCACAAGTCCTTGTCCTCAATCCTTTTCCATGTATTCAACATGTTTAAATATTGTATTCCTTAACCTCGAGCCAGCCGCGAGTATTCAGTCCCGTCCTATTAACATTAGTTTTAAGAAATTTATCATAGTAGTATTTAGTATTAGTATTTAAATTTATGTACATAGAATAAAGGCTCCGCAAAGCTAACGCATTTAAGCCACAAATAAATGGATTATAAAAAAAATCTTCTAGATTGCAAATCTTTTGGCATGATTAAACAGTTGCTCTAACAGCAACGATATATTGTGCAGTGTGATATAGTCGCCATGATTTTTGTGCTCTATTCAACGTGTCAGAAATACCAATGTTGTCTGCTAAGCATTTGATTGAGCTTATTTATAAGACACTGGCAGTTTAAATGATTAGCAGCTTTTATTATTTACAATTATTTGAAAAGCAATGTTGCGCAAGGTTGTTTCTAAGGAAGTTGTCTATTTGTTCAGCTGAATACATTGACAGCCGATTGATTTGGCGTGTTTTTAGAGCGATGCAAACACAAATTTGAGGTTTCCCATTTCCTAGAAACTTCAAATGCAATTTGCTTGTGCAAGTTTCGAGCTAAATGAGTTCAACTTTTGGGAGGCTAACCACGACCTAAATTGAAACATAAATAAATACACTATTATATGAATATTTCATGGAAATGGGAGGGACCATCAGGGCACCCGATTGAAGCACTCTGGATGGGGGGAGTGGGAATGCCAAGTCCCCATTGCTAACAGTTTGTGAAGAGAGGGCGGTCTCTTCTCCCCGCCCATTGGGGCATCCTCATGTTAGATAGCTTGCTCTTTTGACCAATTGTTCAATCTTGTTGTTGGAAGGAGATTCTCTATATCCCTGTGGATACGTATAAGTGATGTTGCCTATCGATCCACCCAACCGCTTTTTGGCCCTTCATACAATGGAATATCATACATACTACAGGGCATCTTCTGTTTCGATTCTGCTTACTGCGAAACTTGATTCAAATTTCCTTGAAATCAGCAGAAAACATTATGTGAAACTGCAAACAAAAATTCTAATCATTGAATTGAATTGAATGTCTTGTGATATTTGCTTCAAATTCTGAGCCATTTTCGTCAAAATTTGCATTGAAAACAAAAAACACTTTCGTAAACTTAGTTCAGTTTGCTTCTGCTTCTTAGCCAGTTAGCTTGTGTATTATTTCTCAGAATTTTAAAATCTCAACTCTCCAAACTCATATACTTAAAATGCTTAACAAAATTCTTTTGAAGTCCTGGGCAGAATTCGATTGAAATTTTGAAGTTGATTCAACGAACACTTCGAGTGGGATTAACTTAGAATCCTGAGAAAGAAACGCTCAGGCTTTCCGGTTGAAGCCACGATAAGATTTTTATGAAAAAAAAATGCAGAATGATTAAATCAAAATCACATGTACAATTTGCACATAATCTCGATAGAGATTGGGCTTAAATACTGAGAAAGATCTAAACATCGTGGTGGACAACGCGCGCTAAATACACCGAGCAATTTGAGCTCAGAATCATGAATTTGAGCTCAGAATTCACTTCTTTAGTTTGAATTGCTAAAAATTCTGATTAGAATATGCTCTGTATTCAAAGTATTATGAGTATAATTCGCACAATGTCCAGAGTTAGATTGGAGAACAAATTAGAATTTGTTCAAAATCCCAGGAAAGGTTTGTTTTGAAGACTGTTAATGTGTGGTGCAAAATATTGCGCAATGCTACCCTAGCAAATTAAATTAGACACCCTAATTAGGATTATTTAATTTGATTGACGAAATTTCAAAAGGATTAGCTAAAAACCTTAAGAAAGATTATCTGCTAAAGTTTTTTATTCTCGATGCTTGATCAAATTTCCCGACTTTTCCCGCATTTCCCGCATGTTTTTCAATTTTCCGAGTTTTTCTCGCATTTCCCACCATGGTGGCCACCCTGTTGTAATCGTATCGTCGGCGACGCGTAAAAGTTTTAATTGCATTTTCTCACTCGCGGATGCTCCCGATACATTGTCGTTAAAGCGCAGTCTGACGACATGCCGAATAAGGGCAGTAATGCTTTAAACTGTATCTTTCTCTTTTGATAGTCGCGTTGAATTATTTATTGAAATTTAACTGTGACACGAGAAATTAAAAAGTCAAATCCAACAACCCACACTTGTGCAGCTTTATCGTGAAATCCAACAAAGACGTCAGTGGAGAGGAAATTCTCGGAACAGTAGCGCCTTCCGAATATCTCTTCAAGCTCGCACCGTGTCGAAATTAAGAGCACAATCCCATGTTGGGGTTCGCAGAAGGTGGCAAATCTGAATAATCATTCTCCCAACGAAGCAACTGTTGATTCGGTTTAGTCAAGAGTTTTTCGGTGTGATTCTATTATGCATAGTATTCAAATATTTCTGCGCGTACTAACTTTTCGATAACAGGAGCGCCGAATACAACCCCTCCGGAGGCATCATCATTTGGGAACGGCGAATGACACAAATCTAAAATTGTATTGTGATGCCCTGGAGGTAAGAATTTTAAAGAAAGCGTGTTAGATTGGTATGATGTGTATCACTTAGAAATGATATCAGTAACTTTAATGATGAAATCGAAAAGAATATTCTGGTAAACGTCTTAAATAATTCACCATACAAAAAAAAACGTTTCAAGAAGATTCATAACAATTTTTTGAACTCTCAACATTTTAATTGGACATCTCGCCGATCACTAGTTTGTTAAGAAAAGGCAAAACAAAAATAAAATAAAATAAACGCCAAGTTCCTAATAATAATTCGATTCATAAGCATCAGTAGTTATAAGATAGTCGGAAGCACCATGGCGTGCACACATACTAAGAAAAATCTGATTTTAACTACCTATGGTGGGATCTGACCCTTCTAAAGGGTGTCCACAGTTAAATTGCATCACTTTAAACTCGTCCTCAAAAACAAGTCTCTCAACCGATTGTCATGAAATATTCAGGGAATAAAATACAATGTATAATCTTGGTATAGGTATTTTTATTTCACTGTATTTCTTTACCAACTTCAAAAGCCCGAACTTTCTTCTTAATACCACGCATAATATTTTGTAGAACGCTTGAACCGACATTTTTTCCGCTTTCAACCATGACTTCAACATTTCCTGTTCTGTAGTGACAACTTTAGGATGCTTACGAAGTTCGTGCTTCATTATAACCCAATATTTTTCGATTGGCCGCAACTCTGGAGAGTTTAAGGGGATTAAGATCCTTCGGCACGAAATTGACACCATTCGTCTTGTACCACTCCAGAACATCCTTGGAGTAGTGACAAGAGGCTAGGTCCGGCCAAAAAATTGCAGGAGCATGGTGTGTTTTGAGAAACGGAAGCAGTCGTTTTTTCAGGCATTCATTCATGTATACTTGACCATTTACAGTTGAAGTTGTCACGAAAGACTTGCTCCGTTTACCACACGAACAAATCCCCTGCCAAATCACCCTTTAATGGAGTTCAATTTATGATATGATTCACGGTTGCTGGATACGTCACGGAGGGTCCCTATAACTTGTCCATATGTGAGTAATGTGGTCTTAGGTACTTGATTTGGCCACTAATGAATTTGTTATTGAATTCTCGTTGGATTCAAGGGGTCAGTTTATAGGTTTTTGGTCCAATTCTGAAACTGTTCACTTCCCCTGAGCTACCAGGAACATGTCCAGATGTGTCCAATGTGTTCTTGAGCACTTTATATAACCACTATGGTACTTATTTTCGAATTCTCGAATCCAAATTCAAAACTGGCCTTTTTCTCTGGGGCAGTGATGAAAAAAAAAGACCTTGGATTTCAAAACGATGTAAAATGTCCATCTTCAGCTTCTACTTATCGCCCCAAATCCAAAATTCGATTCGATATAGTGTTTTGTTTTCTTCACAACAACTCAATTTCGAAAATACCCATACTATTATACATGTAACATATTTGTCGCCCACCGATGAGTCCATCTTGAATTTCAAAATGGCGTCAAACATCAGTTTTCAGCCTCTACGAATCGTTCCTGTGCTGAAAATGGTCTTTTAGTCTTTTAGGTAATAGTGCTTAGAGCCAATGGCCCAATCCGGAATTGGGCACCGATTCCAAAAACATTCAATAGCGTCCACTATAACATTCGTTTTGCGTTTGTTTCATCAACTAGGCCCAGATGTTGCTTAGATGCACTAGTTACTGTTTAGTGTCACAGGCATACACATACATACAAATACATATACACATAAACATACATACATTTTGCGCAATTGTCAAGCTGGGTCGATAAGATAAGATTCTTGGCCCTGCTTGCCTCGGAAAGATAGGCGGATTTTCAAGCGATTGCAATAACCCTTCATTGTAAGAAGGGTAACAAGCATGTAAATTTAAGTTTGTTTGCACTTAAAAGCTGCCCATTAGACGTAACTTTACGTCTGCTCTACAAACAAAAGTCTATTGTGAACAACTTTATCGACTCAAATAGAGTATGTTACGGAATGTGATTTTGACTTCTCTTCTTCTGACTGGCTTTGACGCTCTTATTAACGAACTTTTACCTCAACTAAGTACCACCTTCATAAAAAGTTCCCGGAAACACCACTGTGGGATGCTCTCAATCACCCGAGTTGCGAACCACGTCGTTTTCAGTCGAAAAACAAGGCGATGCTCACAGTTTTCATGGATTACAAGGGTGTTGTGTGTCATGAATGCCTTCTACAAGGTCAGACCGTCAACAAGGAATATTATTTGAGCGTTATGAGACGTTTGCGTGAAGCAATTCACCAAAAAAGACCGAATTTGTGGGAAAACAACTCGTGGATCTTGCAGCACCGTCACACAATGCCATCGTTAACCGTGAAAATTTGGCTAAAAACGAAACGAATACCATTCGGTAGACTTAAGAAACCGTTCCACGGAACGCGTTTATATTTTAGAACATTCCCGAACAAATATATGCGTAGGTCTAAATGCGAAATACGAATCAAATCGATTTATTATACTTTCATGGACTCTTGAAGCACCTGGTCAAGGCTCAACGACGGACGAACAACAACATGAAAAAAAGAAAATTTTGCCTTGGATGGCGATATGTGAGATCCCGGTATCCTTCGGAATCGGTGGGTAGAGCCAAATCATAATAACAAAAGCTACGTGAGATGATTATGATTCCCACCTCGTTACCCATCATGACGGAATTTTAGGGTGGTTCAGAGTATCGATTCAGCTCCACCTCTGTTGCGAAGACAACGAGACCTTTCCGTAATTTTATCCTCTTAATTTTCGTAGTTGTAGGTATGAAGGATAAGGGATAGCATTTTCCTGCCAATGATAATTTTGTATGACATTTTAGCTAATATTTATAATTTTAGGATTAATTTTTCTGTTGTTTTGTTATTCCTAGTTCGGGTACTTACGTTTAGTGTATTTTTTTGTAATTCATCGACTAATTTTAGAATATTTTCTGTTCACACGTGTAGGCTGCAATAGTATGTAAGTTGGATAAAGTAAGATTCACAATGTTACCATTTAGTATATCATTTACCTGCCGTAGCGATTACAAATTCAGTTTAGGTTTTAGTTTCTAGTTTAACTTTCGATTCACTTTAGAAAACTAGGTAAGTAGAAGTAAGTTTCAAGATCTAAGTATAGAATAGAAACTATTAGTTTTAGTTTACATTGCAAAGCAAATGTTTTATGCTATGCTATGCTTGTTGATTGTGCCTGTAGTGACGAAAGATTTACTCTTCTGCCATACGTGCAAATTGCTTGCCAAACAAGTCATTATTTTTTTTTTTTGAGAAATTTCGATGCCTTCTTTGTCCTGAAATGATGTAGCATTTCAGGCCATATCAGATTAAAAAATAGCCCTGGGAGCTGCTTGAAGTCGTCCAGGACATAAGTTTCATCGTCCATAACAGCGTATGAAAATTTCGTCAAACATTCACATTTGATGCGATTTCGAACTGTTTTAAATTTATACGACTTCAGCCGCAAACGAAAATGAGTTGAGCACACCGTGAACAGTGGACTTAGGTAAATCCATTTTTTTCCAAGTTCCCGTATCGACAAATCAGGATTTGCCTTACGTCCGGTTAAAATCAGCTCGCGCACGTGCTTTTCATTCGTTGCCATATTGAACACAATACAGGAATGTAAACACCAATCATAGTCTTTTTCATCAAAGACTCCCACCCGCTATACCTCAGCGACATTATTCACTCCTACGTGCAATATTTCAAAAGTTATTGATTTGAAGGTGTCCGGATTAATGTGGAGACAGACCTTAGCTGTCATTCGTATCGCAACACCATAGTAATCCGGAATCACAGCCAACAATCAATAGAAAACTAACGGTTCAAAGTCGATTCATTGCTTTAGAACCACGTTGGTCCCAAGTTTATAATAAATATTCTTTCGCTCTTCGGTACTAGAATCATTGTTTTTATATTTGAAGGGCTATTCGTTGAGAGGTATGTTTTGAGGGGTGATTCTTTAACTTGGGACCAATCCCAAGTAACAATCGTTTTATTCCAGCCTTATAGCGCTCCTCCCGGCTTTGATGATAAAACTACATTCAAAACTGTTTTGTCTATCAACACCCCTATGCTTATTTAAAGCCGAAATTTGTACAAAGTGGCCCATTCTATAGACGGTTGTGAAAACAAGTCAATAAAACCTTTATAAGACCATACAGATTTTGAAAATGTTCTAGTGAAAGATGTTCTGACCACTTGAGAACCTTCATAAAACCTATTGGCTGCCATGAAAACCCGCATACGGCTAAATGGCCACAGCTGTCAAACTTCTGTGATATCGTGGTTGGTTTTTGTTGTTTTGCTTTGTTCTATTCTCTGGCACTGCTGATTTATTTCGCAGTAAATAATATCTAAGAAAAAAATTCTGGAGGTGTTTGATAACAAAATATCTAAAACAAATTGATTTTTTTTACAGCGTATCATGCTCCAACTCATATACGCATTTAATTTGATGGTGAATATTGGCACGATAAGAGCCGAAAATTAATGCGCCTCGGAAATTATGCGAGTTTACAACAACAAAAACAAAATTAAAACAAATATGTTCGATAAATTAATCATGAATTTCTTGAAAATGGATCGAATTCAATAAGGTTATCTAAAAGAATGCCGAAATCGGTCTGCGATCTATAGTTAATTTGCATTACATTCAAAATTTGGTGCATTTTTTGTTCCACATTCCAATTATTTCTTATATTTCAATATGGAGATCGGAAAAAATCACAGTTTTGCCAAAAAGCCAATTTTTCTTTGCAATGGCTACTATAAAACTATTTGATCATTTTGTGACTTCCCTCAATGCCAATTTGCCGTTTAATGCATTTAATGGAGGCAAAATGGTTTTAAAAAGCTTGTTCAACTGGCCATAATAAGATAATATGAATTAGTCCTAAAACGGCATTTCAAAACAGCATTTTACGAGTTCATAAAGTCGAAATAAAACCTTTGATAGGAGTACAAGGAATTTGAGAAAACAAGGTTTTAATATCGTTGTAAACAAGCTGTGTAGGTTCTCATAAAGCTGACTAAAATATGAACCCTATTGGCACCTCTTGGTGCCATAATAAAACCTTAATCAAACTGGTGGCTTTGATAAAACCTTAATCAAACTTATTAAAGCTGGATAGTTTTGGCAATGTTACTTGGGATGCGCTGGTACTTCCTGGGCAAGTTTTTTTTTGTTGGTTACACAGAAATAATAATCAAATTTCGGTGTGCAATTGCTTATTGATTTCAAAGACCCGAAGATTGATTGTTTAAGCGGTTAAGAGGTAAGAGGAATTATAGATAAGAAAATGGGGTAGTCGAAATACAGGAAATCAGCCAAATCAGTGTTTTGACTTATCAACAAAATGAATTTGGTTTCTGACTTAGCAAGCATACATTCGATTGCTTTTGAAATTACCACTAGGATAACCACTAGAACCAATTGAAAATTATGAACAGAAGACTGCCTCATGTCTCTTCAAATCTTCACTTGAAACGTTTTTTAGTGTCCATTTTTATAAGCAACTCAATGGTCTTATTAAACTAAATCTGATCACAGTAACTCGATTTTTTGGATAGTAACTAGAAAAAGGTGACTAGAAAATGAGAGGAAAAATTAGTAATTTTCATTTAATTCCAACTACCTTTATTACTTATCTCGACAGATACGCGTATTAGTACACGACACTGAAGAAGTCTGCACATTGAAGACGAAATACGCGTATCTGTCAAGATAAGCAATAAAGTTGTAATTAAATGGAAATTACTAATCTTTCTTCTCATTTTCTAGTTACAACTATTCCACTAAAAAGCTCACACTCACCAGGATTTAGAAAAAGGTGTTTTAAATTCAAAAGTGGCATCAACAATCATTTTAAATTAAATTAACGGCAAGTACATTTAAATAATTTTTTTTGTGTTCCATTGCCTGCATTTACATCATGACAAGTAAATTTCAATTTCGACTATTTATGGTCATGTAATTTCAAGAAGAAACGTAAATCATTGTCTTCCCAGGTAACCAATAAGCATTAGCCTATGCAGTAAATCAACCCTTAATCTGCATTTCAGATGCAACAAGAATTATATAAGCATTATATCCGCATCTTGCATGCTATCTGTTGTAAAGTCGGATTTCAAATGCTATTTAATTGCTTGTAGCCTGTAATAAGCATTTCGAATGCAAAATAGCATTTATGAAGCATTATCATAGCATTGCAGTAAAGAAGCCGTATATTGGGCCAAAAGTGGCATTTAAAGTGACTTAAATGCTTGGCTGCCGTAAAGACGCTTTGGAACTGCTTATTGGTTACCTGGGTAGTTATTGATTTGTATTAATCAGGCAACGCTGTATGCTGACATATAAGCCATGGTCTTTGATCCCATTTTTAGCATTTTTTGGCACCAAGCACTTTGTCGGGAACTGAAATCAAATCGATTGAGTGAGGTTGGGCTGAATCGTAACTTTGAACCACCCTAATGTATATACATATGAGCATAAACGTACATGGGATGATGATGGGATTGGCAGATTGCGACCTAATATAACGGCCGTCTAAAATTGCGAAAGGATAGACTGTTGCTCTCAGCGGTATACTACCGGAAGGGACTGGGATAAGGCCTGGGCATATTATGATAATCATATTTTGGGAAGGTCATATAAAGGTGTATCTTAAATCTAGAGTGACATGGCGACTCTCAGAACAAACATTTTGTTGTTCTGACGGCACAGGTGGGCGTGTGGGTGGGATGTGTTAATGCTTTTTCTGCATTAAATTCTGGTATAAAAAAATGTAAATTCCTTCTACAGCAATGGTCAAAAACTTCTCAACCAACTGAATTCATGCTAGTCGAGCAGATGCTGGGCATTATCACAAATTAAAATTCTCTGGACCCTTCATAAGGCTGAGCCATTTGTAAGATATTGTGTTTCCTCTTCAGATGTATTCTAAGAAGTTTCATATGGCAAAACGAGTAGCAACAGTAGCAAGCTTTGACTGTTGATTTATCAGAGGCATTTGCACTGTAAAATATTCTTAAGCACTCCAGGACATATTCCATTTACTTTTAACACCATCAACAGCTGAGACAAGACCAGTGTGCGAATTTTTGATACTCGGTGAAATCTACCTGTAATCTACGGTGTCGTCAACTGTATTTTATTTACTCACCTGGATCAGATTTCTGCTCTAATGGAATCTATCTTAACTAATAACGCCAACTTGGCTCCAGCGCTTATCCTACCATTAACCCAAGATACCGATCGAAATTAAATTGATTCAAATAAATCAGACACTCAAACAGTTCATCGACGCCACCAAATCGCAACGGTCCAATAAAACCACTGAATCGGGGCAAAAGATCAAACATGTCGACCATAAAACAGACACCCCTATTTTCCCATCGCTGTTGTTCTATCGCATCTGCTTGTGTGAGCCATCAGAACCGTTTTTCTCAGATTTAATGGGAGGAAAACTCATTGATTTCCTCCCGCTCGTCCTTGTATCCGATTGAGCGTTGGAGTCGTAAATCTTGACTCTTATCCTTTGTTCATTTGTCAACGGCTTATGGAGTGGGCCATTTGCTAGTGTCGTAAAAAGCACAGCACAATTTCCATCTAAAGTTGCACCCATCGCCGACGGCCCCAAGATTACTTAATGAGCAATGACATTAATTATGCACCGGGAACGCATTGTAATGCAGGTACTCAACTGAACTGGGTCATAGTCAAGGACAGGAATAGTTTCAACACCAACACCAAAGAAGCGGCCAGATCAACTTTTGCTCCTACCATGCTGTCATCGTGGCGCCAAAGTTGTTTCATTGTTGCCACGGTCCTTCTTACGAAGTGTTGTTGTTGCCAGCAACTTTACCGTCCAACTGGAAATTCAGCAGCAAATGGGAGGAAAAGTTTTTGTTTTACTTTTTTCTGAAGAATTCCTTTTACATGGAAACAAAATAAGTAAGGTAGTATCCTAATACTCCTCCGTTAAATGAAATGGCTTACATAAATCACCTTCTGACAGCTTCTTCCAGTTGGTGAGAGACAACCGAGCAGGTCAGGGAGATTTCATCTCCATCCATCAATTATTATGCTTTTTGCAGAAATACTGGGCAAATAGTTCAAATTCATGGCATGAAAGATTATTAGGTTCAAATGCGTTGCGTAGGAAATCAATGCAATCAATCCAAAGATAGTAATTGACAGTTCTGTACATACAAGAACTACTGATGAATGATAGCCATCGATTTAAACTCTAAATTGACCAATGTAAAGACGTATCTCCAAAAGAGGTGGTTGCTTACTGAATTTGAGTGACACTTTTTCTGGAACTTTGGAGAATATTGCTTGGTAGTGTGAGTGTAACTTACTAAGAAATCTGGGTCTGGTGAAGTCGAATCAAAGCCATTTTCAGATTCCTTTGAAGGATGGCAAATTGATAATTAAAGCAAATTTGTGCATAACTTAAGCATGACTCTAATAATAGAACAAGTTTATATTACGAAATCCAGGGTATGACTCAAGAATATATTCGTTGTTTCCTGCAACCAAACTGAATTGTACTAATCATCAAACTAGCTTCGTATTCAATGCCACAACCACAACAGTCAAAAGTACGTGACATATGTTTACACAGAAACAATACAAAGAGCTACAAGTATTTTGTTCTAAAAACATTAATGTCTCTGGTGGTTGCATGAATGATGGGTAGATCTTCTTTATCGACTCGAAATGTAATTCGAAAAAAAGCACAAACGCTCGTTCATCGTTTTGAATATTTCTGACATGGGATTTTATCCTGAACTTTTTGAAAGAGCTGTTTTTGTATCCGTGGTTGATCTCACATGCCATGGTGACTTGTTAGAAAAATCATGAATAATTGGGATGAATTCGCAACTTTTGAAGACGCTTGCATTTTTATCCCGGGATAGCCAAATGATTCTCGCCTATCTCAGCAGCAACACCATAATATGCGGGAATGATAGAAGAGGAGCAGCCGTTGGCTGGTAATCTCGAAATTCATTTCGTGCGTTGTACAAAAAGGCGTAGTTATAGCATTTCGCCAAATGATTTTTTCTTAAAAATTACGAGAAATTTGTTTTATGAGAATGAGCATCATTGACCGACCGAGGTTGCTACTCCATTGTTGCCAAATCAGCTGTAATTACACAGAAAATCAACAGATGATGCTTGCAACTAACAAACACTCTTAATATGTAAAAACTGTTAATCCAAGACCAAGGCAATGCAGGTCAAACAAGGAAACGGTAGGACGATGGTGACATGACAATCGCTTTATTGGAAGCCAAGAACACCTCTGCACTTCCACGAGAAATCTACAGGGTATTGGACAAAAGGGTTAGTTGGAATTAAATGGGCATGGTTCTGAATTCGTCCAGTAAACGATTTATGCATTAGACCGATTTCCGATTCGGACCGGTTTGTAACAACAGTACACATAGCCACTTTTAACCGATTCAATGCAAAAGTAAGGATGCTGTTGAAGCCATTCGCAAAGTGTGGTGGTGGCTTTTCAGTAAGAAAACAAGATATTTTTCTGAATTAATACTTGAGATCCGATTTGGACCAATTTTAAACAGTAAGGTTACTGTTGGGGCCATTCACAAAGTGTGATAGTGGTTTTGACGTAGGACTACGTCGCTGTTTTTAATACAGGGGTACTCTTTGCGAGTACGAAAATTTGAAGCGTCACGAAATATGCTTAGGTTTTGAACGTTAATAACTAATTCATTTCACGACCGATTTTCAAAATATTTGCACGAATCTATCTGGAATATTTCTACGCATCAGTTCTAATATTGAAATTAATTGATTTTCAACATTAAGCTATCGAAAATAACGTAAATGCAAGGTGATGTCTTATAATGTCTTATTATTTTTCAGAGCAAATTTACCAAATCACAGTATAATCTTAGCACAGACTTCATATTTAAGTAAGGAACCTCTCCTAGGCAGCCATGAATGAACAGGTACACCTTCGCAATTTGATTTAGTTTTTCGGAAGTCTTGGAGCTGTGCAGAGCAAGATCTGCCGTAGGAACGCATTTGGCGGTAGCAAGCACCCTGGAGGCGTCCCGAAAAAAAAAATTCTCATAGATTGTACAATTGACTGTATTGTAACCATACTATAGAGCCAATAGTGCTTACTATTAATATTATTGTTTATGACAATACGATGACAATAGGAGTTATTGTTTTCACAATAGAATTTATTGTTAATTGAGACATCGACAATAGAATAAGGGTTGTTATGTATCTTAACTATGAGAAAAAATCATTTTTTCCCGAACAAATCTGAGTCAATTACTATTGATTGTATTGTTGAAAATTCTAGCATATAGGGTGAATAGTAGATCTATTGTAATGACAATATGCATTTTTCATTTATCTAATACGTGAACAATAAGATTCATGGTCGGCAATAGACTTTAATGTTATTTTATATTATTGTAATGTAATTGTATGGTTATTTTTATCTGCACGGATTGCTTCAAACGCCGCGTCCCGGAATAAATGGCAAAGCGCGTTGAACCAACCAATGAACGAAATTCTATAACGGATAATTCGAGCCGAACTGCAACACATAAGACCGACCATGTGCACACATTTACAATGTGGAAGGTAGGTTGAGTTCGTTGTAGTTCCTAGTTGTGCATAGCGGATTAGTTGCTGGCGGTATATAATAAATATTTCATAAAATGATTCAGAATTGAACATAACCAATAACTAAATAACTTGTTTGAAGTTTGCTTTTTTGCAATCGCTACAGTCATTATTCTCTTATAATTAGTTGTTTAATGCTGGTAATGTTCTCTTCAAATTCCAATCAGTGCTTGAAAGTGTTTCTTACGTTGTAGTGCCTTGGATAGAGTCGCTACCATTCGATGAGAATCGAATAATTTTGAGAAAGTCTAAGTGAAATGTCGCAGCATATGGCTGTAACCGGGACACTGCGTAGTCCTACGTCACCTTGTAGTTTTTCATTAGAAAAACTAGGTAATTTTTTTAAATAAAACTTGAAAGGCGCTTTGGACCGATTTAAACCGACATTAAGGATGCTGTTGGGGCTATCAACGAAGTGTGCTGATAGTTTTTGATTGGGAAAACAAGGTATGTTTTAAATACTTGAGATCCAATGTGGACCGATTAAACCAACAGTAAGGAGGAAAACAAGGTAATTTTAATAGCGCTTGAGAGCCGAGTTGGATGATTTAACGATGTTTTTGGAGCCACTCACAGAGTGTGATAGTGGTTTTTTTTTTATTGGGAAACAGGTGAATTTTTAGAAACGCTTGAGAGCCGTTTTAAACCCGTTTAAACTAACAGTAAGGATGCTGTTGGGGCCACCCACAAAGTGTAGTAGTGGTTTTTGATTGGGAAAACACTTTCAACGTGTACAACTACATTCTACAAAATATTTTACTACTGGAACTAATATCTGCATCAAGCCGGTTGAATATCCTTAAGAGAAATCTATTTTAGTCCACCTAAAATTACGATTGAAAGGTTTGGTGAAATTAGAGTCTCTTGAAGCATTTTGAGCCGCCTGTAACTTTATGCTTTTTTAGATTTCTAAGCTCATCGTAAAGACTTATGGAAGGTTTAAAGTATGGTTCGGAATTCTGTCAGTACGAGGCGCAAGTGAATATGTAAAAGAGAGCATTTTCAACGATTTTATATCGTAATCCTAGCCAGTTAGAAAGGTGGAACCTTCAGCAAAATTGTTCAGAATGTCGAGAACTTTCAGAAACTGGACAGTATCGTTCGAAGCTTGGTCACTACGTGGCTCTAGTGGGCTTGTAAAGTAGAACAATTTTAACGAGTTAATATCGTGATCCAGACCACCTAGAAAGCTCAAAGAGAATCGTTCAAATCAGAGTCACACGCGATCTGGTAGGCCACGAATTACAACTATATTTTAGGAAAAGTCTATAACGGTTTTTAGGAGAAACAGAGAACACGTACCGCACCAGATATTCGCGAAGAATTAAATGCTGTGAGACGTTCACCACGTTCAGTGACAACAGTGCGACGACGGCTTCTCGATGTGGGATTGAAAGGCCGTTTTGCTACGAAGTAAACAGAATAAAAAGGCTTCAATGGGCTAAATATCAAGAAAGCTGGAACATAAACCAGTGGTTTAAGGTATTGTTTACCGATGAATCTAAATTTGTTCTATTCGGTTCTTAACTCAGAGTGTTTGCGAATGTGTGTGCGTACCAACCGTCAAACATGGAGGAAGGGCGATGCCAGTTTGGGGTTCAGTGTGGTTCAGAAGTGGTGCTGGAGACTTAGTGTGACTTAACTAGAAAATAAGAAGAATGATTAGTAATTTCCATTTAATTCCAACTACCTTTATTGCTTATCTTGACAGATACGCGTATGTGACTTATTTAAAATATCCTCGAACGGAACGCTGTTCCCAATGAATTGTAGCTGATTTGCAAGGGTTTTAACCTTCAACAGGATAACGATCGATTACATTCCTTAAAAAAGTGCAGGGAATACAAAGAAATGTTGTCTGATATGATAAGACCAGCCTAATTGCCAGATCTGAATCCCATTGAATAACTTTCAGATGAACTGGACACAAGGAAAATGCGTCCTCAGAATCACAATCACCTGTGGGAATACTTGCAAACTTGTTGGAAGAATATTACGGATGATACTTTGTGAAAGCTCATCAAACGGATGCCAAGCATTTGTAACGCTGTCATAAAAACCTACGGCAGGTTTTTGGAGGAATCCATAATTTGAATGCCAGCAAATAGAAGCATCCAATTTTCCTACAACAATCGCCGTTGATAATTTGATACATTTAAAAAATTCTTAAAAGTGGAAAATAAATTAAAGTAAGAAAGCATTTTAAATGAGTTTCCAATTACTTCTGTTAAGATGGCTGTATAACAATTAATACAAAAGACAATTTTACATACTCACTAGCGTTACGTAGTAAAAGACTTCCGAACCAAAATGGGTAACCTCCCGTTAGCCTTGAGCTTCTAAACAATTTTGCTATAGGCTCGCACTTTCTAGGTGGTCGAGATCATGATTCTTTAGCATTTCAAGCTTAATGCTTTCACAATTAGCTTATTGCTTGCTCTCAACTTAGTGTTCTAAATGCACTTCTACAGTTATTAATTGAGAGTTTTCGATGCCGGGTACCATTTTTGCATTAGTATGATTGTGTGGCAAGCACAGTCATGTGCTATGCCCAGGGAGTCGAGAAATTTTCCTTTACGAAAAAGTTCTAGACCAGACCGGGAATCGAACCCAGCCACCTCCAGCATGGTGTTGCATTGTAGCTGCGTCTTTGCCGACTGAGCTAAGGGAGGACCCTCATGATCAAGATATCCCAACATGTTCAAAAATGCTCTCTTTGGCATGCCCACTAGCGCCACGTAATGGCCGAATTCTGAACTATACATTCCACCTACCAAAAGTTCTTGAACTTTTCTGGGGAGACGGGGGGGGGGGGGGGGTTTGACCAAAGTCCAAGCTCCATACAAAATTTCAAAAAATTGTATGGAGAAAAGTCTTTGAGGGGGGAGGGGGGATCTGAGATTTGCAAAAATGAGTCTACGTGGTTTATGAACAGGCCCTAACCAAATGGAATTCCGATCCGAACCATACTCTCCACATTCCGAAAGTCCCTTGACCTTCTGAACAACTTTAGCAACAACAAGCATTTAGAGCTATAATATTATGAATTTACCTCGTTTTAAGCTAGTCGATACGTTTTGTGGCCGATGCAATATTCAAGGGTGTGTTGCAATACCTTTCGAAGTGAGTCGATACTATTGGCTGGTACTGTAAATCGGTTCAATTAGAAAGTTGATACTTATATTTAAATAATCTACTAGTTGTCGCGGGAATTCAGCGTATCGTTTCCCAAAATAAACCATGTTCTCAACGCAACCTCAAATTTACCCAGCATCCCAGTAATTTCTCATGGAAGAGCAGAAGTGTTTTATTTGACCCGAGTGCAAGTGCGCGCCGGGATTGCCTTAATTTGGGATCACCAGTTTTCACACATTGATTCTATTTGACTCAATTTTAAGTCATTAGTGATTCATTTTCAACAAAATTGTAGCCACTCAAAATTGAGTAATCAGTCGCGAAATCAGAAACATCGTATTGAATCAGATGAATGTTTTAAATTTGTCGACTTGCCTCCCAAGATTTACTAAACTTTAAGTAACGCTACTATTGACGAAAGTGAGTCGAAAATAACTCAAAATTGAGTTTAATATGGGGTCGTGTATTTAGTCGAAAGCTATTGGTTTTCAGTGTAATTACAGCTGACCTCGAAATAACGGAGTAGCAACTACGGGTTGTCAATCATGCTGATGCTCTCTTGAAGTAGAACATGATAATGCAGAAATGGTACTACCAGCAAAGCTTAAAATTAATAATTATGGAAATGCATCTAGAATTGTTTGACAACCGGCAAAAAGCTAGTTGTGATATTCAACTAGAAATAACAAGAAATTAATAATAAATCAGGACATTGTACAAGTGTAAACATAAATATCTTATGATGCTATGAACGAATTGCTTTGCGTTAAGTCTCGTTGCACAGGCTGAAAATTCACTGAGCTCAAAGGCCGACTTGCGTTACGAATGAAAGACCGAAAAAGTTCACAATAAAATATGACTGTAATTAGATCATAAATGACGAAAACTACTTTGCACGAAAATCTTCTATTTTCCCCCCAAATCACAAAAAAAATGTCTTTGAGGTCAACTCAAACATATGACACAAGCATAGAATGGTGGTATCGCGTGCTCCAATTTGCAATAAACGTATTATAAAAATCACAAACATGCATGGCGCCAGGAGAACCGCAAAACTAGTTCAATGAGCATTGTCGGTTGCCGTCATACATGATTGAACCAAAGAAACTACAAGTAGCACAAAAACGAATCATTGAAGCCGTTCAATATTTCATTTCACCCTCTACTTGTGTTCTTGGTATGTCTGATACAACCACGTAAAAAAATATGTTTTGCAGGGTACGAATTGAGGGGCGAAAACACAATAACAATAACGTTGTACAACGCCACAAAGTCTAATAGACCCGAAACAAGGATGCTGCATCATCATCATCATCATTATAGTCTGATATATTTACGTTACTGCGTACGCAAGAACTAGGTTGCACTTCAGATTGTAAAAAGTTTCTATCCTTAGAACACTCTTCGATTGTGTAACACTTTGTGTAATATCCGCCGAACAGCAGCAACAGTGCACGCTTTGCCAGTCTTCACACTTGCACAAGTTAGCAACCACCAATGCCGAACCAATCAACTCGAACGACCACCAGTCGACCAACATACACAAGCTCTAATTGAATACTGAAAGTGAGAATAATCCTTACAGCACTGCTTTTGCAACATTTCACCACAGGATCTTTACCCAAGAGCACTCACACAAGCCCATGCCGACAACGACCAGCTCACTCATTCATTCCGTCCGTCACTTGCGGGCAATGATGTCGAAATATCCTCCGAGATTGCCGTTCTTCTTCATCTTCTAACTGTTTTACTCTTCCGCAGTTCTAGCGTTTATCTTATTCTAAACTGTGTGATGTATATGTAGTTCTACCGTTATTCATCAATTATTGGTATCTCTAGCTGATTCCCGAATTCGTATATTTTATCGACAGAACTAAGTTCCGAACCCACCGCTACAAACTAGATGCCGATAACCAAGCTATATCCGAGGCCCACGATTGTCATTATCACCCCACAGTACAACTACATTATTCTGCTCTGCTCATTGTGAGTCATCATGCGTCTCCACAAAGTGCCACCCCCTGCCCGTGAGGATTCTAACCTAATACAATGCTAGTTGGCATCGATCGACCTGCGATTTATCTGCCTGCCGACCTCGAGGTACCGAAAACGGTAGATTTCACGGTCAACCAACACGACGGCCGGCGCGGCAATGGGGGAAGCTATGACGCACATGTCATAATCACTGTATTATCCTTCGGAATGCGGCGTTTTCACGCACACGACGGCGCTCGAAATTGCACCCGGTTGGGCATAGTGGGTGGAATGTGTCGTCAAAAATCTTCTCACGCTCCCATTTACCAGTGATGCGATATTCGTATATTTTAAGATACATACCTGCAATGAGAGGGAAAAAGGGGGTCATTAGTGAATTATGTTTATTATCATAAGTGAATATGTGAATCTTATTTGTAGAAAAGTTACAATTGAAGGGTCGATAATTAATGTATGCATGAATCGTGTATTTTAAAGAAGAAGAATTGTAGGAATGCAGAACCCCACCAATCCAAACAAAATAATTTCTTTTACAGATTTCGATTCTTCGATTTTGACCACATCAATCTCATTTTAGATAAAGGTGCATTTTCCTCCCAAAACTCTCATCATTTGAACGAAAGTAAAATCAGTAGCTATATTCGCAACAAGGCAAATACTAACAACCAAACAGACATTGTGTGAGTTCAGGATCGACTAGTCATCCCCCCCCCCCCCTCCTCTTCTTCCCTTGTCAACGGATCCATTAGTGGAAAAACACGTGCAATTTACAGATTACCACCCAACACCAACGAAATGAGTTTGGGGCACGAATTGAGAGCTACCTTCACGAGGATCTTCACGCGACTAGTCGTGGTTCGTAGAATGGTGAAAAAACGGAGAGTCGCCAAACGAGAGAAGCCGTTTTGTTGTTACTTCTCACGAGGGAAAACCTAGCCGTTTGTTTATGTTTACCTTTTGCATGTATATCGAGTCAGTTAGTGGTAGTATGATACAATACAACGCAATGAAGCTTGCGCGAATACACATACTTACTGATACATACTTCCTACAACGCCAAGTCTAGGAAAGCTTTTTTATCTGCAGTGTAACATTTCAAGCTTAATGGAGCTTTTATTCGTCGTGACGAAAGCTTGAGCAAACGAAGAATGGGAAGCGATGCAGTGAGTAACAAACATGTGGGAACAGTTTCGTTATGGAAAGAATCAATGTGTTTGCAAGTCATTTGGTAAAACATACAGTATACTGTGGTGGGCTGATAATTTGCACACTTAGTCGATTTACAATCAATCAAGTGAACTTTGCAATGTTGTGTCTTTGTAGTTTGTCGATGGATTTTGTTGGTGTATTAAAGGGAAATGAAAATGGAAAATATATGCAACATCCAGCTGGAAAATGAAGGACTTTTAGTTACAAAACTGTTCTTATAATTGGCACAGGTTCCTAATACATTTTATTTCTTTCTTTGCGTTTCGCAATTAGCTTATTGCTTGCTTCAACGTTCGCACTTACCGCAGCGCGAATATAGACTCGGACCACTACCTAGGTGCAGTATGTATGCGCTCAAAACTCTCGACGGTGTACAACACGCGTCGATTTCGGACGCCACGACCTAACATTGAGCTACTACGGGAATCCGAAGTTGCCCAGGAATACGCGCAACAGCTAGAAGCAGCCCTACCAACGGAAGAGCAGCTTGGCGCAGCTACTCTTGAGGATGTCTGGAGAAATATTCGAACCGCCATTGGTACATTAGTGACACTAGGTACTTCTGCACCGAATCGAAAAAATGACTGGTTTGATAGCGAATGCAAGCAGTTAGTAGAGGAGAAGAATGCAGCACGGGCGAGAATGCTGCAACACCGTACGAGAGCGAATGTGGATCGGTATAGACAGGCACGGAACAGACAAAATTCTATTCTTCGAAGGAAAAAGCGCCAGAGGGAAGATCGAGACCGCGAAGAAATGGAAGCACTGTACCGTGCTAACGACACACGCAAATTCTACGAGAAGTTAAACAGCTCGCGCAAAGGCTACGTACCACAAGCTGATATTTGCAGAGACCTGGATGGCAACCTTCTCACAGGAGAGTGTGAGGTGATTGAAAGGTGGAAGCAGTACTTCGACGAGCACCTGAACGGTAATGTTACAGCGAACGAAAGTGGCACGGTAATAAATCTAGGAACACGCACAGAAGATGACAGGACCCCGACCCCAACCCTTCAGGAAGTTGAGGAGGAAATTGGTCTGTTGAAAAACAACAAAGCCGCTGGTGTTGACCGACTCCCAAGCGAGCTATTAAAATACGGTGGTGAAGCACTGGCCAGAGCGCTGCACTGGGTAATTACCAAGATTTGGGAGGAGGAATGTTTACCGGAGGATTGGATGGAAGGAATAGTGTGTCCCATCTATAAAAAGGGCGACAAGCTGGATTGCTGCAATTATCGTGCGATCACGCTACTGAGCGCCGCCTACAAGTTGCTCTCCCAAATGTTATGCCGCCGCCTGTCACCAATTGCAAAGGAGTTCGTGGGGCAATACCAAGCGGGATTCATGGGTGCCCGCGCTACTACGGACCAGATTTTCGCGATTCGGCAAGTACTGCAGAAATGTCGCCAATACAACGTGCCCACACATCATCTTTTCATCGACTTCAAATCAGCGTATGATACAATCGATCGAGACCAGCTATGGCAAATCATACACGAATATGGATTTCCGGAAAAACTGACGCGGTTGATCAAAGCAACGATGGATCGAGTGATGTGTGTCGTCCGAGTATCAGGGACGCTCTTACGGCAAGGTGGTGGATTGTCGTGTTTGTTGTTTAACATTGCATTGGAGGGTTTGATTCGAAGAGCTGGGATAGACACGAGTGGCACGATCTTCTGGAAGTCTGTCCAACTATTTGGCTTCGCCGACGACGTTGATATCGTAGCACGTAACTTTGAGACGATGGCGGAAACGTACATCAGACTTAAGGCTGAAGCTGGTAGGATTGGGCTTGTGATTAATGCGTTAAAAACAAAATACATGAAGGGAAGAGGCTCACGAGAAGACAATGTTAGCCTCCTAGCACGAGTTCAGATCGACGGTGATGAAATCGAGGTAGTAGACGAATTTGTGTATCTGGGCTCATTGGTGACCGCCGATAACGACACCAGCAGAGAAATACAAAGGCGCATTATGGCTGGCAATCGTGCCTACTTTGGACTCCGAAGGACGCTAAGATCGAACAAAGTTCGCCGAACCACAAAGTTGACCATCTACAAGACATTAATTAGACCGGTAGTTCTCTACGGCCACGAAACATGGACATTGCTAGTGGAGGACCAACGCGCCCTTGGAGTCTTTGAACGGAAGATGCTGCGTACGATCTACGGTGGAGTGCAGATGGAAGACGGAACGTGGAGGAGGCGAATGAACCACGAGTTGCACAAGTTGCTGGGAGAACCTCCCATCGTACACATCGCAAAAATCGGTCGACTACGATGGGCTGGGCATGTCGTAAGAATGTCGGACGACAGCCCTCTGAAAATGGTTTTCGAAAACGAACCGACAGGTACAAGAAGAAGAGGCGCGCAACGAGCAAGGTGGATTGATCAAGTAGAAGGCGACCTGCGGACCCTCCGCAGACAGCGAGGCTGGCGAGGTACAGCCATGGACCGATTACAATGGAAACAACTTCTGTGTACAGCAGAGGCCACACCGGCCTTAGTCTGATTGGTAAGGTAAGTTTTTTTTTTACCTCATTTTTCTTTAAAAATACTAAAATATAAATAAAAAATGATTTTTCCATGTTCTATTTTTGTTTGCCAATCTAATACAAACACACCCCCCCCCCCGGGGAACAAAAATTTTTCACCAAAAAAAACACCCCCGGCGGAGCCCCCCCCCCCCCCCCCCAGATGGTGTTTTTTCGCCCCGCCCCCCCCCCCCGCCAGAGGAGGGGCCCACCCACATTAAATATAAAAAACAAAAAAAACATAGAGATAATAATTATAAAAAAACTAGTCTAACACACCTCTGTTTTTTTATGACATTAATTTTTTTTTTTTTTTATTTTTTTTTTTTAAATATTTAGAATTTTTCTAGTAAATCTTCCGCCACCGAAAATTAGAGTCTAAATTGAAAATTTCACGGGATAGATAAAACATGATCCTCCTCTTACCTCTCATCACCACCATTCCTTTTGAAAATGTAATCTCTTTTAACCTTTCGTAAACCACGAGTTTGTGGGATCGGTTTACTTTTAGTGGATGTGGAATTAAGCTATGCTGTTAACACAAACAATGAAAAATTGGCGTTGGATTCGGACTGAACGCTAATAGCTAACTAAGCGCAGTATTTCTGAAGATTGAACGTTTTGGCACGTATGTATTTGTAATACTCGAAACTTCAAGACTCGTGTTATGCGTTGAGTGCATACAGCCAAGAGCAATACGCAGACAACGATATTGAATACGTTCTAGTTTTAGAAGGTGACTTTTTCTTGCCGATAGAAAGCAAAAAGGGCCATATCAAACCAGACCCCAAGGTATTTGAAAGATAACGATTGGGTAATGCTTCTGCCTAAAAGATTAAGCTGCAATTGGGCTCGGTACCGCTTTCGAGTAAACACTACCAGTTCAACTAGAAAATAAGAAGAATGATTAGTAATTTCCATTTAATTCCAACTACCTTTATTGCTTATCTTGACAGATACGCGTATTTCGTCTACAATGTGCAGACTTCTTCAGTGTCGTGTACTAATACTCGACTGAAAGAAAACCTTCACCACCTGCCGTATTTATCCTATTTTCTAAATACAAACACTTGTACCTACAGCTAACATTGTTGTACCTAACCTATCCTGAGTCCAAAACAAATATTATGCTTGATATCTACCTCGCTTTTTCCTTATACCTAACCTGAGGTACCAGTTCAGTTTTCTGCGGTGAGAGTTCGATTCCTAGATTCCTAGCCCAAGAAGATAGGTTATGTAGGGAATTTTGCAATGGTCCTTGCAAGTCGACCGCATGTGAGCCTCTTAAGGAAACCACACTGTCGTCAGCAAGTTTTTTTAGCGTGCATTGTTCTGCCAAACAATTGTCAATATCTTTGACGTAAAAGTTATAAAGAAGGAGGCTGAGGAATGAGCCTTGGGGCAGACCCATGTAGCTAATTCTGGAAGCTGTCAGTTGTCCAAGTGAAAAGTTCATCTGCCTTTCTGATAACAAATTGTACAAAATATTATTTAAAATTCCGGGAAGTCCACTTCTCTGTAGATTATCTGACACGATTTCAATGGAGACTTAATGAAAAGCTTCCCTAATGTCCAGGAATACTGACACCAGTTGCTCGTTGTGCGCAAAGGTCACACAATATTGAATATCTGTGGAAAGCAGCGCTAGACAATCATTTGTTCCTTGGCTCTTACGGAACCCAAATTGTTTATTTAATAGCAAGTTATTTGATTAGACCCAGAGGTAGAGACTTCGAAGGATCATTTTCTCCAACAATTTCCCAATGCACGAATGCATTGCAACAAGACGGTAAGAATCATGATTAGACGCTGGTTCACCAGGCTTATGAATAGCTGTTACTTTGACCTGTCTCTACTCAGGCAGTACGATGTTGTTTCGAAGTAAGGAATTGCATACGTCCAGAAGGCGCTTTTTGCGAAATCAGGGAGATTTTTTCGAACATTGAATTTTATCAAATCGCATCCAGGTGAGGAGTTATTTGATGAAAGAAGAGCCATAGAGTATTCCAGCATTGTGAATGGTCTGTCTAGAGAGCCGCAGTCTGGAGACGTTTTTCGAAAAATATGTTTTGCTGGAACAGAATCCGGACAGACCTTTTTCGCGAAATCGTGGTGGTCATTGAGGTTTTTCGTGATAGTCACTCGACAAAATTTCACCAATAATCACGTTTTTTCGCTCTGACAAGTTGTTTTAGCTTTATCTCTAGCTTTGAATACTCCTCGAAGTATGTTTCGTGTGTCTACGAAAATATTTGAAAGAGTCAGATTTTTGTAAATACAATTTTGTGTATTTGTCGTCCCAGCCAGGTGTGGTCATATGAAGATCACATCAGAGAATGCAATAAGTTTTCTTTCACCACCCGGTCTTATATTATCAGACATTCTTCTCGTTTCAGAGAGCGAGTAAAGGCGCTATAAACATAAGCCATATGGGGCTAGGACTATAGTTAATGCTTAAGTCTCAACCGCTTGAAGAGAAATGGAGCATCACTTAACCTTCTTAGACTAGATGCTCCCAACGACCGTTTTAAATATTTATTTTGTTCTGTACACCAAACAGGGCATTCTGTTTAACTATTCTCTTCGACTATTCATTTCCTTTTCCTTTGATATCTACTGAAGGCTACATGGGTTCCCAGTGTCTTCTTAAGGTAGATACCAAATCCTCCCTATCTCCAACGGTTGCAAGGACGTGGCCAGGTGAGCGATCGAGGAGTGTCTTCGTGGAGATTATTGTGTGAAGAAACGTATCAGTAACTGGTTTCAAGGTGGCATGCAATGTCTTCAACGAATTATTCCTCATCGTAGCTCCATCCACGAGGTGTGCAAACGTCAATGCTAATGCTAATTGTCGTCTCAGCCAGGTGTGGTTGGTTTTCTTTTGAAGGGTGCACTTAGATTTTTTCTTGTATGTGCTTCGAATGAGCTTAAATCAGATCGACAAGGAATGTATATGCTTCTAATGGTGGAAGAGTGTCAACGGATTCAGTACCATTTGTCACCGCTATTGAATTTTTTTGCCAATCGACGTTCCTTGTGAGGTCAAATGGAACTCTAGATGGTTTTGAAATTGACAAATTGAAATCGTCACATAAATTGTAAAAAAAAATAGTCGCTCTTTTGTCATCGTATAGGTCCCCCCACCGAGTACCATGGGATTGTCACCCACAATCAATACTGGGGACGGTAGAATAGAAACTAAATTCCGGAGTTGACTGCGGCTAATGGAAGTTCGAGGAGGAACGTAAACTGAACTATAACTGGCAATGGTCTTTATTCTTTGCAGTTACTTGACAAGCGACAATTTCGACGCCTGAAAGAGCTGGTAGAGAAAATTTGTAGAAAGGGTAGCACTTTTTGATCCTTAAAAGCACTCCTCCATAAGAATCATCTCTATCCAGGCATATAATGTTAAAATCGTGAAAGTTGAGTTCATTTTCTAAAGAAAGCCGTGTTTCAAAAAAAAACAAATATATCACAAACGGAATAACGAACTAAATATTTGAACGAGTCAAGTTTAGGCACCAGATTACGGCAGTTCCATAGTTTCATATCTACCTGATTCGCTGAATTATTCATTGAAGATATGATCGATGCTAGGAGGGACCATGAAACAGTCAATTGCTTAAGGTATGATTCTAATGTCGGAAGCAACTAAGCTTCTAAGAGGGTCTTGTATTTTGAACATATCTAAAATAAATGCCACAATGTCCGAAAAAGCTATTAATCCTCGATCGGACTGGGATTGCTTTTGGAAAGGTTGAGGAGTAGCATGTTTATTATTATTCTTTCTTTTGGGTAGTGGCGGTAAGTCCTTACTGCATCCAGGAGTTGGTGCAATTGTAGCCTTCGATTTTACGAACCTGAATCTTGTCGAAGTAACTTTTGTTATCTTCCGGCGCACTTTCGGAGAAGAACGTTTCCTCTCTGAGGATCCAGGTGCGTGTCCCACCGTAGAATTACCTTCATCAGATGAGTCAGAGTCCGATTCTTCAGCTGACAAAATCGAGAATTGGTTTTCATCAAGAACGGCTCTTGCAGATTTAAGCATTTCTGCCTAAGTCTGCCTGGAGCGTCCAGTGATGGAACGTTGCACTTGATCGTATTGCCTTTTGTACCTCGGGCGCTCCTGCAAAGAGTGAGGATTCTCACCACAATAAATACATTTCTGCACAGCTTGTGTGCAAGAATCCTCAGTTTCGTTTTCACCACACTTGCCACAACGAAACTTGTTGCCACAATGACTGGCCGATTGCCCAACCTTTTGCAGTTGGTACAATTATAAAACCCTCGGTCTATACAAGCGCATCGGGCAAGAAGCTTGATCTAATTTTATAAAGTTTTGGAGAACGAACCGATGAACGTCACCGAACAACTTTTTTTTTCGTCTTGCAGCGATTCCTAATGTAAGGCTTGTTCGCGACAAAATCCTGGACAGATTAAATTTGGAATAAAACAAATTGGCTGTTAGTTCAATCCAAGATGCATTTTTTATTCATTTAATTGTGCATTATTAGTCATCTTAAAACTAATTACAGTTACTTAATTAGGCTGCATGAAGAAACTACGAACTTTTGAGTTTACTCCAGCCATTAGGGTATGTGCAGACTTCTCTGCAACCGGTTTAGCTGCTTTTGTCAAAGATTTTCGATTTTTTTCTATAGTTGTAGCTTGTTGTTTATATTGAGAGAGTTCTCTCTTCACGAGAGCCCAATACCGCTCGATAGGTCGCAACTCCGGGCAGTTAGGTGGATTCGCCTCTTTCGGTACAACATGAACTCCATTCGCTTTATACCATTCCTAAACATCTGTGGCGTAGTGACAAGATGCCAAATCAGGCCAGAATAGCGAGGGAGCGTCATGGCTGCGTAGGAATAGTAACAATCGCTTCTTTAGGCATTCGTCACGGAATATTTCCTTGTTTACTGTTCCGGTAGTGATGAAGCTTTGGCTTGCTAGACCACAACTGCATATTGCCTGCCAAACCAAATATTTTTTGGGAAACTTGGCCTTTTTCTTCGTCCTGAAATCCTCTACGCCGTTCCGTTGCATGGCAGTAACTAAGACATTCCGAGAAGCTGCTTAAAGTCTTCCAGCACATAAGTTTCATCGTCTATTATCACGCAGGAGAACTTCGTCAAATATTCGAGATACAACTTGCGAGCTCGGGTTTTAGCCGTCACATTCTGTTTATCATTACGGTTCGGTACAGTTTTCACCTTGAACGATTTCATACCTTGCCGGTGCTTGGAAGTATGCACGAAAGTTGCGAGACATTTTTATTTTTCTAGCCATAGTACGTACCGAAAGATCTGGTCTCTTCTGCAATATTTGCTTCAGCTTCGCGTCCTTCAGGTGGTTCCTGAGATCCATTTTTGTTCCGCTCCCAGCCTTCCTGGCTGTTGTCAAACGTGTATCGAAAGATTTAAGAACGTTATGGACCCAGCTTTTTTGCCAGTATTCTTACTGCCAGATCCGGATTTTCATTGCGACCGCACACAATTGCTTTTCGCACTTGCTCTACTTTCGAAGCCATCTTCGATCTAAAAGCTTGTAGTATCGCCAAAAATTGATTTTACACAATGAACAGACATACGTTCATCAGTCTGCGCAATATTTCACGCGTTGATGAAGTATTTCCAGAGATATACGTATTTAGGGGTGTCCAGATTTTGTCGCGAACAAGCCTTAGTTGATGTACATCCAGTATAGTCACAACTTCACGAGTGACTTAAGAGTTCCAGACTCGCATCGGAGACAACGTCATCGATCTCCACATCTATCTTTGGGCCGAAAAAAGACAACGTCTATTTGAGAACGGGTGGTGGTGCTTGATGCGTGTAACTTTAGCCTCAAAAGAGGCCATAGTTATGCACACAAAAATAAATACACACAATCACAATAAAAGAAAAAAAAAACCTTTACCAATCAATCAAATTAAGTGCTAATGTAAAAATGTTTCGCAAACACCATGTAAAACAAAATATAAGTAGTAGCAATAATCGGGCCCACAACCCTAATTAACTATCTTTGTTTCTCCCCTCTATGGGGAGACACAGACAAACACACGCTTCAAAATACAGGAGGCAAAATATTACAACAATAGCTATTCACTGGGCTTGAAGATACTTATACAATTATACTTAGCTGGCTATGTCAACAAACTCGATCGTTCGATCGAACCCGTCGAACGGCAGCTCGTTTGCTTGATGTTATGATTGGTCACTTTTTGGGGCTTTGGTTAATGTTCTCTTGCGATGATAATTTATGATGCACTTCGTTTCGATAAACTCAGTTTATGCATCGAGCTTCCGGGGCAATCGAACTCTATCACCTCAACACTTTTATTGAAAAAACAACGCGCGAGAAAAAAAAACACTTGTAAAGTATTGTGATGAAACACGGCAAATTTAGTCCTACCTCGTCACACACAAAATAACAAATAAATTAACTATCGACTCCGCAAAGCTTATGTAATTGCATAAAAGCCTCAAAATAAACGAACTGGATTGAAAAGTCTTCAATTCTAACCTAGCGGAAACCTATCGTCAAAACAAGCCAAACAAGCTGAAACGAAACGAGACCGTGGTTATTCGTTTTTCGGGCTTTATATGAGAAAAAAAAATCCATCCGGTAATTTCCGGGAAAACTCGTAACCCTGATAGTATTTTTCGTTCATAAATTCATAATTGAATGGATAAAATGTGATTAAAATCTCAAACCCTTTGGCTTATCCAACGATTGTTAAAAAAATACCTTATAGGCCACAATAAAGACACCGACGAATTTCAAGCTACGGTGCTGAACTTCGTCGGAATCCGAACTTTTTACAAATAGATACAATTTTTTCATGGATATTCAAAACATAGCACAAAAACACTCATATATCCCATTGAAAAGTACGTTTTTAAAAAAAAAATCAGATGTTTTGGTGAATTAATACAACTGTACCTCCATCCCTTTAAGAGTGAACTTCATGCCATCTCCTTTCTCTCAATCCAAAGTGTATTAGGTTTATACACGCCCCTGAAGGCATCACAAAATTCCATTCCAAATATTTCATTAAAATGAACCTGTGAACTTCTGGCCATTAAATTAATGGGGAGCTGTCGTTGCTCCAAACACGAAGAGTGGGTAATTAATTGATATCCCACGCACAGTAAATTTCACAACGATCAATCATCATTTGAACAAACTTCCAACCGGCAACGGCAGCACTCGACCCAATAGAATGTATTGAATTCAGCCTCATGAAAAAAAAAAACAGATTCTCGGCAGAAAGGTAGAAGAATCACCTTCATAAAATTTGCATCTCGGATATCCAGAATCCGGGTGATTGTTTTGCTTTCTGTTTTTTTTTCTGAATACAGACATATGCACCTACCAACTCCCACGAGTGTTCTTCTGCTGGAGCACACAACCCAAAAAGGAAGTCCATTCCTTTCCGCTCTTAATAATGGATGAAACGGCTTAGCAGATGGCGCTCATGAACAGACAAATACATTGATTTGTTTATATGTTGAAAACAGAGCGAATACAGTTTAGTAAAATTTTCTGAAAAAGAATAATTTAGACCATTTGATTGCAATTCAGATCTCTCGTTTGCTGGGTTTGATTTTCACCGTTAGGAAAGAGTCACCATGCTGTAAGTAGATGTGAGCAAACTGTAATCCACTTTTTGGAAATGAAATAAACATAGATGCCGATAGAAAATTAGCACACTGGTGCCTTCGAATACTGGGAATCGAAAAGTGGGTTGGCAACGTCATAAGAGTGGAATATTTTGGAAAGAATAGCATCGTTTAAGATCAATAAAAACAACATCAAGAATGGTGGTGACAGTCGAAGCTGTAGGCACTAGAACAATGAAATGCTTCCTGAAATAGCTTAAATCAATTATTGATAGGTCTTATCATCGGTCTGACCAAATCAAAAATGTATGAGATCAACTCGTATGACAAATGAAGATTAAGTTCACACGGGGAAAGTTTTCCCTTTATTTAGACCCCAAACCCCCCGCCTTTTTTTAATATGCATTTAACTGGTGTCCACTAAATAATGAGAACGAAAAGAATGGGTCAGGAAAAAAATACCAGTGAAGTTTTGTTCAAACTGATTTATTTTATTAAAAGGGTCAACTTAAATCTTCAAACTAAGTTTAGTGAATATTGTCATATGGTCCGTGGTCCGCCGTGCGGCGCAGCTTAGTCGTTATGCTGGAACATGACCGTTGGACGGCAGCCACATCGATTTTTCGGATGCAGCTTTTGATCCTGTTGGTAAGTTGCTTGGTGTTCTTGGCCTTCCAATTATCCTTGTATACCATGGAGCTCAAAAGACCGAAGAAATCCTCGATAGGACGGCACTGTGGCAAATTTGTCGGATTCCGGTCTTTTGGGACATATGGTATATTTTGGCTCTCCAAAAACGTTAGCGTTTTTTTTGCGTAGTGCGATGATGCCTTGTCCGGCCAAAACACGTATTTGCCATCCGAGTGATGTTGTTTAAGAAATGGGATGAGTATTTTCTGCAAACACTCTCTTTGGTACACCTCCTGGTTGATGGCCAAACCGCTTGGATTGAACCACGGCTTCGAAATACCCTTATCGGATATTACGATGTATAACATAACCTTCGATTCAAATTTGTGCTTGAACTTATACATTACTTTTGGAGGAGTAGTAGATTTGTCCTTAGTGTAGAATCGGTCGTTTCCCGGTATCTGAGACTTCGAAAGAGGAAAGTAGCTTTCGTCGTCCAGAACGAAAGATTTTCCGCCGTAATTCCGAGTCATCCAGCGGCATTGGGATTTCACGGTTTGAATCTGCTCATCTGTGTACTCTGGGGATCTGGTTTTCTTTCTACACACTATTCCTTCTTTCTTTAGCGTCTTGCAGATGAGTGACTTCGAACAATGGAACTTTCGGGCTGCTTCCCGTTGACTTACCGAATCCTTGTTGTTGAACATGCTGCGCAGCGAGCGGAGCGTTTTCTCATTCATTATTTTCGCTGGACGGCCGCAACCTTTCTTCCGGGTTACTCTCATGCATGCCAGGATACGGTATACGGTGGATACCGGAACTTTTTCACGACAAAAATGGTCCACCGTGTATTTTTTTCCACGATCTTCGTTCGCTTGAAAGAATTGTACAACGCGCGCGCGCAGTTCTTCCTGTTTCGACGGCATGCTGAACACGACTGAACATGTTAGAGTGAAATAAGAGTGTATGAAAATTTTCTGGAGAGTGCAACGATTCATTCATCTAAAGTGACATTTCTATGCGGCCGTTTTTGTTCTGATGGAAAAGTATTGAAATCATTCTCATTTTTTAGTGGACACCCGTTAGCCCCATTTTCTAAAACCAACCACCAAACCCATCCTCAGACATTAATCTCCAATTTTCAATTCTCTCTTCCTTACATTCCGACATATTATTGAAGAAATATGGAGCTGGTGCGCACAGAGCTAAAAGGACTTTTAATAAGAGAACATAGATCTTAAAGAAGTTAAAATTCATCGAATAGTAGAAATTGGTGAGACCATTCCAGTTATGGAAAACATGCAATTTTAAAACGCCACATTGACAATTAAAAAAATTTTCCATGCTTAGCAGTGGGTGACAAAGATAGAGTGCATCGTGAAAGTTTGAGAAACTTTTTTTATTATCTATTGATTGCTGGTAGGGAACGTTCAAAAATAGCAAAACCTCTTTTTTCTTTTATTTAGTCGTGATATTGACTGCAGAATAGTTCGGCAAAAAATGGTGACACGTCAATGATGGTTATCAGAATATATACTACCTTATGGCGAATTATCACACAATAGGTGTCACCACTTTTCACTCTTGATTTTGGTAATTTTAACAGCGAAATCGATAATATTCATTTTGAAAGCTTATCGCTGAAGATAAATAAGCGATTCCGTTTGTTCACATTTATCTGCCACCATGGAAGCCTTGCAGTAGCAAGTTTCAAAATTAAATTTTCAAAAGCATAGTCATAGTCTAATGTCAGATATTCAATAAGCAGGATAAGTAAGGATCAAGGAAACAGGAAACGTCATGTTCAATACATTGAAGGTGCCAGACGAACCGCCAGAACGAAGAAAATGATCAAATGTGTGAGGGAGCGAATTATACGGAATCCGGACGTATCTCGCCGAAAATTAAACGAACAATATCAAATTTCCCCTGGTTCGAAGAACAAGCAACGCTTTTCCAAATCCAGGGTCAAAAGAAGCAGAAGTATTTTGCAAAGAAGAAGAGGAAGGTGGAGGTGAACTTCCACCTGACGCAGTTCATGTCAGGCCATGGATGCTTCAGAAAGTATCGCCATAGATTTGGACACGCAGAGTCCAGATTTCTTGAACAGCGAAGAAACACTGCAACAGCGCGTGGCGAAATGCTAGAAAGCAGCGACGGAGATTTTATTTCCGACAATATCGTGCAGAAAATGTGCCAACATGAGAACACGTGGCACGCGGTGAACAGAACGATAACACAGATCATGTCATTGTTGCAGCAGAAATGGCGTGAAGACCTCAGAGCGTCGGGCCGCGATCGGAGTAGGCTAAAGCCTGTCCACGTTAAATTTCGGACACTTTTCTTTCAGTGTAGATTTTGAATTATTTCACGGATCGAAACGTTTCACTTATATGACAGCTAAAATTCTCCACTTTATTTCGTGGTGCAACATGATTACAGTCTTTTTACATTCAGTTAAATGGCGTCGAATCAAGTGGAAGTGCGCAAACGCATTTTGTTCGAACGGCAGCAAAATCCAAATTTATCGGTAAGTGATCTTGCCAAGAAACTAAAACTACCGAAAAGTACTGTGTTTTGTGTTTGCAAATCATTTGACTAGCGCTTGACTGTGGATCGGAAGGTTGGAAGTTGAACAAATCGAAAAGTATGCTCCCGACAAATGGACAAGAAGGTGGTAGCCATTATTGAGAAAAAAATCTGAATCTTTTTGTGCGAAATGTGGCTTGCAAAGTTTGGAAGTCAAAATCATACGTACAAAAAGTGAAGCAGAGGCAAGGACTGAAGGCGTACAAATTGAAAAAGGTGCCCAACCGTGATGACATGTAAAATTTCACTGCAAAAAGTCGTAGGGAAGCGGAACCTATGTTCACCATAGTACATATATTCATCACATTCTGCAGTCATCCAACTTCAAACGTAAAAAGATGTTTAATTTCTCCAATAAACGGACGCAGTAACCAAAAATATATAATCCTGGCAAATAAAATTAGGTCTTGAATATAATTAAAAGCTACAAAAACGTTTCGGAGACTTAAATTTCGTAAAAATAATGAGCAGTCAAATTTTCAACACAATTTCTTACCTTTGCACTACAAATTCGTCGTATTAATCTAACCGTACTAGGGAATATACCCGAGCCAGACTCCAAGTTTTCTCTTTAATTGCACTTTATCCTCACACATTTTCGTTGCGGAATTGCACAAACCATTAAAGTCACACTTCACTTATTACACTAGCCACACGAGAATCTACGAATACGTGATAAAATACGAGAAAACTATGGGATTAATTTTCACAATAATTTAAATACGCTTGCACCTATTCTGAACCGTGTTTACAATCGACGTAAACGCTTGATGTTGCCAAACTATTTTATTATGACTCTTATTCGAATGAAATGGTTTTGGCAGTACATCAATATCACCTGTTTTGTGGGAGTGCTACAAATCGCCCAAAGTTAAACTATTTTATTTTTCCATAGATTAAATAAATAATAACATGCTTCTAATTGTAGATTTTTTCAATATTTACCGAGAAATAAAATCCCACATTTAATAATATTTTTCCATCTCTGTTGAATTTGGCGGCACTGCTCACATACTGTATAGCATACACATCAACACGCACACTAGTTCAATTCATAGAGCATTCTATGCCCAACGTTATGGTGAGTCTTGTTGTCAATATTCTCATGGAAGAATAACAAACAAACCCGTTCATTTTGTCTTGGTTATATACAGGCTATCCAACACAATTAAAGTGCTGTCAAATGATCTACTTCATGCGAGAAATTTAATTTTGGGTGTAGTAGTGGAGAGCGTTAACTTGTTTATATTTTTTCATGATTAAAATCAGTACGATTAACATATGTACACAGATGGGATTATTGTTTTTCGTGATATTATTAAAATAGGTACATAGCAGTGGCAACTTTTCCGTATTAAATTGGAAGAAAATTATCAGAATCGAATGTTTTGTGCGTTGCTAAACGATTAACGGTAAGTGGACGAATAAATTGGGAATAACTTGTGTACTTAGTGTTCGGTATTCAGTGCATATTCACCGATTTCCACTGGAGGTCTGCTTATTGAGCTCAAGATAGGTACCGCTTCCCTACTAAGGAGCTTTACACCAATTTTTTGCAAACATTTTCTTGTATCATAATAGACGACGAAACATACGTACTCGAAGACTTTAAACAGCTTCCGGGTGTGGCTTTTCATACCGCAATGCAAAGGATCGCCGTTGCCGAGCATTTCCGGACAAAGAAGGTATCCAAATGCCCGAAGAAGTATTTGATTGGGCAGACCATATGTAGTTTTGGTCGAAAATCTAAAAATTTCGTCTCTATCGGCACTATTAATAAGAATGTGTACGAGAAATAATGTCTGCAAAAGCGGTTATCAGAAGCTACGACTCTCCAGCTCTGCTTTGGCCTGATTTGGCCTCTTGTCACAATGCGAAATCCGTCATGACATGGTATAAGGTACCCCAAGTAACAATTTTAGTTTTAATCCAGCCGTATAGCACTCCTTCCGGTTTTGTTGACCTCCTCTATGTTTCTTTAAAGCCGAAATTTGTACAAACTGGCCCATTCTATAGATGGTTGTGAAAACAAGTCAATAAAACCTTTATAAGACCATACAGATTTTGAAAATGTTCTAGTGAAAGATGTTCTGACCACGAGAACCTTCATAAAACCTATTGGCTGCCATGAAAACCAGCATACGGCCAAATGGCCACAGCTGTCAAACTTTTGTGATATCGTGGTTGGTTTTCGTTGTTTTGCTTTGTTCGATTCGCTGGCACTGCTGATTTATATCGCAGTAAATAATATCTAAGAAAACAGCTCTTGTGCTATTTGATAGCAAAATATCTGAAACAAATTGAGTTTTTTACAGCGTATCATGCTCCAAATCATATGCGCATTTAATGTTATGGGGAATATTGGCACGATAAGAGCCGAAAATTAATGCTCCTCGGAAATTATGCGAGTTTTCAAAAACAAAAACAAAATTAAAAGAAATATGTTCGATAAATTAATCATGATTATCTTGAAAATGGATGGAATTCAATAAGGTTATCTAAAAGAATGCCGAAATTGGTCTCCGATCTATAGTTAATTTGCATTATATTTAAAATTTGGTGCATTTATTATTCCACATGTCAATTATTTCTTATATTTCAATATGGCGATTGGAAAAAATCACAGTTTTGCCAAAAGCCAATTTATCTTCGCAATGGCTACTATAAAACTATTTGGTCATTTTGTGACTCCCTCAATGTCAATTTGCCGTTTAATGCATTTAATGGAGGCAAAATGGTTTTAAAATACTTTTTCAACTGGCCATAATAAAATAATATGAATGAGTCCTAAAACGGCATTTCAAAACAGCATTTTACGAGTTCACAAAGTCGAAATAAAACCTTTGATAGCAGTAAATGGAATTTGAGAAAACAAGGTTTCAATACCGTTGTAAACAAGCTGTGTAGGTACTTATAAAGCTGACTCAAATATGAAACCTATTGGCACCTCTTTGTGCCATAATAAAACCAAATTGATTTCTAGTGGCTTTCATAAAACCTTAATCAAACTTATTAAAGCTGGATAGTTTTGGCAATGTTACTTGGGACAAGAGATCAAATACGTGCCAAAAACCAGAGCTTCGCCCAATAGAGAGGTACTGGGCCCTAGTTAAGCGGAAACTCTTCGAAACTAAGATGGTACCGATGATTTCAAGATAAGATGGAGAATCGTCACGGCGGGCGTATCTGAGGATACCGTACGGAATCTGATGGCGTGTGTACCACAGAAAGTTCGGAATTTCACAGAAAGAAGGATAAGATGTTAATCAACTGTTTCTAATGTAGATATAACTCTATTAATATGAAATAAACCATAGGTTTTGTTGAATTATGTGTAATTTTTTTTGCTGCTATTATTTTGGTGTCCGAAATTTAACGTGGACAGGCTTTAGATCCACCGTCGGGGACTAGGTCGAGTTGTCCGAGCGTTAAGTAGAATCGGTAAGGGTTGTCGGGCTGTCTGCGAACCGGAAGTCTTCATCCACCGGAATCGTTGGACCGACCTCGGCACCTGACCGACGAGCAACGAATAAACGGTTACGGGAGAACTTCCTGCTTCGGGAAAGTGCTTTGTTGGAGTAGGTTAGGTCCACCGCCGGGGGCTACTTTAAGTAGTTCGCGAAGGATCACCGTCAAACGGTCATCGGGCGCTTGTGGACCGGAAATTTCTCTCCACTGGAATCGTAGGGCCGACCTCGGCCTTTGGTCCCGGGTGATCTTCCACTGCGGGGAAACTCTTTGTCGAATTAGGATAGATCCACCACCGAAAACTATTCCGAGTAGTAAGTAGGGAAATATCGGCTTGAGGCGTCGGGGCAATCCTCTACCCGGTATCTCTGGACCGACCAGCCAAATCCGGAAAAGCAACATGTACCGTTATATGTTTCGGGAGATTTCGGGTAACTTTCGCCGAAGTAGGCTAGCTCCACCATCGGGGCGAAACACCAGGTCGTCGGGCGCCTGCGAAGCAGAAGACAACCGGAAACGCAGGACCGACCTCGGTATCCAACTGGATTGTCCGAAGCAAAACGAATAGCGGAGTAGCAACATGTCTCAGAGCTACGCAGCACAGCCAGTGTACCCAACAAGTACAGGAGCATGCACCAGCACCAGTAGAGGTTGGGCAGGGTCACCTCATGCACATACATACACCTACACACTTACACGTACATACTTACACACATACATTTAGCATACTTATCGAGTTGGTATATGACATTTGGCACTGTGAGCCTCGGAAAGACGGGATCGCAATGCCCCCACATTTACAATATATGAATTTTACTCGAGACGTAATTCATGTTTGTAAAAAGTCGAGGAACGGAAAGGAAGATTCCGTGTAAAATTATGTCTCCTGAAACTGACACATACGCAATTCGACGAAAGATGTGTTTGATTGAATTTAATTTCTCATCTCTTTCAACTCATTCTTATGTGCTAAAGGACGCTTGCATGTGTCGGACTCAGGGGACAGAAATTTACATGAGATTTTGGTAGTGTGCCTCTTTGTAGGAAGAGTAAAAAGGTAACTCAAGTTCCAACCCTTAATTCCCAGTTTCCCCAATCCCCAATTCTCTTTCTTAAAAGTTTTAGTACTGTAGTGTATCTTAATGAAAACTGCCCACTAAGCGAAAATTAATCGACCAAAAAACCTCATTCAATCAATTATCCAAGCACAGGTAGGCTGAGACGTGGAAAGCTTTCAATATCCTTCACCTATTAAGATAATACTGACCCTCTGAAACACGACCGAGCAGATGCAAAGCATACAAGCAAACTCGATTAATCCAACCGCATTAACATATTAGACAGATCCAACCCGTCTCTTATCCCAACCTCACCTGCTTGCACCTTCCGGGGCCATCTTCATCCAACCAATTAGCCTTAATGGTATCCTTCTCGAAGTGATGAACTTTCCGCTGGTAGATGCTACCGTCTCCATCATCCAGGAGGAAATTCTCGGCATCTGCTGCAACTGCCATACTTCCACCATCATCACCTTCCGAGTTGCGTTGATTGCTAGCCTTTCGCCACGATTTCCTGGCACTGCTAGCGGCGCGAAATATCGATCTGAGTCGGGTGAATCTGCCAACGGATGCTCTGTCACCATCGTCGTTGGCGTTCTGATATCCTTCCGGTGCCTGTTCTCGCTGCAGTGGGTGCATTTTTGTTGTTGCGTCAGATGTGCCAAGGCCACGTCCCCAGCGTGCAATCAGTTGATTTCCCATTTCCCGTCTCGACCCGGCGATAATGTTCGTTAATTTCTCTTCTCAGCAATTTGCATCCGCGTCCGGGTCCTTCCCACCGCTTAGGGGTGTGATTCAAAAAAAAAAAAAATCTTAATTACTTAACAATGGGGAGACGTTGGGAGGCCAAATTTGTGCTAAGAGAAAAGATGGCACTTTAATTGACGTCAAAGACTTTTTTCTGTTGAATTTAATTGTCGCTGGAGATTCGCACGGCACGACCGAAAATTATTGACGTGAGCACACTGATTAACATCGGATATCGAACTGCATTGGTTCGACGCTCCGGGGAGGTACGATTCCGATTGATGTTTGATGGTGGATTTATCCTGTCAGTGAAACGTGAGGTTTTATCGTTATCAAACCTCAATGTTGACTCATGACGAGCACCAGTATGAGGGGTGAAATATGTAGGATTCAACGCTATTAAGTTCGAAACTAAGGCAGTTGGGATGAAATTTCACATTTTAAAAAGATCATTCACGTTTTCATGGCGACCAAGAAGGTGTAAAGAAAGGCCAAAAATACTTTAATCCCCAAAAAAATAACGCACGCCATAAGGCTTTGCTGAACAATATCTGCTGCAAAACTGTTGCAATCTTATCAGTTGCAGAAATCGATTTGTGAAAGCACCCGCTAATTAGAACTGGTTTTTGTGGTGACGTTTGAATGATGTGACATTTTGTCAGCTCTGACGTGAAAACTGTTGTTTATCAAATTCGTTGTATCTGGATTGAACTTATACGACACTAGACTGAAAAAAGGTTGAACGTCAATCTGAATCCTCCGATCAACTATGAAGTTCCCTTAGTATGAGAATTCCCGCATATTATGACAACACAATTTTATATTAACATTTAGTAAATACTTGCAAAATCAAGCAATGTTTGCACAGCGAGAGAGATATTATTATTTAAACACTTTTTCTTATGAATTAGCAATAGAAAACCTAGTTTATTTATTTCCAGGTTTCAAACAAATGCCACTAGAAAATTTGGCGTCTCGTGATTAAAAGTTTAATATGTTCGATGAGCTCAATCTTTAAAAAGGCTTGATTGAGTAAACATAGTCATAATCTCGTTTTAGTAGCGTTTAATCGTTATTCGTGATTTAATCAGATTACGTCCATTTCGATTTCTCGTATAACTTATGCTTTAGTTTAGGTAACATTTTCAGGTTTGGTTTGAAGGTTAGCCAAGGTAGTATTTCTCAAAAAAAGCCGAATTTCATCGAATAGTAGAACTTGGTGAGACCATTCCAGTTATAATAAACTTGTTTAAGGTCATTGCTACTGTAGTAAAATCGACAGTTAAAAAAAAGGGCACGAATATCAGCTTCCAATGCCGCCTGTTCTGTGCTTTGAGAACGGGTGAAACTCCAAAAGAGCTTCGTGAGAGTTAGAGAAGCATTTTTGCCTTATTGGTCCATTTATAGAGAGAGCTTTCAGATAGCACAAGATTTATGTCTTCTAACAAAGCCCAACTGACTTCTATATTGATTTCACGTCTAATCTAAAAGCGTCGAACATGAACCATGAGTACACTTTAGTGAAAAGTAAACTGTAGTGTGTTTCCATTATTTTGGCTGAATATCTCTGGAGATGGTTGGTAAATACGATCCAAGCTAACTTCCTGCGCATTCAGGTATAAAATAGATCCTTCTTATTGGACCAAAGCCTCTTATCCAGTAACTCCTATCCCTTTTTACCCGTGATACTAACTGAGGAACGCGTAACCCTAGGAAATATCGGGTAACCAACTCCGGTGGGACCTTGGTCGTTTGTTGACAGGAAAAGCGGGTTCCTTTTTCGAAAAGTGCAGCCTATCCGAGCGACTGTTCTCCATGTTAGGGGCGGCTCAAAAAGCGTCTGATCTCCATGTAAGGGGCGGCTGATCATCGTCCTTGTGCTAGCGTGGGACTCTAATCAGTGCTGTGCACGATGGTCCACCGACGAGATAGGGGTGGTTGGTGCAGGTCCTACAAGTCAGCCGTAAAAACCCTAAGTACAGGAAACACACAATGCTAATATGGACCGGAACAATCGGCATAGACCCAGGCGACGAAAACGGACTAACGATTGAAAACTCGAAACATCGAACTGTAAGCCTTTCAATTGTTCGGGAAGTACCCGCATTATTTCACATTATGGTTGACATTGTAGCGCTGCATGAGGTTTGCTAGAAAGGATCGACGGTACATACGTATAGGGATCGTTATATCATCTACCAGAGCGGCGGCATTACACACGAGCTGAGTACAGCTTTTATCGTGATGGGCCAAATGTAAAAGCGCGTGATGGGGTGGTGGCCAATCGACAAAAGAATTTGCAAATTGAGTACCAAAGGCCGTTTCGTCAATGTCAGAATAAGCAAAGTGCACAGCCCTCACCAAAGAAGTGACGATGACGATAAGGACGCTTTTTAAGCGCAGCTGGAACGAGCATACGACATCTGCCGAAGCCATGATGTCAAAATCGGAGATTTCAACGCTCAGGTTGGCCAGGAGGAGGAATGCAGATCGGTTATAGGAAAGTTCCGCGCACATCAGCATACGAACGAAAACGGTCTCAGACTCATCGAATTCGCCGCCTCCAAGAATATGGCCATACGTAGTACCTACTTCCAACACAGCCTTCCTTATCGGTTCACCTGGAGTTCACAGACCGAATCACAAATCGACAACGTTTTAATTGCTTTAAGGTACTTCTAGGATAATATCGACGTCCGGACCTATCACGGTACAAACATCGGTCATTCAAACCAGGTTATGGTCAAATTGCACTAAAGACGGTACAACCTGGAGCGACTGAGGCCACCCGAAGTCGCAAATGATTACGCGCGAAGCCAAGAAGCAGCGTTCCCGGATGAGGGAGAGCTGATCGAAGCCCCTCTTGAGGACTGCTGGAGTAGTGTCAAAGCAGTCATTAACAACACAGCTGAAGGTACCATTGGGTTTATGGATAGAAATCGCCAGAACGACGATTCGACGAGGAATGTCAGAAGGTTTTAGATGAGAAGAATGCAGCGCATGATGCTGCAGCAAGGAACCCGTCAAAATGTGGAGCGATACAAACAGAGGCGAAGACAGCAAACTATTTTTTTTTTTTCCCGGGATAAGCCGAATGGAGGAGTTGGAGTGCAAAGAAATGGAGTAGCTGTATCGTTCTCAAGATACGCAAATATTCTACAAGAAACTCAACGCATCCCGCAAAGGCTTTGTGCCGCGAGTCGAAACGTGTCGGGATACGGTTGGAGTTATCTTGACGGATGAATGTGAGGTGGTCGAAAGGTTGAAGCAGCACTAAGATGAACACCTGAGTGGCGCGGAAGCGTAACATCAAGACAGCAGGAGAAATTACTTGATCGGAACGGCGGACGAGGGAAATGTGCCAAATTCCAAGATAAGCGAAGTTAGGGATGTCATCAAACAGCATAACAACAACAAGGCAGTTGGAAAGGATAGTATCGGAGCAGAACTTATAAAAATGGGCCCATATAAGTTAGCAAATTGTCTGCACCGACTGATAGTCAGGTTCTGGGATACAAACAGCTACCGTAGGAGTGAAAAGAGGGAGTTATATGCTTCTTCTTCTTCTTCTTTAGCATTTCAAGCTTATTGCTTTCACAATTAGCTTATTGCTTGCTCTCAACTTAGTGTTCTAAATGCACTTCCACAGTTATTAATTGAGAGCTTTCGATGCCAAGTACCATTTATGCATAAGTATGATTGTGTGGCAAATACAATCATACGCTATGCCCAGGGAGTCGAGAAATTATCCTTTACGAAAAATTCCTAGACCAGACCGGGAATCGAACCCAGCCACCTCCAGCATGGTGTTGCTTTGTAGCTGCGCCTTTGCCGACTGAGCTAAGGGAGGACCCGGGAGTTATATGCCCAATACACAAAAAGGGTCCTCCCTTAGCTCAGTCGGTAAAGGCTCAGCTACAAAGCAATACCATGCTGGAGGTGACTGGGTTCGATTCCCGGTCTGGTCTAGGAATTTTTCGTTAAGGAAAATTGCTCGACTCCCTGGGCATGTGGTGTGATTTTACTTGCCACACAATCATACTAATGCAAAAATTGTAACTGGCATAGAAAGCTCTCAATTAATAACTGTGGAAGTGCATTTCGAACACAAAATTGAGAGCAAGCAATAAGCGAACTGTGAAAGCAATAAACATGAAATGCTAAAAGAAGAAGAAATACACAAAAAGGGTCACAAGTTGGAATGTGAAAACTACCGAGCGATCACTATTTCTACGTTGCGGCAGATCCTCCGAATATCAAGTTCCTACGCACCACCTATTAATCGATTTCACAGCCACATACGATACTATTGATCGTGAAGAGCAATGGAAGATTATGGACGAGAAAGGTTTTCCCGGGAAACTGACTATACTGATCAAGGTAACGATGGATGTTGTACAGTGCTGTGTGAAGATTTCGGGTGTGTTATCAAACTCGTTTGAAACACGCAAAGGATCTCGTCAAGGCGATGGTCTTTCCTGCCTCCTGTACTACATTGCGCTAGAAGGTGTTATGAAACGTGCGGGATAGAACATGTGGGGCACGATTTTTAATAAATCCAGTCAATTCATTTGCTTCGCTGTCGACGTGGACATTAAGAACGTTCCATGCGGTTACTGAGCGGAACATCAGGTTTGAAACGTGAAGCAGAAAAGGTTGGATTAAGGCTGAATACGTCGAATACTGGCAGGAGGAACCGAGCGCGACAGAGCTCACACAGGCAGAAGTGTGACTATTGACGATGAGTTCGAAGAGGTAGGTGAGTTTGTGTAACTCGGATCACGTCGGATAACAACTGAAGCAGAGAAATTCTGAGACGCATAATAACCGAAAGTCGCGCTTACTAACTATGGACCCTATGCTTACTATGCTCGAGGAAGACCTGCAAACACTTGGAGTTTTCGAACGACGTGTGCTTAGGACCATCTTTGGCGGTGTATGTGAAAACGACGTATGTAGAAGAAGAATGATCCACAAGCTATGGCTAAAGCTGGAAGGGAACAATGGGCGGAACACGTTGAAATGATGCCAGACAACAATCCCGTAAAAATGGTGTTTGCCTCGAATCCGGCCGATATAAGACGGCAGGGGAGCGCTGCGAGACTGGTGGTTAGATCAAGTGGAGCAATACCTAGAAAGTGTAGGACGCTTGAGAAACAGGAGACAATCAGCCCCAAACCGCACCCTAAAATTGTGGCGCACGTGTGATCCTGAAGGGGGCATTGAACTAGCAAAACAAAAATTTATGATAACCACTGAGCTCCGTTTAACTCCTCAGTCATTATCGTTAAAACGATGCCAACATTGACACAAGGTCTTTATAATTGAAAAATGTCGAGCATTGGTCAAATGTCAATGTTTTCCGATCCAGTTCTTGGCATATTAGTTCAACTAGCACTTTATTCCGTTTGCCGAAACCGATCTTAACAACAACTTTCATGAATTCCACACTTTAAGATACCATATTGTAGCTTTTAAACTGAAGTATGGGGGCTGAACAATTTCGAAAAATGTTGAGTGCTATAAGTGATTCATTTAGATTACAAATTCCCGGTACTTTTTGATCATTGTGTATTAGTGCAAAATATAGCACGTCTTTTCTATATATGCATGTGACAAACTGATATCACTAGTCGGCAGTGTTTCACTCCCATCGAGTAAATATGTTGAATTTTATAGATTTAATCCCGCTGAATCCAATAATGGGCACATAATTGCAGTAACACGTCCAGTTTTTGAGAAAAATGAGTTTTAAATTCACAAACACGTATTTTTATTAAATAGGTTTACTTGCTAGCCACATTTCATTTTGACTCTGAACCCATTGGTGCTCACAGATTTTTTCTAACTCGTATGATTGATGAGTAACACCGATTTTATATATATTTACAAAACTACGAACTTTCATGAAAACTATGGCTTTTCGATAGGGATGATGGAATTCACTGTCTTGTTTCGGCAATGCAGTCTTAATTGAGACTACCTAGCCAAAACAAGATCATCATTTTGATTAAAAAAAATCATTAAAAAAAGTTGTATTTTGAAGTTGTTGGGTTCGTATTTTATGGAATGGACCTCTCTAAAATTTTCAGTCAGTCAGTCAGTCAGTCAGTCAGTCAGTCAGTCAGTCAGTCAGTCAGTCAGTCAGTCAGTCAGTCAGTCAGTCAGTCAGTCAGTCAGTCAGTCATCATATTCTGTAGATGCACTATCAATAAATGAATAAATGCCTATTGGGTTTGCAAAAGAACATTTGGCAACAAATGGGGCCTACGTCCAAAAATGATTAAATGGATTTACACCAGCATAGTTAGGCCAAGCATTACCTACGCCTCTTTAGTGTGGCGGCCAAAAACAAAAGAAGTAACTGCTCAGAAAAAACTGGGTAAGCTGCAAAGACTAGCATGTCTTTCAATAACCGGGCCAATGCATTGCACACCATCTATGGCGCTAAATGCCCTGTTGAATTTACTACCACTTCATCAATTTATAGAGTTGCAAGCAGGGAAAAGTTCTCAATTAATGATACGAGCCGACGGGATTCAAAAAGGAGAATTGGTGCGCCATTTAGAGATCCTTAAAAACTTCCATTTGAATCCAGCGACAAACTCAATAGTAGACTCGATGCCGATGAAAGCAAACTATGAAATAACCTTTAAAGTAGTCGCAACAAGTCGCTACTTATGGGAACAAGGTGGGCCAAGTCTTCGTTCGGGCTCTATTGTGTTTTTCACAGATGGTTCAAAGAAAACAGGATGTGGGGTGTTTGGTCCGGGAATAAAAAAAATTACTTTGGGACAATATCCAAAAGTATTTCAAGCGGAAATTTATGCAATAATTGAATGTGAGAAATTCGCAAATATTTGTATTTGCTCAGATAGCTTAGCAGCTTTAAATGCAGTTAAAGCATATACATATCAGTCAATGTTAGTTTGGGAATGCATTCTATTATTGAAGCAATTGGCCAGTAGGAACGAAGTCAATTTGTACTGGGTTCCCGGATATTGCGGAATAGAGGGAAATGAAATAGCGGATAGTCTGGCCAGGGAGGGCTCCGAAGCTGAGTTCACAGGTCCGGAGCCATTCTGTGGAGTTGCAGATTGTTCAGTAAAGATGTAGTTTAAGCAGTGGGAAATTTCTACGGTACAAGCAAACTGGTATACCACAGATACATCACGACAAGCAAAAAGATTCATAGTACCGAGTGAGAAAAACGCTCTAAACCTACTGAAATTAAACAAAAATAATCTGAGGGTGATAACTTGTTTATTCACTGGCCACTGCCCTAGTAGATATCACTTGGAAAAAATGGGTAAACTTGAAAACCCTAGATGCCGATTTTGCCAACTAGAAAGCGAAACTTTGGAACATTTGCTCTGCGATTTTGCTTTATTTAGGACTCGGCTTCGAATTTTAGGAAAAGGGCTTCTACAACCCTATGAAGTCTGGCAGCTAAGTCCCAGTAAGGTAATAGACTTTATTAGGCAAGTCGAACCTAACAGGGACAAAATGCGGGGTCAGACATTGCCCACGACTTGAAGATATTTTAATGTATTCATTATTGTTTCACACTTGTTAAATTTGTTTAATTTGTCTACATATACATCATATAACATACTATATCATTCAGAGTTTTATCATCAGGGGTGAACCAGAGAAATCAAAGTTTGAGAGTCTAATAATCTAACAACCTAACATACATACTACATAGTACATACAGTCAGTCGCAAAATTGAGTGCACACCTATAGTTTCATTAGTAATGTAACGTTTTTCAGGGATTAAAAGAAATTAAATGACATCAATCATAGTTTAACAATAACTTTATTTCTCTTCCATATGATTGGTGGGCAAAATAAAAACAATAACAAATGAATTCATTACAAAAAAAATTAAAAAGAAAAAAAACATCAATTCTCACCTGGCAAAATTGAGTGCACAGTCAACTTTTTATTAATAAAAACAAGTTTAAATGCCCGTAGACATAAAAAAAAAACAAATTATTTAATATTTGGTGTGTCCTCCCTTGGCCTCCAGCACGGCTTGTAAGCGACGCGGCATCGACTCCACTAGCTTCTTAGTCACCGATGATGGAATATTCTCCCAAATGTTCTGAATCGCCGATTTGAGATCCTTCTTATTTGTTGGGTTAACATTTTTTAGTCGATTCTTAACCTCACACCACAAATGCTCAATAGGATTTAAATCAGGTGATTGGGGAGGAGTTTTGAGTTGTTTCGGGACATTATAGAGCAACCACTCACGTACTACGTAGGAGGTATGCTTGGGATCATTATCTTGCTGGAAGTAATAAACCCGTGGTAATCCCAATTTTTGCACCGAAGGTTGAAGATTTCGTTTCAGGATGTTGAGATAACCCATTTTATCCATGGTCGTTTCTATAAACTCCATAGTGCCGGTTCCACTAGCCGCCATCGAGCCCCACATCATTACGCTTCCTCCTCCATGCTTAACGGTTGGGCACAAATTTTGTGATTGCAGCTCCGATCTTGGCTTTCTCCACACCATTTGCCTTCCATCCGATCCAAACAAGTTCACTTTCGTTTCATCGGTGAAAATTACTGTGTTCCAGAAATCCTGAGGTTTGTCCACATGTTCTTTTGCAAATTCCAGCCGCTTTTTGATGTTTGCTTTTGAGAGAAGTGGTTTTTTCCTAGCAACTCGGCCATGCAAATTATGTCTGTGCGCCGCGCGTCTGATGGTATCGGCACTAACGGGTCTTTTAATGTTGTCAGCAACCTCCACAGCCAATTTCGGAATGCTTGTTCTAGGATTTTTTCGTAATGTTCTCACAATTTGCCGTTCATCTCCAGGTGTTAGAATACGCTTTCGCCCTCTACCAGCAAGATTTTTCACAGTCCCTTCGCATTTCCACTTTTTGATAATTTTGAATACTGTCGAATGTGGTCTACCAATGATTTCAGCAATTTCCCGCAATGATTTTCCACGGCAGCACAGACTTATTACCTGAGTTCGCGTATTAATATCCGTTTCCTTTCTTTTTGTAGCCATTTCGATTAGAACTCAGTTGAATTGCAGTAAACAATGAATTTGACCACTCTGCTAGCAGCTGACAGATGCTCATAGTGACACTGTTATAAAACATCACGGAAATTTTCAATTGATAAATACATAAAATGAAATATGTTGACGAACACAAAAGTGGACACTCAATTTTGCGACATTGAAAATGGCTCATTTATCATATTTTCGACAATTCTAAAAAACTGAGTAAAAGTTTGCATGTTATGTGTGCACCCATCACTAGCTGCAAGATTAATTTATTGAACTCCATGGCAAATTTTCATGCATAGTGATATTTGTCTTGGAAATGTTAGAAAAATGTGAACTAGCAGGTGTGTGCACTCAATTTTGCGATGGACTGTACATTTTCCCCCCCCACAAAAAAAAAAAAACCCAAAAAAAAAAAAAAAAAAAAAAAAAAAAACCAAACCCCCAGCCCCTCACCCCCCCCCCCCCCAAACAAACCACAAAAAAAACACCCCCCAAACCAAAACCCAACCCCAACAAAAATTTCTTTCCACCCACCAACGGACCCATTTTTTCACAAACCAAAAACACCACCAACAAAGGGCTCATTTTTTTAGTAAGCCTTTTCGTCTGTACCAACCGTCCCCACGGAACGACGTAGTTTGCCTGTCTTGATATTAGTTTAATCAGATAGACACACAAACATTATTTTCAAGGGCACCGAAACAAATACGTGCCTTGTGATTCTCATTGGTCCGTGTAGTTCTCTTGAAAACAAAATAGGAAATCCTTTAGCGTATATCAATACAGTAGTAATTATATCTCCAGAATGTCATGTACAGATCTACAGCCTTCCACGCAAACGTTATTCACAGTTCCGAAATGATTGCAGCTGCAAACGAGCGGGTCAAACAGCACCCTTCCCAACCCACCTGCATAATGACAGAGACCCATTTAAAATCCCTTTCTTTTGCAATTAGATAGAATCCATTATGCTTGCCTTCTTGGCCTCGTTCATGGCTCCTCCTTGCCAATAAGCACAAAAGAAAATGCAGATTTGTTTCCATCATTCGATATTTTACCTCGGAGTAAAAATAGATGATAAATCCGGGCCTCCCCCCGCCTACGATTTATGCCCAGGGTCGAAGAGTCATATCACGCGCATTATCAGTTTGATATCGATTGCGATTGCCGGCTGAATTATGGGTTCCCAGCACAGAGCGCATCACATCGGCGACCGATGTCAAACGAAACGCCCCTGTAGGTTTTTCCGTTTCCGCCGTAGTCGTGGAACGGTTTGCACTATCAGCCATCAACGGTGGGGGCGCAGTTGAGCATGGGATTGTCAAATCCAGTTTGGTCTGAAATCCAGCAGCAGGCAAACAACCGACCCCTCGGAAATGTTTGTTTCAATTTAGCGTTTATTTACGTATTCATCGGCGTTTTCGTAGCAATCAGGGTCATTTCGCCGCACTGGGTTTCGACGACGACGACGACGGGAGCACGTTTATGCTGTGTGAAATGAGAAGCGAAGGGTGGTGGATAGTCCATTTGGTTCCTTTTTGGATCGGTTCGACTGACAGCTTATCATTTTGCGTTTCGAAACGCCTGCTTAGCTGATGATTGAGGAGGGAGCTCGTATGTGGATTTAATTACGGTGATTCCCTCGCTACCGGCTGTATTTCAACTGCGCGTTTGAGGATTGATTGTACGATAGTGGGTGATTCTAAATAGGTGTGGGGTGGATACTTGACAAATGTGCATTGCAACAGGTTTGCACTTTGTCCTATTAAAACGATCTACACTATTCTACAGCTACTAGAGTCGTGGTACATAGAGATACCATAGGTACCATAGGCACAACATGAATAGGAACACCGGGAATGACGGGTATTTCTGGATCTAGGACGGTAAATATTACTGGATCAGTCGGAGCAACTCTTCTCGAAAAATTGAACATCTTCAAGCAGGATTTTCTATGGTATTTGCTGCAACGCTTGCACAAGAACATCAGAGTCGAAGAAAATAAGCAGTGGTTCAGACTACCGTAAAAGAGAAAAATGTTTAGATTTTTTTTATTTTATATAAGAGAATGTATCGTTTCTGATGAAAAATCGCGACTAACTTACAGTCATTGGAAAAATAAAGGACCCACCGAATTATTCTATCAAGTTAACAATTTTATCAGCTGACTCCATTCGGCAGTATTTTGAATATTTTTTCTAACAAGATGTTTGATTTTAAAGATGTTACGATTTGAAATGTCAATGGCTTTAAAGCAAGAACACTTTTTACAGATATTAATAGACAAAGCGAAACTCAAACAGGAGGTATACAAACTATATCAAATAAGAGAAAACTCGGATTGCAAACTATCCGTCCAAAAGACACCTAGAATGTGATAAAATAAATTTAATCACACTGAAAATTGATTTTATACCTTATGGCACAGTGTGGGGTCAATTTATAACTTTCATCGTTTCAGCATTAATCGCCCTTGGATTTATAACCTATAGACTGTTCCAGAAAGTATAAGCACACTTTCAAAATAACAAAAAAGTCATGTTTTTTTTAGTTTTAATAATTTTATTTGGCAAATCATATTTGTATTTGTGTTTTATATAATATTTTACTCTCGTTTAATCAAAATATTTAATCATAGCCAAGACTCCTAACTTTTCCTCGAACATGACCCATTAGCTTCTGCACAGTGGTACTTCCCACCATTTTGACCACTTTTGGCCAATCTTTTTAAATTTTTGGATGTCGTCCGCTGGTTTTATGAATTTTCGAAGCTTTGCTTTGGTTAAAGCCCAAAAAGTCTCGATTGACCGTGCCTCCGGGCAGTTCGGCGGATTCATGTCTTTCGGCACGAAACATACATTTTGACTTTTGTACCATTCTACAGTGTCCTTTGCGTAATGATATGACGCCAAATCAGGCCAAAACACTACTTGAGCTTCGTGCTGCCTGATCATCGGCAATAATCGCTTCTGGAGACATTCCTTAACGTATTTCTGAGTGTTCATCGTCTCCGTTGTGATGTACGGACTAGATGTTTTACCACACTCGCATATTGCCTGCCAAACCATAACCTTCTTACCGATTTTTTTCGGTAAAAATTGCCTTCTCCGTTTCGGGGATGTCTTTGTCTTCGCTTGTCAGTATAGAATCGTGGTCCGGGAAGCGTTTTGTAATCTAGTTTCACATACGTTTCATCGTCCATTATTATACACCCAGAATTTCTACACAATAACGAATCGTAGAGTTTGCGGGCCCGTGGTTTCACGGACGCGGCCTGTTTTGGGTTCCTTTTGTGTTTTTTCTGCTTCCGGTATGTTTTTAGCCCAAGTCTTTCTTTGGCACGCTTGACGTTACTCGACGAGGTCCCTAGTTTTTTCGCAACATCCCGAACGGAAGTCGCTGGTTTTCGCTTGTCCCCTTATAATAGGCATCTCTGATCTTTTTATCGATATCCGGACTAACAGGACCGGATTTCCGACCACTCTTCGGCGCATCTTCAAACGTACACTGTTCTCTATATTTTCGAATCGCAGATCGTACCGCTCCGACGCTTACACCCTCTTCCTTGGCCAATTTTCTCAAGGAGAGTCCGCTCACAGTGTACCATTTGTGCACGATACTTTTTCGTTGTTCCGGAGTAAGACCGCGCATTTTGATAGGTAACACAAAACTGAGCACTATGTCATTCAGAAATGTGCAAACAAAAGGACGCAGCCAAAACATGTTGAAATATTTCATTATATTCAAAGTGACCGTTAAAATAAGGTGTGCTTATACTTTCTGGAACAGTCGTTATAATCCATAATTAATAATTATTTTATAATTTATAACCCATCGCAGTTTTTATTTTAAGTTTTTACTCATTTCAGAGAGCGAACAATGGCGCTTAAACCTAGGCTCGTAAGCCAGGACACAAGGCGGAAATACCTTTGTCTTTCTCAAAGAAGTCAGTACAAATGGAGTGACATTAACCTTCTTAGCAACGCCACTCCCAACGATTCACCTAAACCTACAAAAACGAGACGGAAGGACGGTTGTCCTCGTTTCCTCTTTTTTACGATCCGAAAATTTTCGTTGATTAACTTATTCATTAAATGGATAATTCAATTGCCGTTTATTTTTTTGATCTTCTTTTACCCCCAACGCTACATTACAAATATGCCACAAATATTAATGTTGCTAAGAAAAATACTGCTTAAGTATTAGGTGCGCAACTAAGTTCTCGCTGTTTTTTGGTGAAAAAGGAACTTTATTTTGAAAACAAAGGTTACAAACGAATTATTCAAAGTATTGCCCATCACTAGCTACGACTTTTTTCCATCTTTCTGGTAGAACGTGAATACCATTTCGATAGAACTGTTCGTCTTCTGATGCTATCCAAGAATCAAGCCATTTTGAGATGTCATCATATGATGATGAGTGGAATTGCTGACCAGTGAGACCATGTGCCATCGAACGGAACAAGTAATAATCGGACGGTGCAATATCAGGAGAATATGGCGGGTGGGGTAGGACTTCCCATTTGAGCGTTTCCAAGTAGGTTTTCACGGGTTTCGCAACGTGAGGTCGAGCGTTGTCATGCTGAAGAATCACTTTTTCGTGTCTGTGCTCGTATTGTGGCCGTTTTTCGTGCAGTGCTCGGCTCAATCGCATCAATTGAGTTCGATACCGTTCCCCGGTAATGGTTTCGTTTGGTTTCAACAGCTCATAATAAATAACACCAACTTGGTCCCACCAAATACACAGCATAACCTTCGCAGCGTGAATATTCGGCCTAGGCGACGATGTTGAAGCATGCCCGGGCAGTCCCCATGAATGTTTCCGTTTTGGGTTACTGTAATGAATCCATTTTTCGTCACCCGTCACAATGCGATGTAGAAAACTCTTCCTTTTTTGCCGCTGGAGCAGTTGCTCACAGACGAAAAAACGACGCTCAACATCTCTTGGCTTCAAATCGTAAGGAACCCAAGTTCCTTGCTTTTGAATCATTCCCAACGCATGCAATCGCTTAGAAACGGCTTGGCGGGAAACTCCTAATCCTGAACCAAGCTCTTCTTGCGTTTGACACGGATCCTCATCGAGAAATGCCTCCAATTCAGAGTCTTCGAAGTTGTTTGGCCTTCCTTCACGCGGACGATCATCAACACTGAAATCACCGTTTTTGAAGCGACGAAACCAATCACGACACGTTGTTTCACTCAGAGCAGCATCACCGTAAACTTTTTGGAGCTCTCGATGTGCTTCAGCCGCCGTTTTCATCGAATGAAAGAAGAAAATCAACACTTCCCGCAAATGACGATTATTTGGCACGAAATCAGACATCTTCAAACAACCAAAATATATAACACTAAACCAAAATCACTGATTTGGCAAAGCGGTGTGTTTACCATATGTCTGAGCTTGGTTTATGACGCTTGAGATGTACAACATTCGACCAGCACTTTCTACTGGCGCCATCTATTGCTGAACACCGGGAACTTAGTTGCGCACCTAATATTTTCCAGGATGGTTTTCATTACTGGCTGTGTTAGCGTTGGAATAGAATAGAATAGAATAGAAAAGGACTTGGTGGAGTTTGAGATAGGAGAACTGACGGTTAAACATGGCGGGTGGTATGTTCTATGCTGCAGTGGCCACCATGTTTTTTCAAAAAAAAAAATAAAAAAAAAAACAAAGGGAAAAACCCAAAAAAAAAAAATAAACAAACAAAAACCCCCAGAAAGTAAATTTTTTTTCTTACCCCCAATTTGCCCCCCACCACAAACCAAATTTTATAACAAAAACCCCACAAAGCCCAATCGAACATCTGTGAAAAATGCAAACGGTATTTCTCGGAAACTTTTTCAAACAGACGTATGTCATTTTGTAAACAAAGAGGGGAAGTAAGATTCAAAAGTAAATTTCTCGAAATTCTCAGTACCCTCACATAAAGTAGCATCACAATCATGTAAAGCAATGTTATTCCTTGTGTTGGTGGCCCAAGTTTGCATGAAAGTGCTAAGGGTTTCGAGAAATTTACGTTTGAATCTTACTTCTCCTCTTTGTTTACAAAATGACATACGTCTGTTTGAAAAAGTACCCGAGATTTGTCGACTCAATACCAAGACGAGTGGCGGAAGCGATAAAATACAAAGGAGGACAAATGCATTACTGAAGAATTCAAACTTTTATGCTTCCACTAAAAAAAAACATTGAAAAATGTAGTTCTATATCTTATCCGATGAATTTCGCACACTGAATTGAAGCAATACAATGTTTTCTAATTTTTAATATTTGTTATTGAACTATTATTACTAGTTTACAAACAAATTAGTTACTTAACCTAAATGATGCCACTGTCCGATTAATTTTGCATCATAGTTTAGATCTAAATTAGCTCTATTGATGTTCAGTTAGATACTTTAAAATCTTTGTAAAGGCTTGATCATCACTCGTTGAAACACAGCAGAGTGAATTTTGCATCAATTTAGAGGTCATCCTGTCATGCGTTCTTTTGTGTGATCTCTGAATAAATCTTGAATATTCAATATCCAACGCATCTGCTACATATTGTTAAAAACCCTACCAGATAGAAACAAAAACGCTTTGGAATAATCCGAATCGCCGACGTATTCCCGTCTTGCCCATCGATCACTTCGAACCCGGCCGCACTAAATATAGACCATCTCAAGTACCCCCCACCGGGTGCACTACTTCAAACGAATATACCCATATATACTCACGAGCATCCCTCCGGACTTTGGAATCCGATATGGGAAAAACAACTTTTATTTTCACCCCGCACGTCCCATTATATTATCCGGGCGGAATAATACGCCTCCGCTTGCACCGTAAATCTACGGCAGCAGCCAGCAATCGAAAGAATTCCAATCAGTTTTCCTTTAAATGAAACAGAAGCGCAACTTTGTTCACCCACATTGCCACAATCAATTCCAGGCAAGGGAGATCACGTCATCACACCCCGACCGTAGTTAGCTCGATTGGCGATTGATTTTTCTGTACAACAGACACCGGCGAGATAACGGCGGGGCATGGGGGTGGGCAATGCGAGTACATGATGATCCAACCTTCGCGGCAAACTACCGCCTTCGTCACGTTTCTAAGACTGGCCCAGAAGATGCACTGATTCTGAGTACAGTACTCGCATGAGACCAGCCTAACACACATATGTCCCTCGACCGGTATCTGCTTCTGGACCGGACGAAGACGGACCATGCGTCGGTGGTAAGTGTAATGTCGGTACATACTGACGTTGTTATCAGTTTCTGCTTTCATGGTCCGGAACAGCCATGAAATAGAGATAGCAACGATGCACCAGCAATGGCCAATGAACAAGAAGACAAAGACTTGGACATGCAGCAGCAACAAGTAGTCATCAACGGAACGGAACAACTCAATGAGTGGGTTCTAGGCATATTGTCTGTCTTCAAATGACATCGCACAACAGCCGACGACAGTCGATTGGACTACTGATAGGAATCATCATCGTGGCAGTGCGCCGAGATCAAAAGTTAATTGAAAATATAAATATTTTTTGACTTCATTTTGCTCTGCTGTTAATTGACGGGTTTGTTGTTCATATTAGCTGCCTCAGGAAGGGAGGAAATTGTTACAACACACGGCCGCTTGCTGGCCGTGGCGTGCTGCAGAGTTCTGCTTTCTGTCGATATCGGTTTCGTAGGTGCACACGCAGATTGATTGGACTGAGTAATGGGTATGAGCGCATCATGGCCGACGTCCAGCTCCCAGCGATCGGATGTTTACCGCTGAAGGAATGAACTGCGAAATTAAGGGATATAAATCATTAAATGGAATAAACAAGGTGAACGGGTACGTCTCTACTCGCCACTAATCCACCCGCGCCGAAACAGAGGCATGAGGGTACGATGAATGAGGAATTTCTGTTAGGCACTAATGTCAAGGTCGGAGATCAGATTGGTCTTATAAGAACGTAAAGCTAATGATTGTAAGCCAGTGCTGCCAGTGTGTTGGTCTTTGCTTTGCGTTTCAATTAGTTTACTAACGGCAACTTATGGCTGGTCCATAATTGATACGTTGCGGATGTGTTTGCGTGAATTTGACAGTTTTCCCATAGGTTTTCTGTCAAATTTACGTCAACGCATCCGCAACGTATCTATTGTGGGTCAGCCATTATTAGTGTTCTAGATTGAGGAATCCAAGTAATGCTAAAGTGAGGTTAAATATCGTTGTATTTAAAGCTGAAATTGATAATAACTTTCTGGCTATTTTTTAAACTGTATGGACTACGTCTTACGGCAAGGGTAGGGTGTCAATTGAAAATCTAAAAATAAGCGATCGTCACGAAATATCGTTTCAAATTAAACGCTAATAACTTAATAAATGCTCAATATATTTTCAAGGTGTTTACATCAATCGCTTGGAAATTTTCCCGCGTATCAAATCAATTATCGAACATTATCCGTTAACAATTTGAAGCTATTGAAAATAACCAAAATATAAGGTGATGTCTTATAAAGCCGATTTTTCAGAGTACTTTACTATCACAGATTTCAAATGTGAGCAAAGGAGGTCTCATATGCAGCAGTGGGCGATATAAAAGGGGTACAGCTTTGCAATTTTACTCATTAGTGTCGCAGTACTGGAGCTGGGCAGACCAACAAACCATCGAGAATCAGTAGCTGGCGATGGCATAAACTCTGGAGGCAACCTCGATGGCACGAAGCATCTAGTGCGGCGCGGCAAAGTGCTAATGTGGATTTGTCAGCTGGTGGTGGCTCGTACTATAGAAGGTGCAGTGGCGACCAACCAGTGGACAGGTAGCTGATTGCTCTGCAGGCTGTTGCTAGCAAGCCCTTGGCTAGGCAACCGTTGCTAGGCAGCCATTAAATATACAGTGGTGTGCTAGGCAGTCGGTTGCCCAAGCCGGTGGGCGCCACCACGAGGAGCTAAATAAGGTGCCTGAGTGTGTGATAATCCTGCATCTGGGATAGAGTCGCACCCTTAGCGTGCGTACATCGCACAAAAAAAAAAAAATCCTGCATCTGGGATAGAGTCGCACCCTCTGGAAAACATCGAGAAGGATTCAATTCTTATGCGGATTATTTCAAATCCGTCCTTTTCAGGACGACCAATCCAATGTTGAGAGAATTTGTTTGATTTGAATTTATCTTACCAATTGGCAGAGAGTGGTGGCTAAATCAATTGTAGTTTTCTTCTCGTCGCATGCCTTGAGCATTGTGCATAATTTAAAATGGCTGCCGTCACGAGGAATTGAAACACCGGTCGATAATAATTCGATCGTTTCTTGATTCAATGTTGAGCTGAGATTTTTGCACTAACCTAGATGTTTTTACGATTGCTATTTTATTTATTCAAGTATTTTATAATTTAAATAAGAGATATTTATTTTAGCGTACATATTTATCAATCGGTGTAGGAAAATTTGAAAGAATGTTGCGTTCCGGCAAGTATCAAGAAACTCCCTATCACCGACAACGTTTTGATTATCGAACATGATATTCCGAAGTAAACATTCTCTGCACATTCCAATTAGTACTGTTATGAATAGTTGTTCTGTAGTGTTATCGAGTCGCGTTGGATAGAGTTTTACTTTTAGGAAAGAAATTCGGTTACCAAAAATAACGACTAGCTTCGAACTAAGCGATGGGGATACTGTCATCAAGAATATAAATGAAAAACTGTTGCAACCGTTTCACAAAGGCTTAGAATCGGCCAACACGACTAACGTGGATCCGGCCATTCTAATGCACATTTCTGACGACACCGATCTGTTTGAACTGTTCCCAACAGCTGACGAAATTCAGGATATGCCAGGTAATCGAATCTTTATTGGTTTGCAATAAATTTTATTATCTTTTTCAATACTTCTGTTGACATTATACCTTCAGACGATAGTCCAGAAAAGCGTGCTCAAAGGAAAATCGAAGCTGAGCAACGTGCGGTAACCGAAACAGCTATTCGTGAGCGTCGACAAGAACAATTGGCTACGCGAAAGCAGGAACGTGAGAACCTCCGACGAGAAAATCGTTACAAGACAACAGCATCGAAGTAAATGGCTGAATATGTTTTGATTTTTTGCAATGATAGAAATAAATATACGCTAGATAAGTTAATAAAAATATCTTTTATTGCGACACGAGTTTAAAAACACTCTTTACTGCTACAGCAAATATACTATTTTAACAATATAAGCCACTTCACATTATTTCAGACGACCCTTTTTTGCGCGTGTGGCGCTATTAGTGAGAAACGTGACATTTAGAGTGTATTCTAAATTCACACGCTCATTATTAGTTATGCAGCCTTTGTTATGCCTAGCGTAATATTTCAAAAGTAGTCAACTGACAAATAGAAACAAATCACAAACTGTAAACATAAGGTTTAGGCTAAGGCTAAGGAATCAATTTCCGAACAACTCGCCGCAACACCGACTTGTTGCCAGCTGCGAATGTCATGACAAAAGCAACATGGTTTGTTGCAACTTGAACAGGATAGGACGAAGATCGTCTGCAGGAAAGGAAGCAAGATTTACGGCTTGAAATTTTTATTTTTGATTACCATCGAATGATTTTCAAATATAACGATGTAGAGAGATACTTTGATGCAATTAGACAAAATTTCCTCCTTAATTCATAACTTGAAAAACACACAACAATATTTTTTTATTCCTTGTTGCCTACAAAATCAAAAATCATTCGCAACATTTTATTGTGGGAAATGGTTGGAACAAACACATATCGACCTACTCTTTTGTTGCTAGTTTTTCACGTTTTTTGGAGACAAATTGATTCTTTCACCATAACACAACGACATCGTAAACGGAACCGGATTTAAATTATGCTTTTTAACCTGGAGTAAGCTCACTTCCTTTGTTAGGCCGCTCACACAAGATGATGTTTTTGATTTATGTTGGATGAAATAATTCAGTTGTCGCTGTCATTGCGTTTGAACATTTACCGTTTCCATAATTTTTCACTGAGATAAGCATTCTTAAACTGCGCTGTCATCAAATGTACTATGATATATTAACCCATTTTGTACGATAACTAAAGCCCCAATGTTTGAACTAACTAGTCTGAAGGAATGTTCAACATAATGAGCACGAAGAAATCACGATTGACACTTTTTTACGATTGCAACTGTATTTCGATTGAACTTTCGTTGGATTCGTTGCAATTGCAAAATCAAAACCAAGACAAACGCCACCAATTCTTAAAGAGACGTCACTCCTATTAAACTGTTTTATAATACTAAAGTACGCATTTTCGTGGAAAACTGGGATTTTCGAGGGAATTACTCATTCTAACAGCGTATTGCATTTACTCATTTATAAGTATACTGTACATATGTCAAAAACATAATTTTTACTCATTTTTATAATATGAAAAATACGTTGTTTCTACGTCCGTGACAAAGTAATAAATGAGTAAATTTTACTGTTGAAAGAAGTTTAAAATGCGTAAAATATGTTGGCAATATTAGCGTCGAAGTTTTAAATATGTATAACGCAATCACCTTATTTCAAAAAATAATACAGTTTGGATAAAACTAGTCTTCTTTCCTGACATTGTTTCATTGAAATGTATAAAAGTTATTCTTTTCTAGGAGAAAAAAAAAGCACATTTTGATGTATCGGCGTTATTCTCAAAAGTTAGCAAACAAAACTCATAAAAAGAGTATATTAGTAAAATTAAGTTAACCAAACGAAAAGGTAAAATATGTTTTGCCATTTTATCACTAGATGGTGCTGTTGGTAGCGCTACACGGGTCACCGAACATGTATATGTGGAAAAAGGAAGTTCTTTTTTTTTCGTCGGCCTATTTCCTCACATGGTGACAATCACCGACGCCAGGAAGACGACTCCACCGCCTGGACCCTTCCCTATCGACTCATGAATATGAGCCGGGACCAACGGCTTTACTTCCCTTCCGAAGGAAGACGTGACCAGATTTTTTTGCCTCAGAAAAACCACCGACGTCGACTGGGATTGAACCCAGACCCACTGGGGTGCCAAGTAGCAGTCACGCTTACTACTACACCACCGACGCCGGCAAAAAAGGAAGTTAGTTATATTGTTAATATTGTATATTTGGCTGCAGGCTCCAATAACTTCTGCCAAACTTATCGCTATTTTAAGGACAAACAACAAAATTGATTGAAATTCGTTGACTGCAGTTCAATATTTTCTAGAAAATTATTCACCACAACTATAGGAACGACCATACGCTTCATTAGGAACACTACCGTAACAATAGGAACCATTGAATACCTGATGTTTATTGATATTTCATGCACTCTATGTGTTTTAAATGTGTTTCAACGTCAAGAATAGTGACAAGCCTTTGTTAATGCCTAAAACATTCAAAAATATGGTCAATGTTAATAAAATTCAACTTAAAATTCGAAAAATGTCAATTACACCTGCTAAGCTCCTCCAGGAGTGAACCAACTACTCGCGGTTAACCCGAGATTAGAAACGGCGAGACGGATTGGGAAAGGATTTCCAGCATTTAATTGCCCAGGACGTCGACATATGTTCTTCTCCGAAAAACTCCTAGACCATACCAGGAATCGAATGCATACTTCTTCTGCTTTCATGATATTTCAATGCCACAGTTATTCGTTGAGAACTTTTGATGCCAGGCACCATTTTGGCATAGGCAAACGTTTAAAAAGTTTCGTGTGCAATAAGGTTTTTTAAGATGCACCCAAACGAAGCGGTCAATAAGACATAAATTTACGACCTCTTTTTAAATTGTATGTATATAAAACTGAACACATAACTTTACATGCCGTGACGCAAATTTCAGTCAGTTATTTTTAAAGATTTTTATTATTTTTATATGCAAATATAACTCTTTTAAATTTACTACAATTGAAAGGAAAATTGCCATTGCACTGCACAATACATTAATTGATTAAAATTGTATGTTCAGAATTGTAATCCAAAGAGCAGTATTATTCATGCATCCTTTCAGAGAAGCTCGTTTAAAAACAATAGCGGGAAACCAAAGATTTCTCCTTTCGGCAACTCTTAGGCATGCGTTACTAAAGCTTGAGTCATTTAACATCTGAACGCACTGTTTAGTTTACAGCAGCGCTTCTAGTGGTCGGATCTGGAATGTTTTGACAGCAGTTTGTTTAGAAACGTTTCCTCTTTCAGTGCTGAAAAGTTCATCACGATTTATTTTGTTCCAAAGAAGTACTTTATGGAAGCCGCGAAACGAAAATTAATCTTGATCACCCACTTCGAAAAACCGACGTGGTTAGGTTAAGAAATCGCGAAATCGTTGAAATTGGCTAAATCGACCGTGTGCAGCGTTCTCAAACATTTTCGTGAGCGGCATACTATCGATCGGCAGGATCATAGCGAGCATGGTAGTGGAACTAAGGTTCGAAAGTTACATTTGAACGTGTTACTCAAATCGAATGATTATACCCAAATCGAAAGGTAAATTTATACTCTTAAAATCCAACACAGCATCTAAACATTTCCTTAGAACGTACTCTGTATACTACAAGCCTGATGGAGTCCAATCTTCCTAGTCAAACCAGAGTATTGAAAATGTTCGGTTTCAAGCTTCTTTTGCGTAGACAACGTCCTGGACCAGGCTATAACTGTAACTTACGCACAAGCAAATCGTAGCATAAAGCCCGCAGCTTAACAAAGGCTCCATTGCTTTACCTTCATCAAGCTGAACCGCGTTACAAGTTCCTTCGCGGATCAAAATCATCCACATCGTGACTGCCCAATCGGAGTAATTTTCATGGTTCGCAAATCGTACGCCGTTTGCTTAAGTTTGACTTTCGTATCCATCGCCTTGTTGAATTCCGGAATTTGCTCCATCTAATGTCATGTTGAGTTTTCTTTCATTTATTTTCTTCGGCTTGGTACCTGGGCCCATAACCAGAGTTAAAAGAAAAACGATGCTTCAGGTTTGAATTTACAGAATTTTTCTCAGATACACAAGAAAGATTCTGATCCTAATAAAATCAAAATCACTCACAATCCCAAAAATAGATTATATTCCAAAATAGTATAAAGCACATAATGCTGAAGACGATTCAATTGGAATTCAAGTAAGATTTGTACAAAACACCGAGAAAAATTCAGATTCGAATTTACATGCCAATTTCTATAGCGATATTACACGATCACTACATGTGATCTCAATAGCTAATGAAAAATATAGGATTCAACAGTAATGTTTGTTTTCCCGTTTTATTCAATACCTTTGGTTTTAATTATAATGTTTATCATATAGGACCTTTAGTTTGTTCACTGTCAGTTAGGACTTGTCATATTGGTTTAATAGCAATCCTTAATGTTACTTATGGTTTTGGTAGAAACATGGTTTAAAGGGTGTTATTATACGTGCATTTGGACATTTTGTGTCATTTGAAATATTGCTTACAATGAAATGTCTATAAATAATAGAAGAAACCCGTACAAAAATTGTTTTTAATGCGAAATTTAAAGGATGAGACGAAATTGCAAGAATAGACCTTAGAAGGAACCTATAGACCGTCATTACATCTATAACCCTCGAATATGTTTGCCCTAAAACAGTAAATTTTTCATCATTTTGGTGATGCATTATAAATAAGGTCTTATTAAGATTATCTAAGCAAGCGTGTATCCAGTTTGCCGTTTGAAGCTCAATTATTCTATGAGTTGCAAGGGAAAAGTATAATCGATCGTAGCCTATTAGGCTGAGTGATGGGTCACCCTTACCATCATTCGTACCATGTTCTCCAATACTTTTGGCGGCATCTGAAATTTTATAAGAATGTTTGGTTGCGGTCGCCACTAAACGTTCTGATTTTTTCAGCTAACCAATCAGCAATTGAATTTAACATTAAAGGATCCATTCTTTAACAATTATGATTATTAATGTGGAAATATTTTTTTTTTGTTGATGATTTAACGAATCAGCGCATCTGTTTAATTTTTTAATGGCATTGCAGATTGGACTACAAACTTACTAAAAATCAATATTCCAAAATATAGCTTATTAATGGTGCTGTGCAGAGAGGCACAAATACTGATTTGTTAACAAATATCATGTAATACTATCATAATACATCATACTATGCAACAGTAGTTAATAGTTTACAATAAAATTTCTTAATTAATTGAATCAAATTGGGCTTCATTTAATCAGGGTTACACAACAATAGAGACTCGCAACATGTTAACGTTTCACTTGTTGGGACTTTTGCAGCATTTGCATTTGCTAATTAGAGCCTGGCACATTTGCGTTTCAACTAAAGAACCACACTTGCATATCGTTTCTCGTAACGTTCAAGCACATAATTTAATAACAACAAAATGATTTCCCAATCCAACAATAAAACTGGCATCCCAGCCATCGACTGCATATCCCAATTTGATTTTCCCTCTCTGAAAACGCAAAACGTCACTTACCCTTTCCAACTTCTGGAAGTACTGGCGCAGGAACGCGATGGGATTATCCGGTCGAGCAACGCACAACTGCACGATGCAGTCCTTCAGCACCCGCTGGATCCTGTGCGTCTGAATGTAGGTCTCGCATTCGCGTAGGCTTTGCTCTTCCTCCAGCAGAGACGCCATAATTGCAGCAGTGATTTCGAGGTTTCGCCTACGGCTACTGCTGATGCTGTTGCTACTGGTGGAATCTAGAGCTAGATCCGACGGGGGTTCGGGACACTTTCGGGCAATTTTCGAAGCTTTTCCTCGGCAGGGGAAACCCTTACACTGCACTGGATGATCAGGAATATTATCTGCCCGTAAGCACACCAAAGAAAAACACAAATCAAAATGAAAACTACTGGGACACTATGGTTATCTGGGATCTTCTAGGCCCAAAATAACACTGTTTGGTTTGCGTATTATATTTTTTATTTTTTTGGCACTCAATTGATCACAACAACCAGGAAATGCAAATTCACACTACTTAAGAGATTACCTAAAACAAATCTGGAGCACTGGGATAAGGAAACCAACTACCCCCTCCAACTTTTCCAATGGAGACGATTTCCACAACGCCACAAAACGATTCTCAAACAATACCCGGGGAGATTTTCCTCTAGATATCGACGACGCGACTTGAGACAACACACGACCTTAGCTCCTATCTAATTATTGAAAACTCAACACGACGGTGGCTTGGCAGAACTTTTTATCATTCGCGAATAACAAGAGAAACACCTTCCTCCGCGATGTGATGTACGAGAAGACAAGAAAATAATGACACTGAGGTGACTGGTGGAACGGGATAATGATGCTTGCTGAATGTTTGCGACATTTGCGTCGAAGGCGATTATAGCTAATTGTGTGACAGTTCCAATTGGAATCTTGTTTTTATGGTAAAAATTGGCGACTTAGAAACGGAAGGGGTCTAACGTGATGAGTAGAGATTCGTATTACTGGAAGCAAAATTTATTTTTCACTGAAATTTGTAATTTTGATTTAAATAGAGATAATTGAAATAATTCAATTTTCAGGATACGAGTTTAAAGACCCTGTAAATATGCGCTGTTTCAAGTAATTAGTAATAACTTGTAATTGACACTTTTCACAAGTGATGCTAGATTTATGGCACATGTGCACTTACCCCGGTGGTATTTTTCGTTCAGTGGAATGAATCGCATGATGGTTAGAAAACATAAACAAAGGTGGAAGCATTTTGAGAACCGCATACGACCAAAAACTATTAATGTTTATTTTTACATAATGTTTGCATCGGTGTAACAACAAACCCAAGTACCACAAGCATAACATTATTGCACTTATTCAACCCAAAATCAACATCATTAATGCGGGATCGCATTTATTCGACATCATTAATGCGGGATCGCTTTAATTCAACAGTTGTCAAGTAATGAAGCGTTAGATTAGCTATAAGAATGTTGTGATGCATCACCAATGCAATAATGCTACTTCAGCAATGTTTTATGGAATAAGAAAAGATATAGCATTATTTTGATCTTAGTGGGGCCCTTTTCAGCTTTAATCCAACTTCAATGATGCACTAGACGTAATGCATGTGCCCTATATATGCAAGCTTTTATAGCCTCGTGGTTACTTGGGAATGTCGCAGATACCACACCCGACGTGGATCACTGTTGAAATACTCCTTTTCTCAGTCCGTACACTCCCGCTTCATTTTACTCAATTGTTTGGTACAATTGTTTACTACACTGATAGGCAAAATAAAGTGCCCACCTCTTCGTTTTTTTCAATTTCTCTCATTTACTTGGTTCAAATTAAAGTAAATACACTGTATTTTTTTTCTTATATTTTATATTCTGTTTAAGTTTCACTTATGGAATACTGAAAAAAAGGAGTTTTACTTAAAGAAAAATAAAATCAATTTGTGTTGAAAAAAATAGCAGTGACAAAATTAAGTGCCCACTTCAAAAATCGATATGTTTTCGATAATTTTCCATTGGAAGACCCCTCGATTGTTTATGTTTTGATATTTTGACATGTTTTGAACCAAACGGCTCAACCTGGTGCATTTGTATACGTGATCGCATTTGATTCAATTGAAAAAAAAAAAATGGAAAACGCAGTGCTTTCGAAAGCAATTCCCTTGTATATCCGAAAATTGGTCGTTCGTGATGTGCAAAACGGTGAATCGCACCAGGCTGTCGCTAAGAAGTACAATATCAGTAAGGCAGCGGTTGGCAAAATTCTTCTGAAGCTTAAAACGTTTGGATCAGTGGTGGATCGCCCTGGCAGAGGCAGGAAGCGGAAACGGATGCGAGAACGGACACCAGATCATGCGCGAAGTCAAGAAGAACCCGAAGGTAACTGTCCGCGAGATCCAGGAAACCCTTCAGTTATCAGTTTCCGGTCGAACTGTTCGTCGCCGTCTCGTAGCACAGGGGTTGAATAGCAAACTTGCCCGGAAGCGCCCATTTATCAGCAAGGCAAACAAAGCCAAACGGCTTACGTTTGCTAAGGAGCATGCTGATAAGCCCCTAGAGTTCTGGAAAACGGTTCTCTGGACGGACGAATCAAAATTCGAGCTGTTTAACCGAAAGCGGTGGGTTCGTGTTTGGTGCAGATTGGGAGAGGAGCTTCAGGAGCGCCACATCCAAGGCACGATGAAGCATGGAGGAGGAAATGTGATGGTCTGGGGGTGTTTTTCGTGGGGTGGAGTGGGAAGCATTGTGAAAATCGACGGGATAATGACGGCAGATTCTTACATCAACATCCTGCGAGAAAATCTGGAGGTTTCGCTGATCCAGATGGGCCTTGAAGAGAAGTTCGTATTCCAGCATGACAACGACCCGAAGCATACTGCCAAGAAGACCAAGTCTTTCTTCCGGTCTTGTCGGATCAAACCGCTGGAATGGCCTCCACAAAGCCCGGACCTCAATCCCATCGAGAATTTGTGGGCGATTCTCGATGCCAGGGTTGACAAAACTGGTGTTACCAATAAAAATAACTATTTTGAAGCCCTGGAGCGCGCCTGGGAAGAGCTAGATCCACAGCACCTAAAGAACCTGGTCGAGAGCATGTCGAAGCGCCTGCAGGAGGTCCTGAAGGCCAAAGGAGGACACATCAATTATTGAAATGCTTTTATTTTACTTTAATTTATGTTTTCTGTAGCCTAAATGAAGTGGGCACTTTATTTTGTCACTGTTTTTTTTTTTTCAACACAAATTGATTTTTTTTTCTTTAAGTAAAACTCCTTTGTTTTCAGTATTCCATAAGTGAAACTTAAAAAGAATAGGAAAAATAAGATAATAAAAAAATACAGTGTGTTTACTTTAATTTGAACCAAGTAAATGAGAGAAATTGAAAAAAAGATGAGGTGGGCACTTTATTTTGCCTATCAGTGTATCTCTGTTTCTCTCACGGAAATGTTACTCAATGTTCGTAAAAAGTGGATCTACTCATAAAATTGAGTAGATCCACTTTTTACGAAAATTGAGTAACATTTCCGTGAGAAAAAAGAGATAGTATACAATTGTAACGGGAGATTTGATGATCTGTCAGAGCTACCGTACAGTTCGGTAATTTGTGCACACAAAGAATACTGATTGTTAGTATAAAAAAATCATTACTAAAATTGAAAAGTTGCGTTGGTTCTTTTTCGTAGAAAGCGGTTTGTTTTCACAACATAAACGTTCAAATTGTCAAATCAAAATTTTCCTGCTGGTACATTTAAAAGTTGAAACTTTCAAAACGAATTGTAGAACTGTCAAATCGAAACCGTGGCATCGTTGAAAATGAAAGCAAATTATTTTCATTCCAAAATAAACTTTCAACGAGAAAGTGTCGTGTAATAAAAATAATAAAATGCCATTTGGATTGAAATAAAAAACAGTTTTAACATTAAAAGGTTTATTTTTCAGATAAATGGTAGAATTTTAAAACCGAAAGCGTGGCATGAGAGCAAATTATTTTGATTCCAAAATGAACTTTTAAGATGAAAGTGTCATGCAATTAAAATGAAAGTACGATGTTTGGATGGAAATAAAAATTGTTGTGACATAATAAGGATTTGTTTTAGATGAATCTTTATAACTTCCACAGTATGCCTTAGAAAAACTGCAGGCAGTCTGTCTGACTGATTCTTTCTAGCACATGTCATCCGCATCTGTCCACTCTAATGGCAATCCGCATTCGTCAATCCTCACGCAGTTCTGACAACAACTCGGCTAAAAGGTGCTCCGAAGGTACTCCCAAATCACGAACGAATTCCTTCAAAGTTTGTTCCATGCGCAGTCAAATGTGATTCCATTATCGCCCTTCGTCTGAAAATAATAGAAGCAAAAGAATTATTCACTTTCTGGAACTACTTAAATCGAAAACACAGCCAACCTTTTTTTTACAGAAAACTAACACGAACAAACAATTTTCCTCGCAATTTTCACCCAACGCGTGCGAAAGCGGACGGGAGCGACGAAGAACGCTGTAGATGCCTCACGTGGACAACAACATTGAAAAATTGCAAACGACGACTAGCTTTGTGTTGGTGGATTTGACAGTTCTACAATTTTCATTTTTGATTGTTGTTTGGAAATTGATCAGAAGCAGATAATTTCCCATCAACATGAGAGGCTTTAGGAGTGGACAGTAATTTATTGCTAGAACTAAGAGAAATGAAGAGAAGGTATTGATAGTTCCGTTTAGCGTAACGGCAGGCTTTGAAAATTGAAAGATACAAGTTGAAAACGAGCGGAGGGCATTTGAAGGTAGTATACGATCGGGCGCATAATCTTTTACCAAGCTACCCGATGCAGGGTAGGCAAGGGGGAGGATACCCCCTTGACTGGTAAAAGAATATGCGACCGATCGTGCTCTTATACTACCTATTGCTTTGTTCTGGTTCTAGCGATTTGTTTGTTTCCCTCTCCCAATGCCTAACATGGGTGAGAAATTATCTCTTGCTGTTGGGTTTATTTTTGGCATGCACCGACTATTTCACACATATTATTCCTCTCGTCATACTATTACTTATAGATCTCGGAGAGGAACGACGGTGAGTGGTGCAAATACTGGTCCCCACCAGTATGAGTTAATGGATTTCCCCATTATGGGCTTTCTACACTTTGATTGTTGTTTGTTGTATTCTCCCAATACGCGGAGTAACGATCTATGGCGAAATTTATCAGTAACGATCTATGAGAATTTATGTTATGTTATGATGAACACATTAATACCATTACACACGAACACTGTTCTTTGAATTTACTGCCAGGAAGAGGCAGAAAACCCGGTAGCTCTAAATCGGAAGAACAAATCAATGTCGATACGCGATTTGGCCAATAAAGCCGGAAACAGCGTCGGAATGATTCAATGTATCAAGAAACGCAACAACCTGAAGACCTACAAGAAGCAGAACATCGCCAAACAAAGTGCAGAACAGAAGCAACGCACAGCAACAAGGGCTAGGAAATTGTATTCACGAGCGGATGTACGTATTGATGGACGACGAGACCTATGTCAAAGAGGACAAAAAAACCTTCCAGGGCCACAAATTATACTGCCATCGTAGTGGAGGCTGTAAGCTTATTTTCGATACATTTCTTAGATACAGCTGGGAGAATGTTGTGGGCTTCGACTTCGAATGTGTTGACGATTTTGCCGTTATTCTTGTTTGTGTCAGACGTACGATTCGAAAAGGTTTCAGTAGTTGACGTGGGGTGGGTGGGAACTCCTTTGATTCTGGTAACGGTGGCGGTAGAGTCAGCTTCTCCTGTTCCTCGTTCGATCTCTGTACTGTGCTTCGAACGCTTCGAATATCCTGCTCCGTACACTCCGCTTGTTGTCTTCCTCTTCAAGTCCTGCCTGCAATATCTAAAACTTCTTCTCAATAAACTGCTTTTCAAGCGCTAGCTTGTCCTCAATCGTCTGACCCGTTGCACTCTTCTGTACTACTTCTTCTTCTTTTTCTGCCTTTCTTGTAGAGATTTTTCCTCAGCTAATCGTTGCAGCTCTAGCTCTCTTTTGGCGGCACGTATCCTAGATGATGGTGATCTAGTCGATCTCGTGTATACGCTCGTCCAGATGAAAAGTGGATCCAGCACAGACGTCGCACTGGATTTTACTTCCTTACAATATACAATCTCAAGCCATGAATCACTTTGTTTCAAGATTCTACTTAATTTAGCGTAAACGGAATAAAATGCTATTTCTTTCGAAATAATCAACCAGCAAACTCTAATCTATAGGAGTATGTATTTCAAACTGTTATCATAATAATACTGCTTTTAATGCACATCTACGAATAATAGTGACTAACATATATTTGCTTTGTTGTCAGTTTCTCTTACATATTGTTGGTAACTCGAAAAAAATACATAGTGACAAGTGGACATCTAATTTACAGACTAAATGGATGGTGCGGTATAAATTTACAGTCAACGTTTTTGTGAGCTTAAATATTTTGTCCAAACTGGTCCGAATGTTTCACAACTGCGTACTTCCGCTTTCTACGACAAAACACACACTAACTGAGATTCTCCCCTTCTAACGTTAGGCTCATAGACCCTACTAAAAGTTTGACTAGTAGCTTGAGATCAAGTTGACTCTACTTTACCCTCCCCAAACCCTCCACCGGCCTTACCCACAGCTTCTCACTAGACTGTAATGTTTTTGATCGGTTCCATGGTATTGTACAACTTGGGAAGCTCGGATTCCAGTCGAAGCAACTGGACAAACGTCTTCAGTTTCATTCCAGACCGTTCACCCGCTTCCGGTTCCGCTTTGACAAAGGTTGAATAGTAAGACACTAGCTCTTGCGAGCCATCGGCATCTAGGTCTGCAATGAGAAGGGAGTTTTCTTGATAGTTCAGATCCATCAGGCATATCATATCCGTCTTGTCCTTGACGTTCTCGCGGTTGAACTGAATTACGTTCGATTGGCTGGTGTTTTCGATTTTGAAATGAGTGGAATTGAAAATGATCAGCGTTACGGATTCTTTGAGATAGCGCATTCGCGTTTTATAGGTACCGGGGCGGAGGGTTTGATTTACGCTTCGTCGAACTTTGGAGCTCGTGTCGGGACCGTTGTCATGATCTGGTAGGACCCAAGTTTGCTTCTTGACTAGAAGATGGGAGAAAAGGTTCCGGTCCTTTGTGGAACGCTTCTTGTCGCGAGTACTATGGTTGTCCGGTTCGTCCAGACTCCATTCCCCAGAACCTAAGCACAAAGCCGTAAATTGTAGACCGGTTGTCCGTGCCGAAGTTGTTGAATGTCAACCGTACAGGTTGCATTCCATACAGCTGTCGTTTGGACGCGTTCCAAAGAACCGTCCCGGGTGGATTCTACGCGTAAGCAAAACGGAGGTGGTACAATTTTTCGGACATTTTCCTCTGTTCTCGATTACCAGCTGTTTGCCTCCGACTGTAGTAATTGTTCTTTGCTTTTCGGTGTTCTTTCGTTGGCCGAAGAACTTGTGCTGGTGTAGATCGATCTTCTTTGTAATCTTCTTCATATCTAATGCCTTGTGTTTTATCATGTTTGTACAATTCTGAAAGAGGCTTGGATCTTTGTTGCTCCGATTTTTCCTTGACGCAGTTGAACATGACATTGTACTTCTGGTCGATCATCAGCTTGTGGACATAGATGCACTCCTTCACAATATGGGAATCACCAATAAGCTCACCTTTTCTTCCGATATCATCACAAATTCGTTGTGCTTCGATTCGCGCGTAACTTGTGATGAAAAACAAATCTTTCACACCGTCCCCATCCACATCGGGTATAACCAAAGGGAAATCCAGCAAATCATTTTGCTTCAGAATACCTTTCCGATCATAGATCGGTGAATGCCAGATCCATTCGCCAGATAAAGGATTGATGCATTCCAGTTGGCCGTACTCATCCATCACCAGGCAATCCGGCGATCCATTCAAATCGGCATCGATCAGCGTACAATCGATGCTTTTCGGTTCGTTCACCATCTGATCGTACCAAGCCACCTTCCCAGTACTTCCAATCAACGAAATTATGCCATTACGTCGTCTGTAAGATTCTTCAAACTCCGGGAACAACTTATCTCCGCGGTACATGAAAATCAAATTCTTACTCTTACCACGGACTCCTTCCACCACGTTGATAACTCCCTTCAGCTCAATCTTCTCATAGTTCCGAATCCAATTTTGCGTCTTAATTCGTTCCGCTCGCGCCGGACAGGCAAACTCATCCGAGCAAGGAATCACCCATAAAAACACCACCAACGAAAGGAAGCAAACGGCCAACGATGCCACAAAGCAACACTTTCGCGGGAAAGACATCTTCCTCTCGGAAATCTCTCCAGCTTCGTGCAGAATCGCAACATTATCCGGATGAAACACTCCACTGGCATCCTCGACATCGCTCGGGCTGGCCATCCCGTTATACAAGCTGTTGCAAATTGCTGTTCCATTATCCACGCCGAAAGCATAGTTCCGATTGTTGCCTTGCATCTTCGCCTTACCCGGTGGTCCCCCGATACCGTTCATTGCAATTGCCGTGGTTGTTGTCGATACTAAACTCTTCCCAAATCGTCCACCGTTCTGATGATGGTGCACCGCGGCCACTCGCTGTTGGTGATGGGTCTGATGATGCCGTTGTAGCAAGTCCTCTTCGCTCTCAGAATCGGTTATAGTCGTTTGCGGAATGGGGGTGTAGACTCCACCGGACGAATCACTATTAGGCATAATACGCTGCTGCAACGTTGAAAAAAATAATAAGGTCAATCAAACAAATCGATAAATATGAAAAACTGGATGATTGCAAACCACGAACCTTTCACGCTGATTGTTCGCATTTGAAAGATTGTTCGATTCACTAACGATGGGATTGATGAATCCGACTTTCTTTTCCCGAATTATTGAATTGGGATTTGCGTTATTACATTTTAATTGATAAAATAAATTACGATTAAATTTTCGCTAGACTTTCAAACAACATCACTTTTGCTATCGCTTGCGCAAAGCGTAAAAAAGTTAGCTGTCAAAACAAAACCGAAAAGAAAAATAAATAAGGATTCTGCTTTGCCGACACTTCTCCTGTAAACATACTACACTAGGGTGGTGCGATGCAGATAATTAGTGCACTCTATGTGCGATGATGAATAATAGCGCTACAGCTGCGCTATCTATGGGTCAATATAAAGCTTTTTTTAATTAGTTCGTTTATTTATGAGGCTCAGACGTGAGTAAAAATTTGCGGAGCCGCTTATTTCAAAATTTGCGGAGCCGTTATTTCAAATAATTTGCGTTATGGTTTAAGTGCGGAACCAATTACTCGTGACTGGCTCGAGGTTAATGGGTCTCATTATCATTTGTAAGGACTAGGCAGGTAACTAATTTCAGTTAATAAATGGTGCTCTTGGCTGCGGTCAAGCCATCAAGTCCTCGGTTCCTATAGCCCCTTTCAGGAGCTGGGCGCAGATGGTTGACCAATAGCTTGCCGGACAGGTACAAGTAGCACGGAAACAAGAGGATAGTATAGTTGGGACACAATGGCGGGAAATTTACTGGAATTAGGGGTGTGATGACGTTAAAGTCAGACAAGGAATTCGAAGATCGCTTGCATGTAAGGCCTGTACTCGAGAAAAATACACCAGACAAAAACAACGATATTGTCTCTGTACCAATCCAACGTCGATCGCGCGTAATGGAATGATGCCAAAACCGGCCAAAATAATGTCTCGCCTCCGTGGGACCGCAGGAAGGGCAACAGACGCTTCTGGAGGCACTCGGTGCGGTTAATTTCGCTGTTGATGGTACCCGTTGTGATGTACGGTTTACTCAGTTTACCGCATTGGAATATGGCCTGCTAGAGTAAGTATTTTTTTTTTTGGCGAATTTGTCCACTTTCTTCTTCCTTATGTCTTCCGGAATATCAAACCGTGATTTGGCAACGTAAAACTCCAGCCCCGGTATCCATAACCACACACATCGGTTTCGTTAACCACTCTTGATACAACTTCCTTGTGCGGGATTTGGCCACCGTGTTTTTTTTATCACGCCGGTTCGGTGCCTTGTGGACCGTGGATACACGAAGCCCAGCTCGTTCGGATTACACTTGAAATAATCCAACACCTTCCGGGCCTTCACAGGGTCAGTTGTCTTTGATTTTCTTCCACTTCCAGCCCGCCGTTCGGTCGTCTGGGACTCCTTAAACGATTTTACCACAGGATGTATCCAACATCCGTACTCTGGGCGCATCATTACCCGGCCAATACAACGATCTCGAAGAAACATTCAGAATAATGGAATGTAACCACCCCCCAAGAAAATTACTTGTCCACTCGTTTGGCAGAATGAAGAAGAAAATTCTGACTTCCTCATGGCAAAAATGCATCGTGTAGAATTCTTCTATCAAGAATCTCGCCTTCTTGTGCGCCCACCTTTGCTAGAGAGTCCGCCTTCTCATTGCTTGGAATTGAGCAATGTGAGGGAACCCATACAAAAGGAAATCCTGAATGATCTTTCGACCAACACACACATATGCTTCCTTATTGTGGAAATAAAGTAAGATGAGTGCCTCACTGTTTTCATCGACCGGAGGGCTTCGATAGAACTAAGACTATCCGAGAAGATGAAATAACGGTCTATGGGTAGGATATTTGGCTTTGAATGCGTATCATAGTTACTTCACGTTCCTGTAGGTTATGAAATAGACTTTACTGTTGTCCTTAATGTTGCAGGATCGCCATGTACTAAGCAAATTTTTGATGACATCTTTGGAAGGGATGGATTTCCGAAGAGCATCCGGTCGTATACCGGGCAGCCATACAATGGCACTGAATATCAGCAATACTGGGGGGGGGGGGAGGAGCTTGGGTCGGAAAGGGGGATCAAAAGAATCTAGGCAACGCCGCTATTCCCTCAACAAAATGACTTAGTAGAAAACTACATGAAGCTGGTTAACAGGGTCATGACTACAGCGACGATGAATGATACAGGTTTTAAAGACGAACTACAAGCAGCAGTCAATGCCCATAATGCAGCGGCACACGCTGTCACTGGTATTCCTCCGGAAGAAGTGATGCTGGGTCGCAAGATTAAGCGGAGACTCCCACTTCTTGTGCACCAGAAATCGCAATGTGATTAACAATTGCTTGACGAGCGAGACAGGCTGGCTAAAATCAAAGCAAAGGACCGCGAAAATGCACGGAGGGGTGCACGACTCTGCCGTGTAAAGCCAGGTGACATCGTGATTGTGGAGCCAGTCAAAAGGAAAAGCAGTGTCTAGGTTCGACCCGAAGAGGTATACCGTGACCGAGGAAAATAATGGTAACCTAGTGCTCTGCAGCCAAGACGGACAGATCCTGAATCGACATGTTACCCAAACAAGGAAGGTGCACCAATGGATGACGAAAACCCTTCCTCAAGCAAAAATCTCGGAGATGCTGGAGAAACGATTAAGCCACGGCCCACGAAAGAAAGTAGAGCCCCGCGTATCTCGAAAACTACTTCCGCCGCGTAGAAACATGAGAACGGCCTTCAGTTTATTTTGAAGTTTTTTTTTTACAAAATAACCAACGATTGAATTCGTTACATTTCAATATTGATTTTATAAAAAAAACAAAAAATAATAATGAAAAATTGACCGAATAAACTTGCTTGTTGGATTCGATTTACTTGTTTTTCTATGGTGAAAGGGGACGATGTGGGATATTGGTCACCCTATTACTAAGAACACCTCTGATGATTGAGAGTTCATTCGAGAGTCGCTCGTGTGTATCGCGTATTACCCATGTTCACCCCTGCGTTCAAACGATACTCTCATGAGACAGCCACTATCGGCTTTCTCTCTCTCTCAATTTCTCGCTCTTCGGGTTCCTCTACAGAGGCACTTGGATGCACACGAAGTAGACTATGCCTCTTTACATCTCGGACCATCAGACGGACAGGGCGTGAACGTAAGTAGCTTCGAACGTACGCGGAGTCTGACCTCCCGATCTCCAGCCGGAGAATGGATGTCGGACGCCACAATGGGTAGTATATTAATCGTAATGCATATCATAGTTACTTCACAGAGAACAGACATTGATGTTCATATACCTTTTCTTGAAAAAGATGGGTAAAAGTTAATATGGGAAGCCGGTGTAAAAAGCAAGTGCAGAGAAAAACAAACAAAAATTTTCAGGTTCTGTGATAGGCTTATAATTGATAAACATTTACATGACAGTTCTCGCACAACTGCAGCGCCGCCTACCAGGAGCATAACGACATACATTTGAAATGTAGCAGACCGAAAATGAACGTCTGTTCTCTGTGGTTACTTCACGTTCCTGCAGGTATGAAATAGACCTTACTGCTGTTCTACGCCTCAGTTACTCTTACACGGAAATAATATCCATATATTTACTGGTAAAAATCTATGAGAAATTTCACATGATATTCATTTGTTCACTCATAAACGACTGATGGCGCGCTCTTTAGCATCAAGGCGGCGAATTTGAATGTTGGAGACTGGTACACTTTGTCCTGTAATAGAAAAAAACTTTTTCCGCCTTGATCAGTTTACTCAAGCGTACGCAGTCAGCTTCTTTTTGGCGGAAGGCTTCTTCGTTGCTAACAGTTCGATGTACAAAATTAAACTACTACTTTTTTTATATTGTTTTTATTTACATCCATTATCTTACATACTGATTGACATATCAATAGACCTTTCTCGTAAGACCTAACCCCAATTTTTTATATTTTTTCTTCAAAGGCAATGAACTTCTCATAACTTTAGCATTAATAACTTCTTTTTTTTATGCACTCCTCATTTTGTTAAAAAATTTTGAAAGCTATTTGTTCCACATTTTATGGTGATGTGGAACAAATATGAGGTGTTTTGGCAACTCTGTAAAGTAGCGGAATTTTTTTCCCCACGAAATTCAAAACTTTTTCTGGCAACAGATCCTCTCTGTCAGTGCATCCAATTCTGAAAACTCTGTTTACAAACTTTTGTTGTAAAAAGTACGATTTTGTCCGATTATTCGTTGAAAATTGAACCTGAATTTAGTGAGGCTAAGCTGGTCCTTTAGATAAAAGAAGCCGAAAATGCGAGCAAACTTGATCAATTTGGAATAAGGCCAACGGTTGCGGCACGAGCAATGGATTCCAAAGCGCCGGATTCAATGACAAATTTGCCAGTTATTTGTTATCAAATACAAACCAAGTGATCCGTTTACTTCGTCGATCGGTGTGGCAACGTTGTGGATCCGTTCGCCGAGCGCCAGGGAACCGTGTAAGATACTTCTAAGGACGAGTTTGCAAGCGATACATTCGTTGTAGGTATTGCACGCTAATTAACCATTAATTAACACCCGCTAATTAAATACTCACTTCTAGCCCTAGTAAGTTGGATGCACCTCCTCAGCCGAAATCACCTAGTCCGGTGCTGCCTTCGAAGAAGGTGAAACAGCCTCCACCAAGACCCGTCCCCAGAAGACCATTGCATGTCCCTACACCGACGAAGCCAGCGTCAACAGCATCGATGTCGATGGATACATTTAGCAACAGCAGCGGCGGCGTCAGTTTCACCTACTTTGCTATCATCGACAATAAGAATTTAAAATGTGCCGCTCCTTCACCTTCGGTATTGCAATCCGCTTTCGTGTTTGGGTCATAGTCAGACGATTGGTGCCGAGAAACTACAGCTTCACCTCTACCGAGATTATGTGTGTTCCCAGTTCTAGAGTATTCCCGGGCTCCCCAGCACCGCTCCAAACTCGAAGACTCCAATTTCAAAGCAGTAGATTTCACCGATGGCAAATGGTAACCTGTTTGATGAGTTCTCCCGTATGGACGACGCATTCGTGAAACTAGAAATAATGAACACGAGCATCAAGGCCGCAACAGCCCCGGCATCCAATGATTTTGTTAATTTCGAGGTGTTCAGTACTATTGGCAATATTTCAAGAGCAATGCGGGTAGTGCGATGTGAAAGGTAGATTCGACGATGATTTTCTTTCGAAGGACTATATGCTTTCCAAGTTTGGTGAGGTCTACTCTCAAGACGACGACTTTGGGGCCTTCTTGCATATATTGGAATATAAAGTTTCAGAAAAGTGAAAGAGAGAGATAAGGAGTTCCAATTTTCATAATTTGGAAAATTTACTTTTGGAGGAAGCATGTTTCGCATATAACTTTTAAGTTTTGGCGCTTTATTAAGAAAAAATCAGTTCTGTTTGTTCATAAATGAACATTCTACAATTGATGTATTCCACCATTAAAAAAAAAATATATATTCATTATTTACACTTCATCGCAGAAGGATTTTAGGTAGGTATTTTCTCTGACCACAGGAACCGTACAAGGGAAAAAAAAAACATTAGTGTAAATGGGGCTTATTACTTTTGTCACCTTCACTTTCACTTTCACTTCACTTACAAATCACCTCACTTTTTTTATGCTATTACTGGTATCACCGTGATCAAAAATGAACTCCGTGAGGTGAAAGTGATAGTGAAGTGAAAATCATAGTAGCCCTCAGAAAATCTACGGTTTGCGTCACTTTTTAAGGTGGCGTGATGGTGCCGTGGCAACCATAATAACACCGAGTTCATTCGAATCGTCACCTCGGATGAACTCTTCCATATTTTTTCACTTGGATGACATTCGTAATAAGGTTTTTTGTTTTGACTTCGTTTTCACCGTGAAGTGAAAACCGTAATGAGCCCCAATATGTTTTTTTTATGTGCGTGTACATTTTCCTTTTGCAAGAGATTTCAGAGCTACACCGCGATTATCGTTTGGTTGGTGCTTTGCGCTGAGCCTATTGGCTGGCCCACAATTGATACGTTGCGGATGCGTTGACGTAAATTTGACAGAAAACCTATGGGAAAACTGTCAAATCTACGCAAACGCATCCGCAACGTATCGATTGTGGGCCAGCCATACACTGTAACCGGCCAGTACCCATTAATGGGTAAATATGTACCCATTTTTCGATAGTATATGAAACTGTCAAAAAATGGGTACTTTAAAAATCAAAATAATGCATACTAAAGACCCATTTTTTATTTTTAATGAGAGATCAAAAGATGGGTATTTTTCTACCCATTAATGGGTAAAAAATATCTTAGCATTTTCCTGGCTCGCTTTGTTTATTTGAAAGTGCGTGGTTCGAAAAATAGAAAAACTTCGCGGAATCCATTCCACGAAAACGCGAAGAATATGGAAGAACTGAAGGTTAAACTGGATAGCGAAAACTTCCAAAAACTAAGAGGTACGTTAATAATTTAATATTATAATATAAAATGCTTCAATTTCATCAGTAGAATCGTACTTCCGAGTATGTGTCTCTTCCGGGGCGTAAAATCCAAGCTTTCATCAAGTTGACGTCAAAATCATTTAAATCCTTTCAGATATATTCCACGGATATCCTCTCTGGAGGATAACGATGTGATGACCGCTTCAATGGACCACTTGAACGTCGCCGGAATATTTGCCGGTGTGAAAACTCCCGAACGAAACTTAACATACCTGATAGGTAAAAGGTCTGAGGCTAAAGGGTTGTCAAAATACAAATACACATTCAGTTATTGCGATCTATTATGTTTATTCTAATGCTCATTATTCAATATCACAATTAAAAACAAATCACGAAAAATGGGTATTTCATACCCATTTCGCAAATAACAAACATTTCGAAAAATGGGTATTTCATACCCATTTCCCAAATAACAAACATTTTGAAAAATGGGTAAAAAATACCCGATAGCCTGACGTACAGGCTCTTTACCCATTAATGGGTAAAATCGTTTTACCCATTAAAGGAGTTAACCCACTTAAGTTCGAAATGGGTGATATTTTACCCATTAATGGGTACTGGCCGGTTTCAGTGTCATATCATTATGTTATAAGCATGCTGTTGGAAGCATCCATAGAACATAATATTTGTCTTATGGCTGTTCTACAAAACATCTGGTATGACCTAAAAGATGTTCGAAAATGCCACATTTATTGCGCTTTTTCGGTTATATGCGTGTATGAAATTAAGTTATTGACGTTAGAAAAAAAAACATGAGCTTGGTCTAAAACGTGTATTATGAACATGAATATGACAAGTACTCACCGGTCGACCGGTTGAGCGATGTTGTTTGCCATGTTCGTGAGGAAAATGTCGACGGTTGACTTAAACGGGTAGGAGAATCCGGACTCAGCAACGTGTAGTGGCCCTCCTCCAGGTCGTATTGGATGATGGGTCCGTTGGTGTTCCGACGAGTGTTTCCCCAGCCTTCATGTCTTGCGTTGAGGTCGCCAGCGATGATGATTTGCTCCCGCCACCGAGTTAGCTTGACGATGTCTTGCGGTAGGACCGTAGCCGCTTGTTTTGGGAGAGTAGGCCGCGATGACGACCATTGGTCCGATCGCAAAGCAATGGTAACACCCCCTCCTCTTGAATTAGTCCGATCGAGTCTGCTGAGCCGAAAGTTAGGAATGTAAACATTAACGTCTGGCTTGAGGTGCGTTTCGGTGATAATGGCGATGTCGATTTCCTTATCGTTGAGGAAATCGGTTAGTTCAATGTTTTTGTTCCGGACGGAACAAGCATTCCAGTAGAGGATCTTGATGCCGACTTCACGGTCCATATTTGTTGATGAAGTTCATCAGCACCATGCTGGCAGCGTTAATTTGTTGCTCCTTTGAACGGCAACGGCGCAGTTGTAGATGCAGGTTCTGGATGAACTCCATCATTTGTTCCGGCGTGTAGAGGTCATCATCAGACTGATGGGTAGCTGGATTACTTGTTGCCTGGTTTCCCCAGACTGGAAGAGGGACATGTTGTACTGGTGGGGCTGTCGCGGTGGCTACAAGTCGGTGTTGGATTGTGGTGGCCGCTTGGCGGTTTCGCTGTTTATGGTTTACTTCGAGAGGCGGTAAATTTGGTACGTTGTACCGTAGCTGCGGAAAGTGTTCCTCTGTCACCGGTGGAGGCGGACGTCGCTGGAACTTTTTGCTCGCTTTGGTTGTTGCTTGCCTGCGGATTTCAACGTTTTCCGATCGCTTTGAGTAACGATCGGTTACTTCCTTCGTGGTTGGCACCACAGTTGACGCACTTTAGGTCAACACTTTCGTCCATTTGGCTGCACTCAGCTGTGACATGCGTTCCAGTACATTTGCCACAACGCGATTTCATGTGGCAGTTCCTGGTACCATGCCCGAAGGATAGACAGTTTCCACACTGCGTGACGTCGTTCTTGAGCAGACGGTAGCACTCCCATTCAACAATGATGTTGAAGAGGGGCTTGATTTTCTGGAGATTGTCCAGAAAGGTGGAGTCCTTCTCCAGATGGACCAAGTACAACTTGTCCCGAAATTATTTCCTCCGGGTCGTAATCCGGGAGACCACGAATTACCACCTTCAGCGGCTTGCTGCCAGGAACATCGTGTGTGAAGAACTCCAAATTTTTCGTCGCCAGGAAAATTTCCTACGTCTCGGAAATCTTCCTCCGTAGAGCACGTTATTTTCGTGCCCATTCTGGATAGCTTAAAAAGCGGGTGGATTTGAGCAGCAACAAGCTTATTCCGAAGCATCGCAACATCCTTCGAGGTGGTGAAAAGCGGGGGAAGTTTCGTTTTCGTCGGCACGTTTTGTACCGGCAACGCAGCAAACTTATTGTTTGCCAGTAGTCTGGCATTGAGGTCCGACGGTCCGGCTAAGGCATCATCTGTTCGCAGTCGCTTGGTGCCAACGGCTTGTTTGTTAGCGGCAGCCATTGCTGCTCGCTGTTCTGCAGCGTCATTTTTGCTGCGCGTCATTGTCACAGCAATCGGTCGCGGGAGGTTCCTTCGCAATATGTTGGACCTCGAGTAAATGGCCAAACGCAGGAGAAAAATCGCACCGTGGGACGAACAACGTCGCGAGAAAGCACTGTGCTTCAAAAGCACAACTGAATTGAAACGGAAGACCGAGCAGAAAAGAAAACGTCTGTCGCTCACGAATGCACAGCGAGCGGTGAGATGAAGAAAATCCGAAGGTGTTCCCCTTTTATTTCGTGCACTGCTGCATGTGGGACGTTCCTTACTTAAATATTAAGTCTGTGATAGGAAAGTGCTGTGTATTTAGTAAATTTACCACCGACAAACCGACATGAATGACAATAGAAAATGTCCTAATATTTCTGTTCAAATTATATTACTGACATCTATCTTCGCGTTCGCTGAGAATGTTTATCGAAGCAACGAACACGCTTGGGAACTTGATAAGAAGGTTCATGTCTGAGCAATTCTGAACACATTTATTTGATCTAGATACAATGATTCTATAGGTTTTGACAGATGCCTCACATTTGAATCGGTCGTTATGGATTCCTGATCAATAGTGAAGATTGAGTTTCATGTGGGTTTGTCGGTGGTCCTACGTCAAAAAATCGATTTATCGAGTAAAAATATCGATTCTGTGAAAATCGCATCGACATCGCCCATTCCTACTCTTGTCCTAGTTTGAATTCTCCGTGTAACGTAGAACAAGTCGTAGTCTTTGAGGTCCGCTCTAAATTTCGAACGCCCCGTACCTAGAATCTTTATTTTCGTTTCAATCGTGCATAGGTGCTTGCCAAGAATAATGAATTCCTGGATTGCCCCGGAATGGGGCAATTCCCGCATCCGTTGCCAATGCAACTTTCTTTTGTAGGCAACATGGAAGAAAACTTTAATGTTTTCGTCCAGAGCTGGAAGAACTATTCCAGAGCGATCGGAATGGATAGCTGGCCATCGGAGTGTAATGCCGCAAGAGTAAGTTTGCTCTTGGCTGTCATTGGGGAACATGGCAGAAAATACATCTCAGCGAATAAACTGGAGTCCCCGGAGATGGCATTGGACAACTTAAGGGTCGAACTGTGTGCCAATAGAAATATCCTTGACATATCAGCCTTTTGGTCAGCAAAGCAACATGAAAGGGAGTCGATTGACAATTATGTCGCTCGAGTGAAGCAATTGGCGAAGATATCAAATTCCGGGATTCTCGAATCTGATCTTATGACTTACAAGATTGTGTCCACCAACAAATGGAAACATCTGCGGTCGTCTATGCGTAAGATTACCGATATAACCTTGAAGAAAGCAATTGATTTATGCCGGGCCGAAGAGTTTGTCGAAGAGAGAAATTATTTCGGAGATAACTTCATTCCCAGTCCTTTCACTGATGTAAAACAACTAAACTATACGAGTATATATAACTGGATTTATGATAACGTTGGCTCCAAGCATGAGACCCCCAGTAATTTTATTGCAGATCTCATTGCAGCCTTGATGGAGTTCAAAGCGGAGCCGATCGACGAAGCAGGGACACAAAAATGCGCGAAACTGGTTTTTGAGACGGCCGTCCTTGAATCGGATTGTTCTGAAGGTTACGCCAAGTTAGCAAAGGGGCTTTCGTTGCTTCGTTGGTTTAGATTCAAGCCTGCCCTTCTTAAACTGTGTCAGGAAGAGTTCGAACGACGCTGGTATGATCGTACCATCCCAGGGTCGAAAAACGATATGGCCGACGAGGAATTGAAGCTAAACCTTGATGAAGACCAACCCCCGATCATCTGGACAGATGAGCTTAGTTTCACGCATGAAGACGGACAAACGATGAAGAGAAAAACAGTATAACCATGGTATGTTGACCACCAAAATAACCAAAAGCGTTATCGACAAGTTAATCGAGGCAAACGACAACGGATACAACGAAGAGGCTTTGGAATGCTTGTGCAAGCTTTTGACAACAATCAGGTATAAACTGAAGGTTTACGGCGAAGACCTGCCGGATCACTTCCAGAAAATGAATGATATTGTGCGCAATATGCAGCATAATGATTAATGTAGTGAGATTCGGCTTATGATGCAAGAGGTTATCGATTTATGGCAGAATGGATCGGAAGTCAAGTAAAATTTGCAGTCTGAATTGAAAAGTGGAAAAATCCATACTGTCGTATCGTTTCATTTTTTTTTCGCTGAATTACAATGTAACATGAAATAATTCTAAATACAGAAATGTTACGCCCCAAACTTTACTGATTAGAATTACATATCAACTGCCCAGGATAGTTTGCTCGTCTGGATCCGTCTCTTCCGCGCAATTCAAATCGTACCCAAGCTGGTTGTGCTTGCTGTTCATGTGATAAACAACGCTCTGCTGGTGTTTGAACTCCTGACCACAAATATGGCACGGGTAGACTCTGGGCTTGTTTGTGTCAGATTTGCATTTGTGCACAAAGGTGTACTTCTTACCGCACAGTTCGCAATTGTACATCTTCCCCACATTGTGTAGTTTCACGTGCAGTTGATAGCTTTTGGTAGACCGGTAGATTTTTCCACAATATTCGCACTTGAACTCCGGTAGGATTCCCACCTCCCGACCTCGATATATGGTGACCTGATTGTGCTTGCTCCGTAAGAGCAGAGTCAAATTGTACGACTGGGTTAATCCACGATCACAAATGTCACGTATGGCGCTTTACGGTTGCGTTTCCGTAAATGGGTCTTCGACTGTGTGAATGCCTTTGGACAGTGCGGACACGGAAAAGGACGCTCGCCTGGAACAAGACCAAATCGTACAAAAGTTCTATTAGAATAAGGATTGTTCAATTACTTACCGGTATGAGCCGTATGTGCAATTTGAGCAGAATCTTTCCCGCAATGTCCACATTGAATGGTTTCTGTCCTGAAGTAGCCGTTCACGGTGCGTAAATTGCGCCAATTAATGAAATTCTATAGCCTACAAGAATACAACATGTATGCCATCGAATGTGTGTCCTCAGTACCATCAATTCCTCGTCGGCCATATCGTTTCTCGAACCCCAGTTGGTACGAGCATGCCAGCGACGTTCGATTTTTTTCGAACACAGGACAATAAGGG